>JAZKJV010006783.1:0-747999 GCA_037367405.1 Ottelia alismoides | reverse complement strand
TTGTGGATTTTCATCAACTATATACATATATTATGTCATTCAAATTTCGCACGAAACAGAGACTCCTACGACCTCCATCCGGAAGGGTCGTTTTTAGCAATTCTGTTACAGTTAAAAAAATGCCTGTCTGGATGGAGGCTGTACGTGTATATGTTTCACATGAAATTTGAATGGCATAATATAAGGATATAGTGATGAATATTCACGGAAGAATTTTTCCAAAAATAAAAATAAAAAGCGGCGAAATGCCGTGGGGGAGCCAAGTTAGCTCCCCCCAGGGGGAGCCCCATTTAACCTAGGGTTCAATGGGGCACCCTCTGGGGGGAGCTAGCTTGGCTCCCCCCGCCCATTTCACCCGATTTTTTTACTTTTTTTGAAAATTTCTTCTGTGAAATTTCATCACTATATCCCTATATTATGTCAATAAAATTTCGTGCGAAACACAGACTCCTACGGCCTCCATCCAGACAGTCATTTTTTAACGGTAACAAAATTGCTAAAAATGACCATGTCTTTATGGAGGCCGTAAGAGTCTCTTTTTCGCACGAAATTTTAATAATATAATATAGGGACATATTGATGAAAATCCACGGAATAAATTTAAAAAAAAATAAAAAACCGGACGATATGAGGCGGGGGGAGCCAAGTTAGCCCCCCATGAGGGCAGCCCCATTTTACCCTATATATATGGGGTTGATGGGGCTGCCCCCTAGGGGCAGCCAATATGGTTGCCTCACCCCATTTTTGGGCATTTTTTTTATTTTTTTTGAAAAATATCGTCATGTATATCCACCTCTATATCCGTCCTATATGCCATTCGAATTTTGTTAGAAACAGAGATACCTACGACCTCCATCTAGACAGGGTCGATTTAAAAAATCCTGCAATCGTTAAAAAAATGACGTCTGTATGAAGGCCGTAGGAGTCTCTATTTCTGACGAAATTCGAATGACATATAGGGGGGATATAGAGATGAATATACATGTTGATATTTTTCCAAAAAAATAAAAAAAATTGCGAAAAATGGGGCTGCCCCCTAGGGCAGCCAACATGGCTGGCCCCACCCCATTTTTCGTAATTTTTTTTTATTTTTTTGGAAAAATATCACCATGTATATTCATCCCTATATCCCTCTTATATGTCATTTGAATTTCGTCAGAAACATAGACTCCTATGGCCTCCATCCAAACGTCATTTTTTAACGGTCGCAGGTTTTTTTAAATAGACAATGTCTGGATTGAGGCCGTAGGAGTCTCTGTTTCCGACGAAATTCGAATGACATATAGAAGAGATATAGGGGTAAATATATATGGTGATATTTTTCAAAAAAAATAAAAAAATTTATCCAAAAATGGGACGGGACAACCATGTTGGCTGCCCCCAAGGGACAACCCCATCAATCAGGCGAAATGGGGCAGGGGAGTCAAATTAGCTCCACCCATGGGGACAATTCTATTTTACCCATATATATATGTATATATATAGGGGCCCTTTCAAATAGGACGCAGTCCTTCCTGATTTCAGGAAGACCGGCCCTTTTTTGTATAAATCACGAACACTTTAGTAGAATACGTATACAGTTTGTATTATATGTGCATGTTATAAATACAAAGCCGCATACAAAACTGCGCATTATAATACAAACATTAAAACTTCACATTGTAATACAAAACTGTATGTGTATTCTACTAAAGTCATCATGTTTTATACAAAAAGAGGTTGGCATTCCTTAAGGGCCCGTTCGGTAGGAGAATAAGCAGGAATAAGGATGGGGAATAAGGGGAATAAGGGTCTATTCTCCATTCGGCTGGAGGATAAGAATAAGGAGAATAAGGTGAAATAAAGGTAGGTAAGGTGGGATAAAGATAGGAATAAGAGTGAAATAAGATGAAATAATGGGGAATAGTCGTACCACGGGGAAGCGTGTTGGGGGCTTATTCCCCTTATTCCATTCCTCCTTATGACCCAAACGAACATGGCCTTAGGATGGAAGGACCAAGTCCTATTTGAAAGAAATCCTATATACAGGGACGGAGCCAGAATAATTTTAAGGAGGGGGCACAAGCTAAAAAAATTTATTTATCAATTTCAATACTATTATGATAACTTTATAATATGTCATCTGTATTTTTCCATATAAATATTAGTAATAATTTCAAACTCCTTTTTAGAAATCTGATCAAGGGCATCTATGTTTTTTAATGATATTTTGTATCCTTTTTTTTTCATAAATTAATTGTATTATAGTATTTTTATTTTTTTAAAATCTAATCTTATGGATCGACTTCTCCTAACATAAACTATTCTTATTCCAACATGTTTTAAATTTAAAATATATTATACACAATTTAATACATTTTATTATGAAAATTTTGAAATATTAATTTAACATATATGCATAAAATTGCACGAATCTAATACATCTAGATATACATTTGGTCAATCTAGTTATAACATTAAAAGAAATGATAAACTCTATAAGATTGAATAACAAATTATTAATTATAAATTTGTTAAAAAAGTAGAGATCTAGTTAATATCTCCTTGCGTTGTAATCGGATTTGACATTATAACTTAATGGGTCTAAAGTGACTTTTTTTCTTAAAATACGTCACTATATCATCCATTGTTTAATATATAATGGTGATATTATTCATTGTCGAATTATATTTTATACTTGAAATCAATAATGAATGTCATATCCGTTGTTATATCATTAGCATCGGTGTTATAACAACACTTATTTATTGTTATTATTCTAAAATTTACCTAATCGTCACTATTTTCTAATTGAAAAATTAGTAACATTAGGCAAAATTTTGAAAAGTAACAATACTTAAGCACCATTATATGGATCATTGCTAATGATATATCAATAAATATGACATGTGTCGCTACTTTCAATAATAATTTTTTTAAAAGAATTATACCATTGTCATTGTATATATAAAAGCATATAATATAGTTGCAATTTTTAGGAAAAACATCACATAAACGCATTCTATTGTAGTGTGACAAATAGTTGATTAATTTTGTATGATTCTTTACATTTACGTGAATAGCAATAAGATAATCATTGTATAATATCTATTACATATTTATTTTATAAGAAACTACTAGTATAAGTCAATCCAAGATAAAATATACTTGGATTTGGTGATAACTTAATGTTAAAAGATAAATTATTTGAGTAAATATTGCAAGAGGAGGCATGTATGGTAGTTTTTAACTTCAAGAATCTAAGAGTACTTAGTACACATATACAGGGAAAACTATGGGGTTTTTTAAAACCTCAAAATGCACACATGAGGTTTCTCTCTAAAAATTTAAGGGGGGCATGTGCCCCTCCATGCCCCCCTTGGACCCGTCCTTGCATATATATATATATATATATATATATATATATATATATATATATATAGGGTAAAATGGGGCTGCTCCCTGAGAATAGCCAACTTGGCTACCCCCACTCCTATTTTCCCTCATTTATTTATTTCCTTGGAAAATAAAAATTTGTATATTCATCACTATATCCCTCTAACATTTTATTAAAATTTCATCAGAAATAAAGACTCCTAGACCCTCCATCCGGACGTCATTTTTTTAACGGTCGCATGATTTTTTAAATCGACCCTGTTTGGATGGATGACGTAGGAGTTTATATTTCTGACGAAATTTTAATAGAATGTTAGAGGGATATAATGATGAATTTATAAATTTTTATTTTCTTAAGAAATAAAAAAATGAGGGAAAAATAGGGGTGACGAAATTCGAATGGCATATAGGAGGGATATATGGATGAATATATATGATGATATTTTTCCAAAAAAATAAAAAAAATTTGCAAAAAAAGGGGTGGGGGAAGCCCCATTTTTCCCTATATATATGGGTAAAATGAGGTTGCCCGTATGGGGGAGCTAACTTGGCTCCCCTGCGTCATTTCTTCCGATTTTTTTATTTTTTTTTAAATTTCTTCCGTAGATTTTTTATCAATATATACATATATTATGTCATTTAAATTTGACGTGAAATAGAAATTCCTACGACCTCCATGCCGAAGGGTCATTTTTAGCAATTCTGTTACCGTTAAAAAATGACTGACTATATGAAAGCCGTAGGAGTCTCTGTTTCGCACGAAATTTGAATAACATAATATAGGGATATAATGATAAATATTCACAAAAAAAATTTTTAAAATAAAAAATAAAAAAACGGGTGAAATGGTCTGAAGGAGCCAAGTTAGCTCCCCAAGAGGCAGCCCATTTAACCTATATAGGGACTATATATAGGGAAGTGTTTGTGTGCGCCTTGTAAAGTTGCTCTTATGCGCCTTTACCATATTCGCGGTTAATCTCTCTCTTCAGTAACAAACTCACTTCACGTTCCATGACAAATTTATATCCGCAACCTTCTTATTTCTCCAATCTCTCCCCAACGATTCCATATGTCATCAACAAGTATTATCTGGCTATCTTTTATTCTCATTTCAAAACGACTCTGCATTGGCTCAAAAATATATAATCGTGGTTCCTGAGCTCTTTGGGACATTGCCAATTCCTCATCTCTATCCCATCGTTTATATTATTCTCTCTAACCGAAGCAAATATATTTTTTATCACTAATTTGTAATGTAAGATAAAACAATGATCAATAGTTTACATAATCTTATTATAATATTATGATTCACTAATATCGAGTAAAATGAAATATTTATAATATTTTATTGATATGATTATACATTTGTAATGACGTTTTATACTATTCCGGAATGAGAGTGTGTATGGTGGAAACGTTGTGATCCATGCTAAAGCCTTGGTGGAGGGTTGGTGTATGTAATGAGTTTTTATTACGTTCTGATCGTCTACAGGATTGTAATCTTTTGAAGTCGTTAATGGTGAAGTTTTTGGGCTCACACCTATACGATGATGACCTTTTTTTTCCTAAAAAAATGTATTATAAACAAGACATTTGTTATAGATTTAACATAACAACAAATTTACCTAAGGTAATAAATAATTTGAATGGTCGTTGCAATATTTTTCAATGTAAATATATACTGACAAATATTATTCGCTGTGAAATTAACTTTTTTTCTTGTTATATATGTTGCTGAAGGTTTATATAAAAAATGTTTAATTGTTGACATATTCGTTAAACAAATTGATATTAATTATTGCTATATTTAACAATGATTAGAGGAAAAAGTCACCGGATAACCAATGTTATACGATCCATTGATAAGAATATAGCAACGTATAGGATATCCACTGTAAATTTAAAGAAAGAAATAATGAAAAATATTCCTTATTATATAAATTATTATTTGTTGACTTAGATCAAATTTGTTGTAGTGTAAATTTATCCGTAAATTATTTTTAGAGTAGTTATTTGTTTCATACGCATAGCCATTTCTGATAACACAATTCAATATTTGGTCATGCAAGTATTCATATCAATGTTAAGATTAAAATTGTACAAGAATAACTTCTATTATATGAATCTTGTATGCTTGATCTCTAATTAGAATTATGCTCAGTCCGAAATCTCACGGGCAATTCATCTGACAAAGTCAATTAAAATGAGATGTACTGCTTTTGTTAGAAAACTAAAGTGAGAATAAAAGATAGCCAGATAATACTTGTTGATGACATATGGAATCGTTGTGGGGAGATCGGAGAAATAAGAAGGTCGTGGGTATAAATTTGTCATGGAGAGGCGAAACGTGCACTGAGTTTGCTCCTGTAGAGATAGATTAACCGTGAATAGCGAACACGAGCGTAACTTCACAAGGCGCACACGACCACTTCCCTGTATAGGTTAATGGCGGCATTTTTTTTATTTTTTTTCAAAAAATATCATCATGTATATTCATCTCTATATCCTTCCTATATGTCATTTGAATTTCGTTAGAAACAGAAACTCTTACAACCTCCATCTAGAAGTTCATTTTTTAACGGTAACATAATTTTTTAAATCGACACCATCTCGATGGAGATAGTAGAAGTCTCTATTTCTGATTAAATTCAAATGGTATATAAGAGGAATATAGTGATGAATATACATAGTTTTATTTTTCAAAATAAAATAAAAAACACGCTGAAATAGGGGGTGGGGCCGCCATGTTGGCTGCCCCCAGGGGGCAGCTCCATTAAATCCATATATAGGTTAATGGGGCTGCCCCATTGGGGCAGCCAATATGGCTGCCCTCGCGTCATTTGCGGCGTTTTTTTATTTTTTATTTCCAAAACATATCGCCATGTATATTCATCCCTATATCCCTCCTATATGCCATTCGAATTTCGTCAGAAATAGAGACTCCTACGGCTTCTATCTAGACGGTCACTTTTTAACGGTAACAGAATTTTTTAAATCGATACCATCTCGATGGAGGCCATAGGAGTCTATATTTCTGACGAAATTTGAATGATATATAGGAGGGATATAGGGATGAATATACATAGTTTTATTTTTCAAAAAAAAATAAAAAAACACGCCGAAATAGGAGGCGGGGTAGCTATGTTGGCTGCCCCAAGGGGGCAGCCCCATTAAATACACAGATATATATATATATATATATATATATATAACCTTGTGGGTGCAGGTAACTCCCTACCTTGGCGGGTGCAGGTAACTCCCTACACCCGGCCTAATTTTTCATTATTTTTTGATTTTTTTGAAATAAAACATTGGGGGATTTAGATCACCATGTATCACAATGTTGTCATTCCAAATTCAACTTTATTCGAGACTTCTATCATCTCCATCAAGACTACCAAATTTTAACGGTCTCAGAATTGCTGAAATCGATCATGTCTAGATGAACGTGTTAGGAATGTTTGTTTTGCATAAAACTTGAAACACATATTCCCCTTAACATATTAAGTAAATCTCCCCAACTTTTAATTCAAAAAAATAAAAAAATAATCGAAAATTGGGTGGGTACAGGGATTTTCCTACACCCCAGGGTGCAGGCTCCCTAACCCCTATATATATAGGGGTTGATGGGCTACCCTCTGGGGGCAGCCAACATGGCTGCCCCGCTCCATTTTTGGACAATTTTTTTTATTTTTTTGAAAAATATCGTCATGTATATTCATCCCTAAATCCCTCCTATATGTCATTCGAATTTCGTCAGAAACAGAGACTCCTACGACCTCCATCTAGACAGGGTCGATTTACAAAATTCTGCGACAGTTAAAAAAATGACGTCTGGATGGAGGTCGTAGGAGTCTCTGTTTCTAACGAAATTCGAATGACATATAGGAGGGATATATGGATGAATATACATGGTGATATTTTTCCAAAAAAATAAAAAAATTGTGAAAAATGGGTGTATATACATATATGAGAAACTTCAAATGAGGTGGGGTCTCATTATATATATGGTGAGTAACCCTCAATTTAGGCATCTTTCTAATATATTTTATAATTTCTTGTTTCATATATATAACAATAAATATTAACACAACATGTATAGTGAAAAAAAATTATGAAAACATTATTATATTGGATAGAAAATGTTAATTTAAATTTAGATGATATATTTTATAAAATTCATTTTTTTACAATGTGCAGTTCGTACTTTACAAAACTGTTATAGAGTTTTTACTAAATTCACAGTGGCCTTTACAATTTCAGAAAAGCCCCCACCTCATTTGAATATATATATATATATATATATATATATATATATATATATATATGGGTAAAATGGGGCCCCCTGGGAGTAGCCAACTTGGCTACTCCCACCCCTATTTTTCCCTCGTTTTTTTATTTCTTTGGAAAATAAAAATTTGTATATTCATTACTATATCCCTCTAACATTCTATTAAAATTTCGTCAGAAACAGAGACTCCTAGGCCCTTCATCTAGACGTTATTTTTTTAACGGTTGCAGGATTTTTTAAATCGACCATGTTTGGATGGAGGCCGTAGGAGTCTCTGTTTCTAACGAAATTTTAATAGAATGTTAAGGGATATAATGATGAATTTACAAATTTTTATTTTTCAAAGAAATAAAAAATGAGGGAAAAATAGGGGTGGGAGTAGCCAAGTTGGCTACTCCCAGGAGGCAGCCCCATTTAACCATATATATATATATATATATATATATATATATATATATATATAGGATTTAATGGGGCTGCCCCCTTGGGGCAGCCAACATGGCTGCCCCGCCCCCTATTTCCGACGTTTTTTTTATTTTTTTTTGAAAAATAAAACCATGTAAATTCATCCCTATATCCCTACTACATGCCATTCGAATTTCGTCAGAACCAGAGACTCCTACGGCCTCCATCGAGATGGTGTCGATTTAAAAAATCCTGTTACCGTTAAAAAATGCCTGTCTGGATGGAGGCCGTAGGAGTCTCTGTTTCCGACGAAATTCGAATGGCATGTAGGAGGGATATAGGGATGAATATACATGGTGACATTTTTTGAAAAAAAATAAAAAAAGCGTCGAAAATGGCGCGGGGGCAGCCATGTTGGCTACCCCCAGGGGACAACCTCATTAACCTCATATATATATATATATATATATATATATATATATATATATATATATATATATATATATAAGGGGACCTTTCAAATAGGACGCAGTCCTTCCTGAGTTCAGGAAGGCTGGCCCATTTTTGTATAAAACACGAACACTTTAGAGAATACGTATACAATTTGTATTATAGGTGCACGTTATAAATACAAAGCATCATACAAAACTGCGCATTATAATACAAACATTAAAACTGCACATTATAATACAAAACTGTATATGTATTCTACTAAAGTCATCCTGTTTTATACAAAAAAGGGGCTGACCTTCCTGAACTAAGGAATGACTGCATCCTATTTGAAAGGAATCCTATATATATATGCATATACATAAATATATGCATATGGATTTTTTGATTGGTACAAGTGGATCTAAACCATGGCTCAGCCATATTAATTGTTCAGGTTGATCAGCTTGGTCGGGTGGACACTATCATGCCATCAACCAACCCACTACACATGTAAACAAAACGATTTCTATCTAACTGGACCCGAAAACCCAAATAATCCAATTCATTTATCCCATATCAAATGATTCGATTAGGTTATTTGGATTAACCCATTCAGTGCCCACCCTGCACATACAGTTATTAAGTACGTGTTTGCATTATATTAAAACGGCTCTTAAGCGGCGAATCTTCAACAACTCTACAAATTTATAGAAAAAAATATATTTCTTCTACCCATTTAAGGAGGTAGCAATGGCCTATAAACAAGAATATTATTATTGTGATTAATCATTCCCATGCTTATCTCCATTTCCTAACTTGAAGGGTGTTGTTCGATGAGATTAGCAATCAAGTGATCACAACACAATTCCCATTAGATCATTGGATCTCAAGCTTACAAAAGCTACACTCGACAAAAAGGAGGAATACACAAAAGCATTGCTTCAAAGAGCAACCATGCATCGTTGGGAGAGAAAACAAAAACCACAAAGTGGAGAAGAACAAAGTAACATCCCATTTACTCATGGAATATACCAGTCCCAAAGCACCAACAAAAGACGCTTCAAACCAGACATACAAATCTCCTTTGCATTTTAGTGATCTCACTCACACCAATACCCAAACCAATCCATTGTGAAACCCTATTTTCCTAAGATATCATCATCTATGCCGTTTATCTTTCCCCTTTTCATCATTTTGGAGAATAGCCATAACAAACCATGGAATTTCCTAGCTCAGATTTTCCTTATTCATGGAATAACTATCCCGCTACTTATTTTACTACTATTTCACTTCGAAGCGGTTTTCATTTCAATGGTTAATATTACATAGAGATTAATGAGAGAGGGACAATAAGTTGCACCGTCAATCTCTTTTGGATGGTAAATCAAATTCTTCAAAATACAATATCCATAAACCTGGGAACCATACCATTGCTATGCATAATTTTTTAGATCCTCTTGAAGAACTCTACTGCTTAAGTTGCCAAGAATCCAAAGGTATCAAAACCAAAAGGGATTAATACATGTTATTGCCAATACATGTTGATTCACTTCTCATTATCCCCATGCTATAAACAATAGTTACTGTTCATCTTCCTTTCAATTTTACTATTAGTGCTATCTAGTCCACAATAGCTATCACTTATCTCATATATGCAAGAACAACAAAGAAATGAAGTATATGAATACTTGATCTATATCTCGTCAAAAGAAAATCTTCAAAAAAAAGGGAATAAATATTAACCTCATTGTTCAATATCTACCTCTCAACATGCAAGAATAACACTCTATTTTCAATTTGATGGTTCCATCTAGGCGAGGAGATCAATTCCTTGTCAAATGACACGTAATTTAGTTTAACTTATCGATTTTTAGACATCAATGAAATGCTATTTAATTTAGAATTCAACTTTTGGTGGAAACATAAGCTTGAAATTCAACCGAATAATGCAATAACGACGTGGGAATTTTCTCATTTATAGATTTTTTAAGCATTTATGATAATAAAAGGTTAGAGAGATGCCCTTGTGGGCATTGGTTAAGGAGTGTTGCCTTGTGCTACACTAATCTAGTTTGATCAATTTAACAAACTACAGTAATCTAATTTGTTTCCGATTTCTTCTTCCAATACCAATACAACACATAATAGCTGTATCGACAGTTCTTTTGTTAAGAGCGCAACGAATAAAACGTCCCTACACCATCTTGTGACGAATTTGTGATTTGCTGTAAGAACCATTGCTATATAAGCCATTGTTAAATATTGAGCAATGATTAATTCATTGAGAAATTTAGAATTGCAACGAAAATAAAAGTCTTGAAATTAACTTTCTACACGGCTAAAATTGTCACCATTTTATTTTGTCAACGCTTTTTGTGTCACTATATATAGCTTATTATTTGACTCTTCTTATGTATATCAATATTTTTTCATCACTATTTGGAACAATGCCAACAAATAATGTTATAAAAAATCAAAGATTAATATATATATAATAATAATTAATTTTATTATTTAAATAAATTTAACCATTTTATTTAATGAATAGAATTTCTTATATTGACTAATAGTATAAATGTATCTATGATTTGTTTCATTCCTACATCACTCATGAAATTCCAAGCAAATACTATTTATGAAATCACTTAAGGACAAAAGTCAGTCCAATATTAACTAAACATCATTTGGAAGCATCATAGCATGAAATGTCATCGATACCTATCATAAAATTCTAAGACGTCTTAAAAGAATCCATATGCTCATTTGCTAGAATAACTTGCAGATGGTCCATTCGATAAATCCCGAACCTGTAACATTAGAGAAAATTATTTAGCATAAATCATGAAAGTATTTTCAAAATCAAAAGTTCGTGAATATTAATATGGTGATATTTTGCGCTAAAAAGAAACTTTATATGACAAGCTAAAGCAATAAGCATCTTGATCATTTAAAGGTCTTACTTGAAATTTTGGAGACAAACCAAAACCATCTCCCACGAATCGTAAAAAACAGCTCAATCCATCCTACAAAATTATAATACCAGACAAGTTGTAAGTTTATTTCGAATCCAAGAAGCTTTTTTTAATCAAAACTTTAGAAGAAAGGCTAATTAATTTCTAGAATATCCTCAAAAGGGAAGAAGATGATGTTAAGAGTAAGGTGATTGTTGTGAACACAAGTGTGAGTTGGGGGAGTACCTATGTGGGTATAAATAGTGAAATGAAGGTAAATAACTAGATGGGGAATGGAGAGTCAGTGCAGAGACTTGATAAATTCTGTACATTCTGTGCCAACTGATTGACACGACAATGGTGACTGCAGTTAGATTCATTCCGGCATTCTCGATCGTGAAACGGGGGCTGGGACGCAGTTTCTGGGAGGACCCAGTCTAGCACACCTGCTCTTCCACTGCAATAATGTTAAACGTATCAATGGAGCACTAGGACCTAGTTTTTTTTGGTGCATGACCCTTGTTTTGGTGCTCTTTCAGTTCATGGATACTAGGACATAGTGTCAGGTCTAATATTATGTCAAGTAGGGATCAGATCCACTGGATTTATATTCTCTATACATTACTTCCATTCTTCTTCAAAAAGGAGAAATCCCAAGGTTCATTTGTTACTCAGTGAATGCAATCTTAACAGTAAATAATGCCATAATACCTCTTGAGATGTCTCAAGTCATCAAAATCTAGTGAGCACATTCTTCCATTACCCCGCAGCTTTATCGATTGGTTGGGCTGACACAAACTTTAGCTCAGAAATGGAAAGACAATACAAAGCGCATACACAAGACCATGCAAAGCAAAGAAAAAAGAAAAGAAGATACATGCCTCAAGATGGGGTGATTCCCTCGGGTTCGTAGAAGGCTGGGTTTTCTTTACTTGCTTGACTATTGAAAGGCAAGGGATGATGGGTTAAATGGATAGTTGTCCATGACCCATTAACCCAATAAATATATAAAGCAACTGAGCACATATGAACTCCGCATATGTGAGAACTTGCAAGTAATATGTGCTGTAAAATGAAATCTACAGTTGACTTGTTTAATAACTAACTTGTTTAATTCTTCAAGATAGATTGTAAATCCACAAGAATCTACTCTATTCTATATATGAACAGGGGGAAATGACTGTATGTGATGCAGAAAATGAGTACTGGGAATGGAATTAATTCTTGAGAATGAGCATGTGATGCACAAAATGAGTAGTTAACATATAGCTAACATATAAGAATCAAGTACTAAGAATCCTCCTGGAAGGAACCTAATAATCACACTAGTACTAAGAATCAAGCAATCCACATATAGATAACATGTAAGAAGATAGCTCTTTGTGAATCACATAAAATGTTCTGCATCTGCTGCTGGATTGGATGTCGCATCCAGCTGCCTTAGGTGGAGCTCATTATGTACCTGCAACTCTGTTTTACCAACTATCTAGAACCCAGGTCTTGTATTCTAGATGGATGTTGACTTGACACAAATGATCCATATAGCCTAAAGAAGACTTGTGACCACTACTTCAACCTGTAAGCATCAACAACTGAATAGGCTCAGGATCCTCTCCACAGAAAAGTGATGGAGAGAATAAAGATCATACTAATGTATGTTTCCTTCATCAATTTCTATCAAACCACAATCACTGATGGGATATTACGCAGATCACTTGTAACCTTACATCATATGATTGCAATATTTAATATTACATATATAGACCATTCCTTATCCCTGATCTGCAGAAAATGATTCTCAACAGTTCAGCAT
Organism: Ottelia alismoides; assembly: GCA_037367405.1. Lineage (NCBI taxonomy): Eukaryota > Viridiplantae > Streptophyta > Magnoliopsida > Alismatales > Hydrocharitaceae > Ottelia > Ottelia alismoides. Next base: position 734,732 of record JAZKJV010006783.1, on the reverse strand, counting down.
GGTCACAGTTTAAGATATTTTTATAGTCAATTTCTGAAAAAAAGGTCATTTGAAATTTCATCTACAACTAGAATTAGAAAGTAACAAGACAGTAATGAGGTCAATAATCATTTTGCCTCACCGGGAATCAACACGAGTGTGGTGTGTAACTGTCCACTAATTGTGCATGCAGTAATTGTTAGGATTAGAGTTAAACTAGGATTAGGAATTCTAATGGGATTGAACTCCTAATCCTAGTATTAGTTGAGCTGTATTCTATTTATAGTTCTATTGAGAATAAAACTAGGGTTTTGTAACTGGGTTATATATAAAGTGCGGTGGAGTCATTGCCTCTACACCACCACATGAACAATGTAACCCCTACAGAAAGGAGAGGAGAGAGAGAGAGAGAGAGAGAGAGAGAGAGAGAGAGGGAGAAAGAGAGAAGAAAGAGACGAGAGAGCGATGGAACAGAGAGAGTTGTACTCGTTCTAATTTATAGTGATCTTTCTTCTCCGGTGGTCGTGAGAGGTGACCGATCACCATTATATCTGGTTGTCCTTTTCTTCATGTGCTTATATGGTGGTGGGTAATTGCGCATCCACACTTGTATCCGAGGGTTCATCAACCGGTATCTGAGTGGAGACGATACTGGACCGTGTTCCCAACTACTGTTATCAGAGCGACGACGATATCGGTGGTTCGTATCCCCATCAACTGGTATCAGAGCTTGGTTCGAGGAAAAAGAGGGCTATGGAGTGGCAGATCATAGCGAGATTCGACATCAGGGAGCACACATGGTGATGTATGGGACGAGGATGCAAAACAAGGTGTATGAGCTTGAGGGAAGGGTCGTGACAGGTGATGGAGCTCCAGTTGATCCGAAACAAGCAGTACGATGAGAGAATGGCATGTTATCGACATCTCTGCTGTAGAAGTGCGCAACAAGGAGAAACGTGTGCAATTCATTTTATCAGAGGATGTCTGCACAATCTTTAGTCATGAGAGATTTGTGGTGTCGCGTCATGAAGCACAATGCTGAGTTGTGTGAGTGCCTGAGAGGGGGCACGTCGAGGACGTCCAATGACGGATGCGTCACCCAGAGTTGATGACATCCTGCTAACGAGACCTGTAGATGACGACGATGGCCCAGTGCAGACTTAAGACAATGAAGATATCATGATGGAATTCAACTCAAGGGGAAAATTGTTAGGACTAGAGTTAAATTAGGATTAGGATTGAGCTCCTAATCCTAGTAGTAGTTGAGTTGTATTCTATTTATAGTCCTATTGAGAATAGGACTATGTGATTGTAATTGGACTATATATAAGGGGGGGGGGGGGGAGGCATTGCCTCTACCCACCTCAAGAATAATGTAACCCCTAGAGAAATGGTGGTCGCGAGAGATGACCAACCTGTTGGACATGCGAGCCAACAGCGAACCATTATGCAATAAATGTTATTGCAAATATCATTCCCTGATTTGAAATGAAGAATAACTAATTTGTATTATAGGTCCCTTAGTACAATTAGGGTTATGTACCATGGCCATCTTAATGATCGTACAACTGTTGATTCAATTATTGAATCATACAGGCTAGTGCTTGGATGAATATCTAAAGAGTTAGATTGATGACTCATCGAGTACCGTCAAATGATTATTAAGAGATGATCAACAATTTGAGAAAGAGATGACAATCCTTTTTCTGAAGGCTGATATCTAACCGACCTCTTGATGTAGGTCCTCTACATAGGAATAGAGATTCGAAGGTGTTGGATAAGTTAGGTCAAAGAGTTGACTTGATGAGATCGAGGTAACCAAAGTCCTATGTCGTACACTGTCACGATATAGGCACACATCCTCTGATCGGAGACAGATGTATTACTATATGTCTGAGTATGTACATTTGGTAGACCAATAGTTTGATGACCTAACCAAGGTCTATACACTGAAGTGCTGGTGTGCATGTAAGGGCATGTGAGTAATGCGATCTCTCAAAGGGATCATACAGGTTCATTACTGAATCAGAAGACATGAGCTCACTCATGAGATATTGGGAAGAATCAAATTCCGTGTGCGGTCGTCTCCCTTTGTAAGCTTGACTGAATTTGTATGTTTGATATATGCTTTTGGAAAGTATATGATCAACACATGGGTAAGATATATACTTTTGGAAAGTATATGATCGATACCAACACCCAATAATCAAATGGGAAAACTTAATGATAAATCCCTGAAGTAGAAAATGTAAAATTGATCTTATACTTCGAGATTATTCTGGGTCTTCCAGTATGCAGGATGTACAAGTATTAGGAATACCTGAGGGTGATGTGATCATAAACGATTCTATAAACATGACACTTCCATTCCTAGGGAGTGATGAAACGGGTCTGGATTTTAGTGACTCCTCTAAGTAGAGAAGTAATATGATCTTGGTCCTAATGTTGGACATTGATCTGAATGTGATTCAGATGTAATGAAAAGATTAGATTTGCAGTCTTGATCTAATCAAGCATCTATAAGAGGTCCGCAAGATCTAGATTTGAGATGTGATCTCAATATCCAAGTCACTATACGTGGAACAATACAATCGCCCTGTCCTTATCTCCAAGTATTCGCTGAGAAAGCACATTATCCTTGAAAGAGTTCAGGATAATTTCATTGTTGATATATGTATCCGAGCATTGAGAAAATGGATAATTAAATGTGATTTAATTATCATGAATAATATGAATTTGATTCATATTATATGAAGAGTTATCTAAGATAATTAAATGTGATTTAATTATCAAAGATGTGAATAATATGAATGTGATTCATATTATTTGGGCACATGAGAATAGAGATCCAAGATGATTATATGCGATTTAATTATCGTGGATAATGAATAATGTGGATAGCATTATCCATATTAATTATATATTATAAATGTGATTTATAATATATAAGAGAGAGTTATTTATAATTTACATTTGTTAATTAAATATTGATGTGAATTGGATTCACATTGGATAATTGATTGAAAATGTAATTCACATTTTATTTTGGATTTTGAATGTGATTCACAAACTTCCAATGGCATGATTGAAATGTTCACAAAATAAATTGGATATATTTTTGGGAAATAAATTTGCAATAAAAAGTTGTTGCAAAAATATTGGAGATACACATGAGATATAGATTCTCATGAAATTGGAAGGAGCCACCTTGCCATATGAAGAGGGTGGACGACCACCCTCTCCTTATGGAATGAGTGGCCGTCCCCCTTGTTCTTTTGGAAGGAGGCTTGCCACTTCCTATTTTTCCAATAGAGATTGATTTAATATAAATCAAATTATATTCAGCATATATTTGATTTAATTAAATTAATTATTATTGTGTTTTTATCAACAAGATCATAGCCATTGAACGAAACACAAATCAATGTGAGTCATTGGATTTGTGTTGTCCATGGATTGAGACCTATGGATCCCAAAATATTATAAATAGAAGGGCACTCCTTGCTCTTCAAGAGACTATTTTACAAACACAATATGCTCTCTTTCTCTCCCTCCCTCCCATTCTCTACAAGTCATCTCTCCCTCTCTCTCTTGTGGCCATCCACTATGATGCCCTAGAGAGAGTCGCTCTCGTCGCAGCGTCATCGTTATGTTGCCAGATCATTTGCTCGTGGATCTCCGTCTCCTTCGGCACACCTTACTCGTGAAGAAGACGTTGTATTTTGTGTGACGAGATCAGGAGATTCGACGCTTGGATCATCAACAAGGATTGCGAGGAGCACACATTTCATCAACGCGCTTGCAAGCGTCTCCTCCGTCAGATCGGACTTGAGACAGGAGGTCTCTTCGTTTAGTGACTCAATTGCAACCACGCTTCAAGAGGCAATCCTAGTACTTATTTGTGGTTTAGATGAAACGATCCGAGAATTGTTCTTGAATCATGTGATTTCATCGCATGAATTTTTTTAAATTCCGCTGCCTCGAGCAACTAATACGACTAGTCGCTCCTGATCGCATACGATGCGATCCTCACACTTCCTGACACACTTAAAGATTTCACATATCCTTCAAGTGGTATCAGAGCCAGGTTGTAGGTTTCAGATACGATCCATAAACCTAAGACTACTTGGGCTCGTTAGGGTTTACGAAATTTTTATCGCATTTCATTCACGGGCCTTGTTTTATGAATTTTTCGGCTATGTTTAAGTTGTTTAAATAAGGAAATCGTGAGATTTGAATTTGCGTGATTTGGAATCCGTTTGCTCAAGTTATCATCATTTTAGTGAACATGTATCAACTGTTTCGGGGACTGCAAATCTTGACATAATTAAGGAATTAATTACTATTTTGCAACACCTAGAAATGCGTCGAAAATCACTTAGGTTATGTTGTAAATCAAATTAGCAAACTTTGGAAACTTATTTTGCATGATTTTGATTTAAATTGATAAAAATACACTAATTTTAGTAAGTGAGGATCACTGCTGGAAATTACTATCCTACTCAAAAATCTTGTGATTGTCATTTAATCAATTAGTGATTTAATCTCCTAAAATAATTATGAATAAATATTTGTGAAATATTTGATGATGATTATTTCCTTAAATGATATTGCCTTAACCAAAAATTTATTAGATATAATTTAGATCACAATTGGTTACTCAATCTACTTTCCAACAAACAAAGTTGCTTGAATAGGATTGAGAATTTGTTTAGCAAATTTTCTTATAATCAAAATGATTTTGATTATTACTATATGGTATAATTTCGGTTGAAAACCCGATTATCATCTCAAGTACATAATGATCAATTTGGCATTATCCTAACCCGAGGCGGATATGGTGTCTAGTCGGGGAGCGTTGGGGTAGCAGGTTGCACCATGTACGGTCTGTCCCACTCCCGTCGGTACTGGTCTTGATAGCGGATAGGGAAGGGATAATGTTGGATAGATTATGATGTATTTTCTAATTATTAAAATTTGAAATAATATGTATTTGAGATAATACCATATTTGAAGTAACAATAAAGAATGTCTGTTGGATATTAGTTAGATCATTGATTTAATGTGATCAGTATGATTGGAATCCAATTTAAATTAAAACACTCTATCATGAATAGAGTTGCTATTTCCCTTGGAAGAATTAATTGTAATGAAAATGATTCATAATAATTAATTATAATTTGAACATGATATGGAGGATCACATAAGTGACATCCATGGTCTCCCGTCAAGGCGGAGAGTTCCACCATCAGGGATTGTATGTAGGAGACGCCTGTCCGAAGTGACAACTCCTTCATACAAGCGCATCTGGATCAGGATCTTTGCTTCTCAAAAGAGTTAGGTCGTATGCGTAGTGACCCCAATATCGAATCCTCATATTATCGGGGCGATATTGGATTGCGCATAGCGAGTTCTAATCGGTTGATGGTTGATTTAGTTAATGACATGCCACCATCACCTTAGGGGTGATGGGCCCGGGTGTTAAAAACCGAATTGGGAATGCAAGTTGGACTTGCAAGGCGGAATGTGTTCCTGCTTCTTTTTATCCGAGTTACAGTTTCTCATATTATTGGGATGCGACAAAGATAAGAAAGGAGATCTCAGATCTTGCTTGAGATATAATGGTAAGTATATCTCTTACATTGAAAGTGATTAAGGGAATGAACTTTTAATGTTGATAAGGCAAGACAACTTTGATATAAAAATTCCTAAATCAAAGTAAAATATATATTCATATTGATTTATGCAAATTTCTTATTTCAAATAATCCTTCATTAAACCCACTCAATATTATACTAAATAATAACCAGTAAAATATCATGGATTGAATCCATGATCGAGATATTGTACTTGCAGTTGGATGCATAATGTATGTGGTTGCGATGTGCAAGTTTCCTCATAATAATGAGGAATGACAATTAAATAGACAATAACTACAACCCTAGGGTTTTTTTATAGTCTTGATCTCTCATCGAATGTACTTTGGAAATGACATGTCGACGATGATCGTAATTGTCAAACGATCCTTATAAAATTCAAGAAGATGTTTCTGGCATACATATGTGCTCTCTACATTTAAACATGAATGACTTGGTTCACAACATTATGCAGAATGGTGGCTCGATAAGAGATGGTGTATTCAAAATGTTTGAGTACCTACCTGAACCAAAGTCTTTTGGAGTTACGATGTATGTAGATATGATGAGTGTCATCATTCTACTATCTATACTCTAGTCATTCATGAAACTTCATAATATTCATATTTTATGAATTTAATGAAACACGTATGAATGTTTAAATACTCTTATATTGAAATCTTTTGAGTTCAACATAAGAGATCAATGTTCAGGAAGGCGCTATGCGGTATTCAGTCGGAGGGGTCACTGCATAGAGAGTATGCGGTATGCGGGAGAGTATGCGGGGAGTATGCGGTTGATATTTTTTATTATTAAAAATATAAATATTATGGTAATATCCTCAGTCGGGAGAGTATGCGGGGAGTATGTGGTTTTATAAGGAAGAGTATGCGGTTTTATGCGGGGAGTATGTGGTTTTATGCTATTATGCGGGTGGGGTTATTAGGTTTTAGATTAAATAAAAAAAGTTCTATCAGAAAAGCGGCCGAGTATGCGGCCGCATAGGGGGTATACTCGGCCGAGTATGCGGGTAAACCCGCATACATGACCGTTTCATCGTACTCGGAGCGGCAAGGCCCCCGAGTACGAGTATGCGGCCGAGTATGCGGCTTACTCGACCACTTTTCTGAACACTGTAAGAGATCCTTTTTCTTAAGAAATGGTTTTTTTATAGATGAAGGGAGCACAGTGGAAGGATGGGTCGGACCCAAGTAAGAAGAAAAGTCAAAGAGTTGATTGTACTTCTGCGACTTCCATGTGACATCCAAAGAGTTGGATGAATGCCAATACTGCAATAAACCGATGTACTGATAGCGTGACTATCTAGTCCATCTAGAATCCTTAGAGAAGGACCCAAATAGTGCATCGAAATAATCTACATCTACATATAATCGTTGAAATTGACTTTCTTATTTGATAAGATCAAAGTCTAATAATTGTATCTCATTCTTCTAATAACATTTGCAATTGGTTGCATATGTATCAGAAGACTATAAAATTTCATCTTATGGTTTAGTAGTCGTCTACATGGATATTGATGCAACTGTTTCAACAATCTCTATTGGATTGTAGACTTCATATTTTCAGTGGGAGAGCTCTTTGTCTTAAAGAATATCTCTACAACCTAGAAATTAGAATACACTAATAGTTTATTTCTAAATGTTAGAAATCAACATGAATTCTGGAATAGACCTATCATAATTAGTTATGATGGATATATTTCAGATAGTAATCTAAAATTTAGTGGACTCTACTAAATTAGAAGATTAATGAATAGTTCATTAACATTTCTGATACTGAAATTTAAACCTTAACAAGATCAATAGGAGGATGAAGATCATTTGTCAAATGATCTAGCATCAAGTCCTGGACATATGTCTATTGATGTGCTCAATAGACTAGTGAGAGATGAAACTTTAAGATGTCTAAAATTTCAAATCTTGCATACTTTTGAATGTTGTATTCAAAGTAGAAAATATCCAAAACACCCTTCTCTGGAAATGGTGTAAGATGTCAAGGTATTCAAGATCTCATATATATTGATGTATGTTGATCATCTGTATCATAATAAACATTGATGATATGTGATTTCATTCGATAATTATTTGTGACATAAGATTTCTTCGCTTCACCTTAGAAAGCTTTAAAATGTTCAGAGATTTCACAATTTTGGCTTAGAACCAAAGTTTGAAGGAAGATGAGAATGAATTTGATCTAATCTAGGTAGTCAGTACCTATTAGATGAATTCATTGGATACCTTATGGAGATATGAATATCATTCTTATCTCACTCCTCCTAATAAACCTAAACTCAATAGAGTTATAGGGAGATACAATTGGATCATATATGCCATGATTTGATCAGTGATGAATTTTAACATAATTACATATTAGTTTCTAGGTATATATATAGAAGAGAATACGATATATATCCTTAATAAGGTTCCATACAAGTAAGCGGGAATCTTGCACTAGAGAGTGCTACATCATTAGGAAAGTAAAGGATGGTATTGGATACCTAATTTATGACCTTGAGATTCTTAAAAGATTTCATATTTGAGAATGTGATTATGAGAGGATGAGACTCTTGAGAATCAAGATGAAAATTAAGTAAAGGAACTCATTTAATCTCGAGAAGATAATGAGGCTCCTGAAATTGGAAACTAAAAAGGACAATTAATGATGAAACACTCATACCTCTTCAAGTTAGTTTGAGGATGGATTCCATTTGTCAATTAAGTCTGGCAATAATCTTACTTCATGTGATGGAGCTTCTAAAGATCATAACATGGAAAGATGGATGTTAGCAATAAAGTCTAAAGTGGACTTAATGTTGTATATGGACCCTCGAGGATCCATCTATATGGGTAAGACCCGTTAAGGTGTAAATGGATCTTCAAGAGAAAGAGGGAACCTGATGAGAAGGTAGAGACCTTTAAAGCACGGCTCGCAGTCGTGAGCTACACATCGAAGAGAAGACATCGCTTGCGATGAGACTTTCTCTTCAGTGACCATGCTTAAACCCATCAGAATATTGCTAACTATAGCCACACAACTTGACTTTTGGCATCTTCAAGATGGAAGTCAAGATTGCATTCCTTTATTAACATCTTTTCGAGGATATTCACATGAAGTAGCCCCATAGATTCATAATTGAGGAAAGCAAGGTGTACAAGCTAAGGAATTCCATCTATGGACTCAAATAAGCTTCTTGTAATTGGAACATTGGATTTGATGAAATCATAAATGTTATGATTTCAGATAGAATATTAATAAACCATCTGAATCTTAGTGAGAGTGCCATTATGTTCATTATGCTAAATGTAGATAATATCCTATTCGTTTGGAATGATATAAGGATGATAATAAATGTTTTATAGTCTAGCTATTCCATACCTTGCGATATGATCTCAAGGATACCTCTTAGATCTTAGTTCTGAAGTTGTTCAGAAGTAAAGAGAAGAGGGTATTGAGATTGTCACATAGTGGTACATCTTAGACAAATTCCACTTTAGAAAATCCAAGTAAGGCTTCTTTTTCTCTTAAGATATGGTACTGACCTTTCTAAAGGGATAGCACCTCAATGAGTTGAGGAAGTGAATGCTAATAACTGCTTGCCCTTGTGCATTAGTTACGAGAAGCCGAGCGTATGCTAAATGTGTACAAAAGTCATATGTCTGCCATGCAATGGGAGTAGTAAACTGTTACTAATCCTACCATGGAGATAAAACACTTGATTGCAATAATAACAATATCTTGAAAGATAACGAGACTTTAGAGATAGTGATCTCTATTTCTCATCTTCAAGAGCTTAAGACTTTATAGATGGAGATCTAAAAGGTCTTAACTGCAGATACCATAGGAGATAGAGATCTTCAAGAATAAGAGTATTCTAATAAGGATAATAGAAATTACATACTGGTTATAATGATTATTAAACTATAGTGTCAAGGACACTATAACTAACAATATTGAGTATTGGTTGCATAAGATAACATTCGCATTGGATGCGAGCACTGTTACTGGGAGTTATGTAAGTGCCGTAAAAGTGCTTGGCATAGTCTCTCGGGAACAGAGTGACTGATCAGCTTACTAATGAATCCCTGATTCTCACTCTTTATTCTTTTATTTTAGCTATTTATCTTGGCAAAGCATCTTGTAAATATGTGTAAATACAATAAGTTAGCATTCAGCATGCATATGTTAACTTTGTATATTTAGCATGTATTATGCAGAAATAAAAGAATAAAGGAAAAGAAAAAGGAAGGAGGTATTTAGAATAAATACGGAGTGACTCGAACCCCAAGAGAAGGTCAAGCATTGACTTGATTGTCAAATAAAATAAGTAGAGAGAGATATGGCTTACTCTATAATGTACATATTACTTATATATGTAAATAATTATTTTTTGATAAATAAAAATAAAGTGTTCTTTTTATCTCCTTGTATATAGTCCTAAAAATAAAACAAAAATCAGAAACATAAAAATAAAAATAAATTCCTTCTTACTTGTACAAAATACATGTATATATGTCTCACTCCCTATTTATTATATACCCGTAAATAAATAATAAAAATACAATAAAAATTATTTTAGACTCCTAAAAACATGTTGTAAATAAATAAATACAAAATATGAGTATTTATGTAAAAATAACAAAATAAAAATAATGGTGCAAAATACATAGGTATATTGTATATAATACATTATACTATATAGAGATTAATTTTTTTTCATAAAAATAAATAAAAATCACAGAAAAATAGTTTGAAAAATAATAAATATTTCTCATTTTGTAACTTTTTATTTCTAAGCCATTTAATATTTTTTATTGAATTTGTAAATATTTTGTACATTCGAATTTTCTGATTGGTCCATGTCACTTTGTTGACTCGGGTCAACGCCCTCTTCCAGGCTTGACCCGACTCGACCCTGTTCGTCGGACCAATTTCTCCCAATTTTCCCAGTTGGGTCATGCCACCCCTTGCCCTGATTCTTTGCCCGTGGCTTCTCCTTGGATCCATAACCTTCGCAGATCCCTAGGAAGGCGCGGATCTTCCTAGGGTTGTGTACCTTCGCCCGAGTCCTCCAGCCCCCTGGGAATCCTATAAATCATCTCTTCCGCCTCTACTACAACTTAACTCGTTCCTCGCCTCTTCTTCCAGCCCTAGAGACCTTAGGTGGAGTGACAGCTACCGGAGGAACCCCTCGGATTGGAGTTTGGTGGTCAAAAGACGTAGCTCAGCTATGTGGCCGGCGAGCGCCGTCGCGTTCATCCTCCCCGTCTTCCGCAGCGTGGTCGAGGCCATCATCTCATCGACCCCCTCCGCCTGGAGCTCAGGAATACGTTCTCACCTCCAGGTACCCCTCATTTCCCGACCATTTCCCAGTTTGATCCATTCGCTCCATTTAGCACCGCCGCACATCCACCTGCTCCGACCAGTGGGTCAGAGCCTCGATATCCAAACCCATCCATTCAGATCGACGCATCGCATCGCCCTCCATCTTCCCCCACAATGTAATCATCCTTAGGATCGACTGTTAGGTCGAGATTGAGGCACGGATCTCCTCTACCTCCTTCGTCGGAGATCGAACTTCGCCCCCCATAGCTTCTTTCCTTTCATGCTCTAATAACCCCGACCAGAGCTTCTCCCCAAGTCTAGCTTGCCTTCGCAGGTGCTAACACACATGGGGAGCCTAGTTCACGCCTCCAGAGGATCCACCAGAGCTGCTCCAGGTCCCTCTCCACTGCCATGCACATCCAGACGGTAGTTTCTCCATCAGACCCGTCCATTCGACGAGGGGTTCTTCCACGACCTTACTGGACCCTTATGATCGATCATCGGAGTCGAGGATCCCATCTGAGACTCTGGTGAAAGTCGCTGGGGTCTTGTTCTTCCAGGCCCACTCTTCGCCATTGGTACGACCCACCTCTGCTAGATGTGATCCGAGCTGCCAACCGGAGCAATTTTTGAATCGTAAGATCTGACGCCATGACGCATCTACGCCTCATGTAGCCAACATTCTCTGGAGCATCAGATCTGACACAACAACCGATCCGCACCGCACGTCCCAACTTCCATCTGAGCACGCCACGCGTCCCCCACGCACTCCGCACGTGCCCTGCGAGGGTTTTTTTGTGCTATCTTCCCTGTTGTTTTTATGCTTTACTTCCTAGTCTACTGAATAAAGTTGTAGTTCAACCTTTTTTCTTATTAGTCCTTTATGTTTCTAGTATTTGCACTTTAGTCCTCCGAGGCTGAACACACGTGCATGCTCACGTGCTTTTGTGGGTTATTTCCACACTATGTCCTGCATTTTCTGATTGGTATGTCTTGAATGGAATGGTTACGATAATTGCAAAAATATCTCTGTGCATGATTTAATGAGCACATGTGCTTATTTCTTGGAATTGTTGCACTAGTGCCCCTAGACTTTTTTGTATGCGTTATTTTTTGCCCTGAAAACTTAGGGATAATTGCAGATAGGTCTATACAACCTATGTGCTTGGTTTTGCATGAAATAAATATCAATTTAATTCCAAAACTTACGTAAAAATTCCTGCGTGTTCATGCTAGCTTATAATAATTATTGTGATTTTTGGAATTAATTTTGTTTAGTTTTTTTTCTAAAAATAAAAAAACCCTTAAAAACATGTTTGTCTATTTTTTAAAATGCCAAAAAAATATAAAAATATCTCAAAAAAAATCTATAAATTTTTTGTTTGTTTGTTATAGTTTGTTTTTGTTCTTGTGTAATTTTTGTTGCATTATCTTTTATAAAAACCCTAAAATCACAAAAGACTAAAAATCTTATAAAAATAATAAAAAATTCTACAAAAATAAAAAAATGGGATTTCAGTTTCTGTAATTGGACTTTTTATTTACTTTATCACAAAAATCACAACCAGAACGTTTGTGCACTTTTGATATTTTAAATTTGCCTTATAGTCCCGGCTGTACATTGTCTTCATGTTTTGTGTTTGTTTCATTTTTATAAAATCATATAAAAATCAGAAAAATATCATAAAATCACCAAAATCATCTTCATACTTGAAAAATATAAAAATATTTTTATTTCTAATTTTGGAATATTTTTAGACCTAATAAAAATTGCTAACGCTTATCCTTGTCTTTATCTTTTTATTTGTTTTCTTATTAAAAATTATAAAAAAATGCAAATTAAAAACCACAAAAATATTTTTTTATTTGTTTAATTGCCGACTATTTCGTAGGTTTACTCGTGCTCCTTGTGTTCGACCCTGGTCGCTATACCAGGTTAAATAAATAGCGGAGACCGCTACATTGATTTTCATGCTTGATTGTTTGGTTTATGTGGTCTTGATTTTTCTTGATTAACCGAGCCTCGCGATTTTGGTCGCAATGGCCCTTACATATTACTTAACTCGAGTTGCCTTGGCAGGTCATCAGAATGGCGTCGTTGCCGGGGGAGCACGACTTAGTAGTCGCTTTTCAGTTTTCTTTTTATTTTTCTTTTATTATTTTCATATCTATCTGTTATAACTGCTTTCTGACCCATCTCTGTTTAACTTTTTGTGCGAGGAACCGCCCGAGGTCGCTTTGGAAGAGACCCGTACACGAGGAGAGACAAGAGCAAGAGCAGGGAATAGTGATATCTTTTAGAGAGTAGAGTAGAATAATTACTTTTTTAGTTTATTATTTTTGTAATAATACAGGGACACTCTGATACTTGATTGGAACTTGGCATATATCGGGGTATGTTTCGCCGAGCACCGATGTGCTCGGGGGACCTCACCACGATTTTTCACCGGTTTGATTTCCTTCGCTTTTTATTCTCCTTTGATTCTCGAAGAATTTGGGCCCTAGATTTAGGAATTTCTTTGATTGTGACGTAACTGATTAATGCCCAATCCCTCACTATTTGCCTGCACTTATAGTTCGTAATTGGACCTACTTAATAAATCACTAATAAAAAGTTAACTTGGTTGCTTGAGAGGTCACATGCCGCTAGAGGTCATATACAACGCGTGCAGGATCCGTTGTGGCGGACACCGATCAGCAACAGAGACCGGACTTAGACCTCTCTCTATGGTTAGTTAACTATAGTTCTTCACGATTAGAAATTGCCATCTAAGGTTGTTTTCTTCTTGCATCATTTAGATTAGTTTAAGTTCAGTCTTTAAATTTATGCACGGATCACCCTGCATGTAGAGTGCTAGCGATAGGTACACATCTCTTACTTTGCATGCATCATAGTTTTTGACCGCGCATCAGCTTTTTCGACTTCTCCCCCCTATTTTTGGACTTAAAATAATCAGGAGATCAAAAAATTCATTAGGTATTTGTTTGCTTATTGAAAAACACCATAAAAAGTGATAACCATAAAATTAGGACTGCTAAAAAAACTTGACCCTAAAAGACACCTCAACTAAACATTTGTTTTGGGAAAACAATCCCCCCATTGTTTGGTTTGCTTGTGCGAGAGAGTGACCCGTACACTAGGCTAGAGCCACACCTGAACCCTCGCCAGACTAATGACTTTAGGACTAGTAGTTCTCTAGTGAGGATCTCTTCGGTAACCGATAAAGCGGACAATGACGTCCTTAGCAGATCAGGTTGATCGGGTAGTCGATAAACGGTCCACAACTCGTACTGGCTGGGAAAGATCTAGTTTTAGGGTTGGGCCAATATTTTGAGAGCATCGGGTTCCTACCAGCTCGCTTAATCGCCCTGCTAGAATGAATTATCATCTAAATAAAATCGAAAGATAAACGACCGAACCTTCATGATCATCAGCTCCACGTTGCGTAAGCGAATTGGGGGTTTGATTATTGATCTTGTTTGTTTCTAGATCCCATCTGCCTTTCTTTTAGATCATGATGATGGGTCGGGGGTCCCTTAGGCAGCCTTTGGCTGCACCGCTTTCGATCACTCCACCCCGGTCATCTTGGCAGGTTCGAGAGAGCCTAAACTCTCTCTCCGAACTCGAGTTCGATTCCACCCCGTTCCCCCTCGATCACCCTTCTTCCAGTCCCAAGGTGTCCGAGCAGAGACCAGCACAGATATTCATTCATTTGATGGTACTTGAGTTCAGGTCTTTTGCCTTTGCAGAGACCCAAGAGATGGCCAGCAGCGAGGAGCGCATCGATGAGTAGCCCTAGAGTACCACATATGTTCTAGATCAGGGTGCCATCAACAACACACTCTTAGCCTCCCTGGAGACGATGCAGAGGCAGATCAAAGACCGAGGATCCTTCATGGCAGAGATGTGTAGAGAGATGGCACGGATGTAAGCTGACCGGGAAGAGCCGAACCGAGCAGGCAATGGAGAGATACCAGAGTTTAAAGGAGGAGATGGAGGACACCCAGAGGAGCCACAGGAGACTGTCCGACCAGCTAGGCCTATGAGAGATTTGCACAACCTTGGTGTGACTCCTACACACCGTTGGATTCATCTTCCAACGATTTTGGGAGATTTCAAGCTCCCCCCTCAGACTATCCAGCTGTTGTCCAAGTTCCATGGGCTTGCCACCGAGGAGTCGCATCTTCACTTACAAGAATTTGAGATGATTTGCAGCACTGTCCACGATAGATACGTGGATGAGGACACCATCAAGATGATGGCATTTTCCTTCTCCCTGATAGACAGAGCAACCTACTGGATGAAGCATTTAGGGAGATATGTCACTTCGTGGGAACAACTATGGACTGAGTACTTGAATAAGTATTATCCACTCGGTCGGACGAATGCAGCATGAGCTTTGATCAACAACTTCTCCATGATCCCCAACGAGCAATTCCATGAGGCGTGGGGTCATTTTCGTGAGCTCATTGACTGGTGTCCACATCATGATATCTCCAAGACCAACTTAGTACAGAGTTTCTTTTGTAGGATGACACTGGAGCTGCAGGGGCTTGTGAATGCTTCTTGTGGGGGCTCCTACTTCTCCAAAGACGAAGATCAGGTATGGGCTATCTATGAAGAGATGGTCGAGAATTACACAGTGATGTCCCAGACCCATCTCTATAGCCAGGGGAAGCCCTCACCCCATGCCGTGTCCTATCAAAGGATAGCACGTGTTTATACAAGTCCATCTACCTCTTCTTCAGCAGCCGCAACACAAGAAGAGTCATCGGCAGCTGATATGGGCATCATCAGCGAAAAGTTGGACCGCATCGAGATTATCTAGAAGAAGCAATGCCAGGGCATGACTCAGATCGATCAGTTGGCATAGACTTTGAGTGACCTGAAGACCCAGATCATGTGTCTCTAGGAGGCACAGACGACTTCTCAACCCCGTCTCAGGTCACGAGCTGATCCTAGTAGCAGCGGCTCGACTCAGCACTCCGCCTAGTACAGTCAGGTTCACCACATCCAGGCAGAGTCGTTCCAGGAGTCACAGCACCAGTACCTTCAGCCATCATCATCTCAGGACACTCAGATGGTGGTGTATCAGCAGGATCAGACACTGACAGTTCTTCCTCCATCCTCCTATGAGCAGGAGCTGTTGATGGAAGTTAACGGGATTTGGTACGAGTGACAGCATCTCGGGATCCGTCGAGATCATCCCGGATTCAGGTGGTCGACTGGAGGTGCCTCATTCCAGCAGCAACCTCCAGCTCAGGGTGGACAGTTCGGCCAGCAGTCACAACGGTGCCCCAGTTCTCTCACCAGCCACAACAGCAACATTTCCAGCCAGGTCCTCGTCCCTACCAGCATGGACAATAGTGGAGGCAGCACCAGCAGCAGCCTCAGCAGTATTCTCAGCCTCCCCCTCACCACTTCCAGCAGCAGCCTCCCTTTCAGCGAGGCCCGTCCGGTTCTCATGGGCCAGCCTATGAGAACCCTGCTCTTAATGATCTAGCCCGCCCACTCTCAGATCAGCAAGCCACATTCACGAGGGAGATGGACGATTTCCTCCAGGAGATGAGGCAGATCATCAAAGGAAAGACCACCATACCCGCTCAGATCGAGCCCAACCCGAATAAATTAAAAAGAAAATCCGAGCAGGTACATTTTACAGAGACTACCACTTTCAATGATTTATTGGGTGACATTGCTTCATATACATTTGATGCTGACTTTGTTACACTTAGGAGTTGTAGGATGCCAGCTGTCGGTGCCTCGTCTGAGTGACAACACCAAGAGGATGCATGATCACTAGATGAGGAGTATAACGATGATTATGCTGCTAAGGATTACGATGATGATGGTGGTGCTGATGCCACCAAAGATGGTGTTCCAACCGACGGTACTGCGGTCGTCGCTTCTTCAGATGCAGAGGGTGGTACTGATGCCACCAAATTCCATGATGCTAAGCCAGAATGCGGTGTTGATGCCGCCACACTTGAGGCCATGGGTGGTACTGAGGCCACCCCTTCCATTCCAGTAGTATTTTCTCCAGTTTATGTACCCCAAGACTATATGAAAAATGCCAAAAAAATTAATAAAGGAAAGGTTTCTTTATCTTCGAATCCATATGTGATGATTGATGATACTTTTATGGATTCCATGCCTTTGCAACAACAGGAACCTCTTCCTAGACCTCTATCTAAGGAGGGCCCATCCATCCCCTTCCCTCAAGCACTCCGCTTGACTAAGGGGGATAAAAGAAAATAAAAAAAGATCAGCAGCTAGAGTTCAACCAATAGATGATTAATAGATTCCATATCCAGCTAACTCTACAGGAGGCACTTGAGCACACTCCTCTCTTCCAGAAGAACGTGAGTGAGAAGACCATTATCCACAGAAAGAAGAGGAACCATCAAGCAAAGATCCATGTGCTTACCCGTGCCACTTGCTTCGCTATCCATAACCGTCTGCCATCCAAGAGGCCATATGCATGAGCTCCCATTGTCAGATGCCATATTCATGAGCAGAGGTTCATCCGTACTCTATTAGACATCAATTCTTCTATCAACCTACTTCTGGCAGCCTTACTCAACCGATTCGAGTTTGGCCCTCTTCGACAGAACATGACAATCCTTTAGTTTGTTGATAGATTTGTCAAGAGGCCGAAGGGGTTGTTGAAGGACGTGGTCGTCACAATCCAGGGCCTGAAATTTCTGTGGACTTCGTTGTGTTGGACATGGAGATCCCTGGATCTGTGACCGATACCCCCATCATTCTAGGACATCCATTCTTGACCACAACCAAGGCGGTATCTGACCATTATAGCGGGAAGGTGTACTTTCACGTCGAAGGTGAGAGTATACAAATAGAGATGATCGACGAGACCAGAGCGAGAGATTCAGCTTGCTTAGAGCAGTTCAATGACATAGTGCAGACGACAGAGGTAGAGTGAGATGTCCACTAGGAGTGCGACTTTGTGAATACTGATGATGAAGCAGCTTGGTCTGATCCCGTTTCAGGATCCCTTCTCTCACCTTCAGACACTACAGATCGATAGTTTTCCGTATAGGAGAGTTTGAAGAGCACTTTTGGCCGAGGACAATGTTGAGGCTAACGACCACATTCAGGACAACGAAGTAGATTTTGTATCTTGTGATTCTGATTCAGATCCCTGAGATTCAAACATAGACTGGGTAGAGTTTGATGATCTATTGCCTTGTCTGATTTATCTAGAGCCAACAGCTAGGGTGGAGGCTTGCCAGCACTAAGTACAGATATACCAGCAGGGCAATCTTCACCAGTTTTGTATGATCAACGAGAGTTCTCTCATTCAGATCTGGTTGCATTCACTCAGACCTTTCAGAAGCCAGATTTGCCAGCTCCACGTTGTCCAGAACTGAAGCCTTTGCCACAGTCGCTGAAGTATAGTTTCCTTGCAGGTGAGCATGAGATGTACCCAGTCATTATCTCAATAGATTTAACTGGAGAGCAAGAATCTTGATTGATGGAGGTTCTTGAAAAGAACCGCAAGGCAATTGGATGGAGCGTAGCTGATCTCCAAGGGATACGTCTGGCCATGTGATTTCACCATATCTATCTCGAAGAGGATGCACCATCGCGGGAGTTTCAGCGACGATTGAACCCAGATCTTCGAGAGGTAGTCATGAAGGAAATATCGAAATGGTGGAGCACTGATTTTATCTACCCCATCTCCGAATCCAAGTGGGTAAGTCCATTAAATGCGGTACCCAAGAAGATGGGCATCTCTATAGTTATGAGTGAGTCTGGAGAGGAGATAGCTACCTGGTGATGAGCCGCCCGAAGGACTAAGGTAAATCAGGTGTCACTAAGGTCGTTGTGACCTCAGTCACTTGGGACTCAGAGCTCAATCAAGAAAAAGAATTAGACCACCTTTCAGAGATAAAAATCAATAAAAACGAAAATAGCGGTCTCGCTATGATATTAACCTGGTATATCACCCAAGGCCGGTCTCGAGGAGCACAAATTGACCTTGCGACCTACGAAGTAGTCTACAAATGAAGAAAATATAAACAAATATTTTTTTGGTGGATTTTTAATATTTTTGTATTTTTTTGGAATTTTTAATAATAAAGAAAATAAGAAAATAATATAAACAAGCAACTTCAAGCAATTAATCAAATACCCAAAATTAGTCCAAAAATTCAAACAAAAATATTTTTATGTTTTAGATATTTTTTACTGTTTTTGTTGAATTTTTGATAATTTTATGATTTTTAGGGAGTTTTCTAAAAATGAAAGAAGGAAGAAAAAGTGTGCTGCTATCCAGTCAGGCTTCAAGGACCAAAATAAAATACAAAATGGTCCTAAAATAGCTTGGAGGTATTTTTCTTGTAAAGTATAAACAAAAAGGGAAAATCAGGAAAATGATTTATTAAATTTTGGATTTTCTATGATTTATTAGAATTTTTATGAATTTTTCAAGGTTTTTCAATTTTTAAGCTTTTTATAAATCTAAAAATAACAAAAAATGCGCAAAAAATAAAGGACACAAAAACACACAGAACTTGATTTTTTTTAATTTTTAAAAAGGTTTTTATAATTTTTTTTGGATTTTATAATCAGAACAGACAGAAAAATAAAGGTTTTTGAATTTTTAAAAATAATAAAAATGCTAAAAAAATGTACCCGAAAATTAAGGAAAATTTTACACAGTGGCAGGAGCCATGTATCCAATTTTTACATAATTTGGGTTAGTTTTGATATTTTATTAAGATAAAAAAAACACACACACAGTGCACATGGACCTATCTGCAAGAAAAACATAGTCCATGGACCAATCAATAACACAGCATCAAAGCTTAGGGCCAAAGGAACAAAAGTCCCAGAAATCACGTATAATGCGCGTGGTCCAAACACGGAGGGCTATTTTTGTAATTCTTATTTATAAAAGTGTAAACATTAACACGCCAGGACTACAGGGTAGAAAGTGCAAAAACACCAAGCCCTCACGTGTCGAAGCACGTGTGCCTCATTTACAGGGACTAGATAGCAAATAACGGCAACAAGAAGTTCCAATGTGCAAAATATCCAAACTAAAAACAACGCAACAAAGTATTTACAGGACTAAAAAGTAAATTGGAAAACAGAAGGGGCCTAAGAGCAATTAACCCACTTATTATCTGAGGGCTGGAGCGGCGCCACGTATGTGATCGAACGGCTGTTAATCGCTGTCGCCTCTTCGAAGAAGACTCGCTCGGATCGGACGGTGGAGACAATGCCACGCGACTGATCGAGCGGTGGAAAGTAGCTGGCGCTCCTCCGCGCAATCGACGATCAGGGGTTCTCCACGTGGCAGATCTAACGGTTGCTGGTAGCTGGAAAACCCTGCGCTGAATCGGACAGTCCAGATCGACTCTCCAACGGATCTGACGGTGGCTGACTCCTCGTGGATGAACGCTCGAGATCAAAACTGGCGAGTGGGGGTCGATCTGACTGTCGGGGATGATCCTTCAAGAATAGGTGGCCGACGAAGTTTGCCGGCCCAGTACTCGCGCGTGGGAGCTCCTTTGCTGCTGCTGAGATGTGCAAAAGCTTCGTCAAGGTGCTCCGCAGCTCATGGATGCCTCCGATGAGGCCGGCGACCACCAGAGTGGCTCGGCGACGGCGGTGGCCTGGAGCAGCTGTTCCTGAATGCTAAGGCCCTCAGATGGGCCTTTCGTGACCTGAAAAGTAGCACATCAAGCTCTTGGGTCGAGGGCAAAGCGCCTCGACCCAGTGAGAGGTGAAATGGGCGAGTGGGTGACGTAGGATGGCACCTTCCGGCGAAGCGGCGGCGTAGGAAAACGATGGACCTGCTCCGGGGCGAGACATCAGGGGTGGATGGGTGAAGAAGATGGAAAGGGGTATGGCGAATGTGGTGGACGGGTCGGGATGGCAGATGGACGATCGGAGGTGGCTGGCGACGACGGCAGAGCTACAAGAACAGTAAGCTAAAAACTAAAATCTACGCTAACCTACAGTCTATTGATGAGCGTGCCTGAGCGACTAAGGTAAAGGTACAAAAATGGTCGTTGCGACCTCAATCACTCAGATGTGCTTGATCAAGAAAATTGAACCACTAATAGAGATAAAATCAATCAAAAATGCGAAAGCGGTCCTGCTATTGGATTAACCTGGTATAGCGACCAGGGTCGAACTCAAGGAGCACGGGTTGGCTTCTCGGCCTACGAAGTAGTCAAAAAGGGAAATATAATAAAAGAAGCAACTATTTTTGGTGGTTTTTAATTATTTAATATTTTTTTTTGGATTTTTAATGAATTAAGAAAATAAGAAAAGTAAAGAAACACACACTTCAACAATTTATTAAAAGCAATAAAAATCAACCAAAAATTCAAACAAAAATATTTTTATGTGTTTTATGATTTTTAGTGTTTTTGATGAATTTTTGAGAATTTTCTGATGTTTATTTAATTTCCTAAAAATCAAAAAGTAACTAAAATGAAAGGTACTGTCAAGCCGAGTTAAAAGGGCCTAGATAAAATATCTAAACGCCCCAAAATAGCTGGGAAGTAATTTTTCTGTGAAGAGAAGAAAATAAGGAAAATTTAGGCACCTATTTTATTATTTTTAGATTTTTGGTTTAATTACTAGAATTTTTATAAGATTTTAGGTAGTTTTCAATTTTTAGGTGTTTTAGATAATGAAAAATAGCCAAAATTGGCTAGAAAATTAAGCTAAGTAAACTAAACAGTAGACAATTTTTCTGGAATTTTTAAATAAGTTTTAATATTTTTTTGGGGTTTTTAAAGTTAGACAGTAGAAAATTAAGTGTTTTTGATTTTTTAAAAATATCAAATGAAAACAAAAATGTCCTCAAAAATCCTCGAAAATTTTACACTATGGCAGGAGCCATGTGTCCAATTTTCGTTGGATTTGGAGGTGATTTGCTATTTTATTCAAAAATAAAGAGGGGGCACAGTACACAGGGACCAAAGTGCAAATACTCAAGAGTCTGGGGGGTCTGGTGCAATTAACCCAGCAAAACACGCGCCACGCGCGTGCCTGGGGCACTCAGGGACCCAAATGCAAGAAAAATAATTTCCAAGGACTTATTGGTAACAGGTACCAAAAGTCCAGGGACCTATTCGCAAAATACCCAAAATATCACGCACATGTTTAAATACAATACGAACAGGGGTATAGATGCAAATAAACTAAAAGTTTCATTCAACTGTTAACATCCAGAACAATAGGGGCATACAATGCAATTATCCCAACGAAACCACGTGACGAAGCACGTGTCAGACCATGTACAGGGGTATAACAGCAAATAAAGGCAAGCACACGGGTCTCTATGCAAAAGTACCAAAACTTAAACAACTACGCTAAATATTTACAAGACTAAAAACGAAATAAAATAACTAAGAGGGCCTAAGGGTAAATTACCCTTTATTACTCGGACCGCTGGATGCGCGCCACGTGGAGTATCCGACGGCGTAGAAGTGTGGTAGCACGAGAACCAACGGCTGCGATCGACTCTCCTCTGATCTGACGGTGAAGGTAGCTCCAGGGATGAACGACCCAGATGACACCTGGAGCGGGAGGACTGATCGAACGGAGGAGGAGGATCCTCTAAGAACAGATGACCGGCGAAGTTCGCCGGCCCGGTGGCTTCGCTCCGGGGCTCCTCTGTTGCGCCTGAAGGTCGGAGAAGCTCCGCAAGGGTGTCCCGCAGCTGGTGGTGGGCTCCGATGATCCAGCCGAGCTCTGAGGAGCTCGGGCGAGGTCGGCGGAGCTGTGCCTCCTGGCTGAATGGCGAAGGATCTCAGATGGCCTTCGTTCGACCTGCAAAGCAATCCAGAAGACTCACGGGTCGAGGGCAAACTGCCTCGACCCGGTCTGGTGGGATGACGGTGGTCTGTGGGTCGATATGGCGAGCTCCGGCGAAGGGGGTAGATGGAGGAGCTCGACTCCCAGCTCCTGTGCGAGCTGGGTTGGATGGAGGGGTGAAGAAGGTGCGCGGGAAGTCGGCGAAGGCTATGGCGATGCCCGATGATCGGACGGTGGTCGGAAGCGGGAGGAATCGACGATGGATGGCGGCGGAGCGATTTGGGGGTAACTAGAAATTACGGAAAAAGAAAGACTATCGGAGCTACCTGGGTGGACGAGGAGACTGGGGAGGAGCTAAGGAAGCTCCTGGTCTTCGCCTCGAGGAGCGTCTCCCTCCAAGGCTCGGTGCTCCTGCTAGTGGCGGAGCAACGGCGGCTGAGCTCGCTGGATCGATGGACACGCCTCCTCTCCTCGCTTCGACGGCGCCGGACGCGAGCTCACTCTCACGAGTACGCTGGAGCTCACAGGAGGTGGATTCGAATGACCAAAGATGGAGAAATGAGGTGGCGGAGCAACGACTATATATGCTGGAGAGTCCGGGAAGAACGGTGCGGGTAGGGCGTGGAAGCGCGCGGATCCCGAGGTTGAAGCTCCGACAAGGGTCTCGGATGCATCATTAAGGAGTCGGACCCGGGGTTTAGGTGGTAGGCTATCGGGTTTAGGCGGGGAAAATCCGAGAAACGGGTCGCCCGCTAAGGACCCGTGTGAAGTGGTCCTGGGGGGGTAGTTGACCGGGCGGTCAACATCCCCAGGGCCAACAGGATCAGGCCACGTGGCTAGATTTTGCAATGAAAATTAAGGGTAGCTAGGGGCCGAATTAGTGAAAACTTAAAACACAAAACATTTTTCTTTTATTTTTTTTCTATTTTTTAGTGATTTTTAATTAATTTTTCGAAATAAAAAAAGGTACTTACATTATATGTAATATATAGGTATATGTACACTGTATAGGGTTTTTAATTTTTGATTTTTTTAATTATTATTTTTATGCAATTTTCTTCCTATTTTATATTTTATTTATTTTCATTATAAAATAAGGAATAAAAAGGCATTTTTATTTGATTTTTATTATTTATATACATAGGTAAAATAAATACATATATACATTTATATACATGGTTTATTTACAATATATTTTTGTGTTTTTAATTTTGTTATTTTTATTTTGTTTTAGTTTTAATTGTTTTTATTTTATTTATTTACATTATATAACATAGAATATTTACATAGATTAAAAAAATTAATTTTATTTATTTATAAGGCTAAATAGATATATAGGTGATTCCATGTACAATGTGAAAGTGATATTTTTGTTCTTTTTGATTTTTCTCTTTTTATCTTGTTTTTATACTTATAAATATGTACAAGTATTTACAAACCCATTTGCATCTATTTTTGTGAGGAAAATATTTTATTTTATTTATATAGGTATTTACACATGAGCCCCTATCTCCCTCTACTTTGGCTTTTATGCGGTCAGGCCCATGCTGAGCCCTCCCTTGGGTTAGGTTGCTCAATATTTATTCTAAATATTTCCCTCTTTTTCTTTTTAGTCTTTATTCTTTTATTTTTGCACAAAAACATGCTAATTATAGGTTTTTACACATTGCATGCTTTTGGTAATTATTTGTATTTACACATATCTACATGCATTTGCAAAGATTTTTGTAGCTAAAATATAAGAATAAAGAGTGATGAATGAGTATTCATCACCCCCCTATACTTAACTTTGCTAGTCCCTTAGCAAACACTTATTTGAAAAAGAAGTGAAAAAGAAAGAAAGAAAAAGAAAAAGAGGATGTACATGGATCAAGGTTGATTATTAAACTTGCCTTTATTAAATTAAGGTATGGAGCTCGATCAAATCTTTGGATTATTAATGTGTCGGAACTTTTTTGGACTTAAGTCTAAAACTCAACAGCCTCTAAGTTCAACTAATCTATAACCAAGACTCCTCAATGCTCCAGGTCAGAACAAGTCATCAATCACAAACCCTGAAGACCATGAATCTTTTCTTGTCCTGTGAATGTGAGGTCTAAGCTCTCCACCTCAGAAATGGCAACTTGACAACCCTCCCCAACAAGGTAACTCTATGACCTCAATCTGGCCACTCTTTCCTCGAGGAGCGGGGTATTCCCTTCTAAGTTCAAGTTCAACCGGCTCAAGAAGAGGAGGAAGAAGAGAATGGGTCAAGGCCAGTGTAGCCAAGTACCCTTGGGAGCTTGACCGGTGTAGCCAAGTCTCCCTGATGCAAGCTACATCAGGTGGATCATGAAACCAAGCTTTGCTTATTGCACTCTATATACATACTCCGGTGGGATTATCATTTTCTATCAGACCCACCACTTTTTTGGAGTTATTTTCTTTTTGCACATTTTTTTCCAAGTGCATCTATACAACATGTGCAGCATATGTACAAGGAGTTTTTCCTCTTGAGCCAGTAGACTATCCCTCTTTTGAAGCTTTATTGCAACCCACAACTCCCGTCGTTAGACCTCATGGCAACCAGACCAAGTTGAGACGCACTTCCTTCATTAAAAGAAGAAGAGAGGTTCTGCCTAGAAGTACTACCCTCATATGCTACCCCAAGTCAAGGAAGACTGCCTCTTCACCACCTCATCCGTAGAGAGCTCGGTGCATAGTGCTGGTGTCCAAGTAAAGCCATTGTCTATATGAGTCATGTGTTGTTGTTAAGTGCTCTACTTAGGCTCATTGAGATGACATGTGATCATATCCTAGTGGGCTCAAAGAATTAAGTCACCATGGACCTGAAAAGCCTTAAACATAAGCCCTATAAGGTTCCTCTTAGAATTTAGGTGGATTAAGATCTTAATAAAGCTCCATTTCTCAATTTGATTCCAGGCTAGTTTAAATGTCAACTATCATCCAGAAAAACTATATACATATGTACAAAAGATGCTTATTTACACAAATTTTTACAATCATGCAAATTTTTTGAAAAATGTTTTGAAATCATGAATGGATGATGCATGAGGTGCAAGTTTTGCAAAAAGATATTTACACACATTTACACAAGATTTTTGCAAACTTTTGATTTTCAAAACATTTTGGAAAAATTTTGTACTATATACATAATTTTGATAAGAAAATATTTACACAAACTTTACACAAAAGATTTTTGAAATCATTTTTACAAAAATAATTTGTACACTAGCTATTTATGTGCAAATAAAAGAAGTTTATGTACATGAAAATTTTTAATTTTTGTGATTTTTAGCCATTTTATTTATTAACACACTCACACAAAGTACGAGTTATGGCTAAAGTATATATGAAATATATACACACCCCCCCTATACTTAGCTCGAACGATGTCCTCAGAGTCAAGAGCGATGAATAAGACATAACTCGTGCTGGGTATAGGGAAGTGAAAAGAAGGGCTATATACAAAGAAGAAGAATGAAATAGAAAAGTCAAGAGGGTCTCGGGTCTTCCCCCTATACTTAGGATCAAGTAATCCTAAGTATAGCAGGCTGTATACTAAGGGAAAAACCGAGTGGAGAATGTACAGGGTCTACCCCCCTATACTTAGGGTGAAATATCCCTAAGTATAGGCAGCAAAAACAGGGGTAGAAAGAAACAAAAGAAATACCCAAAAGGTCGCACATCCCCCTATACATAGGGTAAAGTGCTCCCTAAGTATAGCATAATCACAACATGAAGAAAGGGATGTGGGACTAAAGAATGTAGTGATATGGACATCTGAATCTATAAAAGGCGGAGGAACAGTGAAACTCAGGCGTGAGATGCATTAGATGTGAGTCAAAGACCACATCTCACGCAAAATGAATAGGGGCAAGATAAACGACCCACGGCTCATGATCTAGAAATGGCTTGAGCCGCTGGCCGTTCACTCGAAAGGTACTCTCAGAAGACAACTCAGATATATCAATGCTACCGTTGTCGTGTACCTTTCTGACCAAGTAGGGCCCCTTCCATTTGCTCTGTAGCTTCCCTGGAAACAAACGTAGCCTCGCATCAAACAACCATACTCTCTGTCCAATCTCAAAATACTTGTGGCTGATATGAGAATCATGCCACTCCTTCACTCTCTCCTTATACTGTAGGCTGTTTGAGAAAGCTGTATCTCTAAGCTCCTCCAGGGCGGCTAACTCTGCCCTCCTCTGGTCTCCCATACCATCTGGATCCATAAGAATATCTGTAACTGCCCAAAGTGACTTGTGCCTCAGCTCAACAGGTAAATGGCACGGCTTGCCATATACGAGGCGAAAGGGAGATGTGCCCAATGGTGTCTTGAAAGACGTCCTATATGCCCACAAGACCGAGTCCAAAAGCTGTGACCAATCCTTTCGGTCAGGGCGGACGACTTTCTGCAATATAGTCTTGATCTCCCTATTCGACACCTTGGCTAGACCATTCGTCTGTGGATGGTAAGGTGTAGCAACACGATGATCTATACCGAACTCGCTAGCAAGGGCCTTCACCTGGTCGTTGATGAAATGAGACCCCCCATCAGAAATCAAAACTCGTGGAACCCCGAACCGCGTGATGATGTGCTTCCTCAAAAATCTGCAAACTGTCCTCGCATCAGCGGCTCGGGCGGGGATAGCCTCAACCCAACGACTAACATAATCCACGGCCAACAGAATGTACTCAAATCCCTGACTCTTAGGGAATGGACCCATGAAATCGATGCCCCATGCATCAAAAACCTCACAAAAGTGAATGGGCTGCATCGGCATCATATCACGCTGTCTACAAGTGCCCATCCTCTGACAGTCAGTACACCTCTTCACGAACTCATCTGAGTCCTTGAAGAGGGTAGGCCACCACAAGCCGGATTGGAGCACTTTCTGTGCCGTTCTCCTCCCAGAATGATGTCCTCCTGCCTCAAGCTTGTGGCAGTAAGTGAGGACGCTATGGTGTTCCTCCTGAGGAATACAGCGACGCCAGACGCTATCCCCTCCTTCGTGGTAAAGGATGGGATCCTCCCAATGGTAGGACTTGGCCTTCGCAAGGAAGGTCTCAAGCCTCTGCCTGGGCCAATCTTGTGGGACTTTCCCAGCAATGAGAAAGTTCACAATATCGGCATACCACAGGAGTGAGGCGATAGCAAGGATCGCCTCATCTGGGAAGGTATCTCGAATGGGGTCAATCTGCTCAGACTCCTCAGGCTGCTCTAAACGGGAGAGATGATCCGCCACCACATTCTTGACTCCAGGCTTGTCCTTGATTTCAATGTCGAATTCCTGGAGTAGAAGGATCCATCTAGTGAGTCTGGCCTTGGCATCCTTCTTTGCCATAAGGTACCTGATGGCGGTGTGATCTGTGTACAAAGTCACTCTAGATCCAATGATATAAGATTGAAACTTATCTAGGGCAAACACTACAGCTAGCATTTCCTTCTCTGTAACCGTGTAATTTCGCTGGGTGGAATCCAATGTGCGGCTAGCGTAGTGAATGGCAAATGGAACTCCATCCCTCCTCTGTCCCAACACTGCCCCCACGGCAAAATCGGAGGAATCCGTCATGATCTCGAATGGGAGAGACCAATCAGGCGGCTGGAGGACAGGAGCCTCAATAACACACTGCTGGAGAGTCGCGAAGGACGAAAGACACTTGTCATCGACAAGGAACTCAGTGTCTTTCGTCAAGAGGTCAGTCAACGGTCGGGCAATCCTGCTGAAATCCTGAATAAATCTCCTATAAAATCCAACGTGCCCTAGGAATGACCGTAGCTGCCTCAAATTGGATGGTGGTGCGAGTTTCCTAATGACATCAACCTTGGCCGGATCCACCTCCATGCCCCTGTTGGAGATGATGTGGCCAAGCACCGTCCCTTGAGTCACCATGAAGTGACTCTTCTCCCAAGATAGAACCAAATGGTACTCAATACATCGCTGGAGTACTCGGTCTAGGCAGTCAAGACAGGAGTCGAATCCGTCGCCGTAGACCGAGAAATCGTCCATGAAGACCTCCAAACACTCCCCTACCATGTCCGAAAAGATCGACAACATGCACCTCTGAAAAGTCGCAGGGGCATTGCATAGCCCAAATGGCATGCGTCGAAAGGCATATGTACCAAAGGGACAGGTAAAGGTGGTCTTCTCCTGATCCTCAGGAGCGATGGCCACCTGGTTGTAGCCCGAGTACCCATCCAGGAAGCAATAATGGCTCTTCCCTGCCAGTCTCTCAATGATCTGGTCAATAAAAGGCAGGGGGAAATGGTCCTTCTTGGTGGCCTGGTTGAGTCTCCTGTAGTCAACACAGACCCTCCAAGAGGTGGGTACTCGTGTAGCAATCTCCTCTCCCGACTCACTGATCACAGTCGTAATGCCCGTCTTCTTGGGCACCACATGCAAGGGGCTAACCCACTTGGAGTCGGAAATGGGATAAATAAAATCTGCACTCCACCATTTTGATATTTCCTTCATCACGACCTCTCTCAGGTTGGGGTTCAGCCGCCGCTGGAACTCACGCGACGGCTTCGCCCCCTCCTCAAGATAGATATGGTGGGAGCACACTGATGGACTAATCCCATGGAGATCTGCTACGCTCCATCCGATTGCCTTGCGGTTCTTTTCAAGAACCCCCATCAAATGAGATTCCTGCTCTCCAGTCAGATCAGCGGAGATGATGATTGGGTACATCTCAGGCTCGCCCGCAAGGAACCGATACTTCAGCGAAGTAGGGAGCGGATTCAGCTCTGGACAGCTGGGTGCTGGCAAATCTGGCCTCGGAAGAAGATGTGTGAGTGCTACTAAGTCTGCCAAATCTGCCTGGAGAAAGAAAGCGAACTCTCGCAAACTGAGTCTGGAGAAGGCTGCTTGACTGTACTGTCTCTGATCTGCTCTGCCTCTACCTCCTCCTCATCTTTAGGCTCAGGTGGACTCAAGTCTGGCATCTGATCATCACAATCTGCCCAATCAGACTCTGAATCCGAGGGATCTGCATCAAATAAGGTGGCGTCAGTACCACCATCACACAAGGTGGCCTCAGCACCACCATCACCAAAAGCCGTGTCGCAGTCGAGAACCGGCTCTGCTGCCTCTGTAGTATCCTGGACCAGGGCTGTGCTCTCCAAGCTCTCCTCTGCTGTCATCTCTGCATCAGTGGTGTCTGGAAATGAGAAGATGGCATGTGCTGAAGGGTCTGCCCATGCTGCCTCGTCATCTGTGATCACAAAATCACAGTCCTGGTGGATGTCTATCCCGGCCTCTGTCAGCTGCTCTGTATCTGTGCTAGTCTCTGAGCATGCTCTCTCTCTGTCTCTGTAGTCCTCGACCGTCTCTATTTATACACTCTCGCCCTCGACGCGAAAGTATACCTTCCTGCTATCATGATCAGTCACCGCCTTGGCTCTGGCCAGGAACGGACGGCCGAGGATGGTGGGGGTATCGGCCACTGAATCAGGGATCTCCATGTCCAACACTACGAAGTCCACGGGGAATTGCATGCCCTGAATAGTGACGATAACGTCTCGCAACAACCCCTTCGGCCTCTTGACAGATCGATCAGCAAACTGAAGGACTGTCCTGCTCTGTCGGAGAGTGCCCAACTCGAAGCGGTCTAGAAGGGCTGCCGGAAGGAGGTTGATAGACGATCCTCTATCCAATAGAGTACGGTCGAACCTCTACTCACTAATCTGACATCTGACATACGGGGCTCCTGAATCTGGCCTCTTGGCCGGCAGACGGTTCTGGATTGCGAAACACGTGGCTTTCGTCAGCACATGAATCTCTGAAGTGTGGTTCCTCCTCCTCCTGACTATGGTCCTGTCTCTCAAAGATCGCTGAAGAAGGGGGATGTGCTGCAAAGCCTCCTGAAGGGTCAGCTGTATGTGAAATCTGTCGATCATGCTCTGGCTGAACTCCTCCTGCTCTCTCTTTTTTGGGTCTTTTTCTCTTTTCTTCCCCTTCCCCATCTGAAGGGCTCTATGGAAGGGGATCACAGGGTCCTTCGCAGATGAAGGACTAGGAAAAGGCCTAGACGGCTCGACGGCCGGATCCGCACATACATCAATCTCCACAGTGGGATCAGAAGAAACTAAACCTTTTCCTTTATTCAAAACAGTGTTCTGAGATACATCAACATGAGGAAAAACAACATCTCTATCTACATGAACACTGGTGGCCTCAGTACCACCATGGGCTGGCTCTGCTGCTGAACGTCTCGCGGCCTCAGTACCGCGGGCTGGCTCGGCTACTCTGGTGGCATCAGCACCACCTCCTCGAACTGGTGAAGTGGCGGCCTCAGTACCGCCGGTGGAATCAGCATCCTTGGTGGCATCAGTACCACCGTCTTCATCATGCGCGACATCAGTACCGCTCTCCTCCTCCTCATCTGGCGCCCTGGGTGTATCCTCGTGTCGTCGCTCAGACGAGGCGCTGCCTGCTGGTGCTCTACCGCTCCTAAGTGTAACAAAATCAGCATCAAATAGATCCAAAGACATATCATCAAATGGATCACTAGGAGTGGCATGCTCAGTGTGAACTACCTGCTCAGACTTCCTCTTGAGTCTATTGGGGTTCGGCTCTATCTGTGCAGGGATGGCGGCCTTCCCTCTCACCAAGTCCCGCATCTCCTGGCGGAACTCGTCCATCTCCCGTCTAAAGGTAGCCTGCTGGTCCGTGAGGAGGCGGGCTATGTCATCCAAAGCGGGGCTCTCATGGGAGCTCGACGGGTAGCCTCTCTGGTAATGAGGCTGCTGGAACTGCTGCTGGTGCTGCTGAGAGGGGTAGGAGGAAGGATGCTGCTGCTGGTGTGGTGGGTGAGCTTGTTGCTCACGTCTCCAAGATTGTCCCTGCTGCTAATAGGGATGAGGAACGAAGGACGACTGCTGGTGTGACTGATAGGCTGGGGGCTGCTGCTGCGGCTGGTGATCCCTCTGCTGGCCATACTGCCCTCCCTGACCGGATGACTGCTGCTGGGGCTGGGTACCTCCACTCCCCCACCTGAATCCGGGATGATCTCCTCGGATCCCAGGCTGAGGACGGTCATACCAAATCCCGTTGATATCCATCAACGGCTCTGCATCGTATGGGGCTGGCGGGAGTACTGCCAGAGGCTGATCCGGCTGGTATACCACCATCTGCAAGTCTGGAGATGGTGGTGTCTGGTAGGTGGGCTGCTGCTGCTGGTACGGCTCCGCCTGTATAAGGTGAACCTGTCTAGGCTGCTGAAAAGAGCTGGAGCGCTGGGACGAGCTGCTGCTGCCGCCGGTATCGCCTCGCGACTGAAGACGAGGCTGGGAAGCCGTCTGTGCCTCCTGGAGACATATGCGCTGGGTCTTCATATCGCTCAGAGTCTGTGTCATCTGTTCCATCTACGTGATGCCCTGGCACTGCTTCTTCTCGATCAGCTCCATCCGGTCCAACTTCTCGCTGATGATGCCCATATCCGTAGCAGACGACTCTGCCTGTGCTGCTACAACTGCGGATGAACTGGATGGACCGGCTTCGACCCGTGCTATCCTCTGGTACTGCACGGGTCCTGGCTGCTGCTGGGGTCTCCCCTGAGTGTACAACCGGGTCTGGGACATCACCATATAATTCTCGGCCATCTCCTCGTAGATGGCCCAGACCTGGTCGTGGTCCTTGGTGAAGTAGGACCCGCCGCAAGAAGCATTCACCAGGCCCTGGAGCTCTGGTGTCAACCCGCTGAAGAAGCTCTGCACAAGGTTCGGCTTCAAAATGTCGTGGTGCGGGCATCGGTCTGTGAGCTCTCGGAACCTCTCCCATGCCTCATGAAATTGCTCGTTGGGGAGCATGGAGAAGTTGCTGATCAGGGCCCTCGCTGCATTCGTCCGCCCGAGTGGATAGTACTTGTTCAAGTACTTGGTGCGGAGCTGCTCCCAGGTGTAAACAAACTTCCCCAAATGCTTCAGCCAGGTGGCTTCTCTGTCTGCTAGGGAGAAGGGGAAGGCGATCATCTTGATCGTGTCCTAGTCCACCTGACGGTCGTGGACAGTGCTGCATATCATCAAGAACTCCTGGAGGTGGAGATGGGGCTCTTCTGTCGCGAGTCCGTGGAAGCGGGGGAGTAGCTGCAAAGTGTTCGGGGGGAACTTGAAGTCCCCCACGATCGCTGGAAGTACTACCCAGTGGTGCGTCAGCATCGATCCGGGGTTGTGTAACTCCCGCATCGGTCTCGGTGGTCCTCCGGCCGCGGCTGCAGCGGCTGCCGCTGCTGCGGCGGCTGCTGCTGCGGCTGCTGCATCCGCATCATCTGGGATCCTCGGTCCCTCTCTCCTCTGCTCTCGCTCTGCTCTCATCTTCTCCATCTCTCTCCTCATATCGAGCATGAATGTTCCTTGATCCCTCAGCTGTTGCTGGACGGTCTCTAATGAGGCAATCAGGGTGGAGTTGATCGCTCCTTGATTCAATACGAAGTGCTCCGGCTGACGGGAACGATCCTCAGAACTGCCGGCCATAATGTCTGCAAAATCAAATGAGCCCAACTCAGGTGCTGTCAAATCTGCTAATCTCTCCTCGGGCTCATGTCGCTCAGGTCCGAAAGAAAGGGGGTCGAGGGGGAACAGGGCGGAATCGTACTCGGGCTCGGAGAGCTGGTCTCGGCTCTCGCAGGCCAACCTAGATGATCGGGTAGACGTGCCCGAGAGCGGTGCAGCCAGAGGCTGCCTAAGAGAGCGTCTACCCATCATCTTGATCTGGCGAGTAGTGCGGATGAGATCTGGAGAAACTATGATCAAAATGCAAACCCCCGGTTCACCAACGCAACGCGAGCTGAAGACCGTAAAAGCTCGGTCAAATTATCTTGTCAATTTTTATTAGGTGAACACACAAGATATTAGAGCGCTTACGTGACCTGTTAGGATACCCGATGCTACCCCAACCGACTGGCCCGCACGGAGAAGTCGGTAATCAGTCGGGAATAACATCGGAGGGCTCTACCTAGGGTGCGGGTCACTCTCTCGCGCAATCAAACCAAACAATGAGGGGGTTGCTCTCCCCAAGACAAATTTTTAAGTGAAGTGTCTTTTAGGGTCAATAGTTTTAACCAGTCCCAATTTTATGGTTTTTCTTT
The DNA here is from genome assembly GCA_037367405.1 of Ottelia alismoides. NCBI lineage: Eukaryota > Viridiplantae > Streptophyta > Magnoliopsida > Alismatales > Hydrocharitaceae > Ottelia > Ottelia alismoides. Next base: position 700,883 of record JAZKJV010006783.1, on the reverse strand, counting down.
TTAATCTTTTTCAAATGAAAAACAAAGGCCTAACGAATTTTTCGGTTCTCCTGGTTATTTAGTACAAAAACAGGGGGGGGGGAAGACGAAAAAGCTGATGCACGATAAATCAATGATGCATGCAAAGTCAGAAAGGCGTACCTGTCTCCAGCACTCTACATGCAATATGATCCGCGCATAAATGTAAAGACAGAAATTAAACTACCTAAATGATGCAGCGATGAAAACCGAGTCCTAGATGAGCAATTTCTACTCGCAGAACCGTCTAATCGGTCACCGACCTCCAAGCCAAAGGGTCCGGTCTTGGCCCACCCCTCCTTTGCCCGACAAATCGGGGGTAGGAGAAAGCGCTTTACAGGGTGGACTGCGGCACGTAGGCTACGAAGGAGATGAGTCGATTATTTTTATTAATTGATTATTAGTAGGTCCAATTAAGCGTACTATAGGAACATGCAGATAATTAAGTGTGGGGACCCTACTAATTACGGCACAAGCAAGAGAAAATCCTAAGTCTAGGCGCTCGATGAAAAACTGCGTAAACACCGGAAAAGGCAGAAAAAATGAAAAGAAAACAAAACCGCGTAAAAAGCCGCGAAAAAGCCTAAGGGTCCCCCGAGCACACCGGTGCTCGGCGAAACAAACCCGCTAAGAGTTCAAAAGTCCACAAGTCCAGTCTGAGTATCTGTATTATTACAATAATAATCAAATAAAATCTAATCTACACCTCACCCACTCAACTCTCTCTCTCTCTCTCTCGCTCTCCCCCGCGGCTCCGTACAGAAGGGAGCCGCCTCTAACTCCTACGGTTGCGTCGGCTCCTCGAAAGTCGCCTCCGCGGTCCTCGGGCCCTCGCAAGAGATAGAGACAAGTGGTCAGACCAGATAAAAATAATCAAATAATAAATGAAAAATAAATGAGAGGAAAATGAGGGTATATATGCAAAAATGCAAAATAAAATAAAATAAAATAAACACTCAAAATAAAGTAAAAATAAAAACAAAAGTAAAGAAAATAAAACAAAATAAAACAAAAATAAAATCTAGACAAAAGCCGCGAAAAAGCCGCGAGCTCTGAAAGAGCCGCGAAAAGCCGCGAAAATAAAAACGAAAATAAAATAAAAACTACTAAGCCGTGCTCCCCGGCAACGGCGCCATTCTGATGAGCGTGCCTGAGCGACTAAGGTAAAGGTACAAAAATGGTCGTTGCGACCTCAATCACTCAGATGTGCTCGATCAAGAAAATTGAACCACTAATAGAGATAAAATCAATCAAAAATGCGAAAGCGGTCCTGCTATTGGATTAACTTGGTATAGCGACCAGGGTCGAACTCAAGGAGCACGGGTTGGCCTCTTGGCCTACGAAGTAGTCAAAAAGGGAAATATAATAAAAGAAGCAACTATTTTTGGTGGTTTTTAATTATTTAATATTTTTTTGGATTTTTAATGAATTAAGAAAATAAGAAAAGTAAAGAAACACACACTTCAACAATTTATTAAAAGCAATAAAAATCAACCAAAAATTCAAAAAAAATATTTTTATGTGTTTTATGATTTTTAGTGTTTTTGGTGAATTTTTGAGAATTTTCTGATGTTTATTTAATTTTCTAAAAATCAAAAAGTAACTAAAATGAAAGGTACTGTCCAGCCGAGCTAAAAGGGCCTATATAAAATATCTAAATGCCCCAAAATAGCTAGGAGGTAATTTTCCTGTGAAGAGAAGAAAATAAGGAAAATTTAGGCACCTATTTTATTATTTTTGGATTTTTGGTTTAATTACTAGAATTTTTATAAGATTTTAGGTGTTTTTTCAATTTTTACGTGTTTTAGATAATGAAAAATAGCCAAAATTGGCTAGAAACTTAAGCTAAGTAAACCAAACAATAGACTATTTTTCTGGAATTTTTAAATGAGTTTTAATATTTGTTTGGGGTTTTTAAAGTTAGACAGTAGCAAAATTAAGTGTTTTTGATTTTTTAAAAATAACAGATGAAAACAAAAATGTCCTAAAAAATCCTCGAAAATTTTACACCATGGCAAGAGCCATGTATCCAATTTTCGTTGGATTTGGAGGTGATTTGCTATTTTATTCAAAAATAAAGAGGGGGCACAGTGCACAGGGACCAAAGTGCAAATACCCAAGAGTCTGGGGGGTCTGGTGCAATTAACCCAGCAAAACACGCGCCACGCACGTTCCTGGGGCACTCAGGGACCCAAATGCAAGAAAAATAAGTTCCAAGGACTTATTGGTAACAGGTACCAAAAGTCCAGGGACCTATTCGCAAAATACCCAAAATATCACGCACATATTTAAATACAATACGCACAGGGGTATAGATGCAAATAAACTAAAAGTTTCATTCAACTGTTAACATCCAGAACAACAGGGGCATACAATGCAATTATCCCAACGAAACCACGTGACGAAGCACGTGTCAGACCATGTACAGGGGTATAACAGCAAATAAAGGCAAGCACACGGGTCTCTATGCAAAAGTACCAAAACTTAAACAACTACACTAAATATTTACAAGACTAAAAACGAAATAAAATAACTAAGAGGGCCTAAGGGTAAATTACCCTTTATTACTCGGACCGCTGGATGCGCGCCACGTGGAGTATCCGACGGCGTAGAAGTGTGGTAGCACGAGAACCAACGGCTGCGATCGACTCTCCTCTGATCTGACGGTGAAGGCAGCTCCAGGGATGAACGGCCCAGATGACACCTGGAGCGGGAGGACTGATCGAACGGAGGAGGAGGATCCTCGAAGAACAGATGACCGGCAAAGTTCGCCGGCCCGGTGGCTTCGCTCCGGGGCTCCTCTGCTGCGCCTGAAGGTCGGAGAAGCTCCGCAAGGGTGTCCCGCAGCTGGTGGTGGGCTCCGATGATCCAGCCGAGCTCTGAGGAGCTCGGGCGAGGTCGGCGGAGCTGTGCCTCCTGGCTGAATGGCGAAGGACCTCAGATGGCCTTCGTTCGACCTGCAAAGCAATCCAGAAGACTCGCGGGTCGAGGGCAAACTGCCTCGACCCGGTCAGGTGGGGTGACGGTGGTCTGTGGGTCGATATGGCGAGCTCCGGCGAAGGGGGTAGACGGAGGAGCTCGGCTCCCAGCTCCTGTGCGAGCTGTGTTGGATGGAGGGGTGAAGAAGGTGCGCGGGAAGTCGGCAAAGGCTATGGCGATGCCCGATGATCGGATGGTGGTCGGAAGCGGGAGGAATCGACGATGGATGGCGGCGGAGCGATTTGGGGGTAACTAGAAATTACGGAAAAAGAAAGACTATTGGAGCTACCTGGGTGGACGAGGAGACTGGGGAGGAGCTAAGGAAGCTCCTGGTCTTCGCCTCGAGGAGCGTCTCCCTCCGAGGCTCGGTGCTCCTGCTGGTGGCGGAGCAACGGCGGCTGAGCTCACCGGATCGATGGACACGCCTCCTCTCCTCGCTTCGACGGCGCCGGACGCGAGCTGTCACTCTCACGAGTACGCTGGAGCTCACAGGAGGTGGATTCGAATGACCAAAGATGGAGAAATGAGGTGGCGGAGCAACGGCTATATATGCTGGAGAGTCCAGGAAGAACGGTGCGGGTAGGGCGTGGAAGCGCGCGGATCCCGAGGATGAAGCTCCGGCGAGGGTCTCGGATGCATCATTAAGGAGTCGGACCCGGGGTTTAGGTGGTAGGCTATCGGGTTTAGGCGGGCAAAATCCGAGAAACGGGTCGCCCGCTAAGGACCCATGTGAAGTGGTCCTAGGGGGGGGGGGGTAGTTGACCGGGCGGTCAACATCCCCAGGGCCAACAGGATCAGGCCACGTGGCTGGATTTTGCAATGAAAATTAAGGGTAGCTAGGGGTCGAATTAGTGAAAACTTAAAACACAAAATATTTTTCTTTTATTTTTTTCTATTTTTAGTGATTTTTAATTAATTTTTCGAAATAAAAATAAGGTACTTACATTATATGTAATATATAGGTATATGTACACTGTATAGGGTTTTTAATTTTTGATTTTTTTAATTATTATTTTTATGCAATTTTCTTCCTATTTTATATTTTATTTATTTTCATTATAAAATAAGGAATAAAAAGGTATTTTTATTTGATTTTTATTATTTATATACATAGGTAAAATAAATACATATATACATTTATATACATGGTATATTTACAATATATTTTTGTGTTTTTAATTTTGTTATTTTTATTTTGTTTTTGTTTTAATTGTTTTTATTTTATTTATTTACATTATATAACATAGAATATTTACATAGATTAAGAAAAATTAATTTTATTTATTTATAAGGCTAAATAGATATATAGGTGATTCCATGTACAATGTGAAAGTGATATTTTTGTTCTTTTTGATTTTTCTCTTTTTATCTTGTTTTTATACTTATAAATATGTACAAGTATTTACAAACCCATTTGCATCTATTTTTGTGAGGAAAATATTTTATTTTATTTACATAGGTATTTACACATGAGCCCCTATCTCCCTCTACTTTGGCTTTTATGCGGTCAGGCCCATGCTGAGCCCTCCCTTGGGTTAGGTTGCTCAATATTTATTCTAAATATTTCCCTCTTTTTCTTTTTAATCTTTATTCTTTTATTTTTGCACAAAAACATGCTAATTATAGGGTTTTACACAATGCATGCTTTTGGTAATTATTTGTATTTACACATATCTACATGCATTTGCAAAGGTTTTTGTAGCTAAAATATAAGAATAAAGAGTGATGAATGAGTATTCATCATCTATCAGAGCTACCTGGCGGATGGATTCGACTAGGCTGGAGCTGCTGGAGCTCCGAGGGTTATGGCCTCAAGGGGTCGTCGAGTCCCGAGGCTTAGCGCGCTCGCGACGGTGCACGGCAGTGAAAATGCCGGATCAGAGGCTTCCCAGCTGCCCGAGCCTCACTGCTACTCTCTCTCGCTCCGCTGTCACTCAGGTGAGGTGGAGGAGGTCACTGGCGTCGAGGGGGAGGACCAAAGATGAGTGAATCGTGCAGCGGAGCTGACCTATATACAGGTGAAGATCTGGCAAAGAATCGATCGGGTGAAGCATGGTGATGCATAGATCCCTAGGGAAAGGATCGTGCGTGTATCTCGGATATGTCCTGGAAGATCGGAGCCCGGGGTTTAGGTGGGGGGTAATCGGATCATCGCTAGAAAAATGGGCGAAATTGGGTCATAAGCGAGATCCGCTGGAAAAGGTGGTCCAGGGGGGAAGTTGACCGGAGGTCAACATTCCCCGTGGACCAATCAGGTGCAGCCACGTAATAATTATTTGGGAATTCATTTTAAAATAGCAAATGGCTTATTTTCGAAAAAGTTAAAACATGAAAAATGTTTATTTATTTTTAAACTATTTTCTAGTGATTTTTATTTATTTTTTCGAAATAAAAATAAGGTATTTACAAAATAGTATTATTATATATAGGTATATACAATATATATTTTTAATTTTTGATTTTTAATTATTTATTTTTGTACATTTTATTCCAATTTTATATTTTATTTATTTATAGAATAAAATTTTGAATAATTTGGTATTTTTATTTTATTTTTTTTATTTACAAGGGCTAAATAAATACTTTTATCTATATACATATATGGTATATATACAATGTTGGTTTTGATTTTATTTTTATTCCTTTTTATTTTATTTTTGTTTTTGTAATATTTATTTTATTTATTTACATTATGGAATAAGGAATATGTACAAATTTTTGTGGAATTTTATTGATTTATTTGCAAGGTAAAATAAATACATATGTGGTTTATATACACATGGCCTATGTATAAGGATGAAGGAGATTTTATTTATTTTTAATTTTCTCATTTTTATTTTGATTTTATATTTACAACTATATACATATAAATACATACCCATTTTTATTTGAATAAGAGGAAAATAAATTTTATTTTATTTATAGGTCTATATACAAGTGTGATCTTCCTTATCTCTCTCTACTTGGGTTTTTATGCGGTCAGGCCCATGCTGAGCCCTCCCTTGGGATTAGGTCGCTCAATATTTATTCTAAATATCTCCCTCTTTTTCTTTTATTTCTTTATTCTTTTATTTATGCACAAAAACATGCTAATTATTCATTTTTAGACAATGCATGCTTTTTGACAATTATTGATATTTACAGGAATATACATGTGTTTTGCATGGGTTTTGTAGCTAAAATAAAAGAATAAAGAGTGATGAATGGGTATTCATCACCTGGGTACTCACTTCTTGGAGGGTCTGTGCGGACTACATACGATTGAGTCAAACCACCAAGAAGGATAATTTCCCACTACCTTTTATTGATCGGATTATAGAAAGGCTAGCTGGGAAGAGTTATTACTGCTTCCTTGACGGGTAATCCAGATACAATCAGGTGGCCATAGTGCCCGAAGACCAGGACAAGATGGCATTCACCTGTCTGTTTGGGACTTATGCTTTCAGACGGATGCCCTTTGGTCTATGTAACGCCCCAGCGACATTCCAAAGGTGCATGCTGTCCATATTCTCAGACATGGTTGGGGACTATTTAGAGGTCTTTGATGAAGCGGAAAATCAAGCGGTCGTGTATTCCACACAAGGCGGGAACACAGTCGATGCGTTGACCTCTCAGAAAATGTGGACTTCAGTCAACAATTAACCCACAAATAATATCAAGCAATCAAAGTGTGGAGTTAAAATTTACTATAACTCTATATAAAAGATGTGTATAGAAGCAGGTATGTAGAGGTCGAATACATGGAACAAGCATGATAAATCGAGTGAAATCGATGCACAAGAGTGAGTGTGATGTACTTGTCTACAAATGCTATTTTTGTGGGTTTTTAATTTTATATTTTTAATTTTATTTTTGAATTTTTATATTTTATATTTTATATTTTATATTTTGATTTTTGATTTTTTGATTTGTATTTTATTTTTATATTTTATACTTTTATATTTTCTTTTTCTTTTAATTTATAAAATAAAATATATATTCAATAAAGAAAAGAGATAGATAAGGAATTTATAAAAATATGTAAAAATAAGAAAAATTAAGAAAATAAAATATTTTTGCCTTTTTAATAATTTTATAATGTTTTTGCGATTTTTCTATATTTTCCCTATTTTTTGTATTTTTAAAGTCAAAAATACTGAAAATAATGAACAAAATAACATGCCGAAACTAAAATGGAGAAATAAAATATCAAACAGAAGTCAAAATCCTCCAAATTAACTTTAAAATAAAGGTACTAAAACAGAGAAAATTAGAGGACAGAAATTAGATTTTTAGGGATTTTTAGGAATTTTTAATAATTTTTATAAAGATTTTAGGGGGTTTGCTATTTTTAGGGGTTTTCTTTTGTATTTTTTATGGTTTACTGAAGTTAAAACACACAGAAACAAACAAAATCTGATTTTTTTTGGAATTTTTCAAAGGTTTTTATAACTTTTATGTATTTTCTAATGCAAACGGTGAAGAAAATGCATGTTTTTGAATTTTTATAAATATTAAAATGCAACAAAAATGCAAAATAAAAATATGGCATTAAAGATCAACAAAATAGGAAGCTATACTATTTTTTCAGATTTTTTTGAAATTTATAGATGCATGAAATAAATGCAAGAAACAAAAAGGAATTCCTCTACTAGCAAGGGTATTTCCGTAAATATCCAAAAATCGAGGGGTACGCATGTAATTTTTCCACAAAATATATACTGCAATAAAAACTTTATGGACTAAATATTAATCGCCAAAAACCCAGGGGTTAAAGTGCAAAAGTTCCAAAGTCATGTGCATAAGGCACGCGACTTGCAGGGACCTTTCTGTAATTATACAAATTCCTGAGGGACAACTTGCAAATTTGCCAAAAATATTACACGTTATAAAATAGTTCCTGAACTTAATGGAAATAATAGAAATGATGAGGGCCCCCTCGCAAAATACCACGACCCCACGTGCACACGTCACGTGAGGTGATGTAGACAGGGACCAAAGTGCAAATATGAGAAATCCAGGGGTGTTTTTGCAAATATTACATAAAATATTAAACTACAAATGAAAGTTTAGGGTTCAAACTTTAAATACAAAATGGCGAGGGTATCAGGCAAAAGTACCCATGCCCGGGCGCGATCCGACGGTGGGCGACGCTCCACTTATACACGTGGCAGAACAGGAGCGCACGATACCCCTTCACGATCGAATGGCTACGATTAGATCTCCCATGTTGATTGAACGGTTGGGTGCACAGGAAGATCGAACGGTTGTTGTAGGCCTGGGCGACGACCCTTGATCAGATGGTTAAAAGGCGAAGATGAAGAACATGGAAGAGCCGCCAGTGAAGCGACCTTCCCCGCCCTCTATCTCCGTCCTTCGGCCTCTCTTCGAGCTCCAAAAGTGGCTGAGACGATCCCAGGTGCGGTCTTCTTTGTGTTGGTCGCTCCAAAAACCTCCGGCGAGGGCTGGAGCTCTCGTGAGGAGGCGGCGGAGCTGGGAGGCTCCAAGTACTCCGGTGAGAGGTCAATATGAGCCCCAAGTTCCTCTCGTTGCTTCTGGACCTGTAAAAAGGGTTAAATCATCGAGGGCAAAATACCTCGATGGTCTGCGATGTGAATGGATGCGGGCAACGACAGAAATGGAGGTCTGCTGGAGCCAAATCCGGAGAACGGGGTGATTTGGTGATCGGATGGGTTAAATGCGAAAAGGAGAGGGGGAACCTATTCCTACAACTACGACGAGTAGAGTAAACATAAAAGGAATGAAGAACAAGGTACACTCGAATGTGGAATCACCTGAGGAAGAACCTCAACGACGAAGGCTCGCCAAAGGTGGTTGGAGCCGCCTTAGCCCTTGCCTGAGCCCCCCTTAGCTAGCTGGGTATGTCCCTGTCATGAGCGTCGAGCTGGAGCACGAAGGTGGAGTCAAACTAGGATCCAAAAGGGGTTCTAATTCGAATGGGAAAGTCAGAGGGTGTATAAGAGGGGTTGACGGGAGCCTCCAAAGATCGATGGAGATCGATCAAATTGATGGTTCTCGGCCCTAAGAAAGACTTGGGCGTGCAAGAGCGAAGAACGAGGCACAAAAGTCGTGAAGAGTGTATCATGAGATAGTGCAAGAACCGACCTCGAAAAAATCGATAAATTGGGTCAAAACCACGTTCTGACAAAGGGGCAGGGGGCGGGTCAAAGAGTTGACCCGCGGTCAACTCTCGGACCCTCATGGTTGGTCCACGTGGACCAACCAGGAAAAACCATGCAAAAAAGATTTGTTAATTCATTTTAAAATAGTAAATGAATTTATTAATTTTTGGTTATTAAATAAAAAATGTTTGTTATTTTATAAATTATTTTATTGTGATTTTTATTTATTTTTTAGAGGTCTAAAAATACAAGTTCCCTTTTAAGGGCTATATAGGCATATGAATCTATGTATTTTAATATTTTATTTTTATTTTGTATATTTAATTTTGTTAATTTTGTTTATTATTTTATATCTTTATAACTTATTTTTATAAACTTAAATATATTTTTATTTTATTTTTGATGTATTTTAGACACTTAATAAAATAGAAGTGTTAATTATATAGGTATATTTACAGGTATTATACCTATGTATTTTATACAAGTATTTTAATTTTATGTTTTCTTTATGATTTTATTCCTGTTTTAATATGTACATATTTTATAAATAATATTTGCAAAAATTATAAAAATAAGAAATTATAAAAATAATGAATAATAAATAAAATGAATATTTTAATCTGTATAGGTATACAATAGGGGGTCCAAAACCTAACTTTCAAACCGTAGATTCGCAAAATACGAAACTACCTTCATTAAATAGCTTATTGAAAATTATATACAATTAAGGTGATTTTGGTACATTTTGAGTTTTTATTTGAGAGATACAGGTCTGGGAAGTTGGGATTTTGGAAACTTATTCAGATCATAACTTTTTATCTGTACATTCTTTTTGAGTGAAATCAATTTTGTATTTTTATATATTTAGTTATCTACAAATTTTATGTACAAAGTTTCTTTATTTGAGATATGAAAGGTGGAACTAAAAATCAGCTCCAAAATGAATAAAAAATGAATTAAAGAAAAAGGAATTTTTATTGTCATTTGGCTCTTATCCCCCTACTTTATTCCTTGTCGACCTAGTCATCGAGATGCCTAGGTCTCAGGGTTTCGGGCCATAAAATATTTACAATATTTTATTCTTTTTCTTTTCTTTTCTTTATTCTATTATTTTGGCATTAAAAACAGTATTTTATACATTATTTACTCACACATGCATGAATGCTAAAATGTGGAAATTAGGGGTACTTACATGCATTTGCTAGGGTTTCTGAGACCAAAATGATAGAATAAAGATGATGAAATGTGGATTCATCAGTCTTCATGGACAATTTTTCGGTCTACGACGATGGGTTTGATGCTTGTCTTGACTGCCTAGACCGGGTTTCTTCAGCGCTGCATAGAGGTTCATCTTGTCTTATCGCGGGAGAAGAGTCACTTCATGGTAATTCAGGGGACGGTGCTTGGTCATATCATATCCAACAGGGGCATGGAGTTTGATCTGGCCAAGGTGGATATCATCAGGAAACTCAATCTACCGTCCAACCTGCGACATTTACGATCTTTTCTGGGGCATGTCGGTTTCTACCGATGTTTCATTAATGACTTCAGCATGATTACCCGACCGTTGACTGATCTGCTGACAAAAGACACTGAGTTCATTGTAGATGATGAGTGTCTTGCGTCATTTAAGACTCTCAGAAGCTTAGTTATTGAGGCTCCTATCCTTCAGTCTTCTAACTGGTCTCTCCCAGTCGAGATCATGACAAACGCCTCCGATTTTGCCGTAGGGGCCGTGTTGTGACAGAGGCAGGATGGAGTGCCATATTCCATTTACTACGCTAGCCGTACATTGGATGTCGCGCAACAGAATTACACCGTTACAGAGAAAGAGATGCTAGCTGTAGTCTTTGCCTTGGACAAATTCAGATCATATATTCATGGATCCAAAGTAACTATCTTTACTGATCATACCGCCATCATGTACCTTATGGCTAAAAAGGATGCAAAAATGTGATTGACTAGATGGATCCTTCTGCTCCAGGAGTTTGATATTGAGATTAAAGATAAACCTGGAGTCAATAATGTGGTGGTGGATCATCCCGATTAGAAAATCTTGAGGAATCTGAACAGACTAATCCCATTATAGAGACCTTCCCAGATGAGGTGATCCTTGCTATCGCCTTGCTCCCATGGTATGTTGACACTTTGAACTATCTTGTTGCCAAGAAAGTTCCACAAGGTTGGCCCAGGCAGTGACTTGAGACTTTCCTGGCGAAGGCCAAGTCCTACCACTGGAAGGATCCCATCCTTTATCATGAAGGAGGGCATAGCGTCTGGCGTCGGTGCATTCCCCAGGAGGAGCACCATAGCATCCTCACATACTGTTACAAGCTTGAGGCAGGAGGACATCATTCTGGGAGGATAACATCACAGAAAGTGCTCTAATCTGGCCTACCCTCTTCAAGGATTCTGATGAATTCGTGAAGAAGTGTACTGATTGTTAGAGGATGGGCACTTGTCAACAACGTGATATGATGCCGATGTAGCCCATTCACTTCCGTGAGCTTTTTGATGCACGGGGCATTAATTTCATGGCTCCATTCCCTAAAAGTCAGGAATTCGAGTACATTCTGTTAGCTGTTGATTATGTGAGTCATTGGGTTGAGGCCATACCCGCCCGAACCACATATGCTAAGACTATTTGCAAATTTTTTAAGGAAGAATATCATTTCACGGTTCGGGGTGCCTAGAGTATTGATATCTGACAGGGGGTCTCACTTTATCAATGACAAGGTAAAGGTCCTTACGAACGAGTCAGTATAGACCATCGAGTTGACACTCCATATGATCCTCAGACCAATGGTCTTACTGAAGTTCCGAATAGGGAGATCAAGACGATATTGCAGAAGGTAGTCCAACAAAAAGGATTGGTCACAGCTTTTGGACTCAATCTTGTGGGCATATCGGACTTCCTTCAAGACACCTTTGGGTACGTCCCTCTTTCGTCTCGTTTATGGCAGGCCCTGCCATTTACCTGTTGAGATTAAGCACAAGTCACTTTGGGTTGTCACTGATATATTATTGGATCTAGAGAGTATAGGTGACTAAAGGAGGGCAGAATTGGCAGCCCAGGAGGAGCTTAGAGACACAACCTTCTCAAGCAGCCTACAATATAAGGAGCGAGTAAATATATGGCACGATTCTCATATCAACCATAAGCAGTTTGAGCCAGATCAGAGAGTATGGTTGTTTGATGCCACACATAAATTATTTCCAGGGAAGTTGCAGAGTAAGTGGAAAGGACCATACCTGGTCCGAAAAGTGCATGACAATGACAGTATTGATATATCTGAGATGTCATCTGAGTCCACCTTTCATGTTAACGGTCAACACCTCAAACCATATCTAGATCATGAGCCGCTGATCGTCAATGTCGCCCCGATTCATTTTGCATGAGATGCGGTCTTTGACTCAGATCAATTGCATCTCGTGCCTGATTATCACTGTCTTCTGCCTTGTATAGATCCAGATGTCCATATCACCTCATTCCTTAGTCTAAAATTCCATCTGCATCTTGTGATTATGCTATACTTAGGGTATGCTTTACCCTAAGAATAGGGGGTGTAAGATTTTTGATTATTCTATTGATTCTTTTTACCTCTGTTTTGCTACCTACACTTAGGGATATTTTACCCTAAGCATAGGGGAGGTAGACTCAGTATATTCTCTCACTCGATTTTCCTGTTGTGTACAGTTTGCTGTACTTAGGATTACTTGATCCTAAGTGTAGGGAGGATCATCGAGATCTCTTCTTTCTATTTAGTCATTGTAGCATAGCATTCCTTTTCACTTCCCTATACTAAGCACGAGTTATGTCTTCATCATCGCTCTTTGTTCACTCCGAGGACATCGTTCGAGCTAAGTATAGGGGGATGTCGTATATATTACATATATACTTTAGTCATAACTCGTACTTTGTGTGTGTGTTAAATAAATAAAATGGCTAAAATCCTTTAGTTAAAAACCGTAAAACTTTTGAAATTTTTCTTATACATAAAATCCTTTCTTGCACATACATAGCTATTTCTAAAAATTATTTTTGTACAAATGTTTGTAGAAATGTTTTGCTTGTAGATAATTTGTAAATATTTTTGGTATCAAAATTACGTATGTAGTACAAATTTTTTGTAAAATGTATGAAAAATAAGAGTTTGCAAAAACACTTTTGTAAATGTTTGTAAACAATTTGCAAAACTTCTACATTCATTCATGCATTCAAACATTTTCAAAAACTTTGCACATTTTCAAAAAGCTTTGCATAAAAAGATTTTTGTATATACTTGTATATTCTTCTGAATCATAGTTGACATATAAACTAGCCTGGAATTAAATTGGAAAATGGAGCTTGGTTAAGATCTTAATCCACCTAATTCTAAGAGGAACCTTATAGGTTTAGGGTTAAGACTCTTCAGGTCCATTGGTGACTTAATTCTTTGAGTCCACTAGGTTATGATCACATGTCATATTGATGAGCCTAAGTAGAATATTTAACAACGCACACATGACTCTCACAGACAATGGCTTTACTTGCACCAGCACCTTACACATAGCTCTCTACGGATGAGGTGGTGAGGAGGCAGTTTCCTTTGGCTTGGGGTAGCATACGAAGGTAGTACTTCTAGGCGGAACCTCTCGTCTTCCTTTAGGGAGGGAAGTGCACCTCAACTTGGTCTGGCGATGTTGAGGTCTAAAGACAGGAGTTGTGGGTTGCAATAATGCTTCAAAAGAGGGATAGTCTACTGGCTCAAGAAGAAAAAGTCCTTATGTATATATGTTGCACCATGTAGATATGTTGTACATATGCACATCAAAAGAAAAGTGCAAAAGAAAGAAAAACTCCAAAAAAGTGACTAGTCTAACAGAAAATGAAATACCTGCCAGAGTGTATATAGACAAATAAAGCAAAGCTTATGTTACCCATTCTCATTTCATGAAGCTTGCAGCGGGAGACTTAGCTACACTGGTTGGTCTCCCAGGGATACGTGGCTACACTGACCACGGTCCATTCTCTTCTTTCCCCCTCTTCTTGAGCCGGTTGAACTTGAACTTAGAAGGGAATACCCCGCTCCTTGAGGAAAGAGCTGCCAGTCTAGGGCATTAGAGTTACCTTATCGAGGGAGGCTGTTGCCTTGTCATTTCTGAGGTGGGGAGCTACAGATCACTTACACCGTACCAGAAAAGATTTATGGTCATTAGAGTTTGTGTATGTAGACTTTTCATGATCTGGATTATTGAGGATTCCTGACCATATATTGGTGGAACTTAGAGGCTGTTGAGTCTTAAACGTAGGTCCAAATAAGGTTCCAATAAACTAATAATCTAAAGGTCTAACTGACCTCCATACTTTAATTTAATGAAGACAAGTTTAATAATCTACCTATATTCTCCTTCTTTTTCTTTTCTTTTCTTTTTCACTTCTTTTTCAAATAAATGTTTGCTAAGGGACTAGCAAAGGTAAAGTATAGGGGGGTGATGAATCCCTGATTCTCATTCTTTATTCTTTTATTTTAGCTATTTATCTTGGCAAAGCATCTTGTAAATATGTGTAAATACAATAAGTTAGCATTCATCATGCATATGTTAACTTTGCATATTTAGCATGTATTTATGTAAAAATAAAAGAATAAAGGAAAAGAAAAAGGAAGGAGGTATTTAGAATAAATACAGAGTGACTCGAACCCCAAGAGAAGGTCTAGCATTGACGTGATCGTCAAATAAAATAAGTAGAGAGAGATAGAGCTTACTCTATATTGTACATATTACTTATATATGTAAATAATTATTTTTTGACAAAATAAAAATAAAGTGTTCTTTTTACCTCCTTTTATATAGTCCTAAAAATAAAACAAAAATCAGAAACATAAAATAAAAATAAAAATAAAATCCTTCTTACTTGTATAAAATACATGTATATATGTCTCACTCCCTATTTATTATGTACATGTAAATAAATAAAAAATAAAAAAATTAGACTCCAAAAATATGTTGTAAATAAATAAAATACAAAATGGGGGTATTTATGTAAAAATAACAAAATAAAAATAATGGTGCAAAATACATAAGTATATTATACCTACATATAGAACATTATATTGTATAAAGATTAATTTATTTTTCATAAAATAAAATAAAAATCAAAGAAAAAAGTTTAAAAATAATAAATATTTTTCCTTTTATACACTTTATTTTAAAGCCATTTACTATTTTTAGTGAATTTGTAAATATTTTGTACATTCGAATTTTCTGATTGGTCAAGGTCACTTTGTTGACTCGGGTCAACGCCCTCTTCAAGGCTTGACCCGACCCGACCCTGTTCGTCGGACCAGATTCTCCCAGTTTTCCCAGTCGGGTCATGCCACCCCTCGCCCTGATTCTTCACCCATGGCTTCTCATTGGATCCACAACCTTCGCGGATCCCTAGGAAGGCATGGATCTTCCTAGGGTTGCGTGCCTTCGCCCGAGTCCTCCAACCCTTTGGGAATCCTACAAATCGCCTCCTCCAACTCCACTGCAACTTAGCTTGTTCATCATCTCTTCTTCCAGCCCTAGAGACCTCAGGTGGAGTGACAACTACCGGAGGAACCCCTCGGATTGGAGTTTGGTGGTCATGAGACGTAGCTCAGCTACGTGGTTGGAAAGCGCCACCGCGTTCAGGCTCCACGTCTTTCGCAGCGTAGTCGAGGCCATCATCTCATCGACCCCCTCCTCCTGGAGCTCAGGAACACGTTCTCACCTCCACGTACCCTCATTTCACGTCCATTTCCTTGTTTGATCCATTCGCTCCATTTAGCGCCGCCGCACATCCACCTGCTCTGACCAGTGGGTCGGAGCCCCGATATCCAAACCCATCCGTTCAGATTGATGCACTGCATCACCCTCCATCTTCCCCCGTAATCTGATCATCCTTAGGATCAACCGTTAGGTCGAGATTGAGGCACAGATCTCCTCTACCCCCATCGTCGGAGATCGAACTTCGCCCCGCCCCATCGCTTCTTTCCTTTCGTGCTCTAATAACCCCGACTGGAGCTTCGCCCTAAGTCCAGCTTGCCTTCGCAGGTGATAACGCACACAGGGAGCCCAGTTTACGCTTCCAAAGGATCCGTCAGAGCTGCTCTAGGTCCCTCTCCACAGCCACACACATCCAGCCGGTAGCTTCTCCATCGGACACGTCCATTCGACGCGGGGTTCTTCCACGACCTTGTCGGACCCTTATGATCAATCATCGGAGTCGAGGATCCCATCTGAGACTCTAGTGAAAGTCGCTGGGGTCTTGTTCTTCCAGGCCCGCTCTTCGCCGTTGGATCGGCCCACCTCTACTAGATCTGATTCGAGCAACGAACTGGAGCAATTTTTGAACCGTAGGATCTAACGTCCTGACGCATCTGCGCCTCACGTAGCCGACATTCTCTGGAGCGTCAGATCTGACACAACAGATGATCCGCACCGCACGTCCCGGCTTCCATCTGAGCACGCCACGCGCTCCGCACACGTCCTGCGAGGGTATTTTGTGCTATCTTTCCTACCGTTTTTATGCTTTACTTCCGAGTCTATTAATGAAAGTTGTAGTTCAAACTTTTTACTTATTTGTCTCTTATGTTTCTAGTATTTGCACTTTAGTCCTCTGAGGCTGAATACACGTGTATACTCACATGCTTTTGTGGGTTATTTGCACACTCTGTCCTGCATTTTCTGATTGTTACATCTTGAATGGAATGGTTATGATAATTGCAAAAATACCCCTGTGTGTGATTTAATGAGCATGTACGCTTATTTCTTGGACTTTTTGCACTAGTACCCCTGGATTTTTTGTATGCATTATTTTTTGCCCTGGAAACTTTGGGATAATTGCAAATAGGCCCCTACAACTTGTGTGCTTGGTTTTGCATGAAATAAATATCAGTTTAATTCCAAAAATTCCGCAAAAATTTCTATGTGTTCCTGCTAGCTTATAGTAATTATTGTGATTTTTGGAATTAATTTTATTTAGGATTTTATTTTCTAAAAATAAAAAACCCTTAAAACGTGTCTGCCTATTTTCTAAAATACCAAAAAATATAAAAATAGTTTAAAAAAAATCTATAAAACTTTCTGTCAGTTTGTTATAGTTTGTTTTTGTTCCCATGTAATTTTGTTGCATTATCTTTTATAAAAACCCTAAAAATCACAAAAGACTAAAAATCTTATAAAAATCATTAAAAATTCTACAAAAATAAAAAAAATGGGATTTCAGTTTCTGTAATTGGACCTTTTTTATTTACTTTATCATAAAAATCACAACCAAGATGTTTGGGCATTATGATATTTTAAATTTGCCTTATAGTCCAGGCTGTACATTGTCTTCCTGTTTTGTGTTTGTTTTATTTTTATAAAATCATATAAAAATCAGAAAAATACATACAATCACCAAAAACATCTGCATATTTGAAAAATATAAAAATATTTTTATTTCTAATTTTGCAATATTTTTAGACCTAATAAAAATTGTTAAAGCTTGTCCTTATCTTTATCTTTTTATTTGTTTTCTTATTAGAAAATATAAAAAAAATTGCAAATAAAAAACTACAAAAATATGTTTTTATTTGTCTAATTGCCGACTATTTCGTAGGTTTTACTCGTGATCCTTATGTTCGACCCTGGTCGCTATACCAGGTTAAACAAATAGCAGAGACTGCTACATTGATTTTCATGCTTCATTGTTTGGTTTATGTGGCCTTGATTTTTCTTGATTGACCGAGCCTCGCGTTTCGGGTCACAATGACCCTTAGATATTACTTAACCCAGTTGCCTTGGCGGGTCATCACTTACCTTGCTATTTTTCTAAATAACCTAAGATTGTCACATGAGTGTGGGTTTAAAGATTATCCCATTAATGGCTCTTTGGACTAGTGGGAGATTATTGGGCATGCGAGCCCACAGCGAGCCATTATACAATAAATGCTATTGCAAATATCATTCCCTGATCTGAAATGAAGAATAACTAATTTGTATTATAGGTCCCTTAGTACAATTAGGGTTATGTACCATGGCCATCTTAATGGTCGTACAACTGTTGATTCAATTATTGAATCATACAGGCTGGTGCTTGGATGAATATCTAAAGAGTTAGATTGAGGACTCGTCAAGTATCGTCAACTGATTATTAAGAGATGATCTCCAACCCGAGAAGGAGATGGCAATCCTTTCTCTGAAGGCTGATATCTAACCGACCTCTTGATGCAAGTCCTCTGCATAGGAATAGAGATTCAGAGGTGTTGGATAAGTTAGGTCAAAGAGTTGACTTGATGAGATCGAGATAATCAAAGTCCTATATCGTATACTGTCATGATATCTGCATCTATATAAGATGGTTAGTATCCCCAACAACTGATATCAGAGCAGAGTTGGTGATGAATCCACATTTCATCATCTTTATTCAATCATTTTGGCACCAAAAACCCTAGCAAATGCCTGTAAATAGCCTTAAATATAGCATCTTAGCATTCATGCATGTGCATCCAATTAGTGTGTAAAATACTGTAATTAAAACCAAAATTATAGAATAAATAAAAGAAAAGAAAAAGAATAAAATGTTGTAAATATTTTATGACCCAAAACCCCGAGGCCTAGGCATCTTGATGAATAGGTCGACCAGGAATGAAGTAGGGGGAGATAAGGGTCAAATACCTATATTTATTAATTCATTCTTCATTCATTTTGGGACCTATTTTTGGTTCCACTTTTTGTACCTCAAATAAGGAAACTTTGTACATGAAAGTTGTAGATAATTTTATAAAGAAAAATACAAAAATGATTTCACTGAAAAATAATATCCAGATACAAAGTTATGGTCTGAATAATATTCCATAATCCCAACTTTCCAGACCCGTATCTCACAAATAAAAACTCCAAATGCATCAAACTCACACTTTAATTGTATCTAGAATAAAATAATCTATTTAATGGCGATGGTTTTGCATTTGGCGGAGCTACGGTTTGAAAGTTGAGTTTTGGACCCTCAGTGTACAATTGTACTGATTAAAATATTCAATTTATTTTTTATTCATTATTTTTGTATTTTTATATTTTTATAATTTTGTAAATATTACTTATAATAATTATGTGCATTAAAATCAGAATAAAAATGCAAAGAAAACTCAAAATAAAAATACTTGTATATAAAAATACACAGGCATTATACCTGTACCCAAACCTATACAACACACTCTTATATTTTATTAAATATACTAAACAATTCAGAAAAAATAAAATAAAAATACAATTAAGTGTATAAAAGTATTTTTATAATTTTAGAAAATAAGAAACAAAAATAATAAAATAAAATACACAGAATAAAAATAAAGGACTAAAATATATAGGTATTATACCTATATAGGGCCAAAAATAAACTTGTAAAAATATACCTCATAAAAATAATTAAAAATCACAATAAAATACTACATAAAATACTAAATATTTTTTATTTTATAACCACAATTTAATAAAATCATTTTCGATTTTTATTGAATTTATAAACCTTTTTCAGGGCCTTTTTCTTGGTTGGTCCACGTGGACCAACCCAGGGGGCAGTCACAGTTGACCTCGGTCAACTGTCTTCCCTAGGTCCTGTAGCCCGTGTCAGACCCACGTTTGACCCCAACTTCTTGATTTTTTCGAGGGCTCCTCGTTGCTCTTCTCATGATAAATCCTCTGTGACTTTTTCTCCTCGATCTCCCAGCAATCACGCCTAGGTGAATCTACGGCAAATGGATCAAAGATCTGACCGCTAGCCCTCGTTCAAGGAGCTCTGTCGTCAACACTACAAAACCGAGCCCCTGACTTTGATTCGATTTTTGAACCCCATTCTTGGTCTCTCTCGTGCCCTTGTTGACCCCAAACGCATCCTGGAGGTGACAGCTCCACGATCGACTATCCAAGGAGGCGGACTAGCAGCCTAGGGCGTTCCAATCACCTCCGACCGACCACCGTCGAGGTATCCCCAACCTCGGGCTCCCCAGGCCCTTGAGGTATTTCATTCCCCTTAATTTTTCTTGCATTTTTCTCGCCATAGTTCTAGGAACAAAATCCCTCAAAAAGATCTCGTTTACATCGATTGATTCATCCAATCATTTCATCTCGCCGGAGCGCACCTCCGGCCGAGCATCTCCGCATCGTCTTGTGCCTCTTTTCCATTCTCCACGGAGTCCAGGCACTTTGCCCTGGGCTCTATCATCGTTTTCTGCAGGTACGCGCATAAGAACAGCACCTGGGAGCCCTTTTTGGACCCGCCGGAGGAACCTGGAGCTCCCGAGCTCCGCCGCCGTCGTAGGCGAAGACCAGCACCCTCCCGACCATTTTGAAGCTCCTCAGACACGGAGAACACCTACAGGAGGAGATCTGGGCGCTTCTGAGCCCCGAACACCGACGAAGGAGGATAGGGAGGTCGCGGAAGTTCGCCGTCGCCGGCCTTCTTCCGCATCCTTCCTCCTGTCCTTGTTGCCGTCCGATCAAGGAGGAGCCCCAAATTTAACGTGGACCGTCCGATCATCAGAGCCCGCCACCGTCGGATCTCATCTTAGATCTGATCTCAGACGTCCAGGCCGAACCATCATCACGAGCAGAGGAGTCGACACGTGTCAAGTGAAGACCCCCCAGCCGTTGGATCTGCCTTGCGAGGGATTTTTGCAAGTATACCCTCGCTATTTTTGTAATTTTCTTTTAGTCCTAAAATTTTGTTTAGTGTTTAAATATTTTGTAAATTTTGCAACTGGGCTCTCGAACTTCAGATATTTGCACTTCGCCATCCACGTCACCTCATGTGACCTGTTCACGTGAGGTGTGGGCATTTTGCGAGGAGGTCCTCGAACCTTAGTTTTTTTTTTGTTTTAATGCCCGAACTGTCATATTAAGTGTAAACTTTTTGGAGAAATTGCATGTTAGCCCCAGAGGTTTCTGATATTACACGTAGGTCCCTGCCATGTGCGTGCAAGTCATGCGCCCTGGTGGGTAATTTGCGTCGACACCCCATGCGAGTCTATGGATTTGTATTTGGTCCTTAAATTCGAATATTCAATGTATATTTTTGTGGAAAATTGCATGTGTGCCCCTGGAATTTTGTCTATTTGCAATATCATCCCTGCTAGGCTGTGGCATTTTTGCTTCTTGATCTATTTAATTAGGGCATCATTTTAATTCGAAAAATTCTCAAAAATTCAAGTTAAGCTCATGTTGCTTGTTTCTTAATGCCCTGTTTTTATTTTTTGATTTTATTTCATTTTCATATTTATTAAAATCAAAAACTTGCCATTTCAGCACTGTCTAGCTTAGAAAATACCAAAAAAATATTAAAATACCTCGAAAAATTCCAAAAAATTCCCTACTGTATATTTTAACCTATTTTAGGGTCATTCCAAAATCACTAAAATCTCTAAAAAGAAAAACTTAAAAATTCAAAAACACTCAAAAAATTCTAAAAAATAAAAAATTCTATAAAACTCCAAAAATTGCAAACTCTGTTCATGTTTCTTTCTTATTTTATTCTCTTTATTTTAAAACTGATTTGGGAAAATTTTGAGATCATTTGATATTTTCTTTCCCATTTTTAGTCTCAGCCAGATTGCTAACTCATTGTTTGCTTCATTTCAGTATTTAAAAATACCAAAAACACTTTGAAAATACCCAAAAATCACAAAAATAGTAAAAAATTATTAAAATACCAAAAAGATTGTATTTCTGAATTTTTGCTATTTTTGCTTATTTTTATAAATACTTTGTTATCTCTTCTATTACATTTTTTTTATATTCCAATATTGAAAAAGAAAAAATATAAATATAAAATATAAAAATCAGAAAATTTAAAAAATCAAAATACAAAATTAAAATCTTTAAAAAATATTAATTAAAAATTAAAAACCCACAGAAATATTTGCTTGCATAGTGTAGACACACTTCACACTCACACACACACATTTGTCTGATCTACCTTATTTACTCCCTGTGTTCGAATTCTCTGCATACTTGTCCTATACACCATTTATTAGAGTTAAAAATAAATTTTAACTTCATATTTATTTCTTATTGTTTGATCTATAGTGTGGGTTAATTGTTGATTAATTAGGGATTTTTAGCGGTCACCGCAGCGACCCTTGTGTTCCCGCTTTGTGTGGAATACACGACCCTAGAAATTCCTAGTTATCAAATGGCGCCGTTGCTGGGGAGCAACATCGAGTAGTTCATATCTTTGCTTGATTGTGTTTGTTGTCTTCATTATTGCTTGCTTTTGTATCTCTTCTATTTTTGATATATACTGTTGAGCTTTCGGACCATTCTTTTCTTGTCTTCTTGTGAGGGACCGCGGAGCGAGGTGGATCGCCTAGAGGATCCGAAGCATCCTTGGGAAGCGGAGCCGGCTGTTCTTTAGCCAAGCCGACATGAGAGAGCAGGAGGAGTGAGAGAGTGTTTAGATAGCTTGCATTTTATTTTGTGAGAGAGTGATTCTTAATTTGTAATAATACAGGACTCAGAGACTCAGACTACCGGGCCTAATTTCCGGGTGTTTGTTCACCCGGGGGCTCACCGCGACTTTTATCGCGTTTTCCGATTGTCATTTTCCGGTTTTGTTTTCATTTTCATTTCTTTTGTGGATTGATCCCTTAGTTGTAGGCCTTGCTTGTTCGATTAAATTAGGTCCAAACACACTAAAAACCATTGCATGCACCTATAGCTCGTAGTTGGACTTAGTTTAATTAAACAGTCAATTCACTTTTCTTTGATCCGCCGCGCCGCGAGCTCATCCCGCCAAGCGCTTCTCCTAAACTCGATGTGTCGAGAGAAGGAGGGGTGATCCTAGACCGGACCTTAGGATTAGAGATCGGTGATTGACTCGTGGTTCTTAACGCTAGAAGTTGCCTACCTTAGGACGATTTCCGCATTGCATACCGGCATATAGATTAGGTTTATAAATTCTGCTTCGCATCCCGCATGGAGAGAGCTGGGATTCGCTATAAGTCTTCTTACTTTGCATCCATCATTTAGGCACAAAGGTGAGATTTCCACCTTGGTGTCGACTTGCACGGCTTTTCCGACTCTATTCTTCCTCTGTTTTTGGACAAAGTAGGATCAAGAAAATACAAAAACCGTTAGGCGCTTGTTTGAATCTACTCAAAAGAAGCGATAACACAAAAAAATTAAAAAAGGGACTGCTAAGAAAACCTTGACCAAAAATAAAATCGGTAATTAGATTCATTGATTGGGGAGAGTCACACCCTCACTTGTATTCAGGTTGCATGGGAAGGTCTCCTTCCAAGTGAGCAGAGTGCTTCATAAGGATTAGAGCCCAAAACCCAACTTGTGGCTGCCTTGTGTATCGCCTGGATTTCTGAAGTATTGGCGCTACTATCGTACGTAGGCGAGTAGGGCTTGGTCACCATTGGTGACTCACTATTGTGTGAGCATCGACCTTGTCCGAAGTACCGAGCATAGGCCACGCCTTCACGGGTGTGTCTGTCTCACCGTCTGCGTCCGAGTAGGATCTTGCACGCTCACGGGTGATTCCGTTGCGAGCGAGATCCGAAGTATCGGTTTCGCCTATCGGCTTCCTCCCTCTATTTCTTTGGCTGAGTAGGGATCCAGGAAGGGTTACAAGGACCTTAAAAAGCGCAAGTTACAGGTTACACAGGAGGAGGACAAGTACGGGAATACTTTTCCAGCAGTACTCTCTCTCCTTTAGGCGTAGCACTCTAAGGACTCGTGACAAGATTAATTCCTGAATTCAAGCTAAAATCGACAAGATAAAAGTCGAACCTTCATGGCTTCATGTGTTGAGTTGGTGAACTCACCCCTGTTTTGTGTTTGATTGCTAGTTCTATTTAGGTCAAGATCAAAAACACAGCACAATTATGCGCAATTTTGCATCTCATTTCTTCCTTCTTCTTCTGCATCCACCCTACTCTTCCCAATAATCAAGATGATGGGACGGAGGTCTCTTAGGCCGACGCTGTCGGCACCGCTATCCAGCACTCCTCCTCATTCATCTAGGACAACCTCGAAGAGTCCGCTCTCCGAGCCTGAGTTCACCTCCACCCTGTTCCCCCTCGACCACCCTTCTCATTCTCCTTCCATCAGTCCAAGAGTGTCAGAATTTACTGCATCACAGAGTTCCGGACATTTGACAGCACCTGAGATGGCCTCTTTTGCTTTTTCAGAGAATCCCGAGATGGCTGACAGAGGCGAGCACCCGGATGACCATGATCACCCTCCTTTCTTATTTGATCAAGCGACCATCAACAATTCTTTGCTAGCTTCCCTGGAGACAATGCAGAGGCAGATCCACGATCAGGGAACTTTCATGGGTGACCTCATGCGAGAGATAGCTCAGATGAGAGAAAACCGACCTGGGGGCGGTGGCGGTGGAGGAGGAGGAGGACCTGATGCAGGAGGAGGTGACCCCGATGCTGAGAAACTGCCACAGACCATCATGAGGGAATTGCACAACCCAGCCACATCCCTCACTCATCGTTGGATCAGACTTCCGCCGATCCATGGAGATTTCGAGCTTCGGCCCCATACCATTCAGCTTCTACCCAAATTCCATGGGTTGCCGACCGAAGAGCCACACCTCCACCTCCAAGAATTTGAGATGATATGCAGCACGATCCACGATAGGCTGATGACCGAGGACACGATCAAGATGATCGCCTTTCCATTCTTCTTGGTTGACAGAGCCGCATATTGGCTCAAGCACTTGGGGCGATTCATCGACACATGGGCAGATCTCCGGACCACGTATCTGAAGAAATACTACCCTCTCGGCCGGACTAATGCAGCCAGAGCTATGATAAGCAACTTTGTCATGATCCTGAATAAACAATTCCATGAAGCTTGGGATCGATTTCGAGAGCTCATTGACCGGTGTCCACATCACGATATCTCCAAGCCCAATCTAGTTCAGAGCTTCTTTTGTGGGCTGACACCGGAGCTGCAGGGGCTAGTGAACGCCTCTTGCGGTGGGTCCTACTTTTCAAAGGGTGAAGACGACGTCTGGGCCATCTACGAGGGCATGGCAGAGAATTCAACCGTGATGGCCCAAGCCCGTGTTTACACACAGCAGAAGCCCCTGCAAGGAGCGGGATCATTCCAGAGGATCGCCCGCATCGATGCCGGTCCCAACACTTTGTCGGCAGCCGCAGCCCAAGCTGAATCAGCCGGATCTGACATGGGCATCATTAGTGAGAAGCTGGACCGTCTCGAGATCCTCGAGAAGAAATAGATGCAAGGCATGGCCCAGATGGACCAGATTGCCAAAACCATGAGTGACCTGAAGACGCAGATCCTTTGCGTACAGGAGGCACAAACTCAACCCCAGCAGCCTCCCAGGCCACGGGCTGACCCCAGCAGTAGCAGTTCCAACCAACCCTCTACCTCGTACTGCCAGGTCAACCATATCCAGGCAGAGCCGGTTCCACTGCTACAGTATTACCCAGTACAGCCGCCATCTCAGGAGACTCAGATGGTGGTGTATCAGCCGGAGCAGCCACTAGCAATTCTTCCTCCACCCTCCTTTGAGCACGAACCATTGATGGAAGTCAATGGGATTTGGTACGACCGGTACCCTCAGCCTGGGATTCGTCGTGATCACCCCGGATTCCGTTGGGGCAACGGTGGCTCCTCATCCCAGCAGCAGAATCCCGCTCAAGGACAGCAGAACGGCCATCCACAGCAGCAGCAACAGCCCCAATATGCCCACCAGCTGCATTAACAGAGTGGTCCTCGTCCCGCTTATCAGGGACAGCAGTGGAGGCAGCGTCAGCAGCCTCACCAATCTTATTCCCAGCCGACCCAGAACTATCCATATCAGCAGCAGCAGCAGCAACCTCATTTCCCGCAAGGGAACCCATCCGGTTCTCAAGCCCCAGTTTTTGAGAACCCAACTCTCGATGATCTTGCCCGCTTGCTCTCCGAACAACGAGCATCCTTTAGGCAAGAAATGGATGAATTCCGGCAGGAGATGAGGGAAATAATCAAAGGCAAGGCCGCCATACCCGCTCAGATTGAACCTAATCCGAACAATCTGAAAAGGAAGTCTGAGCAGGTAGAGTTTACAGAGGATACTTCTCCTAGTGTCTATTTGAGTGATATGTCTTATTCTTTGTATGATGCTGATTTTGTGACTACTAGGAGCAGTAGGATGCCAGCCGGCGGCGCCTCTTCTGAGCGACAACCGGATGCAGAACCAGGAGCGCCAGAGGAGCAGAGTAGCGGTGCTGATGCTGCTAATGATGATATTGAAGACGGTGGTGCTGAGGCCACCAATGATGGAGATCCAGACGATGGTACTAAGGCCGTCGTGAGACCAGATGCAGAAGATGGTGCTGATGCCACCATTTTGGATTCTGAGCCAGAGCGCGGTGCTGATGCCGCGAACACAGGTGCCGGTGGTGGTACTGAGGCCACCACATCTACTTTTGTTGAGCCTCCCTCTGTGATGTTACCACCTTTTGTACCTATGGACTGTGGTAACAAAAAGAAAAACAAAAATATGAATAAAGGAAAGGTTTCTGTTCACATTGCGGATCCATATGTGTTTCATGATGATGATTGTATGGATTCTCCTCCTTCACAGGCATAGGGACCTATTCCTAGCCCTCCATCTGAGGAGGCCCCTACCATCCCTTTCCCTGAGGCACTCCGCTGAGCGAAGGGGAACAAAAGAGAAAATCCCAAAAAAGAGCAACAGGTAGAGTTCAACAACCAGATGATTGACAGGTTCCATATCCAGCTGACTCTACAGGAAGCACTTGAGCACATCCCCCTCTTCAAAAAGAACTTGAAGGAGAAAACTACCATCCGCAGGAAGAGGAGGAACCCCAAAGATCAAATCCATGTGCTCACTCATTCCACTTGCTGCACCATTCAAAACAAGCTGCCAGCCAAGCGTCCAGATGCAGGAGCTCCCTATGTCAGATGCGAGATTCATGAGCAGCAGTTTGATCGTACTCTATTAGACAGCGGCTCTTCAATCAACCTTCTTCCGACAGCCTTACTCGACCGATTCGAGTTTGGTCCTCTTCTTAGGAGCAGGACAGTCCTTCAGTTTGCTGATAGCTCGACTAAGAGGCCGAAGGGGTTATTGAAAGACGTGGCCGTTACCATTCATGGCCTGAAATTCCCCGTGGACTTCGTTGTGTTGGACATGGAGATCCCTGAGTCGGCAACTGATGCCCCCGTCATACTCGGACGTCCATTCTTGCCACAGCCAGGGCGGTGACCGATCATGATTGTGGGAGGGTATGTTTTCGCGTAGAGGACGAAACCATACAAATAGAGACGATCGAGGAAACCAGAGACAGAGAACTTGAATGCTCAAAGCAGTCCAGTGAAGCAGCACAAATGACCGAGGAAGAGCTAGACATCCACCAGGAGTGTGATTTTCTGATGACAGATGATGAATCTAACTGGACAGATTCTGTAGCACCGACCCTCGCCTTGCCTACAGATTCACTATATCTAAAGCTTATGGCAGTCGAGAGCCGGGAGAGCACACCCCTGGACAAGGATATACCTGAGGCTGACAGTGTTGGGACGAGTGGTGCTGATGATTTCCATTCGTGTTCATCTTCTTCTGATCCCTCGGATTCAGACATTGATTGGGATGATTTTGATGACTATCTGCCTTGTCTGATTCCTGCTGAGCCAACAGCCATGAAAGAGTACGAGCCAGTGCAGTTTATTGATGATTCAGCAGGCCGCCCTTCGTCAGAGATTAATGTAGAGCGAGAGTTCTCCCATGCAGACCTGGTCGCCTTCACATAGACATATCAGAAACCAGATCTGCCACCTCCCAGTTGTCAAGAACTGAAACCTCTGCCGTAGTCGTTGAAGTATAGATTTCTTCCAGGTGAGCCAGATATGCACCTAATCATTATCTCAGCAGGATTGACCAGAGAGCAAGAATCTCGTCTGACGGAGGTTCTTGAAAGAAACCGCAAGGCAATAGATTGGAGTATAGCCGATCTCTAGGGAATTAGTCCGGCTCTGTGCTCTCACCACATCTATCTTGAGGACAACGCTAGGCCATCGCGTGAGTTCCAGCGACGGCTGAACCCGAATCTTCGGGATGTAGTCATGAAAGAAATTTCGAAGTGGTGGAGCGCTGATTTTATCTACCCCATCTCCGACTCTTAATGGGTTAGTCCACATGTGGTACCCAAGAAGACGGGTATCACGATAGTTGTCAATGAGTCTGGAGAGGAGATCGCGACCTGAGTACCCACTTCTTGGAGGGTCTGTGTGGACTACAGACGATTGAATGAGGCCACCAAGAAGGATCATTTCCCGCTACCCTTCATTGATCACATTATCGAACGGCTAGCTGGAAAGAGTCATTACTGCTTTCTTGACGGGTACTCCGGTTATAATCAAGTGGCCATTGTGCCCGAAGACCAGGAGAAAACGACATTCACCTGTCCGTTTGGGACGTATGCTTTCAGACGGATGCCCTTTGGTCTATGTAACGCTCCGGCGACATTCCAAAGGTGCATGTTGTCCATATTCTCGGACATGGTGGGTGACTGTTTAGAGGTCTTCATGGATGACTTCTCGGTCTATGGCGACGGGTTCGATGCTTGTCTTGAGTGCCTAGAACGTGTGCTTCAGCGCTGCATAGAGGTCAATCTTGTTTTATCTTGGGAGAAGAGCCATTTTATGGTGACTCAAGGGACTGTCCTCGGTCATATCGTCTCCAACAGGGGCATGGAGGTCGATCCGGCCTAGGTGGATATCATCAGAAAACTCAATCCACCGTCCAACTTGCGTCAGTTGCGGTCTTTTCTGGGGCATGTCGGTTTCTACCGACGGTTCATTCAGGACTTCAGTCGTATTGCCCGACCGCTTACTGACTTGCTGACAAAAGACACCGAGTTTATTGTCAATAATAAGTGTCTTGCATCTTTTGAGACTCTCAAAAATATGGTTGTTTCAGCTCCTATCCTTCAGCCACCCGATTGGTCTCTCCCATTCGAGATCATGACGGATGCTTCAGATTTTTCCGTTGGGTCTGTGCTTGGACAGAGGAGGGATGGTTTGCCTTTTGCCATTCACTACGCCAGCCGGACTTTGGATGCCGCTCAGCGGAATTACATTGTGACTAAGAAAGACATGCTGACCGTAGTCTTTGCTTTGGATAAGTACAGATCTTATATTCTCGGATCTAGAGTGACTATCTACACTGATCACACCGCCATCCGGTACTTAATGGCTAAGAAGGATGCCAAAGCACGTCTTAGCAAATGGATCCTTCTCCTCCAGAAATTTGATATTGAGATTAAGGATAAGCCTGGAGTTAAGAATGTGGTGGCGGATCATCTCTCCAGATTGGAGAATCTTGAGGAATCTGAGCCCAACGCACCTATCACAGAGACATTTCTAGAAGAGGCGATCTTGGCTATTGATAACACCAAAAACCTCAAGACCCGGGTGAAGGTAATGAAACAAGGGTCGTTGCGACCCGGATCTCAGAGAATGGGTATATCAAGAAAAATATCGAACCGCGAAATAGAAATAAAATCAATCAATCAAGGCAAGCGGTCCTAGCTATGGGATTAACCTGGTAAAGCTCCCAGGGTCGAACACAAGGAGCACGGGTTGGCCTAGGGCCTACGAAGTAGTAAAAAGAAAATAAAATCAAAGAAAAGTATTTTTTTGTGGTTTTTAATAATTTTTATATTTTTTTAGGATTTTAGAATATGAAGAAAATAAAAGAAGGCAAATATAAACACACTTTGGCAATTTATTTAACACACCAAAAATCAAGCAAAAATTCAAGAAAAATGGTTTTTATGTTTTTTAAGTTTTTAAGTGTTTTTGATGAATTTTTGATAATTTTCTAAGGTATATTTTATTTTCTAAAAATCAAACAGTGCTCAAAAGAAAGGGTACTGTCCAGCAAGGCCCAAAACCCAAAGATAAAATATCTAAGGATCTCAGAGGGCCCTGGAGGTAATTTTCCTGTTTTCTAGAGAAAATAAGGAAAATTTGGGCACCAAATTACTGTTTTTGGATTTTTAGATTATTTATTATAATTTTTATGAGTTTTTAAGGGTTTTTAGATTTTTAGGGTTTTTAAGTGATGAAAAATAGCCAAAATTGGCTAGAAAATCAAACAACAAACAAAGAACAGTAGCTAATTTTTTTAGAATTTTTGGGGGTGATTTTATATTTTTTTTGGGATTTTTAAACCTAGACAGTAGCTAAAAAGAAGGTTTTTGAATTTTTAAAAATACTAAATAAAATCAAAAATGTCCTCAAAAATTCTCAAAAATCCAACAACATGGCAGGAGCCATGTGTCAAATTTTCATCGAATTTGGAGGTGGTTTGATATTTATTCAAAAATCAAAAAGGGGGCACTGTGCACAGGGACTCAAGTGCAAATACCCGAAAGTCTGGGGGTCCAGGTGCAATTTTCCCAGCAAGTCACGCGTGTGGCGCGTGCCTGGGGCACTCAGGGACCTTCTGGTAATAAAAACCAACTCCTAGGACCTTTTGGTAACTCGTACCAAAAGTCCAGGGGCTTGGATGCAAATATCCCACTAAAATCCGCACATGCGTGAATAAAAGGCTCACAGGGGCACAAATGCAAATACCAGAAAGTATCTTTTCATTCAATAACCCAACAGAACTACAGGATAAGGGATGCAAATAACCCAAACAAGCACGTGGCGAAGCACGTGAGATCACATACACAGGGGTATAAATGCGAAACTAAATAAGCACGAGGTCCGAGGTGCAAATTACCCTACGTAAATAAAACTACTAAAATATTTACAGGACTGACACGTAAAACAAAAAGCTAAGAGGGGGCCTAAGTAATTTACCCCTTATTAAGTCGACGGCTCGATGGCGGACGCGTGGCGAATCCAACGGTTCAGGTGCCTGGCGCCTCTTTCTCCTGCAGCACGTGGGCCTGATCGACGGTGCGGAGGAGGACACGTGGATGATCGAACGGGGTTGGGCTCAGGTGCCTCTCTCCTCAGCGCGAACGGTCCAGATCAGCTCCCCAAAGTAATCAACGGCAACTGCTCTTCGATGAATGGACGACCGTGATTGAAACTGGAGCGGTGGGGCTGATCGGACGGTGAAGGAGGATGGTGGAAGAACACTCAACCGGCGAGCTTCGCCGGCCTCGCGTGCGTGCTAGGGTCCTCCTCAGCTGCCTCCAAGTATCGGAGAAGATCGGCGGTGAAGTCCCGCAGCTGGTGGTGCTGTCCGATGGCCCAGCCGAGCCCTGGAGGGGCTCCGGCGAGGTCGTCGGCGAGAAGCTCCTGGTCTGAAAGTAAGGGGGTCTCAGATGACTCCCTTTTGACCTGCAAAATGAACCAAAAGCTTCGCGGGTCGAGGGCAAAGTGCCTCGACCCGATGAAGCGGAGTGACGGTGGTCTGTGGGTCGGGACGAGCGAGCTCCGGCGAGCTGGGGATGGTGGAGCTCGAATCCCAGCTCCGGGGCGAGCTGGGTTGAGTGAAAGGGCGAAGAACGTGCGTGGGGGAAAGGCGATGGTGACAGTGCGTTCCGATGATCGAGATGATGGACGATATGGCCGGAATCAGAGGAACACGTCGGAGATGCGATTTGGGCGAAAACAAAAATTAAGCTAAATGGAAGGGATAAACGACTACCTGGGTGGAGCGAAAGACTGGGCTGGAGCTGAGCTAGCTCCCGGTCGTCGCCTCGAAGGGTGTCACTGCCTGAGGCTCGAGCTCCGGCTGAGTGGCGGAGCACGGCGGCGCAAAGCTGCCGGATCAGTGACCGGCCACCTCCTCCTCGCTGCAACACCGGCAAACGGGAGCTGTCACCTCGCTGGATGCGATGGAGGTCACGAGAGTGAGAGTGGGGAGCCAAAGATGGAAAGAAAGTGCGGCGGAGCTCGGCTTTTATGTGGGTGCAGGTCCGGGAAGAAGAGCTCGGGTCCGGCTCGATTGAGCACGGATCCCTAGGAACGATGTCGGGCGAGATTCCCGGATTCCTGGGGGGTAATTAGGACCATGGATTAGGCTAAATGGAGGTCGGATCTGGCGGGGATAAATGGAAGAAGTCGGGTCCGCGAACCAGACCCGGCTCTGGTGGTCCTGGGGGGGGGAGTTGACCGGGGGTCAACAATCCCCCGTGGACCAATTAGAGCTCGCCAAGCCTTAAATCCTTATTTGATTTTTTTGGGCCATTAAATGGCCGAATTTTCAAAAACTTAAAACACAAAATATTTTTATTTTATTTTTTTCTATTTTTTTTGTGATTTTTAATTAATTTTTGGAAATAAAAATAAGGTATTTACAATATAGGTCTATACATAGGTATATATACAATATATGATTTTTGATTTTTGATTTTTAATTAGTTATTTTTATACATTTTTATTCCTATTTTATATTTTATTTATTTATAGGATAAAATGAGGAATAAAAAGCTATTTTTATTTTATTTTTATTAATTATATACATAGGTGAAATAAATAGTTATTTACAACTATATACATGGTATATATATACAATATATTTTTGTGTTTTTAATTTTGTAATTTTTATTTGATTTTTGTTTTGTTTCTTTTTATTTATTTTATTTACAATATATATATATATATATACATAGAATATTTACAAAAAGTTTTGAAAATAAATAAATTTATTTACAAGGTGAAATAGATGAGGATGATGGCCTTATGTACAAGGTGAAGGGTTATTTTTGAATTTTTTGGTTTTTATCTTTTTGTTTTGTTTTTATACTTTATAAATATGTACAAATATTTACAAATATTTACAACATATTTTTGGGTGAGGAAAATATATATAATTTATTTATTTACAAATATTTACACTAGAGCCCCTATCTCCCTCTACTTGGCTTTTATGCGGTCAGGCCCATGCTGAGCCCTCCCTTGGGTTAGGTTGCTCAATATTTATTCTAAATATTTCCCTCTTTTTCTTTTTCATCTTTATTCTTTTATTTTTGCACAAAAACATGCTAATTATCTATATTTACAAACATGCATGCTTTTGCTAATTGACCCTATTTACACATATCTCCATGCATTTGCATAGGTTTTTGTAGCTAAAATATAAGAATAAAGAGTGATGAATGGGTATTCATCACCCCCCTATACTATACTTTGCTAGTCCCTTAGCAAACACTTATTTGAAAAAGAAGTGAAAAAGAAAGAAAAAGAAAAAGAAAAAGAAAAAGAAAAAGAGAATGTACATGGATCAAGGTTGATTATTAAACTTGCCTTCATTAAATTGAGGTATGGAGCTTAATCAGATCTTTGGATTATTGATGTGTCGGAACCTTATTTAGACTTAAGCTTAAAACCTAACAGCCTCTAAGTTCCACTATTCTATAACCAAGACTCCTCAATGCTCCAGATCAGAACAAGTCATCAATCACAAACCCTGAAGACCATGAATCTTTTCTTGTCCTGTGAAAGTGAGGTCTAAGCTCTCCACCTCAGAAATGGCAACTTGACAACCCTCCCCAACAAGGTAACTCTATGACCTCAATCTGGCCACTCTTTCCTCGAGGAGCGGGGTATTCCCTTCTAAGTTCAAGTACAACCGGCTCAAGAAGAGGGGGAAGAAGAGAATGGGTCAAGGCCAGTGTAGCCAAGTACCCTTGGGAGCTTGACCAGTGTAGCCAAGTCTCCCTGCTGCAAGCTACAACAGGTGGATCATGAAACCAAGCTTTGCTTATTGCACTTATATACATACTCCGGTGGGATTATCATTTTCTCTCAGACCCACCACTTTTTTGGAGTTCTTTTCTTTTTGCACATTTTTTTTTCGAGTGCATCTATACAACATGTACATGTGCAGCATATATACAAGGAGTTTTTCCTCTTGAGCCAGTAGACTATCCCTCTTTTGAAGCTTTATTGCAACCCACAACTCCCGTCGTTAGACCTCATGGCAACCAGACCAAGTTGAGACGCACTTCCTTCACTAAATGAAGAAGAGAGGTTCCGCCTAGAAGTACTACCCTCATATGCTACCCCAAGCCAAGGAAGACTGCCTCCTCACCACCTCATCTGTAGAGAGCTCGGTGCATATTGCGGTTGTCCAAGTAAAGCCATAATCTATGTGAGTCATGTGTTGTTGTTAAGTGCTCTACTTAGGCTCACTGAGATGACATGTGATCATAGCCTAGTGGACTCAAAGAATTAAGTCACCATGGACCTGAAAAGTCTTAAACCTAAGCCCTATAAGGTTCCTCTTAGAAATTAGGTGGATTAAGATCTTAATCAAGCTCCATTTCTCAATTTGATTCCAGGCTTGTTTAAATGTCAACTATCATCCAGAAAACTATATACATATGTACAAAAAGATGCATATTTACACAATATTTTACAATCATGCAAAATTTTTGAAAAATGTTTTGAAATCATGAATGATGATGCATGAAGTGCAAGTTTTGCAAAAAGATATTTACACACATTTACACAAGATTTTTGCAAACTTTTTATTTTCAAAACATTTTGGAAAAATTTTGTACTATATACATAATTTTGATACAAAAATATTTACACAAGCTTTACACACAAAAGATTTTTGAAATCATTTTTACAAAAATAATTTGTACACTAGCTATGTATGTGCAAATAAAAGAAGATTATGTACATGAAAATTTTTAATTTTTGTGGTTTTTAGCCATTTTTATTTATTAACACACTCACACAAAGTACGAGTTATGGCTAAAGTATATATGAAATATATACACACCCCCCTATACTTAGCTCGAACGATGTCCTCGGAGTCAAGAGCGATGAAGAAGACATAACTCGTGCTATGTATAGGGAAGTGAAAAGGAAGGCTATACAAAAGGAAAGTAAAAAGTCAAAAGGGACTCGGGTCTTCCCCCTATACTTAGGATCAAGTAATCCTAAGTATAGCGGGCTGTACACTAAGGGAAAACCGAGTGGAGAATGTACAGGGTCTACCCCCCCTATACTTAGGGTAAGATATCCCTAAGTATAAGCAGCAAAACAGGGGTAGACAGAAACAAAAGAAATACCCGAAATGTCGCACATCCCCCCTATACTTAGGGTAAAGTGCACCCTAAGTATAGCATAATCACAAGATGGAGAAAGGGATGTGGGACTAAAGAATGTGCTGATATGGACATCTGGATCTATGTACAGCGGAGGATCAGTAAAGCTCAGGCGTGAGATGCATTAGATGTGAGTCAAAGACCACATCTCACGCAAAATGAATAGGGGCAATTGATGAATCCACATTTCATCATCTTTATTCTATCCATTTGGCACCAAAAACCCTAGCAAATGCCTGTAAATAGCATTAAAACCATCATCTTAGCATCCATGCATGTGCATTCAGATTGTGTATAAATCACTGTAATTAAGGCCAAAATTATAGAATAAATAAAGAAAAGAAAAAGAATAAAATATTGTAAATATTTTATGACCCAAAACCCCCGAGACCTAGGCATCTTGATGAATAGGTCGACAAGGAATAAAGTAGGGGGAGATAAGGTCAGAAATACAGTGTAAATACCTATACAATCTATTCATTCTTTATTCATTTTGGGACCTATTTTTGGTTCCACTTTTTGTACATCAAATAAAGAAACTTTGTACATGAAAGTTGTAGATAATTTTATAAAGAAAAATACAAAATTGATTTCACAGAAAAATAATGTACAGATAAAAAGTTATGGTCTGAATAAAAATCCAGAATGCCAACTTCCCAGACCCGTATCTCACAAATAAAAACTCCAAATGCAGCGTACTCACCTTTAATTGTATATAGAAGAAAATAATCTATCCAATGGTGGTGGTTTCGCATTTGGCGGAGCTACGGTCTGAAAGTTGAGTTTTGGACCCACATTGTACCTTGTACAGATTAAAATATTCAACTTATTCTTTATTCATTATTTTTTATAATTTTATATTTTTATAATATTGTAAATATTACTTCTAATAAATATACACATTAAAATCAGAATAAAAGTAAAAAGAAAACTCAAAATAAAATACACACATATACAGGGTATACAGGTATTATACCTATATTTATACCTATACTTTTTATACTTTGATTTTATTTAATGTATAAAACATATTAGAAAGATAAAATAAAAATACACTTATGTTTATAAAAGTATTTTATCATTTTAGAAAATAATAAACAAAAATAAATAAATTAAAAATACAAAAATAAAAATAAAAATACTCAATATGTAGATAATATACCTATATAGGGGTATAAATGCAAACTTGTAAAAATATATTTCATAAAAATAAATAAAAATCATAATAAAATACTAAATAAGATAACAAACAATTTTTATTTTATAATCATACTTTAATTCTATTTATTTCTATTTTTAAACGAATTAACAAAGCATTTTCTTCATCTTTTCCCTGGTTGGTCCACGTGGACCAACCAGGCGCCTTGAACTGTTGACCGGCGGGTCAACAGTCCATTCTTCACCCTCCACGAGTTCGTACACCTCGTTTTTAGCCCGATTTCACCCCTTTTTTCGAGGTCGCGCCGCTCGTCCTTCGCCGTCGCTTCCTTCTTGGAAGTTGATCACTGTAGATCCATCTCCATCGCCGACTCCTCAGATCGACCCATATCTCCTTCTACCACCCGTGATCTCGTCTCGAACTCATGCGATTTTCACCCTTCAAATACAACCCCCCTTCTTCCTTTCTCGGGTTGAACCGCGAACTACCCACGATCCTTCCCCCTTGGTCGAGCTAAAGGTACCCGGAGGTGACAGCTCTGAGCTCCAGGCTTCCAGGCGTCGGGAGAGCACCTGATCGTCGCGCGTTCCAACCTCCGGCGAAGCTCTGCCGTCGAGGTAACCACCCTCTGGCCCTAGGCCATCGAGGCTGTTCTTGCCTTCTCTTTATCCCCTTCCAGTTCCTGTTAGTTTTCGGATCATTTCGCCTATCTTCATTCGTCGAATCGTCCATCGAATAGTTCCATAGACCACCTTGCCGGAGCGCAACTCCGGCGAGCCCACATCTCGCTTTCCACGCTACCTTCGAGAGTCACCCGAGGTCGAGGCATTTTGCCCTCGACCTCTCTAACGTTTTGGTGCAGGTATTGAAGTACATCGAAGCTCCTGGAGCTATTTTGCGCTCTCGCCGGAGCACCTGGAGCCTTGCAGCTCCGCCACCTCCGTGCGAGAGCACCGGCGTCCGCCGGTGGATTTTGAAGCCTCCAGACGTCAGCCAACACCTGCAGGAGAAGATCTGGACATTTTGAAGCTCCAACGAACGTCGGAGGCAGGCGTGGGCTCGAATCAAAACTCGCCATCGGCGAGTTCATCCGCTGTTCCTCCTCCATCATCCAGAGCCGTCCGATCGACTCCAGTTCTTCCAAGCCGTCCTTCCTCCGTTAGATCTTGCGCTCCCAGGACCGTTCGATGCACTCCTGATCTTCTAATCCTGGCCGCAAGCTGCGAAGGGGTATCGGAGCGCGAGAGCAGGACACGTGTCTAAGTGAAGCGATATCAGCCGTCCGCTCCCGCTTTGGCGTGGGTATTTTGCTACAAACCCCCGCCCATTTTTGTAATATTTTAATAGTACTAAAACTTTCCTCGGCAGTTTAAATAGTTTTGTAATATTTACCTTAAGGCCCCCGAACTTTTACGTATTTACAAAAAGGTCCTCGGCCACGTCATCTCACGTGCCCGTGCGCGTGAGGTGCGTGGCCATTTTGCAGACAGACCCTCGGCCTTTGGGGTATTTTGGTTTAGGCCCAGAACGTTTGTATTCAGTGTTAAATATTTGGGATATTTGCATACAAGTCCCTGATAGTGTTGGTTATTGCCTTTAGGTCCCTGCCAGGCGCGTGTCTCGCACGTGTTCGGCTTGGGCATTTTGCGCTAAGGCCCCTCCGGGTTTTGTTATTTATATTTCGTCCAAGTAAATGCAAGTTTCAGTGTAAACTTTTGTGGAAAAATTGCGTGTAAGCCCCTGGTTGTTTCAATATTTGCACTTATGCCCTTGCCAGGACTTTAGTAATTGGATGTTTGTTGTAATTATTTGAAATATCATTCTAACTCCAAAAATTCCACAAAAATAGACTTAAGCTCCTGTGCACCCATACTTTCACGCCACCTATTTAGTTTTTGATTTTATTTTATTTCCATATTTATTAAAAATCAAAATCAGCCTTTTTGTGTACTGTCTACCTTAGAAAATACCAAAAAAATAGTAAAACAACTCCAAAAATTCCAAAAAAATCACCTAGTGTCTATTTTATCCTATTTTAGTGTCAGTCCAAAAATCATTAAAAATCTCAAAAGAAAAACACTAAAAATTGAAAAACACTTAAAAACTTCAAAAAAATATAGAAAATAGTAGAAAAAACCAAAAATTGTAAACTTAGCTTCTGTTTCTTCCTTATTTTGTTACTTTTATTAGAAAAATAGTGTGAAATATTTTTGCTACTGGTTGCTATTTTTAAATTACATTTTACTCACAGCCAGCCTTGTTTGCACTGTTTTCTCTTATTTCAGCTTTTAAAAATCCCAAAAACACCTAGAAAAATCCCCAAAAATCACAAAAACAGTAAAAAATATTAAAAAGACCAAAAACATTTCATTTCTGGATTTTTGAGTATTTTTGTGCATTTTTATTAATATTCTACCTTGCCTTTTATTATATTGCCTTTACTTCCCAATATTAAAAAAAAAATATAAAGTATAAAATATAAAAATTAGAAAATCAAAAATCAAAATACAAAATTAAAAATTAAATTAAAGAAAAAAAAATAATTAAAAACCCACAACAATTGCTTTGATTGCTTGCTTAGTGTAGACACTCCGCACACACACTCACTTGTGCATTTAATTGCTTGAGCTATACTGTTTGCTCCCTGTGTTCGAACTCTCTGCATACTTGCCCTTTACATCATTTGTGCAGAGTTAAAAATAAATTTTAACTCCACATTGTTTCTAATTTATTGATCTTAGTGTGGGTTAATTGTTGATTAAATTCGGATTTTGATTGGTCGACACTGCGACTGAGTTCACGCTTTGTGTTGAACTTAAGACCGTCGAAATCCGTGTTTATCAAATGGCGCCGTTGCCGGACCAATGCAGCTAGAGCTATGATTAGCAATTTCGTCATGATCCCAAATGAACAATTTCATGAAGCTTGGGATCGATTCAGAGAGCTCATCGACCGGTGTCCACATCATGATATATCCAAGCCCAATCTGGTGCAGAGTTTCTTCTGTGGGCTGACACCGGAGCTGCAGGGGCTTGTGAACGCCTCTTGCGGTGGATCTTATTTCTCCAAGGGAGAAGACGACGTCTGGGCCATCTACGAAGGCATGGCAGAGAACTCCACAGTGATGAACCAGGCCAGAGTCTACACACAGCAGAAGCCCCCGCAAGGAGCGGGATCATTTCAGAGGATCGCTCGCATCGATGCCGGTCCCAACACAGTGTCGGTAGCCGCAGCTCAAGCCGAATCTGCAGCAGCCGACATGGGCATCATCAGTGAAAAGCTGGACCGCATGGAGATCCT
Organism: Ottelia alismoides; assembly: GCA_037367405.1. Lineage (NCBI taxonomy): Eukaryota > Viridiplantae > Streptophyta > Magnoliopsida > Alismatales > Hydrocharitaceae > Ottelia > Ottelia alismoides. Next base: position 661,242 of record JAZKJV010006783.1, on the reverse strand, counting down.
TGAGAAAAAGCAGAATCAAGGTCTAGCCCAGATGGACCTTCTCACAAAGACAATGAGTGACCTGAAAACTCAGATTCTCTGTATTCAGGAGGCACAGGCCCATTCACAACAGCCTCCCAGGTCACAGGTTGCTTCCAGCAGCAACAATCCCAACCAGGCCTCCACCTCATACCGCCAGGTGAACCATATCCAGGCGGAGCTGGTTCCATTGTTGCAGTACCATCCAGAGCAACCGCCATCTCAGGAGACTCAGATGGTGGTTTATCAGCCAGAGCAGCCACTGGCAGTTCTTCCTCCACCCTCCTTCGAGCAGGAACCGTTGATGGAAGTCAACGGGATTTGGTATGACCGATACCCTCAGCCCGCAATTCGTAGGGATCACCCCGGATTCCGTTGGGGTAATGGTGGATCCTCATCCCAACAGCATCCTCCTGCTCAAGGACAGCAGAGCGGCCAGCCACAACAACAACACCAGCAGCCCCAGTACAACCAACCCCAGCAGTACCACAGTGGTCCTCGTCCCGCCTATCAGGGACAGCAGTGGAGGCAGCATCAGCCGCCTCAGCATTCTTATGCCCAGCCTCCCCCCCAATATCAGCAGCAATACCAGCAGCAGCAGCCCCATGTCCAGCAGGGACAGACATCCGGTTCTCAGGGTCAAGCCTATGAGAACCCCGCCCTTGACGATCTTGCCCGCTTGCTATCTGAACAGCGAGCATCTTTCAGGCAAGAAATGGATGAGTTCCGGTAGGAGATGCGGGATATTATCAAAGGCAAAGACGCCATACCCGCTCAGATCGAACCAAACCCTAATAATTTCAAAAGAAAATCTGAGCAGGTAGAGTTCATAGAGGGTGCCTCTCCTAGTAACAATTTGAATGATATGTCTTCTTTTGTGAATGATGCTGATTTTGTGACTACTAGGAGCGGTAGGATACCAGCCGGCGGCGCCTCTTCTGAGCGACAACCCGATGCCGAACCAGGAGCGCCAGAGGAGCAGAGGAGCGGTACTGAGGCCGCTAATGATGATGTTGAAGACGGTGGTGCTGATGCCACCCATGATGAATTCCAGGACGACGGTGCTGATGCCGTCGTGATACCAGATGAAGACGGTGGTGCTGATGCCACCATTTTTGATGCAGAACCAGAGAGCGGTGCTGATGCCGCAGATGCAGGTGCCGGTGGTGGTACTGAAGCCACCATCTCTACTTTTGTTGAGCCTCCCACTGTGATGTTACCACATTTTGTATCTATGGACTGTGGTAACAAAAAGAACAAAAATATGAATAAAGGAAAGGTTCCCGTTCAAATTGCAGATCCATATGTGTTGCATGATGATATTTGTGTGGATTCTCCGTCTTCACAAGCACAGGGACCGAATCCTAGTCCTCCATCTGAGGAGGCACCTACCATCCCCTTCCCTGAGGCACTCCACCGAGCGAAGGGGAATAAAAAAGAAAATCCTAAAAAGAACCAGGAAGTAGAGTTTGGCAACGAAATGATTGACATATTTCATATTCAGCTGACTCTACGAGAGGCATTTGAGCATATCCCCTTCTTCAAGAAGAACTTAAAAGAAACAACTATAGTTCGAAGAAGGAAGAGGCACAGAGATCAAATCCATATGCTCACGCATAACACTTGCTGCGCCATTCAGAACACATTGCCAGCCAAGCGACCAGACGCAGGAGCTCCCTATGTCAGATGCGAGATTCAAGAGCAGCAATTTGATCGTACTCTATTAGACAGCGGCTCCTCAATTAACCTCCTTCCGGCGGCCCTACTCAAGCAGTTCGAGTTTGGCCCTCTTCTTCAAAGCAGAACCGTCCTTCAGTTTGCTGATAGGTCGATTAAGAGGCCGAAGGGGTTATTGAAAGACGTGGTCGTTACCATTCAGGGCCTGCAATTCCCCGTGGACTTCGTTGTGTTGGACATGGAGATCCCTGAGGCGGTAACTGATGCCCCCATCATTCTCGGACGTCCATTCTTGGCCACAGCCAAGGCGGTGACCGACCATGACAATGGGAAGGTATGCTTTCGCGTAGAGGGCGAAGCCATACAAATAGAGACGATCGAAGAGATCAGAGCCAGAGAGGCAGAATGCTCAGAGCAGTCCAGCGAAGCAGAGCAGATGACAGAGGAGGAGCTAGACATCCACCAGGTTTGTGACTTTGAGATGACTGATGATGAATCCAATTGGAAAGATCCTGTAGCACCGACCCTCGCCTTGCCTACAGATTCACTATATCTCAAGCTCATGGCAGTCGAGAGCCGGGAGAGCGCATTCCTGGATGAGGATATCTCTGAGGCTGACAGTGTTGTGATGAGTGGTGCCGAGGAATTTCAATCTTGCTCATCGTCTTCTGATCCCTCGGATTCAGACATAGACTGGGATGACTTCGATGATTATTTGCCTTGTCTGATTCCTTCAGAGCCGACATCCATGACAGAGTGCGAGTCAGTGCAGTTTATTAATGATCCATCAGGCCGCCCTTCGTCAGAAATTCATGCAGAGCGAGAGTTCTCCCATGCAGACCTGGTCGCCTTCACGCAGACATACCAGAAGCCAGATCTGCCACCTCCCAGTTGTCCAGAACTGAAACCTCTTCCGCAGTCGATGAAGTACAGATTCCTTGCTGGAGAGCCAGACATGTACCCAGTCATTATCTCAACAGATTTGACTGGAGAGCAAGAATCTCGTTTGATGGAGGTTCTTGAAAGAAACCGCAAGGCAATCGGTTGGAGTATAGCTGATCTCCAGGGGCTGAGCCCAAATCTTTGCTCCCACCACATCTATCTTGAAGAGAACGCTAAGCCGTCGCGTGAGTTCCAACGACGGCTGAACCCGAATCTTCGAGACGTAGTCATGAAAGAAATTTCCAAGTGGTGGAGCGTCGATTTTATCTATCCCATCTCCGACTCCAAATGGGTTAGTCCGCTACATGTGGTACCCAAGAAAACGGGTATCACTACAGTTGTCAATGAGTCTGGAGAGGAGATCGCTACCAGAGTACCAACTTCTTGGAGGGTCTGTGTGGACTACAGACGATTGAATGAGGCCACCAAGAAGGATCACTTCCCGCTACCATTTATTGATCAGATTATCGAGCGGTTAGCTGGGAAGAGCCATTACTGTTTTCTTGATGGGTACTCTGGATATAATCAAGTGGCCATTGCGCCCGAAGATCAGGAGAAAACGACATTCACCTGTCCGTTTGGGACGTATGCTTTCAGACGGATGCCCTTTGGTCTATGTAACGCTCCGGCGACATTCCAAAGGTGCATGTTGTCCATCTTCTCGGACATGGTGGGTGACTGTTTAGAGGTCTTCATGGATGACTTCTCGGTCTATGGCGACGGGTTCGACGCTTGTCTTGAATGCCTAGACCGTGTGCTGAAGCGCTGCATAGAGGTTAATCTAGTCTTATCCTGGGAGAAGAGTCATTTTATGATGACTCAAGGGACGGTCCTTGGTCATATCGTCTCCAACAGGGGCATGGAGGTCGATCCGGCTAAGGTGGACATCATCAGAAAACTCAATCCGCCGTCCAATTTGCGTCAGTTACGGTCTTTTCTGGGGCATGTCGGTTTCTACCGACGGTTCATTCAGGACTTCAGTCGAATTGCCCGACCGCTCACTGACTTGCTCACCAAAGACACCGAGTTTATTGTTAATGATAAGTGTCTTGAATCATTTGAGACTCTAAAGAATATGGTTGTTTCAGCTCCTGTCCTTCAGCCACCCGATTGGTCTCTTCCATTCGAGATCATGACGGATGCTTCAGATTTTGCCGTTGGGGCTGTGCTTGGATAGAGGAGGGATGGTTTACCCTTTGCCATTCACTACGCCAGCCCGGACCTTGGATGCCGCGCAGCGGAATTACACTGTAACTGAGAAGAGATGCTGGCCGTAGTTTTTGCTCTTGATAAGTATCGATCATATATTCTTGGATCTAGAGTAACAATTTACACTGATCATACCGCCATCCGGTATTTAATGGCTAAGAAGGATGCCAAAAGCACGTCTCACCCAGATGGATCCTTCTACTCCAGGAATTTGATATTGAGATTAAGGACAAGCTGGAGTCAAGAATGTGGTGGCGGATCATCTCTCCAGATTGGAGAATCTTGAGGAATCTGAGCCCAGCGCACCTATCACAGAGACATTTCCAGATGAGGCGATCTTGGCTGTCACCTCACTCCCATGGTATGCTGACTTTGTAAACTATCTTGTTGCCAAGACAGTCCCTCAGGGTTGGCCCAGGCAGAAACTTGAGACCTTCCTAGCTAAGGCCAAGTTTTTACCATTGGGAGGATCCCGTCCTTTATCATGAAGGAGGGGATAGTATCTGGAGGAGGTGCATTCCTCAAGAAGAGCAGCATAGCGTCCTCACGTACTGCCACAAGCTTGAGGCAGGAGGACATCATTCAGGAAAAAGGACAGCACAGAAGGTGCTTCAATCCGGCCTATGGTGGCCTACTCTCTTCAAGGATTCTGATGAGTTCGTGAAGAAATGTACTGACTGTCAGAAAATGGGAACCTGCGGACAGAGAGACATGATGCCCATGCAACCCATCACTTTTGTGAGGTTTTTTGATGCATGGGGAATTGATTTCATGGGCCCATTTCCTAAGAGTCAGGGATTCGAGCATATTTTGCTCGCTGTGGATTATGTCAGCCGATGGGTTGAAGGCATCCCGCCCGAGCCGCAGATGCTAAAACCGTTTGCAAATTTTTGAGGAAAAATATCATTTCACGGTTCGGGGTACCTAGAGTTTTGATTTCTGACGGGGGTCTCATTTCATCAATGACAAAGTTAGGGGCCCTTGCTGACGAGTTCGGTATTGACTTTCGGGTTGCCACTCCTTATCACCCTCAGACTAATGGTCTTGCTGAAGTATCGAATCGGGAGATAAAGACGATCTTGCAGAAAGTTGTCCGCCCAGACCGAAAGGATTGGTCACAACTTTTGGACTCGGTCCTATGGGCCTATCGGACTTCTTTCAAAAAATCCATTGGGGACATCTCCCTTTCGTCTCGTCTATGGCAAGCCATGCCATTTGCCAGTGGAGATCAAGCACAAATCTTTTTGGGCAGTTACTGAGTTACTCTTAGATCCCGAGATGTATAGGAGACCAGAGAAGAGCAGAATTGGCAGCCCTGGAGGAATTGAGAGATACAGCCTTCTCCAACAGCCTACAGTACAAAGAGAAAGTGAAGACATGGCATGATTCGCATATCAGCCATAAACAGTTTGAGCCAGAACAGAGAGTATGGTTGTTTGATTCCAGGCTAAAATTGTTCCCAGGGAAATACAGAGCAAGTGGAAAGGACCGTATGTGGTCAGGAAGGTACATGACAATGGCAGCATCGACATATCCGAACCGTCATCTTCGTCCACCTTCCGCGTCAATGGTCAACGCCTAAAGCTGTATCGAGATCATGATCCGCCGACCATGGACGTTGCCCCATTCTTCTGGTATGAGATGTGCCTTTTATTCTCATCATCTACATCTCATACATGGTGATCAATTCTATCTTCCGCTGTACAGATCCATCTGTTCATATCACTCTGTTCCGTTGATTTATTGTCTTCTTTTCTTCTTTTCTTCTTTTCTTTTCTATTTTCTTTATCTATCAAAAAGGTGCCTGCCTGTTACGACAGTTTTCATACTTAGGACGTACTTTGTCCTAAGTATAGGGGGTTGGCACCCCGAGTTTTTCTATTCTTTTCGATCCCTCCCTTGTCTCCTCTTTTGTCTATACTTAGGGGATATCTTACCCTAAGTATAGGGGGAGACAATCTGAGTACGATCTGTGCATTCCCACCCTTGACCCTCCCTGCGTTGTGTACAGTCTGCTATACTTAGGATTATTTAATCTTAAGTATAGGGGGGACGGTCAACTTCTCATTCGTTGATTCCTTCATTCATTTATTTCTTTATTCTTTAGACTTGTCTATACTTAGTACGAGTTATGTCTTCTCTTTTCTCTCCGATCTATGAGGACATAGCTCAAGCTAAGTATATGGGGGTCGTATATACTACGTATATACTTTAGCCATAACTCGTACTTTCGTATTTTCCTAATAACATGGCTAATAATTCTTTAAAATTCATTAAAAATCCTTAATAAAAAGATGTGGTTATTCCTCACTTTCTTTTTCTATTTACTGATTAATAAATCAGGTAAAAATGTTTTTTGCAAAATGTTTGAAAAATAGTTTGAAAATCTTTGTGAACATCTATTGAAAACTATTTTGAAAATATTTTGTTTCGTGTTTTCAACCTGTGTGGTTTATAAAACTTCTTTTCTTTGTGTGAAATAAAAATGTTTGAAAAATGATGTGCAAATGGTTTGAAAAATGGTTGCAAAAATGATTTGAAAAACCTATATATACTGTTTTGAAAACCTTTGCAAAATGATTTTCAACCGTGTGTCAAATGTTTGTAAAAAACTATTTTGGACTATAGTTTTCAAAAATTGTGTGAAAAGCTTGTTTTCAAATAAGTTTGAGGAATATACTCATCACACCAAAATCCATCTTATATGTATATGTATAAAATTGACCACTTACCCTGTAAATTCTTAAAATCCACTTCTTGTATATAAGAAGCACTCCCGTATACATATTTTCACCTAGTTTCAGCCACAACTTTTTGTTTTCAAAAATCCCAAAAACATTTGCAAAACTAAAATCCAAAAACATTTGAAAGATCTTTTTGAAAAATACAAAAAAATTGCATCTGCATGTGCATTATCATCATCTTTTCAAAAATCCATAAAAAGTTCAAAATCTTTGAAGATTGCATCACAAAAATATTTTCTGCATTGCATTGCATAGCATTCGCATTTTTCGGATTGAGTTTGATAGTTGAACAAGCCCAAGTAAAATCCGGAGATTGGAGCTTGATTGGACCTTAAAATCTACCTAATAACAGGAACCTTATAGGAACTGGTTTGAGGTACTTCAGGTCTAGTTGACTTAATTCTTTGAGGATCACGGGACTTGGTTCAATGGATTCTTGACTGCCTAAGTAGAATATTTCGGAGCACACGCACGACTCTTGTTGATAATGACCTAACTTGGACACCTGCACCTTTCACATAGCTCTCCACGGATGAGGTGGTGAGGAGGCAGCTTCCTTTAGCTTGGGGTAGCATATGAGGGTAGTACTTCTAGGCGGAACCTCTCTTCTTCTTAAGTGAAGGAAGTGCACCTCAACTTGGTCTAGTGGTGATGAAGGCTAAAGACAGAAGCCGTGGGTTGCAATAAAGCTTCAAAAGAGGGATAGTCTACTGGCTCAAGAGGAAAATTTCTTGTATATGCTGCTCATGTAGATATGTTGTGCAGATGCAATTGAAAAAAAAAATGCAAAAAGAACTCCAAAAAAGTGGTGGGTCGGATTGAAAATTTAATAATCCCACCGGAGTATGTATATAGTTCAATAAAGCAAAAGCTTATGGTATCCATGTTACATCTCATGAAGCTAGCAGCGGGAGACTCAGCTACACTGGCTGAGCTTCCAAAAGTCTATACTTCTTCCCCCTCTTCTTGAGCCGGATGCACTTGAACTTAGAAGGGAATACCCCGCTTCTCGAGGAAAGAGTTGCTAGACTGAGGCATTAGAGTTACCAGGTTGGGGGAGGTTGTTTCTTTGTCACTTCTGAGGTGGGGAGCTACATATCACTTACACTGTACGAGTCAGACTCATAGTCGTAAGAGTTTGCGTATGAGTTGAAGTATTTCTGACCTGGCTATTGAGGAGACTTGGACAGAGTTTTGGGATTCTCAAGGACTGTTGGATTTCAAACTTGGTTCTCATTAAGGTTCCGACCGCACTAAATTTCCAAAGGTCCGACTTAAGCTCCAAACTTCGATTTTGCAAAGACAAGTTCGATAATTAAACTTAATCTAATTTTCTTCTTTTTCTTTTCTTTCTTTTCTCTTTTTGCACTTATTGCATAAGTGTTTGCTAGGGACTAGCAAAGGTAAAGTATAGGGGGATGATGAATCCACATTTCATCATCTTTATTCTATCATTTTGGCACCAAAAACCCTAGCAAATGCCTGTAAATAGCATTAAAACCATCATCTTAGCATCCATGCATGTGCATTCAGATTGTGTATAAATCACTGTAATTAAGGCCAAAATTATAGAATAAATAAAGAAAAGAAAAAGAATAAAATATTGTAAATATTTTATGACCCAAAACCCCCGAGACCTAGGCATCTTGATGAATAGGTCGACAAGGAATAAAGTAGGGGGAGATAAGGTCAGAAATACAGTGTAAATACCTATACAATCTATTCATTCTTTATTCATTTTGGGACCTATTTTTGGTTCCACTTTTTGTACATCAAATAAAGAAACTTTGTACATGAAAGTTGTAGATAATTTTATAAAGAAAAATACAAAATTGATTTCACAGAAAAATAATGTACAGATAAAAAGTTATGGTCTGAATAAAAATCCAGAATGCCAACTTCCCAGACCCGTATCTCACAAATAAAAACTCCAAATGCAGCGTACTCACCTTTAATTGTATATAGAAGAAAATAATCTATCCAATGGTGGTGGTTTCGCATTTGGCGGAGCTACGGTCTGAAAGTTGAGTTTTGGACCCACATTGTACCTTGTACAGATTAAAATATTCAACTTATTCTTTATTCATTATTTTTTATAATTTTATATTTTTATAATATTGTAAATATTACTTCTAATAAATATACACATTAAAATCAGAATAAAAGTAAAAAGAAAACTCAAAATAAAATACACACATATACAGGGTATACAGGTATTATACCTATATTTATACCTATACTTTTTATACTTTGATTTTATTTAATGTATAAAACATATTAGAAAGATAAAATAAAAATACACTTATGTTTATAAAAGTATTTTATCATTTTAGAAAATAATAAACAAAAATAAATAAATTAAAAATACAAAAATAAAAATAAAAATACTCAATATGTAGATAATATACCTATATAGGGGTATAAATGCAAACTTGTAAAAATATATTTCATAAAAATAAATAAAAATCATAATAAAATACTACATAAGATAACAAACAATTTTTATTTTATAATTATACTTTAATTCTATTTATTTCTATTTTTAAACGAATTAACAAAGCATTTTCTTCATCTTTTCCCTGGTTGGTCCACGTGGACCAACCAGGCGCCTTGAACTGTTGACCGGCGGGTCAACAGTCCATTCTTCACCCTCCACGAGTTCGTACACCTCGTTTTTCGCCCGATTTCACCCCTTTTTTCGAGGTCGCGCCGCTCGTCCTTCGCCGTCGCTTCCTTCTTGGAAGTTGATCACTGTAGATCCATCTCCATCGTCGACTCCTCAGATCGACCCATATCTCCTTCTACCACCCGTGATCTCGTCTCGAACTCATGCGATTTTCACCCTTCAAATACAACCCCCCTTCTTCCTTTCTCGGGTTGAACCGCGAACTACCCACGATCCTTCCCCCTTGGTCGAGCTAAAGGTACCCGGAGGTGACAGCTCTGAGCTCCAGGCTTCCAGGCGTCGGGAGAGCACCTGATCGTCGCGCGTTCCAACCTCCGGCGAAGCTCTGCCGTCGAGGTAACCACCCTCTGGCCCTAGGCCATCGAGGCTGTTCTTGCCTTCTCTTTATCCCCTTCCAGTTCCTGTTAGTTTTCGGATCATTTCGCCTATCTTCATTCGTCGAATCGTCCATCGAATAGTTCCATAGACCACCTTGCCGGAGCGCAACTCCGGCGAGCCCACATCTCGCTTTCCACGCTACCTTCGAGAGTCACCCGAGGTCGAGGCATTTTGCCCTCGACCTCTCTAACGTTTTGGTGCAGGTATTGAAGTACATCGAAGCTCCTGGAGCTATTTTGCGCTCTCGCCGGAGCACCTGGAGCCTTGCAGCTCCGCCACCTCCGTGCGAGAGCACCGGCGTCCGCCGGTGGATTTTGAAGCCTCCAGACGTCAGCCAACACCTGCAGGAGAAGATCTGGACATTTTGAAGCTCCAACGAACATCGGAGGCAGGTGTGGGCTCGAATCAAAACTCGCCATCGGCGAGTTCATCCGCTGTTCCTCCTCCATCATCCAGAGCCGTCCGATCGACTCCAGTTCTTCCAAGCCGTCCTTCCTCCGTTAGATCTTGCGCTCCCAGGACCGTTCGATGCACTCCTGATCTTCTAATCCTGGCCGCAAGCTGCGAAGGGGTATCGGAGCGCGAGAGCAGGACACGTGTCTAAGTGAAGCGATATCAGTCGTCCGCTCCCGCTTTGGCGTGGGTATTTTGCTACAACCCCCGCCCATTTTTGTAATATTTTAATAGTACTAAAACTTTCCTCGGCAGTTTAAATAGTTTTGTAATATTTACCTTAAGGCCCCCGAACTTTTACGTATTTACAAAAGGTCCTCGGCCACGTCATCTCACGTGCCCGTGCGCGTGAGGTGCGTGGCCATTTTGCAGACAGACCCTCGGCCTTTGGGGTATTTTGGTTTAGGCCCAGAACGTTTGTATTCAGTGTTAAATATTTGGGATATTTGCATACAAGTCCCTGATAGTGTTGGTTATTGCCTTTAGGTCCCTGCCAGGCGCGTGTCTCGCACGTGTTCGGCTTGGGCATTTTGCGCTAAGGCCCCTCCGGGTTTTGTTATTTATATTTCGTCCAAGTAAATGCAAGTTTCAGTGTAAACTTTTGTGGAAAAATTGCGTGTAAGCCCCTGGTTGTTTCAATATTTGCACTTATGCCCTTGCCAGGACTTTAGTAATTGGATGTTTGTTGTAATTATTTGAAATATCATTCTAACTCCAAAAATTCCACAAAAATAGACTTAAGCTCCTGTGCACCCATACTTTCACGCCACCTATTTAGTTTTTGATTTTATTTTATTTCCATATTTATTAAAAATCAAAATCAGCCTTTTTGTGTACTGTCTACCTTAGAAAATACCAAAAAAATAGTAAAACAACTCCAAAAATTCCAAAAAAATCACCTAGTGTCTATTTTATCCTATTTTAGTGTCAGTCCAAAAATCATTAAAAATCTCAAAAGAAAAACACTAAAAATTGAAAAAACACTTAAAAACTTCAAAAAAATATAGAAAATAGTAGAAAAAAACCAAAAATTGTAAACTTAGCTTCTGTTTCTTCCTTATTTTGTTACTTTTATTAGAAAAATAGTGTGAAATATTTTTGCTACTGGTTGCTATTTTTAAATTACATTTTACTCACAGCCAGCCTTGTTTGCACTGTTTTCTCTTATTTCAGCTTTTAAAAATCCCAAAAACACCTAGAAAAAATCCCCAAAAATCACAAAAACAGTAAAAAATATTAAAAAGACCAAAAACATTTCATTTATGGATTTTTGAGTATTTTTGTGCATTTTTATTAATATTCTACCTTGCCTTTTATTATATTGCCTTTACTTCCCAATATTAAAAAAATAATATAAAGTATAAAATATAAAAATTAGAAAATCAAAAATCAAAATACAAAATTAAAAATTAAATTAAAGAAAAAAAAATAATTAAAAACCCACAACAATTGCTTTGATTGCTTGCTTAGTGTAGACACTCCGCACACACACTCACTTGTGCATTTAATTGCTTGAGCTATACTGTTTGCTCCCTGTGTTCGAACTCTCTGCATACTTGCCCTTTACATCATTTGTGCAGAGTTAAAAATAAATTTTAACTCCACATTGTTTCTAATTTATTGATCTTAGTGTGGGTTAATTGTTGATTAAATTCGGATTTTGATTGGTCGACACTGCGACTGAGTTCACGCTTTGTGTTGAACTTAAGACCGTCGAAATCCGTGTTTATCAGCAATATCAACGACCCGCGGCTCATGATCTAGAAATGGCTTGAGCCGCTGGCCGTTCACTCGGAAGGTACTCTCAGAGGACAACTCAGATATGTCGATGCTACCGTTGTCGTGTACCTTCCGAACCAGATAAGGTCCTTTCCATTTGCTCTGTAGCTTCCCTGGAAATAATCTAAGCCTCGCATCAAACAGCCATACTCTCTGTCCAATCTCAAAATGTTTGTGGCTGATATGAGAATCATGCCATTCCTTGACTTTCTCCTTATAATGTAGGCTGCTTGAGAAAGCTGAATCTCTAAGCTCTTCCAGGGCAGCTAGCTCTGCCCTCCTCTGGTCTCCTATACCATCTGGATCCATGAGAATGTCTGTAACTGCCCAGAGTGACTTGTGCCTCAGCTCAACAGGTAGGTGACAGGGCTTGCCATATACGAGGTGAAAGGGAGATGTGCCCAAAGGTGTCTTGAAAGACGTCCTATATGCCCACAAGACCGAGTCCAAAAGCTGTGACCAATCCTTTCGGTCAGGGCGGACGACTTTCTGCAGAATAGTCTTGATCTCCCTATTCGACACTTCGGCTAGACCATTCGTCTGTGGATGGTACGGTGTAGCAACGCGATGATCTATGCCGAACTCGCTAGCAAGTGCCTTCACCTGGTCGTTGATGAAGTGAGATCCCCATCAGAAATAAGAACTCGTGGAACCCCGAACCGCGTGATGATATGCTTCCTCAAAAATCTGCAAACTGTCCTCGCATCAGCGGCTCGGGCGGGGATAGCCTCCACCCAACGACTAACATAGTCAACGGCCAACAGAATGTACTCAAATCCCTGACTCTTAGGGAATGGACCCATGAAATCGATGCCCCATGCGTCAAAAACCTCACAGAAGTGAATGGGCTGCATCGACATCATATCACGCTGTCCACAAGTGCCCATCCTCTGACAGTCAGTACACCTCTTCACGAACTCATCTGAGTCCTTGAAGAGGGTAGGCCACCACAAGCCGGATTGGAGCACTTTCTGTGCCGTTCTCCTCCCAGAATGATGTCCTCCTGCCTCAAGCTTGTGGCAGTAAGTGAGGACGCTATGGTGTTCCTCCTGAGGAATACACCGACGCCAGATGCTATCCCCTCCTTCGTGGTAAAGGATGGGATCCTCCCAATGGTAACTCCCAGAAATGACCGTAACTGCCTCAAATTGGACGGCGGTGTGAGTTTTCTAATGACATCAACCTTGGCCGGATCAACCTCCATGCCCCTGTCGGAGATGATGTGGCCAAGCACCGTCCCTTGAGTCACCATGAAGTGACTCTTCTCCCAAGATAGCACCAAGTGATACTCAATACATCGCTGAAGTACTCGATCTAGGCAGTCAAGACAAGAATCAAATCCGTCGCCGTAGATCGAGAAATCATCCATGAAGACCTCTAGGCACCCCCCTACCATGTCCGAAAAGATCGACAGCATGCACCTCTGAAAAGTCGCAGGGGCGTTGCATAGCCCAAATGGCATGCGTCGAAAAGCGTATGTGCCGAAGGGACAGGTAAAGGTGGTCTTCTCCTGATCCTCAGGAGCGATGGCCACTTGGTTGTAGCCCGAGTACCCATCCAGGAAGCAATAATGGCTCTTCCCTGCCAGTCTCTCAATGATCTGGTCAATAAAAGGCAGGGGAAATGGTCCTTCTTGGTGGCTTGGTTGAGTCTACTGTAGTCAACACAAACCCTCCAAGACGTGGGTACTCGTGTAGCAATCTCCTCTCCCGACTCACTGATCACAGTCGTGATGCCCGTCTTCTTGGGCACCACATGCAAGGGGCTAACCCACTTGGAGTCGGAAATGGGATAAATAAAACCTGCACCCCACCACTTCGATATTTCCTTCATCACAACCTCTCTCAGGTTGGGGTTTAGTCGCCGCTGGAATTCACGCGACGGCTTCGCCCCTTCCTCGAGATAGATATGGTGGGAGCACACTGATGGACTAATCCCATGGAGATCTGCTACGCTCCATCCGATCGCCTTGCGGTTCTTTTCAAGAACCCCCATCAAACGGGATTACAGTCAACTCGGCGGAGATGATGACTGGGAACATCTCTGGATCGCCCGCAAGGAATCGATACTTCAGCGAAGTAGGGAGCGGCTTCAGCTCTGGAATGCTGGGGATGGTGGAGCTCGAATCCCAGCTCCGGGGCGAGCTGGGTTGAGTGAAAGGGCGAAGAACATGCGTGGGGGAAAGGCGATGGTGACAGTGCGTTCCGATGATCGAGATGATGGACGATATGGCCGGAATCAGAGGAACACGTCGGAGATGCGATTTGGGCGAAAACAAAAATTAAGCTAAATGGAAGGGATAAACGACTACCTGGGTGGAGCGAAAGACTGGGCTGGAGCTGAGCTAGCTCCCGGTCGTCGCCTCGAAGGGTGTCACTGCCTGAGGCTCGAGCTCCGGCTGAGTGGCGGAGCACGGTGGCGCAAAGCTACCGGATCAGTGACCGGCCACCTCCTCCTCGCTGCAACACCGGCAAACGGGAGCTGTCACCTCGCTGGATGCGATGGAGGTCACGGGAGTGAGAGTGGGGAGCCAAAGATGGAAAGAAAGTGCGGCGGAGCTCGGCTTTTATGTGGGTGCAGGTCCGGGGAAGAAGAGCTCGGGTCTGGCTCGATTGAGCACGGATCCCTAGGAACGATGTCGGGCGAGATTCCCGGATTCCTGGGGGGTAATTAGGACCATGGATTAGGCTAAATGGAGGTCGGATTCTGGCGGGGATAAATGGAAGAAGTCGGGTCCGCGAACCAGACCCGGCTCTGGTGGTCCTGGGGGGGAGTTGACCGGGGGTCAACAATCCCCCGTGGGACCAATTAGAGCTCGCCAAGCCTTAAATCCTTATTTGATTTTTTGGGCCATTAAATGGCCGAATTTTCAAAAACTTAAAACACAAAATATTTTTATTTTATTTTTTTCTATTTTTTTTTGTGATTTTTAATTAATTTTTGGAAATAAAAATAAGGTATTTACAATATAGGTCTATACATAGGTATATATACAATATATGATTTTTGATTTTTGATTTTTAATTAGTTATTTTTATACATTTTTATTCCTATTTTATATTTTATTTATTTATAGGATAAATGAGGAATAAAAAGCTATTTTTATTTTATTTTTTATTAATTATATACATAGGTGAAATAAATAGTTATTTACAACATTTACACTGTATATATATATACAATATATTTTTGTGTTTTTAATTTTGTAATTTTTATTTGATTTTTGTTTTGTTTCTTTTTATTTATTTTATTACAATATATATATATATATACATAGAATATTTACAAAAAGTTTTTGAAAATAAATAAATTTATTTACAAGGTGAAATAGATGAGGATGATGGCCTTATGTACAAGGTGAAGGGTTTATTTTTGAATTTTTTGGTTTTTATCTTTTTGTTTTGTTTTTATACTTTATAAATATGTACAAATATTTACAAATAATTTACAACATATTTTTGGGTGAGGAAAATATATATAATTTATTTATTTACAAATATTTACACTAGAGCCCCTATCTCCCTCTACTTGGCTTTTATGCGGTCAGGCCCATGCTGAGCCCTCCCTTGGGTTAGGTTGCTCAATATTTATTCTAAATATTTCCCTCTTTTTCTTTTTCATCTTTATTCTTTTATTTTTGCACAAAAACATGCTAATTATCTATATTTACAAACATGCATGCTTTTGCTAATTGACCCTATTTACACATATCTCCATGCATTTGCATAGGTTTTTGTAGCTAAAATATAAGAATAAAGAGTGATGAATGGGTATATCAAGAAGCTCCTGGTCTGAACGTAAGGGGGTCTCAGATGACTCCCTTTTGACCTGCAAAATGAACCAAAAGCTTCGCGGGTCGAGGGAAAAGTGCCTCGACCCGATGAAGCGGAGTGACGGTGGTCTGTGGGTCGGGACCGAGCGAGCTCCGGCGAGCTGGGGATGGTGGAGCTCGAATCCTAGCTCCGGGGTGAGCTGGGTTGAGTGAAAGGGCGAAGAACGTGCGTGGGGGAAAGGCGATGGTGACAGTGCGTTCCGATGATCGAGATGATGGACGATATGGCCGGAATCAGAGGAACACGTCGGAGATGCGATTTGGGCGAAAACAAAAATTAAGCTAAATGGAAGGGATAAACGACTACCTGGGTGGAGCGAAAGACTGGGCTGGAGCTGAGCTAGCTCCCGGTCGTCGCCTCGAAGGGTGTCACTGCCTGAGGCTCGAGCTCCGGCTGAGTGGCGGAGCACGGCGGCGCAAAGCTGCCGGATCAGTGACCGGCCACCTCCTCCTCGCTGCAACACCGACAAACGGGAGCTGTCACCTCGCTGGATGCGATGGAGGTCACGGGAGTGAGAGTGGGGAGCCAAAGATGGAAAGAAAGTGCGGCGGAGCTCGGCTTTTATGTGGGTGCAGGTCCGGGAAGAAGAGCTCGGGTCCGGCTCGATTGAGCACGGATCCCTAGGAACGATGTCGGGCGAGATTCCCGGATCCTGGGGGGTAATTAGGACCATGGATTAGGCTAAATGGAGGTCGGATCTGGCGGGGATAAATGGAAGAAGTCGGGTCCGCGAACCAGACCCGGCTCTGGTGGTCCTGGGGGGGGAGTTGAATGTGAAACCGATCTATCATGCTCTGGCTGAACTCCTCAAGCTCTCTCTTTTTTGGATCATTTTTCTTCCCCTTCCCCATCTGAAGGGCTCTAGGGAAGGGGATCACTGGGTCCTTCTCAGATGAAGGACTAGGAAAAGGTCTAAGCGGTTCAAGGACCGGATCCACACATACATCACGCACCACAGTGGGACCAGAAGAAATAAACCTTTCCCTTTATTCATAGCAGAGTTCCGAGATACATGGACACGAGGAAAAACATCAGATCTCTCTATACAAACACCGGTGGCCTCAGTACCACCATGGGCTGGCTGCTCTGCTGCTGCTGAAGGGTAGACGTCGTGCGGCATCAGTACCGCTGGCTGGCTCGGCTGGATGGGTGGCATCAGTACCACCTCATAGATCTGGTGAAGTGGCGGCCTCAGTACCGCCGGTGGGATCAGCATCCTTGGTGGCCTCAGTACCACCGTCATCATCTGGAGCGGCCTCAGTACCGCTCTCCTCCTCCTCCTGTGGCGCCTTGGGATGGTGCTCAGATGAGGCGCCACCGCCTGCTGGGGTCCTACCGCTCCTAAGTGTGACAAAATCAGCATCAAATAAATCCGAAGATGTATCATCAAATGGGTCACTAGGAGTGGCTGACTCAGTAGGTACTACCTGCTCAGACTTCCTCTTGAGGCTGTTCGGATTGGGCTCTATCTGGGCTGGTATGGCGGCCTTCCCTCTCACCAGGTCCAGCATCTCCTGGCGGAACTCGTCCATCTCCCGTCGGAATGTAGCCTGCTGGTCCGTGAGGAGGCGGGCGATGTCATCCAAGGGCTCTGCCTGGGAGCCCTACGGGTGGCCTCTCTGTGGGTGAGGCTGCTGGAACTGCTGTGATGGGTAAGAGGGGTAGGATGGAGGGTGCTGCTGGTATCCCTGGTGAGCCTGCTGCTCACGTCTCCAAGGCTGTCCCTGCTGCTGATAGGGACGAGGACCGTAGGCTGACTGCTGCTGATACGCTGGGGCTGCTGCTGCGGCTGGTGCTGGTCTCTCTGATGGGAGTACTGCCCTCCCTGACCTGACGGTTGCTGCTGGGGCTGGGCACCACCACTCCCCACCTGAATCCGGGATGGTCTCGTCGGATCCCAAGCTGGGGACGGTCGTACCAGATCCCGTTGACATCCATCAACGGCTCGGCATCAAAGGGGGCTGGCGGGAGTACTGCCAGAGGCTGGTCCGGCTGGTAGACCACCATCTGCATCTCTGGAGATGGTGGAGACTGGTAGGTGGGCTGCGGCTGCTGGTACGGCTCCGCCTGTACAAGGTGAACCTGTCTAGGCTGCACTGGGGTGCTAGAGCGCTGGGACGAGCTGCTGCTGCTGCCGGCGTCGCCTCGCGACTGAAGACGGGGCTGAGAAGCCGTCTGTGCCTCCTGGAGACACATGAGCTGTGTCTTCATGTCGCTCAAGACCTGTGCCATCTGATCCATCTGCGCTATGCCCTGGCACTGCTTCTTCTCTACAGCTCCATGCGGTCCAACTTCTCGCTGATGATGCCCATGTCCGCAGCTGATGACTCTAACTGTGCTGCTGTTGTGGCTGCGGACGAATTGGAAGGACCTGCATCTACCCGTGCTATCCTCTGGTACTGCACGGGTCCTGGCTGATGTGGCTGGGTCTTCTGAGTGTAGAGCCGGGTCTGGGACATCACCATGTAGTTCTCTGCCATCTCCTCAAAAATAGCCCAGACCTGGTCGTGGTCCTTGGCGAAGTAGGACCCGCCACAAGAAGCATTCACCAGGCCCTGTAGCTCTGGTGACAACCCACTGAAGAAGCTCTGAACTAAGTTCGGCTTCGTGATGTCATGGTGCGGGCATCCTGTCCAAAAGCTCTCTGAACCCTCCCCAAGCCTCGTGGAACTGCTCGTTGGGGAACCATGGAGAAGTTACTAATCAGGGCCCTCGCTGCATTCGTCCGCCCGAGTGGATAGTACTTGTTCAAGTACTCGGTGCGGAGCTGCTCCCAGGTATAGACAAATCTCCCAAGTGCTTCAGCCAGGTGGCTGCTCTATCTGCCAGTGAAAAGGGGAATGCGATCATCCTGATCATGTCCTGGTCCACATGTCTGTCGTGGACAGTGCTGCCTATCATAAGAAACTCCTGGAGGTGGAGGTGGGGCTCCTCTGTAGCAAGTCCATGGAACCGAGGGAGCATCTGCAAGGTGTTCGGGGGGAACTTGAAGTCCCCCACGATAGTTGGAACCACCACCCAATGGTGCATCAGTGTAGATCCGGTGATTGTGTAAATCCCGCATCGGTCTCGGTGGTCCTGCTCCTCCTGCGGCTGCTGCCGCTGCGGCGGCGCGCGCGGCTGCTGCTGCTGCTGCTGCGGCTCGTGCATGTGCATCTGCATCGGGATCTCCTCAGGCTCGCTCTGCTGGTCTCTCTCTGCTCTGAGCCTCTCCAACTCACGCCTCATCTCCATCATGAATGCTCCCTGATCGCGGAGCTGCTGCTGAACTGTATCAAGTGATGCGATCAGGGTGGAGTTGATCGCTCCCTGGTCTAGTACAATATGCTCTGGTCTACGGGAGTGATCATCAGAACTGCCTGCTCCGGCCATCTCGACGTCTGCAAAATCAAATGAGCCCAACTCAGGTGCTGTCAAGTGTATCAATCTCTCCTCGGGCTCGTGTCTCTCAGGAAGGGTCAGAAAGGGGATCGAGGGGGAACAGGGTGGAGTCGTACTCGGGCTCGGAGAGCGGGTCTGAGCTCTCGCGAGCCAACCTAGATGATGAGGTAGACGCGCCCGAAAGCGGTGCAGCCAGAGGCTGCCTAAGAGACCGTCTACCCATCATCTTGATCTAGCGAGTAGGGCGGATGAGATCTGGGAAAACTATGATCTGAAAACAAACCCCGGTTCACCAACACAACGCGAGCTGAAGACCGTGAAAGTTCGGTCAAATTATCTTGTCGATTTATTTTGGTGAACACACAAATATCAGAGCGCTTACGTGACCTGTTGGGATATCCGCTGCTAACCCCAACCGACTGTCCCGCACGGAAGAGTCGGTAGTCAGTCGAGTTTAGCAACGGGGGGCTCTACCTAGTGTTCGGGTCACTCTCTCGCGCATACAAACCAAGCAATGAGGGGGTTGCTCTCCCCAAGACAGAATTTTTAGGGTGAGCGAGTTTTAAGGTCAATAGTCTTAGCAGTCCTAATTTTATGGTTTAAACTTTTTAGGTATTTTTCAAAGCAAACAAGAACGCCTAACGAATTTTTCGATTCTCCTGATTATTAAGTCAAAAACAGGGGGGAGAAGTCGAAAAAGCTGATGCACGAGAAATCATGATGCATGCAAAGTCAGAAATGCGTACCTTGCTCCCAGCTCTCTACATGCAAAATGATCCGCGCATAAAATAAAGACAGAAATTAAACTAAGCTATATGATGCAGCGGGAAGCCGAGTCCTAGACGAGCAACTTCTAGCGAAGAACCGTCTAACCGGTCACCGACCTCCAAAACCAAAGGGTCCGGTCTTGGCTCGTCCCTCCCCTGCCCGACAAATCGGGGGTAGGAGTAAGCGCTTTACGGACGAGCAACGACACGTAGGCTACGGAGGCTAGCGAGTCGGTTATTTTTATTATTTATTTTAAGTAGGTCCAATTACGGTTCTATAGGAACAGATATGCCTTAAGGTGTGTGGATCCTACTCAACTACGTCACAATCACCAGAAAGTCCTAAATCTAGGGGCTCGAGCAAAAACCGCGCAAATCCGGAAAATAACAGTAAGAAATAAAAAGAAAGCCGCGAAGAAAACCGCGAAAAACCGCAAGTCCTAATGGGTCCCCCGAGCACACCGGTGCTCGGCGAAACAGACCCGCTACGGTCTCAAGTCCAAAAAGTCTCAGAAGTGTCCTGTATTATTACATTAATAATGAATGAAATGAAATAAAACTATCCTAATACCTCACCCACTCACTCTCTCTCTCTCGCTCTCTCCTGCGGCTTCGTAGAGAAAGAAGCCGCCTCCAAGTGCCGCGGCTGCACCGGGCTCCTCGAAAGTAGCCTCCGCGGTCCTCGGGCCCTCGCAAGATAGACAGAAGAGTGGTCAGACCAATAAAAATAATCAAATAATTAGAAAAAGAAATGAAAATAATAATGAGGGTATATATGCAAAAATGGAAAATAAAATAATCACACAAAATAAAACAAAAAATAAAAATAAGAGAAAATCAAAATAAAACAAAATAAATCAAAAAGAAAATAGATACAAAAACGCAAAATGCCGCGAGCTCCGAAGAGCCGCGAAAAGCTGTGAAAATAAAAACGAAAATAAAAACAACACTACTAAGCCGTGCTCCCGGCAACGGCGCCATTCTGATAACACCAAAAACCTCAAGACCCGGGTGAAGGTAATGAAACAAGGGTCGTTGCGACCCGGATCTCAGAGAATGGGTATATCAAGAAAAATATCGAACCGCGAAATAGAATAAAATCACTCAATCAAGGCAAGCGGTCCTAGCTATGGGATTAACCTGGTATAGCTCCCAGGGTCGAACAAAAGGAGCACGGGTTGGCCTAGGGCCTACGAAGTAGTAAAAAGAAAATAAAATCAAAGAAAAGTATTTTTTTGTGTTTTTAATAATTTTTATATTTTTTTAGGATTTTAGATATGAAGAAAATAAAAGAAGGCAAATATAAACACACTTTGGCAATTTATTTAACACACCAAAAATCAAGCAAAAATTCAAGAAAAATGGTTTTTATGTTTTTTAAGTTTTTAAGTGTTTTTGGTGAATTTTTGATAATTTTCTAAGGTATATTTTATTTTCTAAAAATCAAACAGTGCTCAAAAGAAAGGGTACTGTCCAGCAAGGCCCAAAACCCAAAGATTAAATATCTAAGGATCTCAGAGGGCCCTGGAGGTAATTTTCCTGTTTTTTAGAGAAAATAAGGAAAATTTGGGCACCAAAATTATTGTTTTTGGATTTTTAGATTATTTATTATAATTTTTATGAGTTTTTAAGGGTTTTTAGATTTTTAGGGTTTTTAAGTGATGAAAAATAGCCAAAATTGGCTAGAAAATCAAACAACAAACAAAGAACAGTAGCTAAGTTTTTTTAGAAATTTTGGGGGTGATTTTATATTTTTTTGGTATTTTTAAACCTAGATAGTAGCTAAAAAGAAGGTTTTTGAATTTTTAAAAATACTAAATAAAATAAAAATGTCCTAAAAAATTCTCAAAAATCCAACAACATGGCAGGAGCCATGTGTCAAATTTTCATCGAATTTGGAGGTGGTTTGATATTTATTCAAAAATCAAAAAGGGGCACTGTGCACAGGGACTCAAGTGCAAATACCCGAAAGTCTGGGGGTCCAGGTGCAATTTTCCCAGCAAGTCACGCGCGTGGCGCGTGCCTGGGGCACTCAGGGGACCTTCTGGTAATAAAAACCAACTCCTAGGACCTTTTGGTAACTCGTACCAAAAGTCCAGGGGCTTGGATGCAAATATCTCACTAAAATCCGCACATGCGTGAATAAAAGGCTCACAGGGGCACAAATGCAAATACCAGAAAGTATCTTTTCATTCAATAACCCAACAGAACTACAGGATAAGGGATGCAAATAACCCAAACAAGCACGTGGCGAAGCACGTGAGATCACATACACAGGGGTATAAATGCGAAACTAAATAAGCACGAGGTCCGAGGTGCAAATTACCCTACGTAAATAAAACTACTAAAATATTTACAGGACTGACATGTAAAACAAAAAGCTAAGAGGGGGCCTAAGTAATTTACCCCTTATTAAGTCGACGGCTCGATGGCGGACGCGTGGCGAATCCAACGGTTCAGGTGCCTGGCGCCTCTTTCTCCTGCAGCACGTGGGCCTGATCGCCGGTGCGGAGGAGGACACGTGGATGATCGAACGGGGTTGGGCTCAGGTGCCTCTCTCCTCAGCGCGAACGGTCCAGATCAGCTCCCCAAAGTAATCAACGGCAACTGCTCTTCGATGAATGGACGGCCGTGATTGAAACTGGAGCGGTGGGGCTGATCGGACGGTGAAGGAGGATGGTGGAAGAACACTCAACCGGCGAGCTTCGCCGGCCTCGCGTGCGTGTGTAATGAAACAAGGGTCGTTGCGACCCGGATCTCAGAGAATGGGTATATCAAGAAAAATATCGAACCGCGAAATAGAAATAAAATCAATCAATCAAGGCAAGCGGTCCTAGCTATGGGATTAACCTGGTATAGCTCCCAGGGTCGAACACAAGGGAGCACGGGTTGGGCCTAGGGCCTACGAAGTAGTAAAAAGAAAATAAAATCAAAGAAAAGTATTTTTTTGTGGTTTTTAATAATTTTTATATTTTTTTAGGATTTTAGAATTATGAAGAAAATAAAAGAAGGCAAATATAAACACACTTTGGCAATTTATTTAACACACCAAAAATCAAGCAAAAATTCAAAAAAATGGTTTTTATGTTTTTTAAGTTTTTAAGTGTTTTTGGTGAATTTTTGATAATTTTCTAAGGTATATTTTATTTTCTAAAAATCAAACAGTGCTCAAAAGAAAGGGTACTGTCCAACAAGGCCCAAAACCCAAAGATAAAATATCTAAGGATCTCAGAGGGCCCTGGAGGTAATTTTCCTGTTTTCTAGAGAAAATAAGGAAAATTTGGGCACCAAAATTATTGTTTTTGGATTTTTAGATTATTTATTATAATTTTTATGAGTTTTTAAGGGTTTTTAGATTTTTAGGGTTTTTAAGTGATGAAAAATAGCCAAAATTGGCTAGAAAAACAAACAAACAAACAAAGAACAGTAGCTAATTTTTTTAGAATTTTTGGGGGTGATTTTATATTTTTTTGGGATTTTTAAACCTAGACAGTAGCTAAAAAGAAGGTTTTTGAATTTTTAAAAATACTAAATAAAATCAAAAATGTCCTCAAAAATTCTCAAAAATCCAACAACATGGCAGGAGCCATGTGTCAAATTTTCATCGAATTTGGAGGTGGTTTGATATTTATTCAAAAATCAAAAAGGGTGCACTGTGCACAGGGACTCAAGTGCAAATACCCGAAAGTCTGGGGGTCCAGGTGCAATTTTCCCAGCAAGTCACGCGCGTGGCGCGTGCCTGGGGCACTCAGGGACCTTCTGGTAATAAAAACCAACTCCTAGGACCTTTTGGTAACTCGTACCAAAAGTCCAGGGGCTTGGATGCAAATATCCCACTAAAATCCGCACATGCGTGAATAAAAGGCTCACAGGGGCACAAATGCAAATACCAGAAAGTATCTTTTCATTCAATAACCCAACAGAACTACAGGATAAGGGATGCAAATAACCCAAACAAGCACGTGGCGAAGCACGTGAGATCACATACACAGGGGTATAAATGCGAAACTAAATAAGCACGAGGTCCGAGGTGCAAATTACCCTACGTAAATAAAACTACTAAAATATTTACAGGACTGACACGTAAAACAAAAAGCTAAGAGGGGGCCTAAGTAATTTACCCCTTATTAAGTCGACGGCTCGATGGCGGACGCGTGGCGAATCCAACGGTTCAGGTGCCTGGCGCCTCTTTCTCCTGCATCACGTGGGCCTGATCGACGGTGCGGAGGAGGACACGTGGATGATCGAACGGGGTTGGGCTCAGGTGCCTCTCTCCTCAGCGCGAACGGTCCAGATCAGCTCCCCAAAGTAATCAACGGCAACTGCTCTTCGATGAATGGACGGCCGTGATTGAAACTGGAGCGGTGGGGCTGATCGGACGGTGAAGGAGGATGGTGGAAGAACACTCAACCGGCGAGCTTCGCCGGCCTCGCGTGCGTGCTAGGGTCCTCCTCAGCTGCCTCCAAGTATCGGAGAAGATCGGCGGTGAAGTCCCGCAGCTGGTGGTGCTGTCCAATGGCCCAGCCGAGCCCTTGAGGGGCTCCGGCGAGGTCGTCGGCGAGAAGCTCCTGGTCTGAAAGTAAGGGGGTCTCAGATGACTCCCTTTTGACCTGCAAAATGAACCAAAAGCTTCGCGGGTCGAGGGCAAAGTGCCTCGACCCGATGAAGCGGAGTGACGGTGGTCTGTGGGTCGGGACGAGCGAGCTCCGGCGAGCTGGGGATGGTGGAGCTCGAATCCCAGCTCCGGGGCGAGCTGGGTTGAGTGAAAGGGCGAAGAACGTGCGTGGGGGAAAGGCGATGGTGACAGTGCATTCCGATGATCGAGATGATGGACGATATGGCCGGAATCAGAGGAACACGTCGGAGATGCGATTTGGGCGAAAACAAAAATTAAGCTAAATGGAAGGGATAAACGACTACCTGGGTGGAGCGAAAGACTGGGCTGGAGCTGAGCTAGCTCCCGGTCGTCGCCTCGAAGGGTGTCACTGCCTGAGGCTCGAGCTCCGGCTGAGTGGCGGAGCACGGCGGCGCAAAGCTGCCGGATCAGTGACCGGCCACCTCCTCCTCGCTGCAACACCGGCAAACGGGAGCTGTCACCTCGCTGGATGCGATGGAGGTCACGGGAGTGAGAGTGGGGAGCCAAAGATGGAAAGAAAGTGCGGCGGAGCTCGGCTTTTATGTGGGTGCAGGTCCGGGAAGAAGAGCTCGGGTCCGGCTCGATTGAGCACGGATCCCTAGGAACGATGTCGGGCGAGATTCCCGGATTCCTGGGGGGTAATTAGGACCATGGATTAGGCTAAATGGAGGTCAGATCTGGCGGGGATAAATGGAAGAAGTCGGGTCCGCGAACCAGACCCGGCTCTGGTGGTCCTGGGGGGGGAGTTGACCGGGGGTCAACAATCCCCCGTGGACCAATCAGAGCTCGCCAAGCCTTAAATCCTTATTTGATTTTTTTGGGCCATTAAATGGCCGAATTTTCAAAAACTTAAAACACAAAATATTTTTATTTTTTTCTATTTTTTTGTGATTTTTAATTAATTTTTGGAAATAAAAATAAGGTATTTACAATATAGGTCTATACATAGGTATATATACAATATATGATTTTTGATTTTTGATTTTTAATTAGTTATTTTTATACATTTTTATTCCTATTTTATATTTTATTTATTTATAGGATAAAATGAGGAATAAAAAGCTATTTTTATTTTATTTTTATTAATTATATACATAGGTGAAATAAATAGTTATTTACAACTATATACATGGTATATATATACAATATATTTTTGTGTTTTTAATTTTGTAATTTTTATTTGATTTTTGTTTTGTTTCTTTTTATTTATTTTATTTACAATATATATATACATAGAATATTTAAAAAAAGTTTTGAAAATAAATAAATTTATTTACAAGGTGAAATAGATGAGGATGATGGCCTTATGTACAAGGTGAAGGGTTATTTTTGAATTTTTTGGTTTTTATCTTTTTGTTTTGTTTTTATACTTTATAAATATGTACAAATATTTACAAATATTTACAACATATTTTTGGGTGAGGAAAATATATATAATTTATTTATTTACAAATATTTACACTAGAGCCCCTATCTCCCTCTACTTGGCTTTTATGCGGTCAGGCCCATGCTGAGCCCTCCCTTGGGTTAGGTTGCTCAATATTTATTCTAAATATTTCCCTCTTTTTCTTTTTCATCTTTATTCTTTTATTTTTGCACAAAAACATGCTAATTATCTATATTTACAAACATGCATGCTTTTGCTAATTGACCCTATTTACACATATCTCCATGCATTTGCATAGGTTTTTGTAGCTAAAATATAAGAATAAAGAGTGATGAATGGGTATTCATCAGCTATCACCTCGCTCCCGTGGTATGCTGACATCGTGAACTATCTTGTTGCCAAGACAGTCCCACAAGGTTGGCCCAGGCAGAAACTCGAGACATTCCTGGCGAAGGCCAAGTTTTACCATTGGGAGGATCCCGTCCTTGATCATGAAGGAGGGGACAACATCTGGAGGAGGTGCATTCCTCAAGAAGAGCATCACAGCGTCCTCACATACTGCCACAATCTTGAGGCAGGAGGACATCATTCTGGAAAAAGAACAGCACAGAAGGTGCTTCAATCCGGCCTATGGTGGCCTACTCTCTTCAAGGATTCTGATGAGTTCGTGAAGAGATGTACTGACTGTCAGAAAATGGAAACCTGCGGACAGAGAGACATGATTCCCATGCAACCCATTCACTTTTGTGAGGTTTTTGATGCATGGGGGATTGATTTCATGGGCCCATTTCCTAAGAGTCAGGAATTCGAGCATATTTTGCTCGCTGTGGATTGTGTCAGCCGATGGGTTGAGGCTATCCCCGCCCGAGCTGCAGATGCTAAAACCGTATGAAAATTTTTGAGGAAAAATATCATTTCACGGTTCGAGGTGCCTAGAGTCTTGATTTCAGACGGGGGGTCTCATTTCATCAATGACAAGGTTAGGGCCCTTACAGACGAGTTCGGCATTGACCATCGGGTTGCCACACCGTATCACCCTCAGACTAATGGTCTTGCCGAAGTGTCGAACCAGGAGATAAAAACTATCTTGCAGAAAGTTGTCCGCCCAGATCGGAAGGATTGGTCACAACTTTTGGACTCGGTCTTGTGGGCCTATCGAACTTCTTTCAAGAATCCATTGGGGACATCTCCCTTTTGTCTCGTCTATGGCAAGCCGTGCCATCTGCCGGTGGAAATCAAGAACAAATCCTTTTGGGCAGTCACTGCGTTATTGTTAGATCCCGAAAGTATAGGAGACCAGAGAAGAGCAGAGTTAGCAGCCCTGGAAGAACTGAGAGAGACAACCTTTTCCAACAGCCTACAGTACAAAGAGAAAGTCAAAACATGGCACGATTCCCATATCAGCCATAAATAGTTTGAGCCAGATCAGAGAGTATGGTTGTTTGATTCCAGGCTGAAATTATTTCCAGGAAAACTACAGAGCAAGTGGAAAGGTCCATATGTGGTCAGGAAGGTACATGACAATGGCAGCATCGATATATCAGAACCGTCATCTTCCTCTACCTTCCGTGTCAATGGTCAACGCCTGAAACTCTATCTAGATCATGATCCACCGACCATTGACGTTGCCCCCATTCTTCTGGTATGATATTGGTTCTTCGACTCACATCATCTGCATCTCATACATAGTGATCAATTCCATCTTCCGTTGTATAGATCCATCTGTTCATATCACTCTTTCATCTGTGGATGTATTTTCTTCTTTTCTTCTTTTCTTCTTTTCCTTTTCAATTTTCTTTATCTATCAAAAAGGTGCCGCCCTTGTAGACAGTTTTCCATACTTAGGACGTACTTTGTCCTAAGTATAGGGGGTGTGCACCCTGAGTTTCTTCTATTCTTTTCGATCCTCTCCATTGTCTCCTTTTCTTGTCTATACTTAGGGATATCTTACCCTAAGTATAGGGGAGACAATCTGAGTACGATCTGTTCATTCCCACCCTTGACCGTCCCTGCGTTGTGTACAGTCCGCTATACTTAGGATTATTTGATCCTAAGTATAGGGGGGACAGTCAACTTCTCGTTGGTTCATTCTTTGTCATGTCTTTAGTCCTTTATTATTTAGAGTTGTCTATACTTAGCACGAGTTATGTCTTCTCTTTTCTCTCCGATCTATGAGGACATAGCTCAAGCTAAGTATAGGGGGGTCGTATATACTGTGTATATACTTTAGCCATAACTTGTACTTTCGTATTTTCCTAATAACAGGGCTAATCATTCTTTAAAATTCATTAAAATCTTTAATAAAAAGGTATTTTGTTCCTCAAATTCTTTTGTGTATATACTGATTAATAAATCAGGTGAAAATGTTTTTTGCAAAATGTTTGAAAAAATAGTTTGAAAATCTTTGTGAACATTTATTGAAAACAATTTTGAAAATATTTTGTTACATGTTTTCAACCTGTGTAAAAATGTGTGTTTTGTAAAATTTCTTTTCTTTGTGTGAGAGAAAATGTGTGAAAAATGATTTGCAAATGGTTTGAAAAATGGTTGCAAAAATATTGTAAAAAATCTATATAGATTGCTTTGAAAACCTTTGCAAAATGATTTTCAAATGTGTGTACATGTTGGTAAAATGTTTGTAAAAATTATTTTGGACTATAGTTTTCAAAATTGTGTGAAAAGCTTGTGTCAAATACGTCTGAGGAATATTTGCATCACACCAAAATCCACTATATATGTACTTATAAAATTGAGCACTTACCCTGTAAATTCTTAAAATCCACTTCTTGTAGATATAAGAAGCACTCCCGTGTACATAGTTTTAACCTAGTTTTTAGCCAAAACTTTTTGTTTTCAAAAATTCCAAAAACATTTGCAAAAGTAAAATCCAAAAACATGAGAAAAATCTTGGTGAAAAACAAAAAAATTTCATTTGCATCATCATCATCATCTTTTCAAAAATCCATAAAAAGTTCAAAACCTTTGAAAATTGCATCACAAAAATATTTCCTGCATTTTGCATAGCATTCACATTTTTCGGATTGAGTTTGATAGTTGGACAAGTCTAAGTAAAATCCGAAGATTGGAGCTTGATTGGACCTTATAATCTACCTAATAACAAGAACCTTATAGGAACTGGGTTTGAGGTACTTCAGGTCTAGTTGACTTAATTCTTTGAGGATCACGTGATATGGTACAATGGATTCTTGACTGCCTAAGTAGAGTATTTCGGAGTACACGCACGACTCTTGTTGATAATGACCTAACTTGGACACCTGCACCTTTCACATGGCTCAACTCAGTTGGAGTGGTGAGGGGATTGGATTTGCCAGTATGAGACACACACAAGTGGAAACATTTGTCCTCCTCTAGGGAGGGAAGTGCACCCCAACCCGTCCAGTGATTATGAAGTCTAAAGACAGGAGGCTGTGGGTTGCAATAAAGCTTCAAAAGAGGGATACTCTACTGGCTCAAGAGGAAAAACTCCTTATGTAAATGCCGCTGTATATAGTATCCAAAAAAAAATGTTCAAGCATGTATAAAAATAAAAAGCTTGCAAAGTATGTACAAATGTTGTAAAGTCAATAAGCAAGCTTGAGTTCTAAAGTCAAATATGTGAGCCTGCAGCAGGATGACTTGACTACACTGATCTTGCATCCCAAGATAGGTAGCTACACTGGCTACCGTCCATTCTTCTCTTCACCCCTCCTCTTGAGCTGGTTGCTACTTGAACTTAGAAGAAAATACCCCGCTCCTCGAGGATGGAGTCATTGCATTGGGGAATCATTGGGTTGTCGTACTGGAGAAGTCAGTCTCTTTGTCATTCTAGTTGGGGAGAGCCACCATCACTTACACTGTACGAGTCAGATTCATAGTCGTAAGAGTTTGCGTATGAGTTGAAGTATTTCTGACCTGGCTATTGAGGAGACTTGGGCAGAGTTTTGGGATTCTCAGGGACTGTTGGATTTCAAATTGGTTCTCATTAAGGTTCTGCCCGTACTAAAATTCCAAAGGTCCGACTTAAGCTCCAAACTTTGATTTTGTGAAGACAAGTTTAATGATCAAATAAAATCCGAGTTCTTCTTTTTCTTTTCTTTCTTTTTCTTTTCTGCACTTATTGCATAAGTGTTTGCTAGGGACTAGAAAATGTAAAGTATAGGGGGATAATGAATCCACATTTCATCATCTTTATTCTATCATTTTGGCACCAAAAATCGTAGAAAATGCCTGTAAATAGCCTTAAGTATATCATCTTAGCATTCATGCATGTGCATCCAATTAGTATGTAAAATACTGTAATTAAAGCCAAAATTATAGAATAAATAAAAGAAAAGAAAAAGAATAAAATATTGTAAATATTTTATGATCCAAAACCCCGAGATCTAGGCATCTTGATGAATAGGTCGACCAGGAATGAAGTAGGGGGAGATAAGGGTCAAATACCTATATTTATTAATTCATTCTTCATTCATTTTGGGACCTATTTTTGGTTCCACTTTTTGTACCTCAAATAAGGAAACTTTGTACATGAAAGTTGTAGATAATTTTATAAAGAAAAATACAAAATTGATTTCACTGAAAAATAATATCCAGATACAAAGTTATGGTCTGAATAAGATTCCATAATCCCAACTTTCCAGACCCATATCTCACAAATAAAAACTCCAAATGCATCAAATAATCTATTTAATGGTGGTGGTTTTGCATTTGGCGGAGATACGGTTTGAAAGTTGAGTTTTGGACCCTCAGTGTACAATTGTACTGATTAAAATATTCAATTTATTCTTTATTCATTATTTTTGTATTTTTATATTTTTATAATTTTGTAAATATTTCTTATAATAATTATGTGCATTAAAATCAGAATAAAAATGCAAAGAAAACTCAAAATAAAAAATACTTGTATATAAAATACACATGCATTATACCTGTACCCATACCTATACAACACACTCTTATATTTTATTAAATATACTAAACAATTCAGAAAAAATAAAATAAAAATACAATTAAGTGTATAAAAGTATTTTATAATTTTAGAAAATAAGAAACAAAATAATAAAATAAAATAGACAGAATAAAAATAAAGGAATAAAATATATAGGTATTATACCTATATAGGGCCAAAAATAAACTTGTAAAAATATACCTCATAAAAATAATTAAAAATCATAATAAAATACTACAAAAAATACTAAACATTTTTATTTTATAACCATAATTCAATAAAATCATTTTCGATTTTTTATTGAATTTATAAACCTTTTTCAGGGCCTTTTTCCTGGTTGGTCCACGTGGACCAACCAGAGGGCAGTCACAGCTGACCTCGGTCAACTGTCTGCCGTAGGTCCTGTAGCCCGTGTCAGACCCACGTTTGACCCCAACTTCTTGATTTTTTCGAGGGCTCCTCGTTGCTCTTCTCATGATAAATCCTCTGTGACTTTTTCTCCTCGATCTCCCATCAATCACGCCTAGGTGAATCCTCGGCAAATGGATCAAAGATCTGACCGCTAGCCCTAGTTCAAGGAGCTCTGTCGTCAACACTACAAAACCGAGCCCCTGACATTGATTCGATTTTTGAACCCCATTCTTGGTCTCTCTCGCGCCCTTGTTGACCCCAAACGCATCCTGGAGGTGACAGCTCCACGATCGACTATCCAAGGAGGCGGAGCAACAGCCTAGGGCGTTCCAATCACCTCCGGCCGACCACCGTCGAGGTATCCCCAACCTCGGGCTCCCCACGCCCTTGAGGTATTTCATTCCCCTTAATTTTTCTTGCATTTTTCTCGCCATAGTTCTAGGAACAAAATATCTCAAAAAGATCTCGTTTACATCGATTGATTCATCCAATCATTTCATCTCGCCGGAGCGCACCTCCGGCCGAGCATCTCCGCATCGTCTCGCGCCTCTTTTCCATTCTCCACGGAGTCCAGGCACTTTGCCCTGGGCTCTATCATCGTTTTCTGCAGGTACGCGCACAAGAACGGCACCTGGGAGCCCTTTTTGGACCCGCCGGAGGAACCTGGAGCTCTCGAGCTCCGCCGCCGTCGTAGGCGAAGACCAGCACCCTCCCGGCCGTTTTGAAGCTCCTCAGACACGGAGAACACCTGCAGGAGGAGATCTGGGCGCTTCTGAGCCCCGAACACCGACGAAGGAGGACGGGGGAGGTCGCGGAAGTTCGCCGTCGCTGGCCTTCTTCCACGTTCTTCCTCCTGTCCATGCTGCCGTCCGATCAAGGAGGACCCCCAGATTTAACGTGGACCGTCCGATCGTCAGAGCCCGCCATCGTCGGATCTCATCTGAGATCTGATCTCAGACGTCCAGGCCGAACCGTCATCGCGAGCACAGGAGTCGCCACGTGTCAAGTGAAGAACCCCCGACTGTTGGATCTGCCTTGTGAGGGATTTTTGCAAGTATACCCTCGCTATTTTTGTAATTTTCTTTTAGTCCTGAAATTTTGTTTAGTAGTTTAAATATTTTGTAAATTTTGCAACTGGGCCCTCGAACTTCAGATATTTGCACTTCGACCCTCTGCCACATCACCTCACGTGACATGTTCACGTGAGGTGTGGGCATTTTGCGAGGAGGTCCTCAGACCTTAGTTTATTTCGTTTTAATATCCGAACTATCATATTAAGTGTAAACTTTTTGGAGAAATTGCATGTTAGCCCCCAGAGGTTTCTGATATTACACGTAGGTCCCTGCCAGGCGCGTACAAGTCACGCGCCCTGGTGGGTAATTTGCGCCGACACCCCTGCGGGTCTGTGGATTTGTATTTGGTCCTTAAATTCGAATATTCAGTGTATATTTTTGTGGAAAATTGCATGTGTGCCCCTGGAATTTTGTCTATTTGCAATATCGTCCCTGCCAGGCTGTGACATTTTTGCTTGCTTGATCTATTTAATTAGGGCATCATTTTAATTTGAAAAATTCTCAAAAATTCAAGTTAAGCTCCTGTGTGTTTGTTCTTTAATACCCTATTTTTAGTTTTTGATTTTATTGCATTTTCATATTTATTAAAAATCAAAAACTTGCCATTTCAGCACTGTCTAGCTTAGAAAATACCAAAAAATATTAAAATACCTCAAAAAATTCCAAAAAAATTCCCTACTGTATATTTTAACCTATTTTAGTATCAATCCAAAAATCACTAAAAATCTCAAAAGAAAAACCTAAAAATTCAAAAATACTCAAAAACGTCTAAAAAATATAAAAAATTCTATAAAACTCCAAAAATTGCAAACTCTGTTCCTGTTTCTTTCTTATTTTATTCTCTTTATTTTAAAACTAATTTGGGAAAATTTTGAGATCATTTGATATTTTCTTTCCCATTTTTAGTCTCAGCCAGATTGCTAAGTCACTGTTTGCTTCATTTTAGTATTTAAAAATACCAAAAACACTTTGAAAAATACCCAAAAATCACAAAAATAGTAAAAAATTATTAAAATACCAAAAAGATTGTATTTCTGAATTTTTGGATATTTTTGCATATTTTTATAAAATCTTTGTTATCCCTTCTATTACATTGTTTTTATATTCCAATATTGAAAAAGAAAAAAAAATATAAAATATAAAATATAAAAATCAGAAAATTTAAAAAATCAAAATAGAAAATTAAAAATTTAAAAAATATTAATTAAAAAATTAAAAACCCACAAAAATATTTGCTTGCATTGTGTAGACACACTTCACACTCACACACACATTTGTCTGATCTACCTTGTTTGCTCCCTGTGTTCGAACTCTCTGCATACTTGTCGTATACACCATTTATGTAGAGTTAAAAATAAATTTTAACTTCACATTTATTTCTTATTGTTTGATCTATAGTGTGGGTTAATTGTTGATTAATTAGGGATTTTTAGTGGTCATCGCATCGAACCTTGTGTTCCCGCTTTGTGTGGAATACACGACCCTAGAAATTCCTAGTTATCAGTTGGTACCGCTTCCGTTCCAACGGTAATCTAGATGTATTAGTACCATCTGATGCATTCGTTAATGGCTGAGAGTTGAG
Organism: Ottelia alismoides; assembly: GCA_037367405.1. Taxonomy (NCBI): domain Eukaryota; kingdom Viridiplantae; phylum Streptophyta; class Magnoliopsida; order Alismatales; family Hydrocharitaceae; genus Ottelia; species Ottelia alismoides. The sequence goes on along the minus strand of JAZKJV010006783.1, from coordinate 627,338 downwards.
TGGAAGCCTGATGTCATTGACTTGCTTGCAAAGAAACTTTGCATTATTATGCTGATACTGGGATTTAGTTCTGAACAGTATGTATGATTTCAGATGGATTCGCCGTTCAACTCTCACCTGGACCCACTGTTGCTGACTCTAGTTCCGCCTTTGATCCTCAATGAATTGGAAGCTCAACTCAAGTTTAAGTCCAGGGGCAATCAAAAAGGTTTCGGCTTTTATTTAACAATCTGGATGATTCAGAGTTATGTTTCTCCTGTTATTTAACATTGTCCTAGCATTTTGTTATCTCCGGGAACCTGTAACATATATATATATACACACACACACCTCCTGCCTTGATTAAATAATCCATTTGGTTAATAGCCACAGTTATGATCCTCTTCATTCCATGTGATGTGTGCAGCAAAGATCCCTAACAGTACATTGTTTAATACTTCTGTTTAAGTACTGCTGAGGCTTGTGATTGATAAATCATAGTGCTCGCATGATTAGGAGTCTAATGGGATTGGACTCCTAATCCTAATAGTTATTGAGTTGTATTCTATTTATAGTCCTATTGAGCTATATAAAGAAGGGGGGGGGGAGGTATTGTCTCTACACCATAACAAAAGGAAATACCATAAGAGAAAAGAGAGAGAGAAGAGTGAAAGAGAGAGGTAAGAGAGCGAGGGAACATGGAGAGTTGTACTCGTCTTGATCTTTTTTCTCTGGTGGTCGCGAGATGTGACCAACCACTGTTACATCTGGTTGTATTTTCTTCACGTGCTTCCGTGGTGGTGGTCGATTGTGCATCCGCTTTTGTGAGGAGTTCGTATCCAACAACCGGTATCCAAGAGGAGATGATATCGACGAGTCGTGTTCCCAACAGTATTTACCACAGTTTGGAATGGTTACATGCAATTGTGCATCTTATTTGCATAACCAATCAAAGAAGGTGCTATAATTTAAAACTTAATCACTAATGGAATATTTGAAAGACAAAACAGGAGTAACTAAATTTTTATTTATATAAGCGATGAAAGGTGTGTCCTACTAACAAGATCACATTACATCTTTAGAATATAGTGATATTGTGCTAAACAAACCATAATTATCCCATTAAACGTAACCATCATAGATCTTTAGCACTTGATATAGAAATATTGCATGATCTGCATCCCTTTATTATCCCTGACATGATTTAAATATATTGCTCCCTTACTCCCAACAATTGGGTTTTCAATTGAAAACTACGTAGTTATTGGCATCTAAAAGATTGGGTTTCCAATCTTACTATCATTACTTGTCGAAAGAAAGTAAAAGTAGGACTCAATAAGATCACATATGAGGCAGGGATGCCAACGATTGACCTATATGTGCTGACCTCCCAGCAGCCATACTACTCTGTCCATGGCTGACATGAAATTTGTTTAAAATGAAATCATGGCTGACTGAATGTTTGAACTCTGATCATAGAACATATATGATTTAATTGGAAGCTCTCCTCTAAGTCACTACAACAACATGCTGACAAGAGACTCTGACTAACAGTTAAAACTGTCGATTGTAGATACCGCTAAGGGGAGAGAGAGAGAGGGAAATATTCTCCTAAATTGTTGTTCACCTTCTTTATTTATCCAGGCAAATTTCTTTTGAGTCGAACATAGTTCAAATTAAGTCCCAAATAGCTCAAAATTAAGTCCCAAAATTATGCCTATAGACGAAAACATGACTTTATTTTTGGATTTTTGATACTATTTCAATTTTTAATAATTTTTGCAATGTTTGAAATATTTTTTAGATTTTTGGACTATAAACACAATAACATTGAATGTCCTTCGGATATGTGATGGATATAAATGGGGACAAGCTGCCGTGTTTTTTGGTATTTTTATGAGAAGCAATGAATAAAATAAAATAAAAATAACATGAAGATGGAAACGATGTTTTTGATTTTTTTAGACTATTCAAACAAAAAGATAAAAATACAATAAAAATCGATGATTATAGAACAAGATCAAGGGCACATGACTATATTTTTAAATTTTTAAATAGATGAAAGATGCTTCAGAAATAAATCAATCACTCCAAATGTTATAGAAATTCTTCAGGCCACAAATCAAATTTTCTTTAGATAAAATGTGGACACAAGTTCGGCTAATTAATTCCTACAACATATCCAAAAATGAGCAAGTGATATCAGGTATTCAAAGAGTTATTAACAAAGTAATACAAACTAGTACCTTGAATTCAAAAATTCACCATTAATAACTCTTACATCGGAGTATTGTGAAATTTGAAAATGTAGATCCGTAAAGCAACTTTCTAACAAAATAAATTAAAAAAACAGAGTTTGGATGAATGATTAATGAGCGTTTAAGTGTAGGGGTACATATGAAAAGTAAAGAACAAAAGTGTATTTTAGAATGGAGCTCGAAAAGCCCTGAAATATACCAAAAATACCGGGGTTTTCTTGCAAATACGTAACTTAATCCATGTGGCATCTCAAAATGTAAAGATAATTGTGCAAAAATGGCAACTTTGAGGTCTTCTTTTGCAAAAACTCCAATTACCAATGGATGGTTAGATTGGAAGAGAGGAATAGAATCCAATGGTGGCTGATATTCCTCCTTTTTCTCCTCCTTTCTTCCTCAAGTTCTGTTGTAGCATGGTATGGAGGCTGAAAATTGACGATGGCAGTGCGTGTACGACGAGGGAGGCATCGATGTTGTAGGAGCATAGGTCCACTGAGATCTACAAGTTAGAATGGGATCGAGTTTGGGGAACTTGACATACACATTAGGTTCTAAAAATATTAATCATGAATGTATTCGTCCTACGCATGTGGGAGATAGGAGGTTCTCCTACGACCACGTATTTGGCCATAGGTTGTGGAGGTTGCGAGGGGATGTGCAGAGAAGCGGAGAGTAACGACAATGAGGGTGCGAGTTGTGGCGTGGCAATGGAATGGGTTCAAACTATGATGATTTTACACTAGAAACAAGAAGAATTAAGCTATATTAAACTCTAATCTATTGTTACCTATAATGAAAATAGCAATGAGTTAAGAATGTCGCTTATGGTGGTCGATTCTCCGATGAGAATTATCGGTCATGGCCTTGATTCTAGTGTGGAAGAGGCTCAAAAAGCTAAGAGCTTGCGATACAATGGTTTCGAGATGCCAAGGGATCACGCCAAGGAGTCATCACTTCATCGTGGTTTCGTCCAACCTTCACTCTATCACAATGGAGGTAGAGGAGCTACACTGAAGATACTAATGATGGATGGATTCAAAAATGGGGCTTGAAGCTCTTTTTATTGTGGTGGAGAAGATGGAAGAGAGGATGGTGATTGGAGGTCTTCACTAATGAGAATGAGATATTTCAAAAAAATATAGTCTAGTGCGTGTCCTCAGGTCCATGTGGACCAATCACAAAAAAGAGAGGTTTTCTCAATGAAATTATGTTCGAAATAAATAGTAGGAGACCTCAAAAATAAAAAGCTCAAAACATAAAACTTTCTCAAAATAACTTTATCTAAAATATTGAAGAAGGAATTTTTTCCATAATATAATTCATAAAAAAATACTAATTTAAAAAACATAATTTTTAGGTATAAAATACCCATTTTGGAGTTGTATGATTTTTAATTTTATTTTCTTGTTAATAATACTACTATATTATATTTTATAATAATAATATATAATATAAAATACTTGGAAATATTTTTGATGATTTTTAATTTATAAAAATACTAAAGATAAAATACAAGTCTAATTGACTTGTATAGAGAATACCTATTTTGTGTCTTTTTGATTTTGTAATTTTTAGTTGATTTTATATTTTTAATAGAAAGTAGAATATACTACTAACATAATAAAATTGAAATCAAAAGAAAAAGAGAAAATGAAATCTATACAAAAGAAAGAAAAAGCCATTAACTATTATACAAATGGGTTCTAGAATTGACTTTTCACAAATGAACCATGATTGCTTTCAAAGTATTTTTACAGTTCAAAGGTTTTAAAATAATAAACTGTAAAAGTAATTTTGGGTTAATTAAATTGGAGTTCATATGCTCTAGATATAAAATTTGGATTGTATGCAAATGAGAAAAAGTGAAGCGGTTCCATTTGTCAATTATCCATGATGATATTTTTGTAATATTTTAATATTTTTCTATATATTGAATTAATGCAAAATAAATTATTTGAGTCAGAGTTGTATAAAAATACTTACAAACATTTGAAGTTTCAGTATATTTGTGTGTATTTTGTGCAGTTATTAGTCCTATCTCTCCCTACTTTATTCCTGGTCGATCAAGTCATGATTGACTCGGTTTCGAGGTCTAGGGTCATTCAATATTTTTAACATTTCATTTCTTTTTCTTTTCTTTTTCGTTTCTTCTTTTATTTTGGGTTTCAATACATATATTTACAAAATATTTATAGGTTAATATGTGAATGTTATTTTATACAAATTAGTAATATAAACATGTATTTAGCTAGGGATACAAGGCCTAAAGGAAAGAACAAAGTGATGAAATAGAAATTCATCAAGTATACTACAAAGTGACATACTATTTGCTTCCTACCCATTTCTACAATAAGAATGCACGTGCATCTGCGCTCGCATAACCATTTTGCGGACTAATGTCCATATTCAGTCGCACCTGATTTAAATCTACGTACTATTTTGGTTTTCTTAACAACTATCTATGCCTGGTTGTTTATATTTTTGAGTGAAACGTAAATGGATAGATGTTCAAGGAGTGGATTCTCTGATATAACCCAAGTTATAACAAAGGTGTTATAAATCTCAATCTTTTTTTCTTGTGAATTCGATCGAAAATCCAATTGTGTAAAGAGAATCTTTGGTTAATCCTTTCAAATTCCATAAAAAATCGACATCATTTTTTATTTTATCTTAACGGTCAATGGTCCGAACAGCATTTAAGAAACTCAAATCTTATTTAAAAAGGAACGGACCTTCGACCATTAAGATAAAACAGTATGTGAGAATGGATTTTTACAAAATTTTGCAGATAAAATATGCATGTGACTAAGAAAAGGGATTACCTGATGTAACTAGGGTTACCTCAAAGGATGTACTCTTAGGGGTGCTAATTGAGTCGAATAATTCAAATTTCATTAGGATTTCCTCCATACAAATTAAAAAAAGTTCAATTCGAAACAAAATGAATTGAATTTGTTTGACTTCCGGATTCAATCCCTAAATGAATCGAATCTGAATTAGCCTAATTCGTTTGATAATAATTCAATTCAATTTGATTTACATACATATATATTCATACACTTAAATTCATATGCATAGTACATACATATGTACTTGCGTATAATATATACATATTTACATATACACATGTAATAACCCCACCTTGGGCAGATCATGATCCTTTTGAAATATTCCCATGCAAAGAGTTTTATCATAGCTACATTAAAAAGTTGACATGCATTTAATCCAATTCAGTTATAAGTAACTAGATGTAGACAACAATATATGAATATGTACTAGCAAATGTTATGCCATTTCATTCACATTGAAATATTTAGCATTTACATCGTATCACTAAGCATAACATGTCAAAAAATAGCAACGGAAATAAGCAATTTCTCATTTCTTTTTTGATTTCATTATTCACAAAGTTATTAGTAATATTGTTCTACATACAAGAAAGAACAATACCACTAACTTATTATCATACCTAGAATCCATTGATATCATTTATCATGTACAAAATTCACATACATGATTTCCTTACTTACATGCTATGTCGATGAGACTTGTCGACGTATGACATTCATATGAAACATTAGGCGTCTGTAGTAAGACCCGATCTATTTCTTTCTTCCATTATAACTAAGTTCAAATGGTTTGGCTTCAAAATACATCGTGAGTAAATGTAGGTCCTTCGTGTATCAGTTATACAAAATATGTAAGTTCTCCTCTCTAGTTCTTATTTTAGCCTAATTGGTACGAGTTACTTAGTATAAGTACGATAAAGCATGCTATTTAGAATTTTGAGGCATTAAGGGGATCACAAAGCACCTTAAGATATTCCTAATTTAGTATGCATGTGTGTGTATATATATGCATGCATAATCCTATTAGTTAAAGATATTGAATACGAAAAAGGAGTAGAAATATCACGTATGAAATCTAGTAGGAAAAATCAAATGTCTAATATTGTCATCCCAATTCCTCATCCCACATTTATTTTCATGTTCGCGCATTTTTACCCTACATTTTCCATCAACCTCTTCATTATTGACCAATGATCCCACAAATCAAATGTAGATTGTGCACCTTCTCCTAACATGCGAAACGATGATCTTGCTACTTCGAATTCCTTCTTAACATTTATCGTGATTCGAGGCGTATCCATATATCCCTCTTCTGTTTTTTGTGTTTTTTATTTTTCTTGCATGACAATTCATGATGATGGTTTTCATATTAATATGACATTTATTGAGTAATCTATAAGATCTTCCCATCATAATGTAAGTTGTTCATTTGTATAGCAAAAATTATGTGTGTTTCATTTTCATGGATTTAGCTTTTCGATATTGAAGATACTCACGATGAATGGAGAGATTTATCTTGCTAAGCTACTATTTTTTTACTATTCTCACTATTTCAAATAATAATATTAATTTATATTCTTTTCTATATGAGCTTGATCTTGTCTTTCTTTAACAAGCGGTGATAATCATAATGTATTCAACTTCGTGTCTATTATATTCCATCTCTTTGATAGGCTCATATATTATATCTGTATTTATATATTTCTTCAATTGTATAAAAAGAGTATGTTTAGATTGTAAAAGACATACAATAATCGTAAATAATGTATTTTACCCACTGTATGTTATCTCTTTAATATTTTATTGATTATATAGTTCAACTTATCTTAGTAATCTATGTTCAACGTTAGAATTATCGAATGAAAGCTTTATATTATATTATTCTTCATATAATATTATTTATACGGGATTAAATGAATCGAATTTGAATATTCAAAACTCACAATGAATTAAATCTGAATTCATGTTAGCAAATTCATTTAAAATTAGATTCAAGTTCGAATTCAAAACTTTTATAATGATTGAATCAGAATCTTTATGAATTCGAAGATATTCTATTCAAGTAGCACCCCAATGCATTCCCAAGTTTTCACCATCTAAGCGAAGGAGACATTGCCAACAACACACTAGAGAGGATCGTCTTATGTACAGCAAATCCTGTTGTAAATGTCAGAACCGTCCGATCAAGAATGGATGACCTCGAGATGTGAGCCCACTACCCGCCCCCTACGAAGGTGGTGGTTCGATTCTCATCCGACGATTCATGTGCATTACAGCTGCTGCAATTGCCATTTACAGCAGATATCCGTCTCCGACAGCGCACAGCTATTCACAATAAACACGTCACGACATTTAATTGCTTTAGATTTAAGTGGTCGGATCATCTTAAGCTACAAACCTATATTTACTTTAGATAAAATGGACGTGCCACCTTAATCTACACAGCTCCAATAGCTGTAAAGAGAAAGGCTGGGAGAATGGAGAACCCACCTCTCGGCCTCGAGGACAAGGCTCAAACCCCCTCCGCCAAGCAAAGTCCGGTATCCACCCTTTATTCTCGTCCGGCGCCTTTGCATGTGTATATATATCGCCACTCTCTCCTCCCACGGAGTGCACCATCCACCTCCCCCATCAACCTCCGTCTGATACACATATAGAAGAGATGGCCCTCACCACGACGGCCCCGGCGACCGCGAGGGCGGTGCACAACCAGATGATCAGGGGCGAGCGTCACCTCTTCTCGTCGTCCGACGACACCGCAGTGATGAAGCAGATCCAGGCAACCCACACCCCCGACGGTCGTGAGGTCGACGTCCGCCCGCTGCTCCGCATCGTCGAGGACGTCTTGCAGAGGGCGAAGCCGACCGTAGTGGTGGTAATCAATCGACGAGTCCATGCGTACAGTACTGTTTTTGTTCCGATAGAGATAATAATATATGGTTATATTAATTCGTTTTCTGTTCTTTTGATTTGGAACAGTCGCCGCAGCAGGCTCACATGGATGTGATCACCGACGACAAGTTTCACCAAGCCGGGATTATTGGCACTCTCGAAGCCCTGGCCTTCACGATCCATAGGATTTCCTGTGAGGTACGTAACAGTACTAATGCTGGTTGGGCTCTGTTAGTTGTTATATATAATCTAAACTTTGAATGCAGATCTCATACAAGGTCACCACCACCGGAGCCGGTGATGCGCATGCGACCACCATCTCCGTCCTTCACCTCCTGTCCAACTACACGTGGGATTCGAAGGTGGCGGTGGCCGTGGCGGCCTTCGCGACAGGCTATGGTGAGTTCTGGCTCACAGCGCAGCTCCACACGGTTAACCCCCTAGCTAAGTCCATAGCCCTTCTTAAGCAACTGCCGGACATCCTAGAGCACACCGATACCCTCCGACCCCGCTTCGAGGCCCTCAACAACCTCATTTCGGTGATCCTCGACGTCACTGAGAGCATCGTCCAGTTCAAGGAGCTCCCCTCTGAGTACATCTTGCCCGACACACCGGATATGTCCATGGCCATGGCTCACATCCCCACCGCCGTCTACTGGATCATCAGGAGCATCATCGCCTGCGCATCACAGGTCATGGGCCTCATCGGCCTCAGCAATGAGTGAGATGTTCTTTCTTGCCATAATTTCATGCTCATGTATCCATATCCGGTCAAATGTAAATGTGTAAATGATTTAAATTCCAGGTATATAACTTCAACAACGGAGGCTTGGGAGCTATCGAGCTTGGCCCATAAGTTAACCAACATTCATGGGCACCTTACCAAGCAATTGAACCTCTGCCACCAATATATAGGTCCGATTCAGATATAGGTGCATGTTATCATATGTTTGAAGCCAGGAATTTTTTTTTATTTATCGACGAATTTCTGCAGATGACAAGAAGCAAATCGAAGCCTACAATGCACTGATCCGCCTGTTCGAGACGATCCATATCGATAACCATAAGATCCTCCGTGCGCTGTTCTACTCCAAAGACGACCTCCCCCTCATCGACGGTGTCACCAAGAAGCGTGTCAGTGTGGACGTCCTTCGCCGGAAGATCGTAATCCTGCTTATCTCGGACCTCGACGTCTCTCCAGACGAGGTCTTCATCCTGGACCAGCTCTACCGCGACAACACCCAAGGGAAGCTCGAGCGGCACTACGAGATTGTGTGGCTCCCCGTGGTCGACCGCCACAAGCCGTGGACCGCCGCGAGGGAGGAGGCCTTTGCGACACTCTCCTCAGGGATGATATGGTACAGCATCCAACTGAAAAGCAATTGGCTTTGATATCTTTGAAAACAAGACATTCCTGGTGTTGGGTTTGTGTGTAGGTACACAGTGTCGCATCCATTGCAGGTGGACCGCGCGACGACGAGATACATACGAGACGTGTGGCACTTCGACAAGAAGCCGATGCTGGTGGTGCTGGACCAGCAGGGGAGGGTGTCCTGCCCCAACGCGCTGCACATGATGTGGATATGGGGGAGTCTTGCCTTCCCGTTCTCCACCCACAGGGAGGAGGCCCTCTGGAAGGAGGAGACCTGGCGCCTCGAGTTCTTGGTCGATGACATCGACCAGATGGTTCTCCAATGGGTATTCATTCATAAGAAAGCTTCGTTTATATCTGTAGTAAATGCAAGACTAGTCTCTTTCTTTTCTAATAACTGGGCATTTCATGGAACACGTAGAACCGCGAAGGGCGATACGTCTGCCTGTACGGCGGCGAGAACATCGAATGGATCAAGCGCTTCACCACGACCCTCCAGCGCATCGCCAAGGAGGCCAACCTCCCCTTGGAGATGCTCTACGTCGGGAAGAGCAACCCCAAGGAGCGCGTGCGCAAGGCCGTGAACGTGATCGCGAGCGAGAAGCTGAGCTCCTTCTGGCAGGACCCGGCCATGATCTGGTTCTTCTGGGTCCGCCTGGAAAGCATGTGGCACTCCAAGATGCATCACGGCCGCAGCATGGAGGACGATCCCATCATGCATGAGGTCATGACTCTGCTCAGCTACGACGGCGGCGAGGAAGGGTGGGCGCTCATCAGCCACGGGTCCACCCAGTTCGTGAAAGCCCACGGGAGGATGATGCTGGATTGCCTCCTCCAGTTCGACGCGTGGAAGCAGGCGGTGGAGACGGAGGGGTTCCTCTCGGCGTTCGAGGCGGCTCTGCAGCCGTTCCACACGCCGGAGCATTGCACCCGCCTCATACTGCCGGGTGACACCGGGAAGTTCCAGGATAGAGTGGTGTGCGCCGAGTGCAAGAGGCCCATGGAGAAATACGTGCTCTTCCGCTGCTGCAACAACTGATCAGTGCCGCATGCCATCTTCTTCTTCTTCTTCCTGCTTTTGATGTGATGTATGCTTTTGCCTTGTTGTCTGTGTATGTAATAAGGGGTGGTCGATCCCGTTGCATGTTTTATGCGTTGTCTCGCCTTTATGTTACTGGAGATTTACATCTCTAATGCACTTCGTGCAAAGTACCCAATTTTAATGTTGCCATATCTATTTCGTCAAAACCTGTATTTAAAGTTTGTACATCCCAAGACTATCCCGACGTGGTAACATACATACTAGATACAAAAGCCACGAAGGATTTCCTCGATCGTGTTTCGGCTAACCTTGGTGTCACTCCCCTGGACCCTTATCTTGCCCAGCTGGAAGCCGATGTCAAAGGGTAATTACTCCGTATTGATGAGGATCTTGAATTCCTTTGGAAGCAGAAGAGTAGAGTGGATTAGCTAAATATGGGAGATCGCAACACTCGCTTTTTTCATCTCTCGGCCAAAGCGAGAAGCACAAAAAAACTACATCTCCAATGTCCTTGACCCCCAGGGACGCGTAATTGAGCGTCAGAATGAGGTGGCTGAGGCCGCGCTATCGCACTTCGCTGGCCTCCTTGCCACCCCCCCCCCCCCCCCGATCCTGTTATCAGGAGACATGCTCCTCCCCCTCCTAGGTGGTGCCTTACGGGCCACGCGAGGTCTTGGCTGGTGAGGCCTTTCGAGGATGATGAATTATGGGCCGCTTTATCTTCTATTGGGTCCTCAAAGGCCCCGGGTCCGGACGGGTTTAATTCGTACTTCTTCAAACATCATTGGGCTTTGCTCAAGGACTCGATTCGGGCTGCGGTGCAATTCCTTTACAATGGTGGGAGAATGGTCAGGGAGGTAAATCATACATTCCTCACGCTTATACCCAAAAATCCTTCTCCCTCTGCCATCGGTGACTATCGTCCTATCTCTGGATGCAATTTATTTACAAGATTTTCTCAAGGTTGTTGGCTACCAGACTCGCCGTGGTTCTTCCATCTCTCATATCACTCAATCAGTCCGCTTTCATAAAGGTCGATCTATTAGCGACAACATTCACCTCGCAAACGAGCTTCTCCACGGCTTCGACAGGAGATCTTCCCCAACAAAGCCTGCTTGAAAATTGATCTCTCCAAGGCCTTCGATTCTATTGACCATGCCTTCATCCTGGAGGCGTTATCAGCCATGGGCTTCTGCCGCAATTGGGTCTCGTGGATTGCAAATTGCATCTCTACTACGTCCTTCTCTATTTTAATCAATGGATCACCCCGCGACATGTTTCGGGTTTCTTGTGACTTGCGGCAAGGAGACCCTCTTAGCCCCCTCCTATTTATGATCGGAATGGAATTCCTTACATCTTTGGTGGATATTGCTGCCGCAAATGGCCGCTTCCATCCTATGTGTCAGGGTCGTGGACAGGCTCCTTCGCATTTAATTTACGCAAACGACTTGCTCTTCTTCTGTAAGGGCTCTCTCCGCTCCCTCTCGGCTGTTAAGGACATCATGCTCGACTTTGAGGCGATCTCCGGGCTCAAGCTGAATCCTAAGAAAAGTAAAATTTTCAGACCTAGGTAGCCCCCTCCTGATTTTGCGGCTAATCTTCACTTGGGGATGCTTCAGCAATCGCTCCCCACCACGTATCTGGGGCTCCCCCTAGCCTCCTCCTATGGTCGAAGCAGTGATTCGCGTGCCCTCGAAGACCGTATTAGAAGACATTTCAATGTATGGAATGCTAAAAGACTATCTATGGCTGGGAGGGCCCAACTTATCAATTATGTGATCCGTGGGATATTTCTCTTTTGGGCTGCATGGGTTCTCATCCTTGCCAATGCGATTAAATGCCTGGATATGTTGTGCGCACATTTCCTCTGGGGGCGCCCTCGCCACGACGTCTCCTGGCAAAAAATTTATCTCCCTAAGCGGGAAGGGGGGCATGGGATTAAAATCCTTCTGCTCTCTTCAGGATACCATGATCGCCTCCTCTCGGTTGATTCCTCCATTTGGACTAAATTTATGCATTCCAAGTACCTCCGGGAGGCTTAATTCTGGGATATCCATGCCGCTTCCTCCTCCTCCAATATTTGACGCGTAATGCTGAGACGCCGTGATGCCTTACGTGCTACTATCCAGGGAGACTTCCCTACTGCTACTTGGATTCATTCGGACAGGGGATTCACTTTTGCCAATGCCTTCAAACTCCTTAGGCCGCAGGATGTTCCGATTTCGTGGTATGATGTTGTGTGGGATAGGAGCATCCCCCCTTCCTTTGCGTTCACGCTATTCATGGCTCATCGCGGCCAGCTTCTTACCTTGGACAGACTTAATCAATTCAGCCTCAATCTTCCTTGCATTTGCAGGCTATGTAACCAGGAGATCAAATCTCACGAGCACCTACTGTTTCATTGCCCCTTCGCCTCTTCTGTTTGGCAGGGCTCATGCTCTGCGCTTGCCATGCCGTCCTCGTCATCTATCTTGCTTCCTGACTTGGTGGCCTGGGTCCCTTCCTTGCCTTCCCAGCGCATGCGTTCTTCTTACGCTACCCTCCTCGCCACCGTGGTGTGACACATTTGGCGGGAGCGCAATCGGCTCTGGACTTCCTCAACTTGTCAAACTGTTGATCGCACCATTGCTGACATCATTAGCACTTACAATCAGATAAGGATATTGGTCGGATCTTGAGTTTTTGTTACCCTCAGGGTCCTTTTTACTCACTGCACTCATACTGACATTGTCCAAATTTGGCTAGGCATGTTAGCCATAATTTTGTGTATGTCCCTTTTACTTGTGAAATATAGAGCTTACTTTTACTTAGAAAAAAAGACATATAAGGCCATGGATAAAACTAAAGGAGGACCAGAATTTGATAATCAGAAACCTCCATAATTTCGGATAAAATTCATATATAGCAGTGAGGACAACATTTACTGGAGTAAAGGATCTATTCTCAAACATTCTACTACACCGATTCTTCCAATGATCCTAAAAGAGAGTGAATGATCAAGAAAAGCATAGGTTAGCTTAGCCGAATTTCCCAAAAATATCTCAATTTTTGGTGTCGAGAATTAGATAAAAGATTAAAAGTTTGTTGTATGAAATCACAATTTGCAAAAAAAAAAGTAATCCGTATTTTTCTTATTATCACGATCTTACATTCTTGGACAATTGTCGAAAAAACTGGTCCAGACAACTAAGTGGATTCGAATCCAACTAGATCCGTTGACATTCATCCAAAATGATTAAACCTAAGTTGTTTAAGCATAACCTCCATCATACGCTACAAGAAAAATGAGTTGTGGACACGGAATGTGACTACGGAAACTTGTGGTCGCGATAATTCTGTGGCCTCTAGTTTCTCGTAGCTACAACTCCGTAGCCAAAGTTTTCATACAAGAGCTGTAGCCACAACAAGTTCTGTGGTCACTTGTAGTGGCCGCGACATATTCGTGGTTAGAGAACTCTCGTGACGAGACTTATAGCTACGGCTACTGGCCACGACGTGTTGTGGCTAGAGCCCACTTCTGTGACCACAAGCCCCACATTCGTGGGCATAGTTCTGTAGCCACAACTTATTTTCCTTGTACTGATATATAATTTAGTCTCATACTTTGTAAGTTTTATATGCATGGCCATATTTGGAGTGTGACGAATTGCTAAATGGTTAATTTAATTATGTCTCGTGTGATACGAACACTTATCAATTTATTATAATCAAGTCGAAAGATCTCCGTGAAGAGGATTAAGGACATAAACAATTAGCTAATTTAATACATGTGGTAAATATTCAATTTAGTGATTAATTTAATGTAATCTCGATCAAGTTATGCAATACAATATGAATGCATGAATTTTTTATGATTTTTTGCAAGTTAAATTAAAATAAATATCAATGCTACAAAATGATTAGTGAAACACAATTCAATAACAAAACACATAATAATGTTCCTGAAAATTCAGTTGGTGCATTGGGGAGCATCCTTGTTGGTTGGAACGGTGATTCAGTGCATGTGAGTGATTCAGTGGAGGCTCAACACTCGTTGTCGGTGGTTCTAGAGCGCAAGGCTAATGGTGTTCGTTTTCTTTTATCTGCGGTCTAATGGGCCTTCAGGTGCGCTTGCTGGCTCAGATCTTTGGGAGGAGCTCTGTTTGGTGCGGGCAAGATATGATGACCTTCCTTGGCTCATTGGTGGGGATTTCAATGTCACCTTGCTCTCCTCGGTTCAGCCTCGGGATCGAGGTGGGATGGATCCTGGTCCACCTGCTTTTAGAGAGTTTATCAAGGAGAACTCTTTGGAAGTTTTTGATGCTTTGAACTCCTGTTTTACGTGGTGGAATACATCTTCAAGATCTAGGTTGCATTAGTTACTGTGTTCAGCGGAGCTTTTGGGGGCTTTTCCGCTAGCATTCGCTAGCTCTCTACCCCGTTGTCACTCAGATCACATCCCATCTATTGGACTCTGGTGAATCGGTTCGTTTGGGAAGCCTCTTTCGATTCTAACAATCTTGGCTCTTGGATGAGGACCTCAAGGGTCGTGTCGCTCAATGCTGGAGGGAGTTTGTTTCTTTTGGTTCAGCTTCCAGAGATATGTTGGCTTGTCTGAAAGTACTTCGATCTATGTTGGTGACTTTTCATAGGGAGCTCAGAGCGTGTCGTAGTGAAAGAAGGACCTGGCCCAAGCGGAGGTGACCATGCTAGATAAAATTGAAGATGACATGGAGCTATCTGAAGAAGAGAAATTGGCGAGGTATGTTCATCATAAGGTACTTCTTGAGGAGGACAAGAAAAGAGAAGTAGAGTGGAGGCAACGTTCGAGGCAAAGTTGGTTGAGGAAAGGTGATGCAAATAGAGATTTTTTCATGCGATGGCGAGTGGAAGGAGGCGGTAGAATTTGATCCATTCTTTGGAGGTTAGGGGAGTATTAGCTGAAGGAGAAAGGGAGATCGGGGCTACAGTTGTTGGACACTTCAGGGAGATGAGTAGGAGGAACCATCTCAGTGGGATCCATTGGCATGATAGGGATGTGCCTTAAGTTTTGGAGATCCAGGCGTCACAATTGATTTTCCCTTTTACTCTTCAGAAGGTCCGCACAACAGTTTTTGATCTGAATGCTGATGGTTCTTCGGGGCCAAATGGATTTCCTATTTTCTTTCTCTGTGAGTTCTGGGACTTGGTGGGCCAGGATGTGCTGGCTGTGGTAGAGGAGATGAGGGGAGAGAATCGTGGCTTTGATCGTCTGAACCGTTCCTTAATTTTCCTTCTGCTTAAGAAGGATGTGGTGGATCGAATAGAGGACTTCAAGCCTATTGCCCTTTCAAATGCCATCTGTCTCATTGTTGCCAAAGTTCTTGCAAATAGGCTTCGTATTATCTTGGATGACATTATTAGTGGCTCGCAGACGGCTTTTGTTCCTGGCAGAATTATGATGGATGGTGTGATCACTGCCTCTGAGATTGTTGTTGATTGGAAGAGGAGGAAGGTCAAGGGTTTTCTATGTAAGACTGACTGTTCCAAGGCGTACGATTGTGTCAACTAGAAGTTCATTTGGGCATCCCTTTCCAGACGTGGTTTTCCAGACGAATGGATATCCTAGATGAAGAGGTGTGTGACGATGGCTTCTTGCTTTGTGATGGTTAATGGAAGACAAGAAGGGGGTTTCTTCCAGCTGCTGAGGGGGGTTCGACAAGGATGCCCGCTAGCTCCTCTTCTATTTGTTATTGTAGCAGATGCGTTGTCGAGGATGGTTTCTCATGCGGTGGAGGGAAATTTTCTCAAAGGTTACACTATAAACAGTATGTCAATCCCGATCTTACAATATGTTAATGACACGGTTTTGTTTGTGGAAGGTGGAGCTTGTGAGGCTGAAGGAATTGCTACAGTTTTGAAGCTACGTGGAGGAGTATCGGGGTTGGAACTCAACAAAGAGAAGTCGATTTTTTCCCTTTGGTCTTTCAGAAGGAGAGATCGAGGCTTGTGAGTCGTCCCTGCGCTCGCGACGGGGATCTCTCCCTTTTACCTATTTGGGGTTGCCTATGGTGGATGGTCGTCTAAAGCATTCAGAGCAGGCTTGCGGGATGGCATGCTTCATGTCTATCATGGGAGGACGCTTAGTTCTCTTGAGGTTAGTCCTTTTAGTGATTCCTATCTTCTTTCTATCTTCTCACTTTCTTTCGATTGGGATTCGTAGGCGGTTGGAAACTTCGATGCAAAGATTCTTTTGGGCTGGAACTCTGCTAGTTAAGTGTAGGGTTGTGACCCTTACTAAGGCTGATGGTAGTTTGGGAGTTTTAGACCTTGAGGTTATGAACAAAGCCCTCCTTTCAAAGTGGGTCACTCATATTTAAGGTGAAGGATCAAATAGTCTCTGTACACTTTTGAGGAAGATTTATGGTATGCCTAATAGTCTGGAGTGGCGCCCCAGTAGAATGATAAAGCCTTCAAAGTTTTGGCATGAGATATGCTCGGTGCTTCCCCATATCTCTCCTTATCCGAAACCTATACTAAGGGATGGTGAAGAGGCTAATTTTTGGACTTGGGCGGATGGTGCTTTCGGTGTCAAGAAAGCCTACAAGGTCTTATATGCATCCATCGTTTTTTATCCAGGAATTACAATGCCAAGTTAAGGGCAAATCTGGTCTTGGAGGATACCTAAAAGAGTGAAAGTTTTCCTCTGGTTGTTCGGAAGAGAGCGGGTGATGACTGATGCTCGGAGGGCCATGCTCTTTGGGGCTAACAGCACCTTCTTGCGGTGTGGAGACGAGATGGAGGATGTTAATCATTTGTTTTTCCTTTGTTCTTCTTTGAGACAGATTTGGGCATGGGCCAATTTATCTACAGTTGCATCCTCAGGAGATAGAGAGTTCTGAGAGTCCATTGGTTTATCTAGAACTTGCACCATAGTTGAACAACATTAAGTGGCATATATTTTATGTGCGATTTGGCTGGCAAGGAATGGAACTATTTTCTGTGGGGAGAGATTTTATATAGAAAATGTAATAGATCATTCTAGACTCCTTTACGAGTCTTGATCATTGTAATCTTTGTATTTAACTTGTGAATATATGTTTTTGAATGTCTACCTTTACGGTTTGACACCCTTTTTCCTTCAAAAAAATATTCCTGGAAATTCTATAATATGACTTATATTAAGTTATCTAGATCTCTAATTAATTTTAGAGATAATAAATCACTCAATGCAATTAATTAAACATAAAATAGGAAGTATCTATGCTATGTAATTATTTGATTAATATTGCATCAGATCAGATTATAAAATGCACTAGATAGGGAAAATATTGTAAGATTTAAAGAGACACCAATGTCATTAAATTTGGATACATATATATATATAACTCAATTTATTCAAGGAACAAGTCAGGAGCACATTTGCAAAGAAAATATAATTAAATCTTCACAAAATATTACAAAATAGTCCTTGGAGGGACTTGAATGTAATTAATAAAAACTACACAGCTTTTGTAGGATACCACCCCCTCCCACGGGGGTATTTATGCAAATAGAGAAAGTTGTTGGGTACTGATGAATCTCCATTTCGTCGTCTTAATTTATCATTTTGACCTTAAAAAACATAGTTATTGCATGTAAATAGCCCTAATTTGCATAAATTAATATTCATTCTTTGTTTTACAAATTGTGTATAAAAACTATTTTTAAAGTCAAAATTATAGAATACAGAAAAGAAAAGAAAAAGAATAAAATATCAAAGGTATTTTATGAGGTACTGGGTGCAAAAATGCCAAGAACACGTGAGGCAACTCACGTGCATTTAGGCTCATATAATGGGAGGTGGCTCGGTATGGTATAGACCTGCGTGGCTCGCTCTAATGCTTCGAATCTGACTCGATGCTACCGAGGCTAGAGGGAAGGAAGTCGAGGCTCGGAGGATGCCTGAGCTGTAGGATCATATTGATCCTATGGTAAATGTAATGTAGTGCAATAATCGAGCTCCTCCGTGCATACGGCGATGGCGAGGCAGATCTCCGAAGACGTCCTTCTTGCTCCTCCTTACTCCTACGTCGTGGCTGAAGGTCCCCTATCGAAGACGCTCGTGGGTCAAGGAAGCTATGAGGAGATCTAGACTGCTAAATCAATGCAGGATGGACATAGCAAAAAGGAGGAGATCAGATCTAAGTGAAGCTCTTCGATCAGTGATGATCTTCGACACATGCAGGGTTACTTGATGAAGCCAAAGCACGATGGGGGTTCTAGTGTGAATGAGGTGGTTGGGGGGCTAAATGGTTGTGGAGCGAGGAGAAACCCTATTTGGTTTCATCCTCTTGCAGAGGAAGAAGATGAATTGAGGTGGAGATCATGATTGGAGGGTAGATGGAGTGAAGTAGTAGTTCTACAAAGATCGATGAACCACAATGAAGGTGGGGAATAGATCAGCTGATGGAAAAGGTGATTTTGGTGTGTGCGTTTGGCAGAAATATGGAGAAATGAAGAAGAAAATAACAAGAAAGATCAAAAGTTTTACTTGAAATGAAGAGGATGAGCAGATTGGGGATATCGATGCCTATTCTGAGATGCTTCGGAGTTGTTGCTTGACGATTCTGGCAAAGAATCAAAGCTCGAGCAGTCGTCAGAGACATTGCGACTTGGCCAAAGATGCCACGGATCTCGCTTGAGAATTGTTCTCTGTTGTCGCTTACAACTTTCTCTCTCTCTTTCTGTTACTCAAGGAGGAATTGGGCTCGGAGACACTCTCGTGCCCTATCAGTTGGCCAGATCGCGTAGTTTTGATCAAAAGAATGTGGTGGTTGAACGGTTCCATGGAGGTGGTATCAACCATCTCCAAGAGGGGCACTCGATATGGATGAGGGTCATGAAGGCTATAGTCCAGTGGTGAAATTGAAGGAAGTGGATTTGCCAGGAGGTTTGGGAAAATAGGAGAAGTGGGGTGGTTGACTTCTACGCAACAATATGGGCGAAGGGGTGCGAGAGTTTTAAGGAGATGTGTGCATCGTCTGTTGAAAATCAGTTGGCCCTGATTTGGGCGTAAGGGAGTGGCTCTGATTACTTCGATCAAATGATCAGATGACCGAGAGAAAGGCGTTGATGGAGGAGCTACAGTCGTCTAATCAAGAATATCAGACGGACATAAGGAGGATGTGGGTGCTATAATAGAGCAGGCTACATGGCTTACTGAGATTGAGCCACATAGCCCAATAAGATTAATTCAAAATACAAAAAATACTTGTAAAATAAGAAACAAATATTTATAGGTATAATTAAAAAAATATTCAACATGAAAGTTGTAGATCTTTTTTAGATCTACAACTTTCATGTATAACTCAAAGTAAGAATACATCATATATGCATAGTATTATTTTTGCAAGAAGTGTTGAAGTATTTAAAATACTTATTTAATTTTTTTATTTTTTTATTTTCAATTTATGGAGAATATTACGTTAAATATACATAATATTAGACTAATTTTTATTTGATTTTTGATAATAATAAAGTACATAAAATATTAGACAAAATAATAGAATTATCAATGTATAATAGGTATGGTTAATTAATTTTAAAGGATTAATTTTTAATTTAAATTAATTAATTCTTAATTTAATTGAATTATTTAAGTTAGACAGATTATAAATGAAAGATAAATTAGAAATTTATCACCCCCTATACTTAAAATTTTCTCTCCCTCGAGCAAATAAAGAATGAATAAATAATTGAATCTTTGATTGTGCATGTGAAATACAAGACTTGACATTTACGATATGAGTTTTAAATGTGACACATGAGCTCTAAATCTGAATCAAGTCTTGGTCAAAAGGAACTCAACTTCCCTAATTTTCATATATACTATATAATATAAATAAAAATATAGAACATAAAACTATTTTTAGAGTTTTTAGAATTTTTATTAATTTTTATAAAGTTTTTAGGGTTTTACAATTTTTAGTATTTTCCTTTTATAATTTTCTGTGATTTTTAGTCTCGAGGTTTAGTATAGGAATAATATGCATTGTAAAATTTTTTGGAATTTTTAAAGTTGATTTTATATTTTTTTATATTTTTATAAGCAAACATGGAATATTTAGCTCCTATTCTATTTTTATTAAATGAGAAAATATAAATAAATGCTAAAATAAAAATAGGCATGAAACAATAATATATCAGGCATTTAGTACAATTTTCCAAGAATTTATAACACACTAGAGCTATTTAATAAAAATAAAAAGACAATAAAATAAAATAAACAACCTAGAAGGGGTATTTTTGTAATAAAATATAAGTACAAGATTCTATATGCAATTTATCTCAAATTTCAACTTATACTACAAATTTAAGTACTAAAACTAAGTATTAAAAATTGTCAGGGCTTAAGTGCAAAATACCTAGGTCCCTCACATGCACGAGCTTGTGAGGTGACCTGGCATAGGAGCTTTTTGGCATTTACAATAAGTTCGGGGGTACTTTGCAACTTATACACAATTTTTTACACTACAAGTTATATTTATAGGACTAAAAAGAAAATCAGAAACTCGACGAGGTACAAGTGAAAATTAGTCCTTATTTGCGCACCATCCAATGTCCCTACAGATGCCACGTGGTTAAGTAACTCGATCTTGCGGCTGGGATTGGTTGATACCGCTTCGCTGATTAATGCCTATGATTAGATCAGGGCCCTGATCTCATAGTAGTTGGGTCCCCTGATCGGGTGATCCATGTACAATCTGGAGTGGGCGTTCCATCGGATGGTTGTGCTTCATTCCCCAAGAACAGGGAAGAACACCGAAGTGTTCTTCCCTCCTTCCCCAATTCCTCGTGCTCCAAGGCTCCTCACGTGTTGCTATGATGCTCAGGAGGTTCCTGTAGCTGATCCATAGCGTTTGAGGCCTTCAGAAATGTCCAGGACTCATCGATGAGGCCCTGGTGGCTCGATGAAGCTCGGGCTCCTGGGAACTGAGTTTTGGACACGATTGGCCCTCAGAGCCTTTTAGTTCCAGAAACCTGCATGGTTAGAAAGAGCAAGCACATGAGAAGGTTTTTAGGCCTTTATTGGGAGAAACTATTTTTGTACTTTATTTTGTACTTTTGTGTACAATGTTCATGTTGAGGGTTTTATTATTTGATGTGTGTAAAATAAACAGAAAATATGATAAAAATAATTGTTTATTGATCAATAAAATTAGGGTTTTCGTGTATTTTCTGTATAATTATTGTGCACTATCTCCCCTACTTTATTCATTGTCGACCACGTCAATGTTGACCTGATCGACAAAGAATAAACCATCCAACAACAATCCCAAACACTATGTGACTGCTAATGAATCATGTCACATAGGATGAGTGGGCTTTGTAGGTATCTTTTTGAGTTTGTGAACCAGTACCCTTTCCAAAATAATATATAAAGTTACCTCTTGAGTAAAGTCGCATCTACAAAAACAGGAGATGACCCATCATGCATGTATGGGTTGGAATAGAAAATTCTCCTGAAACTGTTCAAAAAATTAGAAATAAATAGTACAAGGTCAATGACAAACCTACAAATAATGAACTGCACGGATATTTGACGTTGAAGAGTTGATGAAATGATGGCGCACTAAAGTCTGCATCAAAATTATACATGCTTCATATCGAGAGCCAATAAAGCTGCAATATTTCATTTCATTTCAGTTCAGTTCATTCTCGAATGGACCTGAACAGTTTGGCATTCTTTTCTCGTAGACATCAAGTGATCCTTATCGATCGAGGAGAAAGACAAAGATGTCATTAGTTGAATTAATATTCCGTGGGACCTTAGTCTTTAAGTTGATGTGGATATATCAATGCCTTTCGAGAGGCGGTGTGTGTAGGGGTGCTAATCGAATCGAATACCTTCGAATCCTCCCGGATTCTGATTCAATTCGTTATAAAAGTTTTGAATCCGAACTCGAATCGAATTTCAAACGAATTTATAACTTAAATTCAGATTCAATTCATTTTGAGTTTCGAATATTCAAATTCGATTCATTTTATTTCGAATTTGAAATGTTAATTGATCTTGAGAGCTTACATAAATAATATTGTATGAAGAATAATATAATATAAATATTTTATTGTATAATTCTAATTTTTAAAATATATTACTAAGATAAGTTGAAAAAAACTATAAAATCAATGAAAATATCAAACCAATACAATACAGTGGATAAAAGTACCTAATTTTTACAATTATTATGAGTCTTTTACAATTTAAATATACTGTTTTTTTATGATGAAGAAATATATAAATGCAATATAATTATATTAGTCTATCAAAGAGATAGAATATCATTGACGAAAAAGATGAACACGTTATAATTATCATTGCATGTTAAAGCAAGACAAGATCAAACTTATATAGAAAGTTGATACAAATTAATATTATAAATAATGGGAATACTAAAAAATAATGTAGTAAGATAAAACCTCTTCATTAATTGTGAGATCTTCAACATCAAAAAACTAAACCATGAAAATGAAATATACGAATTTTTTATGTACAAAGGAATAACTTACATTATGATGAGAAGAACTTGTATATTACTCATGTAATGATAAATGTCGCCTTGACAATGATAATCATCATGGAAAGGAAAATCAAAACAACAAAAAAGCAAAGGAGATATATCTAGATAAATTTTGAATCACAACAAATGTTAAGGAGGAACTCGAAGTAGCAAAGACATCATTTTCATGTGCTAGGAGAAAGGCCACCGTAATCTACCGCAGGTTTTTAGGATCTGTGGTAGATAGTGGAAGGGAGAATGGAAAATGCAGTGTAAGGAACGTGGGAATATGAAAATAAATATGTGGGTGAGAATTTAGAATAATAATATTAAACATTTGATCTTTCATATTAGATTTTCTGTCTAATATTTTTTACTCTTTTTTATATTCAATATTTAGTCTTTAAGTAATATGATTATACATATATATACATATTAAATTGAATATGACTTAGAGTGATTTGTATCCTCTTAATGCTTCAAATTTATGAATAGCAATGCTAAGATTGATTATTGTACTTATACAAAGTAACTCATACCTAAGCTACTGTCACTAAACTAGAATAATAAGTAAAAACAAGAGCTTAGATATTTTTTATAACTGATGCATGAAGGACCCACTTCTTTAACTCATAACATATTTCGCAGTCAAACAACTTGAACTTATTTATAAATAGGAAAGGAAAGAGATTGGGTCTCATCAGGGGGTTCTAATGTTGCATATACACGCCAGACATTGACAAGTCACATCTATGTAGCGTGGGAGTATGGAAATCAAAGCGGCGAATACTGGACATGATATCAATGGAGCCTAGATATGATTATAAGTTTAAAATTAACCACTTAATTACTGTAGTAAGTTGGTTTGAGTGTATCTTTAGTTTCTTGCACATGTTATGCTTAGTGATATAATGCAAATGCTAAATCTTTCAATGTAAATTAAACGTAATAACTTTTTAAATACATATTCATATATTCCTTTCTGCATCTACTTACTTACAAATGAATTTGAATAAATGCACGTCAACCTTTTGATGTAAGTATGTTGTAAATTGCACAAGAATAATCATAAAAGGTCCTAATCAACCCCGAGTGGTTGTTACATGTATGTATGTAAATATGTATGTATAATATGTATGTGTATGTATGTATAAATATATGGATACATAGAGGGGCAATCCTGTGAGAGCCAAAATTGATGAGAGCATGAGAGGAGTGATTCTGGACCACAAGATTCAACCAGGAGAGAGAAGATAGAATCTTGTGGTCCAAAATCACTCCTCTCATGCTCTCACCAATTTTGGCTCTCACAGGATCACCCCTCTGGATACATATATACATATATGTATGTATATAACTATCGAATCGAATCGAATTATTATCGAACGAATTCAGGTTAATTCAAATTCGATTCATTTAGGAATCGAATCCACAAATTAAATTCAAATTCAGTTCATTTGGTTTCGAATCGAACTTTTTTCGAATTTTTATCGAACGAATCCTAATCGAATTCGAATGATTCAGTTCAATTAGCAGCCCTAGGTGTGTGGTCGAAATTCCGTGGGACCTTCGTCCTTTAAGTGGATGTGATTGATTGTGACATGAAGGGATCCACCACCAACAGTTATTATACAGATAGCTCGTGGTTGAGATATAAATGGCTCCATGAGCCACAATTATCTGGACCACAGCTCCACATCTGAAATGAAACCTAATTTAATGATCTCTGATCCAAGGATGATATTCCATAAATAAAGTGTTGCATATTCTGCAGCCCTAGTCAAGAGAGAATTATTCTTGCAGGTGAAGAGAAATTATTCGAATCTATCAGACAAAAAATAAGTTGTCCTCAAGGTTTAGAAAACCAGAACAAAGTTCAAACAAACGATCAGGCAGCTGACTGTCTGAGTCAGGTTCGACTGATGGTTTTGATCAGTCGGTCGGACTATAGTGACGGCAATGTGATGGCGGCACATGTATAAACTAGGACGGAGACAAATCTTTTAAAGTTTCTTTGTATTTCGAAACCCCTCTATCTCTTTAGTACCACATGGACTATTTTAGAGGAAGAGCATGTGTTTAATTTTAAACAAATATTTTTTCCAAGTTTTGTTTAAGTCTACGCAATTTTCAATATGCGCACAAGTACCTAACCTAACAATGATCTCGGAAATGAGACTCATTAAATCCAGTTGAATAAACACCTTCTATCTTTTGCATCCAGGTTTATTAGTCGCTTCGATGGTCATTTGGGCATTAAACGAGTCTTCTCGGTAATGTTGGATGCAACCAATGGGACCGTAGGAACTCAGTGTTATTTAATATCTTTATGGGAGAAAAACGACTCTCTCTTTTGACTCTTTGTTAATGGACAGTCCGTCTATATAAAGGATTGTACTCTTAGCCTTTGTAACATACACACACAACAAGAAGCATCGACAATCTTTCTGTTCTCCACCTCCATCTGTTATCCACCACTCGTGCGCTCATTTCGAATTCGTTAGGTGGATTTTTGTATTTTTCTCCTACGACGACGAGGCCCAATGGACATTCGACGCTTCTCTCTTGCTAGTTGTGGATGATTGAATCTGGGAGTCAGGCCACCATCAAGCTCGTGCATAGGAGTGGCAAAATTTATCTTCACGACAACGTCTTTCGACGTGCCTCCATTTCCCATGTCGGCTCTTTCAAACTAAGATTTCTTTGTTCTTATTTTGGCCATATTTGCTTGCCAATCTTAAAACAAAATATCCTTGCAAACAGTGTCAGAAAACTATAGGTTTTTCAACATTGTGAAGATAGATCCACAAGTTTTCTATCCACTGTTTGATGTTATTTTTGTTAATTAAACCTCTGCTCAAATGGATCCTAGAGCAATGATGAATTCGGAAGACATTGCTAGTCTTAGACCCAAAAAATTCGTAGGCTTACATTTCCGTAGATGACAACAAAAAATGAGGTTTTGGCTCACTTTTTTAGGATTAGTCTCTGTTACAACTCCCCCGAAGAACTCAAAACTCCTATCACTTCTGAAGATCATGTTAATTCTGCCCTATTCGTAATAAGTTCTACTTACAGTGATCCACTCTCTTCTCCTACCTCGTCTCATCCAAAAATATCTAAAGAAATAGATTACCTTTGTCATGGTAGGATTCTCTCTTATTCATCCGACGAGCTTTATGACATATACCATATGCGCTCTACCACTCTCGAACTCTGGAAAGCTTTAGATGATAAGTTTGGTATACTAGATGCATGATTAGAACGATATGCTTTTATCAGTGGCTTGACTATAAGATGGTAGAAAATAAGCATGTCTCTGAACAAGTTCTTGAATATTAAAATCTTGTCTCTAAGTCTATTGCTAGTGGCTATAAGCTCGAGGAAAATGTGCAAGTAGCAACTCTAATAAAAAAACTCCCTTCTTCTTGGAATTCTCTCTGTCATAGACAAGAGAAGATGAATATGTCTTCTCTCGTAAAGTCTCTTCAAACTGAAGATCATCACAGAACGAAAGACTATAAGTACAACCCTCCTATCAATCTTGTAGATCATGTGAACTCCAAAAAGAAACCCCATAAATTCCATCCCAAAATCCAAACAACCTTTCAAGAAAGGCAAGCAACCTGATCAGAATAATAACACTAATTTTAGGGACCAACGCATCTGCTATGTGTGTTGCAAGTACGGTCACCTTGCAAACGTATGCAAGAACCGCAAGGGACAAAAGCAGCAACCTCCTAAGAATGCTAAAGTCAATATGATTTCTGTGGGGGTCGATGCTTATGAAAGGTTAAAAACCAACTCTACTATTCTCAATATTAGTTATGCCTCCTATGATAATTGGTGGTTGGATTCTGGAGCCATATCTCACATATGTTATGATCGCTCTTCTTTTTCCACCTATAAGGCAGATAGCAACCGTGTCATCTCCTGGGGTGATGATGTCTCTGTGAAACACATTATAGGCTTCGGACGTGTGGATTTGAAGCTCACATCAGGGAAAGTCTTGATGCTATATGATGTATTACATGTTCTAGAATTTAAGAAGAAGCTTATCAGTGAAGTTCTAGTCATGTCTTCTGGTTACTCCTTCTTGAGTCAGAGGAAATAAAGTTGTGATATCTACTTTTGGATCTTTTATAGGTGTTGGCTATACTTGTAATGATCTAATCAAGCTTAGTGTTGAATATTGTAATGGTTCATCACATATTAATGAGAATTGCATTAGAACTCTTTCTACTATCGTGTCATCAGATCTTTGGCATGCATGCTTAGGACACGTACAATGAAACGTATGGTTCACATGGACTTAATTCCCAAAACTGACATAACGAATAATGAAATATGTCTAATTTGTGTGCAAGCTAAATTGCCTAAGAAACTCTTTAGATCAACAGAAAGAAACTCTATACTACTAAAACTTGTCCATACTGATGTATGTGACTTAAATCATGTTCTTACTCGTGATAACATGCACTACTTTGTGACCTTTATAGATGATTTTTCAAAGCATGGTTATGTTTATTTGCTAAGATATAAAGATGAGCAAATAGAAAAAATTAAAATCTAAAGGTCCAAGTAGAAAATCAGACCGAAAAGAACATAAAAAGGATTAGATCCGATAGAGAGGGTGAGTATGCCTCAAAAGAACTAAACTAGTTCTGTGAGGAACATGGTTGTATACATGAGACCACTGCCCCTTATAATCCTCAGTCGAATGGTGTGCCTGAAAGGAAGAACAAAACACTTATCGATATGGTCAACGCCATGTTAGCCGAATCCGGTCTTAACCACCAACGATTGTGGGAGTAGGCTCTCTTAACCATAAACTATATGCTTAGTCATATCTCTTTCAAACACATAGATAAAACTCCTTATGAACTTTGGTTCAACAGGAAATCAGTTCTAAAGTACCTCAAAGTTTGGGGGTGTTTGGCCAAAGTTAAGGTCCTTGAAAATAAGAAGATGAAGTTAGGTCCTAAAACCGTAGACTCTGTTTTCATAGGATATGTAGAAAATAGTAATGCCAACATATTTCTAGTTATAAAGTATGATATCCTAGAAATCATGGTTAATTCAATACTAGAGATTAGACCTGTAGATGCAGTATATTATGAAAAATCTTTCCTCTCAAATCTTCTCTCCCTAGATAAGTTTGTGAAGGAACTTCAAATTCTGAAAACATTGAATCACATCAAGATGCACCTCAACTTATCGAAGAAGCAGAATCCTTAAACCAAGAAGTGGTTGAGCCTCCTAATGACCTAGGTCGATGTAAAAGGACTAGAGTGGCTAAGCATTTCAGTCCTGACTTCTATACTCTCCTAGTAGAAGAAGATCCCAAGATCTATGATGAAGCTAGGAAATCCATAGATGATAGTTTCTTGAAGTAAGCAATTGATAATGAAATAAAATCTTTAATGAACAACCACACTTGGATTCTAACCGAGCTTCCCCCAAGGTACAAGACTATTGGATGTAAATGGGTTTTCAGAAAGAAGCTGCAGGCAGATGGTTCAATAGATAAGTTTAATGCTAGGCTTGTAGCCAAATGATACATACAAAAAGAAGGTGTTGATTACTTTGACACCTATGCTCTTGTAACAAAAGTTACCTCTATCTATGTTCTTATCGCCTTAGTTGAGATTCATAATCTTGAAATACATCAAATAGATGTCAAGACTACTTTCCTAAATGGCAACCTTGTGGAAGGAATTTATATGGATCAAATAAAGGGTTCGTAATCTCTGGACAAGAATACAAGGTTTGTAGATTAGTAAAATCATTATATGGTTTGAAACAAGCTCCTAAGCAGTGGAATGATAAATTTGATAAAAATGTTTTATCTGTTGGCTTCACTGCCAATCAATCTGATAGATGCATATATTCTAAGACCTCCAAGAATGGTATTGTAATCACGTGCTTGTATGTTGATGACATCTTAATCTTTGGATCAAATCCAACTATTGTTTCTGAGACTAAATCCTTTCTTGATAAAAACTTTGATATGAAAGATTTAGGAATAGCTGGTGTTATACTTGGCATAAAATTGAGATCTACTTCTAGCTACACTTTAAATCAGTCTAACTATGTAGAAAAGGTTTTACATAGGTTTGATATGTACCATAGTGTGCCTGTCAGTACTCCATATGATCCTTCCTTAAATCTTAAGGCACACACAGGTAATCCAGTGGATCAGTCTAGATATGCTCAATTCAGAGGAAGCTTAATGTATCTAGCCAACTGTTCTAGACCTGACATAGCATATGATATCAGTAGGTTAAGTAGATATACTAATGTCCTAATGCTGATCATCAGAAGGTATTATTCAGAGTTTTTACATACCTTAAGGGTAATGTGGAATACAATCTTCAATACACTAGTTTTCCAGTTGTATTGGAAGGCTATACGGATGCAAATTAGATTGCAAACTCTGATGAAACCAAGTCTACTAGTGGTTATATGTTTCGTCTTGGTGGTGTTGTAGTTGCTTGGAAATCCTCCAAACAAACTGTTGGAGCAAGATCCACAATGGAGGTTGAGTTTATACCTTTGGATTTAGCTTGTTGTCAAGGCAGACTGGCTAAGAAAGATTTTAATAGATCTACCCATAATTTCAAAGCCGTTTCCTCCTATCTCTATTCATTGTGATAGTAGATCTTCTATAGATAAATCTAAACAATCTAAGGGTAATCCTGGAAAATGTTTTATGAGATTGAGGTATGAAGAGGTGAGAGGCTTCATTACCCAAGGTGTAATATCCCTAGAATTTGTGAAATCTGTAGAGAATATTGTCGATCCTTTCAAGAAGGGTATAGCTAGAAAGCTAGTATTCAGTGCATCAAGGGGGATGGGCCTTTTACCCATTAGTTGAACACCACAGTGGTAACCCAACTCCAATCCAAAACTGGTGATCCCATGAGGAATGGTTCAAAGGGACAACGAAGTTGTGTTAGTGTTCGATGAAAGCACAAACTTAGGAGCTTTACTCTTGATCTATCCCTATGGCGCATAGTGCTTCGATGCTGTCTTGGTAAAGGATGAGCTTTGCTCTGAATGGAGTCAAGCCATATGTGGCGAGGTGTAGGACCGGACAGTACATCCTTGGAGATTCCTACTATGTGAGCGTAACCTCAGGCCGGGATTTATGTGAGTTGGGTATTCTCGCTAGAGCACTCATGAAACAGATTCTTGTGAAGGTCGTAATGCGTACACCGATATAAACACCCTAGTGCCCTCATCTATGTTTGCATGATTTATTGAAATCCGAATCAGAGAGTCTAATTCAAGACATAGTTCACCAAGTCTCTCCGGATGTAGATGAATCATTGCTAGACAAGGTTCAAAGACACAAGCTACCTATGTTGAAAGGCATAGTTCAATCATTATTTGTTTTATTTTAGTTTTTCTTTATTTTTATTTTTATTTTTATCATTCTTTAATTTTTCTTTTTATTTTTATTCTTTTAAAAGGTTTATGAAATATGCAGGAGAATGTTGGAGTACCTTTATATTTCAAAACCTCTCTACTTCTTTAGTACCACATGGACTATTTTAGAGCAAGAGCATGTGTTCAATTTTAAACAAATATATTTTTCAAGTTTTATTTTAAGTCTACGTAATTTCCAATTTGCACATAAGTACCTAACCCAATATTGATCTCGGAAATGAGACTCAATAAATCCAGTTGAACAAACACCTTCCCTCTTTTACATCCAAGTTCATTAGTCGCTTCGATAGCTGTTTGGGCATTAAACGAGTCTTCTCGGTAATGTTGATGCAACCAACGAAACCATAGGAACTCGTTGTTACTTAATATCTTGATGGGAGAAAAACGACTCTCTTTTGGCTCTTTGTTAATGGCCAGTCCATCTATATAAAGGATTGTACTCTTAGCTTTTGTAACATACACATACAACAAGAAGCATCAACAATCTTTTTGTTCTCCACCTCCATATGTAATTCACCATTTGCACGCTCATTGCGAATTCGCGTAGGCGGATTTTTGTGCTTTTTTTCTACAATGACGAGGGCCAACAGACATTCGACGCTGCTCTCTTCTAGCACCAGGAGGCAGTAACCAACTGAGGGGTGATTGAATCTGGAAGCCATGTGATGAATACCCATTCATCACTCTTTATTCTTCTATTTTAGCTACAAAAACCCTTGCAAATACATGTAGATATGTATAAATACAAATAATTATCAAAAGCATGCATTGTGTAAAAACCTATAATTAGCATGTTTTTGTGCAAAAATAAAAAGAATAAAGAGCAAAAAGAAAAAGAGGGAAATATTTAGAATAAATATTGAGCAACCTAACCCAAGGGAGGGCTCAGCATGGGCCTGACCGCATAAAAGCCAAAGTAGAGGGAGATAGGAGCTCATGTGTATATACTTCTGTAAATACATAAAATTATATTTTCCTCACCCAAAAATATGCTTGTACATATTGTGTGTATATTTTATCAAAAACAAAATAAAAATTTAAAAATCAAAAATTCAAAAATGCCCTTTCACCATGTGTATAAGACCATCATCCTTTATCTATTTAACCCTATAAATAAATAAAATTATTTTCTAAACTTTTTGTAAATATTCTATGTTACATATTGTAAATACATAAAATAACAAGAAACAAAACAAAAATCAAATAAAAATTACAAAATTAAAAATACAAAAATACACTGTATAAATACCATGTATATAAATGTATACAACTATTTATTTCACCCTTGTGTATAAATAATTAAAATAAAATAAAAATACCATTTTGTTCTTTATTTTATGATGTAAATAAATAAAATACAAAATGAGCATAAAAATACATAAAAATAACAAATAAAAAAATCAAAAATTAAAATCTATATAGTGTACATACACCTATATATATAGCTACCCTATTTTTATTTCCAAAAATTAATTAAAAATCACCAAAAAATAGAAAAAAATAAAAGAAAAATATTTCATGTTTTGAGTTTTCTTTAATTCGGCCTATTTCTACCTTAAAATAAATAAACAAAAATTAAAAACGTGGCAGCTCCTGATTGGTCCACGGGGGATTGTTGACCCCGGTCAACTCCCCCGCGGACTCCTTCCTTTTCTGGAAGATGCGCGCCGCCCCGCCTTCTCCGATTTTTCCACGCGTCTCCAGGCTGTCGCCCACGCATACCCTGCGCCCGGATCCTTCGTTGATCATCCGTCATCCTCGCCCGATCCTTCGCCGCGCGATCCATGCCTTCCATAGCCGTCGCCCCTCAACCCTAATCGCCCCTGACGCTTTATATATTCTCACCTCCGCCGCCTCCGCGCCCCATCTTTGGACCTTCTCCTTCTTCCCAGTGACCTCCATAGGCACCGCGAGAGTGACAGCAAGCGTTTGCCCTTGTTGCAGCGAGGCGAGGAGGAGAAACCACTGATCCGGCGATCTTCGCCGCCGTTGCTCCGCCATCAGCGTCGAGCACCGAGCCTCAGGCCTTGACGCCCTTCGAGGCTACGACCAGGAGTTAGCCACACTCCAGCACAGTCTTCCGCTCCACCCAGGTAGTTGATTAGCTCTTTTATTCCGTTTAATTTTAGGTTTCCCCCAAATCGTATCTCCGACGTATCCCCCTGATTCCGGCCATCTCGCGTAATATCTCGACCGTCCGACCCGATCATCACCTTCGCCATTCCCTCACGCACCTTCTACGCCCTTTCACTCAACCCAGATCGCACAGGATCTGGGAATCGAGCTCCACCGTCCTCCGCTCGCCGGAGCTCTTCCGCCCCACCGCACCGTTCACCGTCACCTCGCTTCCTTGGGTCGAGGCACTTTGCCCTCGACCCGCGAAGCGTTCTGGTTGCTTTGCAGGTTCAAAGGGAGGCATCTGAGCCCCCCTTACATTCAAGACCTGAGCTTCGCGCCGCCAACCTCGCCGGAGCCCCTCCAGGGCTCGGCTGGGTCATCGGCCACCACCATCAGCTGCGAGACAGTCCAGCGGATCTTCTCCAATCACTAGCAGCAGCTGAGGAGGACCGGAGTTCACGCACGAGGCCGGCGAAGTTCGCCGGCGTCGAGTTCTTTCACCATCCTCCAGAGCCGTCCGATGAGGCCTCCGCTCCAGTTCTAATCCCAGCCGTCGATCTGTAGAGGAGCAGCAGCCGTCGATCAATCTGAGGATCTCATCTGGACCGTTGCAGCCGAGGAGAGAGGCGTAGGAGCCCAGCACCGCTTGATCTTCCACGTGGCCTCCCTCGGACCGTCAATCGAGCCCAAGAGTCGAAGGAGTAAAGCGCCATCCGTTTCCAGCCGTCAGATCACCCACGTGGCGCGCATCTAGCCGTCGGCGAATAAAGGGGTAAATATCTTAGGGCCCCCTCGTAGTTTGTCATTTCATTTCCAGTCCTGTAAATAGTTTTCAAACTTTATTTACGTAGGGTAAATTGCAGTATGGACCTTGTGGTTGTTACGATTTGCATGAATGCCCCTGTTTGTATGTGACCACGTGCGTCGTCACGTGTGTATCTGGGCTTTTTACATATTTAGTCCTGAAGATCTGGGATGTTATGAATTGAAAGAATATTTTTGAGTTATTGCATTTATGCCCCTGTGAGTGTTGTTTATGCGCATGTGCGATATTTAGTGGGCTTTTTGCAACTACGTCCCTGGGCTTTTGATACTAGTTATCAAAAGGCCCTCAGACTTAGTTTTTGTTACCATTAGGTCCCTGTGTGCCCCAGCCACGCGCCACGCGCGTGACTTGCTGGGTATTTTGCACCAGAGACCCCAGATCTTCGGGTATTTGCACATTGGTCCTTGTGCACAGTACCCTCACCTTTATTTTTGAATAAAATATCAAACCACCTCCAAATTCGATGAGATTTTGACACATGGCTCCTGCCATGGTGTAGGAATTTCTGTGATTTTTGAGGACATTTTTATTTTCATTTAGTATTTTTAAAAATTCAAAAACCTACTATTTAGCTACTGTCTAGGTTTAAAAATCACAAAAAATATAAAAACACCCCCAAAAATTCTAAAAAAAATTAGATACTGTAGTTTGCTTGTTGTGTGATTTTCTAGCCAATTTTGGCTATTTTTCATCACTTAAAAACCCTAAAAATTGAAAAATCCCTAAAAACTCATAAAAATTATAATAAATAAATTAAAAATCCAAAAACAATAATTTTGGTGCTCGAATTTTCCTTATTCTTTCTAGATTATAGGAAAATTACCTTCAGGGCTTTTTGAGATCCAAGAATATTTTATTTTTGGGGTCTTAAGCCTTGCTGGACAGTACCCTCTGTTTTTCGCATTGTTTGATTTTTAGAAAATAAAATAAACATCAGAAAAATCTCAAAAATTCACCAAAAACATAAAAAATTATAAAACACATAAAAACATTTTTCTTTGAATTTTTGCTTGATTTTTAATGCTTTAAATAAATTGTTGAAGTTCATTATCTGTGTGCCTTCTTTAATTTTCTCATCATTTAAAAAAACCTAAAAAATGTAAAAACAAATAAAAAACCCTAAAAAGTATTCTCTTGGATTTCTGACTACATCGTAGGCTATTTAGCCAATCCGTGCTCTTTGTGTTCGACCCTGGGAGCTATACCAGGTTAATCCTCTAGCAGGACCACTTCTCTGTGTTTCATCGATTTATCTTCATTTGTGGTTCATATTTTTTTCTTGATTGACTCAGCCCGAGTGATTGAGGTCGCGGCGACCTTTACTTCTGTACCCTTACCTTAGTCGCTCGGGCGGTCATCAGAATGGCGCCGTTGCCGGGGAGCACGGCTTTGTAGTCACTTGTCCATATTGTCTCTCTCTATATTATTATTGTCTTCTGACCTTCTCTCTCTTTGATTTTTGTGCGAGGTACTGCTTGGACAACTTGGAGTTTACTATTGAGAGGACCCGCGCAGGAGGAAGAGAGAGAAGAAGAAATTTTCTATTTAGAGAGAGAGAGCTGACAATATTGTTGTAATAACTTAGACTTTGAACTGTGGACACTTGTAACTTAGCGGGTCTGTTTCGCCGAGCACCGGTGTGCTCGGGGGACCCATTTGGATTTTCGCGGCTTTTTCTACGGTTTTGATAGTTAGCTGCCTTTTCCGGTGTTTACACGGTTTTTCTCGAGCCCCTAGATTTAGGAATTTCTCTTGCTTGTGACGTAAATTTCTAAGGCCCAACACCTAATAGAATATCTGTTCCTATAGAACGTAATTGGACCTTAATAAAATTCACTGAAAAAGTTAGTTTAATTGGATTTGAGACCACGTGCCGTGAGGAGTCACATACAGCGCTGGCAGGACCCGTTGTGGCGGGCACCGAGTGACTCCCAAGATCGGACTCCGGACTCGATTCTGTTAGCTAACTATCGTTCTTCACGATCAATAGAAGTTGCTTGTCTAAGGCCGATTTTTTTCCCGTTGCATCATTTAGGTAGTTTTATTTCTGTCTTTAAATTCTGCGCGGATCACTTGCATGTAGAGTGCTGGAGACAAGGTACGCATTTCTTTCTCTGCATGCATCATTGATTTCTTCGCGCATCGGCTTTTTCGTCTTCTCCCTCTGTTTTAGGCTTAATCATCAGGAGAATCGGAAAAACCGTTAGGCCGCTTGTATTTATTTTGAAAAAAATTAAAAAGAAAAAAAACAAAAAAAAAATTGGGACTGGATAACATTATTGACCCTAAAAGACACTCACATTAAAAATTTGTCTTGGGGAGAGCAACCCCCTCCTTGTATGGTTTGGATGCGCGAGAGAGTGACCCGCACCCTAGGTAGAACCCTCCGGTGTTATTTCTAGCTGACTACCGACTCTTCCGTGCGGGCCAGTCGGTTGGAGTAGCATCGGGTATCCTAACAGGTCACGTAAGCGCTCTGATATTTTGTGTGTTCACCAAATAAAATTGACAAGATAAATTGACCGAGCTTTCACGGTCTTCAGATTGTGTTGCGTTGGTGAACCGAGGGTTTGCTTTGCGATCATATTTTCTCCAGATCCCATCCGCCCAACTCGCCAAGATCAAGATGATGGGTAGACGATCTCTTAGGCAGCCTCTGGCTGCACCGCTTTCAGGCGCGTCTACTTCATCATCTAGGTTGGCCCGTGAGAATCAAGACCAGCTCTCCGGGCCCGAGTACGATTCCACCCTGTTCCCCCTCGACCCCCTTTCTTTTGCTACTGAGAGACATGAGCCCGAGGAAAGACGAATTGATTTGACAGAACCTGAGTTGGGCTCATCTGATTTTGCAGACGTCGGTATGGCCGCCAGATCAGAAGATTACCCCGGAGGTCAGCAGGGAGAGCAGCATGTCGTATTTGACCAGGGGGCGATCAACTCCACCCTGATCGCATCATTAGAGACCGTTCAGCAGCAGTTACGCGATCAGGGGGCATTCATGATCGAGATGAGAAGGGAGTTGGAGCGACTCAGAGAGCGAGACGAGCCGAGCGAGCCTGAGGACATTCCTGACGCTGATGCAGCAGCAGCAGCCGCAGCAGCAGCTGCCGCAGCGGCAGCCGCCGCCGGAGCAGGACCACCGAGACCGATGCGGGAGTTACACAACCCCGGATCTACACTGATGCACCATTGGGTGGTGGTACCTGCTATCGTGGGGGATTTCAAGTTCCCTCCGAACACCCTGCAGATGCTTCCTCATTTTCACGGACTTGCCACTGAGGAACCCCATCTCCATCTCCAGGAGTTTCTGATGATCTGCAGCACTGTCCACGACCGTCATGTGGACCAAGATACGATTCGAATGATGGCCTTCCCTTTTTCACTGGCAGATAGAGCAGCCGCCTGGCTGAAACATTTAGGGAAGTTTGTTTACACCTGGGAGCAACTCCGCACCGAGTACTTGAACAAGTACTATCCACTCGGGCGGACGAATGCAGCGAGGGCCCTGATCAACAACTTCTCCATGCTCCCTAACGAGCAGTTTCACGAGGCATGGGAGAGGTTCAGAGAGCTTCTGGATAGATGCCCACACCACGACATTTCGAAGCCGAACCTAGTTCAAAGCTTCTTTAGTGGGATGACGCCAGAGCTTCAGGGTCTGGTGAATGCTTCTTGCGGCGGGTCCTACTTTGCCAAGGACCACAACCAAGTCTGGGCCATCTACGAGGAGATGGCAGAAAATTACATGGTGATGTCCCAGACTCGGTTGTACACCCAGAGATCTCAGCAGCCCCCAGTATACCAACCACACCAGCCATCATCCTTCGTACCTCGTCCCTACCAGCAGCAGGGACAGAATTGGAGACGTGAGCAGCAGGCTCACCAGCAGCAGCATCCTTCCTCTTACCCCTCTCAGCCACAGCAGCATCAGGCCCAACAGCCTCATTATCAGAGAGGCAACCCGTCGGGCTCCCATGAGAGCCCCGCCATGGATGATCTAGCCCGCCTCTTCACAGAGCAGCAGGCTACATTTAGACGGGAGATGGACGAGTTCCGCCAGGAGATGCGGGACCTGATGAGAGGGAAGGCCGCCATCCCTGCACAGATCGAGCCGAATCCGAATAGCTTGAAGAGGAAATCTGAGCAGGTAGTTCACACTGAGCCTACCGCTCCTAGTAACTCATTTGATGATATGTCATCGGATCTATTTGATGCTGATTTTGTTACACTTAGGAGCGGTAGAAGACCAGCAGGCGGCGCCTCATCTGAGCGACAACACGAGGATCCATCTAGAGCGCCAGATAAGGAAGAGGAGAGCGGTACTGAAGCCGCACATCATGATGACGGTGGTACTTATGCCACCCAAGATGCTGATTCCACCGGCGGTACTGAGGTCGCCGTTTCACCACATCGAGGAGGTGGTACTGACGCCACCAGCAGAGCCGAGCCAGCCTGCGGTACTGAGGCCGCAAGACGTCTAGTTGTAGAGCCAGCTAGAGGTGGTACTGAGGCCACCCATATTTATTCTGATAGAAATGTTGTCTTTCCTCGTATGAATGTATCTCAGAACCCTAATTTGAATAAAGGAAAAGGTTTAGTTTCTTCTGATCCCACTGTGGTGAATGATGTTTGTGAGGATCCGGTCATCGAACCGTCTAGGCCTATTCCTAGTCCTTCATCTGAGAAGGACCCTGTGATCCCCTTTCCTAGAGCCCTTGAGTTGGGGAAGGGGAAGAAAAAAGAAAAAGATCCAAAAAAGAGAGAGCAGGAGGAGTTCAGCCAGGGCATGATAGACTGATTTCACATCCAGCTGACTCTCAATGAGGCTTTACAGCACATTCCTCTTCTTTAGCGATCCCTAAGAGATAGGACCACAGTCAGGAGGAAGAAGAGGAACAAGACCGCAGAAATTCATGTGCTAACAAAAGCCACGTGTTACGCGATCCAGAACCATCTGCCGACTAAGAGGCCAGATTTAGGGGCCCCGTATGTCATATGTCAGATTAATGAGCAGAGGTTCGACCGTACTCTCTTAGATAGCGGATCGTCGATCAACCTTCTTCCGGCAGCCCTTCTCGACCACTTAGAGTTGGGCACTCTTAGACAGAGCAGGACATACCTTCAGTTTGCTGATCGGTCTGTCAAGAGGCCAAAGGGGTTGTTGCGAGACGTTGTCGTCACGATTCAGGGTTTGCAATTCCCCGTGGATTTCGTCGTGCTGGACATGGAGACCCCTGACTCGTTGACCGATTCCCCCATCATCCTCGGTCGCCCGTTCTTGGCCACAGCCAAGGCAGTGACTGACCATGACAGTGGGAAGGTATTCTTTCGCGTCCAGGGAGAGAGTATACAAATAGAGACGGTTAAGGACCACAGAACCAGAGATAGATCCCGCTCACATGGCAGTACAGATTCAGAGCAGCTGACAGACGCAGAGCCAGACATCCACCAGGACTGTGATTTTGTGATCACAGATGATGAGGCAATTTGGGCAGATCCTGCAGCACAGACCATCCTCTCATATTCAGACACAGCTGATGTAGAGATGATAGCAGAGGATAGCCTGGAGAGCACAACCCTGGTTCAGGATACTATTGAGTCAGCAGAGTCGGACCTTGATCGCAACACGATTTTCAGTGATGGTGGTACTGAGGCCACCCTGCTCTACGGTGGTACTGAGGCCACCGCAGTTGATACAGATCCCTCAGATTCAGAATCTGATTGGGCAGATTGTGATGATCAGATGCCAGATCTGGATCCACCTGAGCCTATAGATGAGGAGGAGGTAGAGGCAGAACAGATCAGAGACAATGCAGAGGACCCGCCTTCTCCAGACCCAGTTTGTGAGAGTTCTTTATCATTTTCCCAGGCAGATTTGGCAGAATTGTCCACATACACACATCTTCTTCAGAAGCCAAATTTGCCAGCACCCAGCTGTCCAGAGCTAAAGCCGCTCCCTACTTCGCTGAAGTATAGATTCCTTGCGGGAGAGTCTGAGATGTACCCAGTCATCATCTCTGCCGATCTGACTGGAGAGCAAGAATCCCGTCTGATGGAGGTTCTTGAAAAGAACCGCAAGGCAATTGGATGGAGCGTAGCAGATCTCCATGGGATTAGTCCCTCGTTGTGCTCCCACCATATCTATCTCGAGGAAGGGGCAAAGCCGTCGCGTGAGTTCCAGCGGCGACTGAACCCCAACCTAAGAGAGGTTGTTATGAAGGAAATATCAAAATGGTGGAGTGCAGATTTTATTTATCCCATTTCCGACTCCAAGTGGGTTAGCCCCTTGCATGTGGTGCCCAAGAAGACGGGCATCACGACTGTGATCAGTGAGTCGGGAGAGGAGATTGCTACACGAGTACCCACCTCTTGGCGGGTCTGTGTTGACTACAGGAGACTCAACCAGGCCACCAAGAAGGACCATTTCCCCCTGCCTTTTATTGATCAGATCATAGAGAGACTGGCAGGAAAGAGCCATTACTGCTTCCTGGATGGGTACTCGGGGTACAATCAAGTGGCCATAGCTCCTGAGGATCAGGAGAAGACCACCTTTACCTGTCCCTTCGGTACATACGCTTTTCGACGCATGCCATTTGGGCTATGCAACGCCCCTGCGACTTTTCAGAGATGCATGCTGTCGATATTTTCGGACATGGTAGGGGAGTGTTTGGAGATCTTCATGGACGACTTCTCGGTTTACGGTGACGGATTCGACTCCTGTCTTGACTGCCTAGACCGAGTGCTCCAGCGATGTATTGCTACCCGCTTGGTTCTGTCTTGGGAGAAGAGTCACTTCATGGTGACTCAAGGGACGGTGCTTGGCCACATCATCTCCAACAGAGGCATGGAGGTTGATCCGGCCAAGGTTGATGTCATTAAAAAAC
The DNA here is from genome assembly GCA_037367405.1 of Ottelia alismoides. Lineage (NCBI taxonomy): Eukaryota > Viridiplantae > Streptophyta > Magnoliopsida > Alismatales > Hydrocharitaceae > Ottelia > Ottelia alismoides. The sequence continues at coordinate 587,166 of JAZKJV010006783.1, read as the reverse complement.
TCACCCCGCCGTCTAATTTGAAGCAGCTACGATCATTTCTGGGGCACGTTGGTTTTTATAGGAGATTCATTCATGATTTCAGCAAGATTGCCCGACCGTTGACTGACCTCTTGACGAAAGACACCGAGTTCCTTGTCGATGACAAGTGTCTTTCGTCCTTTGAGACTCTCCAGCAGTGTGTTATTGAGGCTCCTGTCCTTCAGCCACCAGATTGGTCTCTCCCATTCGAGATCATGACGGACGCCTCTGATTTTGCCGTAGGGGTCGTGCTAGGACAGAGGAGGGATGGAGTTCCGTTTGCCATACACTATGCTAGCCGCACATTGGATTCCGCCCAGCGGAATTATACCGTCACAGAGAAGGAGATGCTAGCAGTAGTGTTTGCCCTAGATAAATTCAGATCATATATCATTGGATCTAGAGTGACTTTGTATACTGACCACACCGCCATCAGGTACCTCATGTCAAAGAAGGATGCCAAGGCCAGACTTACTAGATGGATCCTTCTACTCCAGGAGTTCGACATTGAGATCAAGGATAAGCCTGGAGTCAAGAATGTGGTGGCGGATCATCTCTCCCGACTAGAGCAGCCTGAGGATTCTGAGCAGATTGATCCCATTTGTGATACCTTCCCAGACGAGGCGATCCTTGCTATCGCCTCACTCCCGTGGTATGCCGATATTGTGAACTTTCTCGTTGCTGGGAAAGTCCCACAAGATTGGCCCAGGCAGAGGATTGAGACCTTCCTTGCGAAGGCCAAATCCTACCACTGGGAGGATCCCATCCTTTACCACGAAGGAGGGGATAGCATCTGGCGTCGGTGTATTCCTCAGGAGGAACATCATAGTGTCCTCACTTACTGCCACAAGCTTGAGGCAGGAGGACATCATTCTGGGAGGAGAACGGCACAGAAAGTGCTTCAATCCGGCTTGTGGTGGCCTACACTCTTCAAGGACTCTGATGAGTTCGTGAAGAGGTGTACTGACTGTCAGAGGATGGGCACTTGTGGACAACGTGATATGATGCCGATGCAGCCCATTCACTTCTGTGAGGTTTTTGACGCATGGGGCATCGATTTCATGGGTCCATTCCCTAAGAGTCAGGGATTTGAGTACATTCTGTTGGCCGTAGATTATGTTAGTCGTTGGGTTGAGGCTATCCCCGCCCGAGCCGTAGATGCGAAGACAGTTTGCAGATTTTTGAAGAAGCACATCATCATGCGGTTTGGGGTTCCACGAGTTCTGATTTCTGATGGGGGATCTCATTTCATCAACGACCAGGTGAAGGCCCTTGCTAGCGAGTTCAGTATAGACCATCGTGTTGCCACACCTTACCATCCACAGACGAATGGTCTAGCTGAGGTGTCGAATAGGGAGATCAAGAATATTTTGCAGAAAGTCGTCCGCCCTGACCGAAAGAATTGGTCACAGCTTTTGGACTCGGTCTTGTGGGCATATAGGACGTCTTTCAAGACTCCATTGGGTACATCTCCCTTTCGCCTCGTTTATGGCAAGCCATGCCATCTACCTGTTGAGCTGAGGCACAAGTCACTTTGGGCAGTCACAGATATTCTTATGGATCCATATGGTATAGGAGACCAGAGGAGGGCAGAGTTAGCCGCCTTGGAAGAGCTTAGAGATGCAGCTTTCTCGAGCAGCCTACATTATAAGGAGAAAGTCAAAGAGTGGCATGATTCTCATATCAACCACAAGCATTTTGAGATTGGACAGAAAGTATGGTTGTTTGATGCAAGGCTACGATTATTTCCAGGGAAGCTACAGAGCAAATGGAAAGGACCCTATTCGGTCAGAAAGGTACACGATAACGGTAGCATTGATATATCTGAGTTATCTTCTGAGAGTACCTTCCGAGTGAACGGCCAGCGGCTCAAACCATTTCTAGATCATGAGCCGCGGGACGTTATTATTGCCGCTATTCACTTTGCGTGAGATGTGGTCTTTTGACTCACATCTTTTGCATCTCACGCCTGATTTTCACTGTTCCTCCGCCTGTATAGATCCAGTTGTCCATATCGTTCTATTCTCTAGTCCCACATCCCGTCTCTCATCTTATGATTATGCTATACTTAGGGTGTACTTTACCCTAAGTATAGGGGGGATGTCGGACCTGCGAGTATTCTTTTCATTCTTTCTGCTCCTGTTTTTGCTGCCTATACTTAGGGATATTTTACCCTAAGTATAGGGGGGGCAGATTCTGTATATTCTTCACTCGGCTTTCCCTTCATGTACAGCTTTCTATACTTAGGATTAGTTAATCCTAAGTATAGGGGGAGACCACCGAGTTCCTCTCATTCTATTCATTTATTCATTCCTGTACTTAGCCATTCCTTTTCACTTCCCTTTTACTAAGCACGAGTTATGTCTTCTTCATCGCTCTTGATCACTCTGAGGACATCGTTCGAGCTAAGTATAGGGGGGTGTGTATATATTTCATATATACTTTAGTCATAACTCGTACTTTGTGTGAGTGTGTTAATAAATAAAATGGCTAAAAATCACAAAAATTTAAAAATTTTTCATGTACATAAACCTCTTTTATTCTTGCACATACATAGCTAGTGTATAAAGTATTTTTGTAAAAATGATTTTAAAAATCTTTTGTGTAAAGCTTGTGTAAATATTTTGTATCAAAATTATGTATATAGTACAAAATTTTTCCAAAATGTTTTGAAAATCAAAAGTTTGCAAAAATCTTGTGTAAAAGATTGTAAATATCATTTTGCAAAACTTGCACCTCATGCATCATTCATAATTTCAAAACATTTTTCAAAAATTTTGCATGATTGTAAAATGTTTGTAAATAGCATCTTGTGTACGTATATGTATATAGTTTTTCCTGGATGAGAGTTGACATTTAAACTAAGCCTGGAATTAAATTGAGAAATGGAGCTTGAATAAGATCTTAATCCACTTAACTTCAAGAGGAACCTTGTAGGACTTAGGGTTAAGGCTTTTCAGGTCCATAAGGACTTAATTCTTTGAGTCCACTAGGCTATGAGCATATGTCATCTTGATGAGCCTAAGTAGAGCACTTAACAACACACGCATGACTCTCAGAGACAATGGCTTGACTTGCACCTGCACTTTACACATGGCTCTCCACGGATGAGGTGGTGAGGAGGCAGTTTCCTTTGGCGTGGGGTAGCATATGAGGGTAGTACTTCTAGGCGGAACCTCTCTTCTTCTTATAGTGAAGGAAGTGCACCTCAACTTGGTCTAGTAGTGTTGAAAGCTAAAGACAAAAGCTGTGGGTTGCAATAAAGCTTCAAAAGAGGGATAGTCTACTGGCTCAAGGGGAAATTTCTTATATGCTGCACCATGTAGATATGTTGTACAGAAGTTCTTGAAAAAAAAATGCAAAAATGCAAAAAGAACTCCAAAAAAGTGGTGGGTCGGATTGAAAATTTAATAACCCCACCGGAGTATAAAGCAAAAGCTTATGGTATCCATGTTACATCTCATGAAGCTTGCAGCGGGAGACTTAGCTACACTGGCTAAGCTTCCAAAACTCTATACTTCTACCCCCTCTCCTTGAGCCGGTTGCACTTGAACTTAGAAGGGAATACCCCGCTTCTCGAGGAAAGAGTTGCTAGACTGAGGCATTAGAGTTACCAGGTTGAGGGAGGTTGTTTCTTTGTTACTTCTGAGGTGGGGAGCCACATATCACCTACACCGCAAGGAAAGATTCATGGTCATTAGAGTTTGTGTATGTAGACTTGTTCTGATCTGGTTTATTGAGGAGTCTTGCCCATAGATTGGTGGAACTTGGAGGCTGTTGAGTTTTAAGCTTAAGTCCAAATAAGGTTCCGACACATTAATAATCCAAAGATCTGATCGAGCTCCATATTTCAATTTAATGAAGGAAAATTTAATAAGTCAACCTTGATCCATGTACATCCTCTTTTTCTTTTTCTTTTTCTTTCTTTTTCACTTCTTTTTCAAATAAGTGTTTGCTAAGGGACTAGCAAAGTTAAGCATAGGGGGGTGATGAATACCCATTCATCACTCTTTATTCTTCTATTTTAGCTACAAAAACCCTTGCAAATACATGTAGATATGTATAAATACAAATAATTATCAAAAGCATGCATTGTGTAAAAACCTATAATTAGCATGTTTTTGTGCAAAAATAAAAAGAATAAAGAGCAAAAAGAAAAAGAGGGAAATATTTAGAATAAATATTGAGCAACCTAACCCAAGGGAGGGCTCAGCATGGGCCTGACCGCATAAAAGCCAAAGTAGAGGGAGATAGGAGCTCATGTGTATATACTTCTGTAAATACATAAAATTATATTTTCCTCACCCAAAAATATGCTTGTACATATTGTGTGTATATTTTATCAAAAACAAAATAAAAATTTAAAAATCAAAAATTCAAAAATGCCCTTTCACCATGTGTATAAGACCATCATCCTTTATCTATTTAACCCTATAAATAAATAAAATTATTTTCTAAAATTTTTGTAAATATTCTATGTTACATATTGTAAATACATAAAATAACAAGAAACAAAACAAAAATCAAATAAAAATTACAAAATTAAAAATACAAAAATACACTGTATAAATACCATGTATATAAATGTATACAACTATTTATTTCACCCTTGTGTATAAATAATTAAAATAAAATAAAAATACCATTTTGTTCTTTATTTTATGATGTAAATAAATAAAATACAAAATGAGCATAAAAATACATAAAAATAACAAATAAAAAAATCAAAAATTAAAATCTATATAGTGTACATACACCTATATATATAGCTACCCTATTTTTATTTCCAAAAATTAATTAAAAATCACCAAAAAATAGAAAAAAATAAAAGAAAAATATTTCATGTTTTGAGTTTTCTTTAATTCGGCCTATTTCTACCTTAAAATAAATAAACAAAAATTAAAAACGTGGCAGCTCCTGATTGGTCCACGGGGGATTGTTGACCCCGGTCAACTCCCCCGCGGACTCCTTCCTTTTCTGGAAGATGCGCGCCGCCCCGCCTTCTCCGATTTTTCCACGCGTCTCCAGGCTGTCGCCCACGCATACCCCGCGCCCGGATCCTTCGTTGATCATCCGTCATCCTCGCCCGATCCTTCGCCGCGCGATCCATGCCTTCCATAGCCGTCGCCCCTCAACCCTAATCGCCCCTGACGCTTTATATATTCTCACCTCCGCCGCCTCCGCGCCCCATCTTTGGACCTTCTCCTTCTTCCCAGTGACCTCCATAGGCACCGCGAGAGTGACAGCAAGCGTTTGCCCTTGTTGCAGCGAGGCGAGGAGGAGAAACCACTGATCCGGCGATCTTCGCCGCCGTTGCTCCGCCATCAGCGTCGAGCACCGAGCCTCAGGCCTTGACGCCCTTCGAGGCTACGACCAGGAGTTAGCCACACTCCAGCACAGTCTTCCGCTCCACCCAGGTAGTTGATTAGCTCTTTTATTCTGTTTAATTTTAGGTTTCCCCCAAATCGCATCTCCGACGTATCCCCCTGATTCCGGCCATCTCGCGTAATATCTCGACCGTCCGACCCGATCATCACCTTCGACATTCCCTCACGCACCTTCTACGCCCTTTCACTCAACCCAGATTGCACAGGATCTGGGAATCGAGCTCCACCGTCCTCCGCTCGCCGGAGCTCTTCCGCCCCACCGCACCGTTCACCGTCACCTCGCTTCCTTGGGTCGAGGCACTTTGCCCTCGACCCGCGAAGCGTTCTGGTTGCTTTGCAGGTTCAAAGGGAGGCATCTGAGCCCCCCTTACATTCAAGACCTGAGCTTCGCGCCGCCAACCTCGCCGGAGCCCCTCCAGGGCTCGGCTGGGTCATCGGCCACCACCATCAGCTGCGGGACAGTCCAGCGGATCTTCTCCAATCACTAGCAGCAGCTGAGGAGGACCGGAGTTCACGCACGAGGCCGGCGAAGTTCGCCGGCGTCGAGTTCTTTCACCATCCTCCAGAGCCGTCCGATGAGGCCTCCGCTCCAGTTCTAATCCCAGCCGTCGATCTGTAGAGGAGCAGCAGCCGTCGATCAATCTGAGGATCTCATCTGGACCGTTGCAGCCGAGGAGAGAGGCGCAGGAGCCCAGCACCGCTTGATCTTCCACGTGGCCTCCCTCGGACCGTCAATCGAGCCCAAGAGTCGAAGGAGTAAAGCGCCATCCGTTTCCAGCCGTCAGATCACCCACGTGGCGCGCATCTAGCCGTCGGCGAATAAAGGGGTAAATATCTTAGGGCCCCCTCGTAGTTTGTCATTTCATTTCCAGTCCTGTAAATAGTTTTCAAACTTTATTTACGTAGGGTAAATTGCAGTATGGACCTTGTGGTTGTTACGATTTGCATGAATGCCCCTGTTTGTATGTGACCACGTGCGTCGTCACGTGTGTATCTGGGCTTTTTACATATTTAGTCCTGAAGATCTGGGATGTTATGAATTGAAAGAATATTTTTGAGTTATTGCATTTATGCCCCTGTGAGTGTTGTTTATGCGCATGTGCGATATTTAGTAGGCTTTTTGCAACTACGTCCCTGGGCTTTTGATACTAGTTATCAAAAGGCCCTCAGAATTAGTTTTTGTTACCATTAGGTCCCTGTGTGCCCCAGCCACGCGCCACGCGCGTGACTTGCTGGGTATTTTGCACCAGAGACCCCAGATCTTCGGGTATTTGCACATTGGTCCTTGTGCACAGTACCCTCACCTTTATTTTTGAATAAAATATCAAACCACCTCCAAATTCGATGAGATTTTGACACATGGCTCCTGCCATGGTGTAGGAATTTCTGTGATTTTTGAGGACATTTTTATTTTCATTTAGTATTTTTAAAAATTCAAAAACCTACTATTTAGCTACTGTCTAGGTTTAAAAATCACAAAAAAATATAAAAACACCCCCAAAAATTCTAAAAAAAAATTAGATACTGTAGTTTGCTTGTTGTGTGATTTTCTAGCCAATTTTGGCTATTTTTCATCACTTAAAAACCCTAAAAATTGAAAAATCCCTAAAAACTCATAAAAATTATAATAAATAAATTAAAAATCCAAAAACAATAATTTTGGTGCTTGAATTTTCCTTATTCTTTCTAGATTATAGGAAAATTACCTTCAGGGCTTTTTGAGATCCAAGAATATTTTATTTTTTGGGTCTTAAGCCTTGCTGGACAGTACCCTCTGTTTTTCGCATTGTTTGATTTTTAGAAAATAAAATAAACATCAGAAAAATCTCAAAAATTCACCAAAAACATAAAAAATTATAAAACACATAAAAACATTTTTCTTTGAATTTTTGCTTGATTTTTAATGCTTTAAATAAATTGTTGAAGTTCATTATCTGTGTGCCTTCTTTAATTTTCTCATCATTTAAAAAAAACCTAAAAAATGTAAAAACAAATAAAAAACCCTAAAAAGTATTCTCTTGGATTTCTGACTACATCGTAGGCTATTTAGCCAATCTGTGCTCTTTGTGTTCGACCCTGGGAGCTATACCAGGTTAATCCTCTAGCAGAACCACTTCTCTGTGTTTCATCGATTTATCTTCATTTGTGGTTCATATTTTTTTCTTGATTGACTCAGCCCGAGTGATTGAGGTCGCGACGACCTTTACTTCTGTACCCTTACCTTAGTCGCTCGGGCGGTCATCACCATGCCGCCATCAAGCTCGTGCATATGAGCGGAGGAATCTGTCTTCACGACAGCGTCTTTCGACGTGCCTCCATTTCCCAGGATGGCTCTTTCAAACTAAGATTTCTTTGTTCTTATTTTGGTCATATTTGCTTGGCAATCTTAAAATAAAGTATCCTTTCAAACAATGCTAGAAACTTATAGTTTTTCCAACAAAATCATGCACAACTTATCAATCATTTTGGTTTCTTGAGCTTGAACAATTCAGAAAAACATTGTAGCTTCTGAGGATATGTTCTCTTGGTTGATCAGCTATCCACATCTGAGAGATGATGTAAATCATGGGTATGGTGATGCAGAGGATTAATGATTTTTGTGATGGTGGTTGGCTGGTATCTTCCTCTTCTGGCTTCCTTCCTCTTCGCCTCCCATGTGGTACCATGCACTACAAGATTATTAGCCTAAAGCAACGAGTAATTTAATATTTACGGTCATATATTCTGTAAATAAATATATAACAATGAATATTTCGTCACTTTCTTCTTTAAATTCACAATGAATAATGGTATTTCTTGTTATATTCTTCGCAACGAATCATATAAAAATGGTTATCCGTTGATGTTTTCTTCTAATCATTGTTATATTTGCAATGATTAATATGAATTTTAACGAACAGGTCAACGGGAAAATCATTGTTGTATGACATTTTAACAATGATTATACATCTGATTCTAATTATAAGTACAAAAGATGATTTGATAATGAATAATATCCGTTGCTATATTTTTAACATATGACGATATGACAACAAATATTTAAACTATTCGTTATCTTAGGTCAAATTTCTTGTAGTGATCTCCAACCCTAATACATCTATAAGTTTGAGATACAAGTCAGGTACATCTGCAACCATGCTCTAGACATCGAGATAGTTGATCAACTTTTTGGAGCTTGGAGTCCTGCCCTCTACTATAGTTCTTTAGCCACCACATCCCCCTCGTCGGAGTTCCACTACACCACCATCCCTCGAATCGATGATTTGAAACCACCATCTCATAGAAAAGATCAAGATCATTTTTAAGCGTGCATTTTTATGAATGCAACCCCCCAGATAGCTCTTGTAGTTCTCGGAGAGAAACGTCTTACCGGTACACGAGCGCATCTCCTCAGCTAGCTCAGTCTCAAGATATCTACCAATGCATAATGAGTACGCTAGTACACCAATGTACGCTGGCACAATGTAGCATTACACCTATGTATTGGACCCCCTTTGAAGTCCCTAGAATAAGTTGTGTATTGGTATTAGGAGAGTGTATATGCGCATTGGTAAACCATTTGCAAGCACAAGGTAATTGTACCGATGCATATGGAGAAATAGCGACTCTTGACCAAGGGGTGTTTATGTACATTGAGGTTTGTACTGATACATTTGGAAGACAAATCACATCTAAATATTTAAAAATAATGATATCAAAACATCCCTTTTTTTAAAAAAATTAGTTCCTCGTTTAAATATGATTTCTAGAATAATAAGAAGCTTAAAGGATTAAGGATTGTAAAACAAACACCTTAAATGTGAATGGTATGAGCTACATTAAGACCAAATGACTCAAAACTCCAATAGATTGCTACTAATAGTTCATGGTCCCGCGGATGCAATCCCCTAAGTGGACATGTGTATTGCATGTGGATGTGTTTTCTTATATTGTTTTAGGTATATGAAGTTAGGTACGTATGGAATTGGGCATGCACCCTTGAGCTATACGTAGGATAACTAAAAGGTTTTGGCCCTAATGGTCATGTTAGGTAACGTGATATACTCGATTTGTATTCATAAGCTCCTCGATGGAGTTTGATGTCATGTAGCATGGATGGTATTCTTGGATTTGTACTTTGACATAAATTTAGTACTTCGAATAATCGCAAGTGTCACATTAAGTAGTAGTTTGAGTGATAATGTCATGAGATTAGTTCTAAGACATGGTTATCAAAGAAGAAAGAATTGTGATTTATTTCATACTCAGGTGTACTTTGAGCATGAATAGAGTCTAGTGTACTTTTATCCTACACTATTTTGGACTTTTACTAAGCGATCGCGTGGGGTGTGAAAGCTCATACAAGAGAATCTATATTCTGTTCCTTATACATGTAATAGCCTTGTCTCATGACAATCCAAATTCAATCCAATAGTTCATGTGCAAGGAGTTAATTTGCTATAATCAATACCGTGTATCCAATCAGTCAACTAAATCATGATATGATAGATGTTTATATAGAACTTGAAACACAAATGATTTACAACAAAATCTTGCATGATACCTACAATCGAATTCAGCAACTATTATCATCCATCTACATTTATTTCTCATATATTTCAACTTTCTTTAAGCTGAAGCACCAAGTTTGATTGAGCTAAAGCTAGCTTAGTATAGAAAATTATACAAGCTATATCGAAGTGAATTGTATAGTGAGCAAGCAACTCCACGAATGCCATTTATGAAACTGTTCACACCATAACCATAATGAGCATAACTTACCAGCTCTATTGTAACATACGCAATCATGACTTGATAGAAAGTAAATAAATAATTTATGAAGAAGTATGTTATTATATATTAACAAGATAATTAATTAATAATAAGAATATCTAGCGAAAGAAATAATCATGAAGTAATACATCACTAAGAATTTAACAAAAAAGAAAACAAGTAAAACCATTGTTCACGAAATCAGTCTGTGCGACCGCATATACCTGTGGGGCTCCTTTGGCGGATTGCATACCTAAAACGATGCTATATGAGTCATTTGCTCATATTCGAGGCACATAATCGGGGTTCAAGAAATTGGTTCGTTCAGTCGCATATGCTTGTGGGACACCTTTGGCGGACCACATACCTAAAATGACGATGTATGTGCCATTTGTACATATTCAGATTGCATAATCGGGCAGAGTGTCTGCTTAGGGCTTAGATCCAGATGCCTCTTTGATATACAAAATTCGAATACCCATCTCCAAACCTCCTCCTCTCTCTCGATAGCCCCCTCCCCTCAACCCTCTCTGGAAACCCAATCTCCCAATACCTCTCTTTCTCCTGAGCAACACCCCACCTCTACCTCCAAACTCTTTTGTCGCTGCGAATCTCCTTCGTGTGAAGCTCCTTCGTATGAAGCTTTTTCGCCATGATGCTCTACGTGAAGCTCCTCAGCCACATAGCTATGCACAAAACCCCCGTGCACAGTTCCTCCTCACGCATGAAGCTCCTCCTCTGCGTGAGGCTCTTTTACCGCATGAAACTCCTCCGCCTTCAGTAACCCTAAACTTGGAAAGCATATTAAGGTTAGCTACGATTTTATTTTTAAATATCTTCGTATTTTGTTAAATCAACTTTATTAGTTACTTGACTATCATCTAAACAAAAGGAAGCATCTGACTTTGTTACTTATATACTTCATATTCTGTCACCCTAATATGGTCTCTTTCCTGTTAACTTTAATAGTAGATGTTTATTCCAGAACTCATAGTTTGTTATCTACTCGATGTTGTAATCTAATTGTTTTCAATTAACTATGCGATTTTATGATTTTTAGTTTAGAAAATAATAAATATCTAACAAATATTTAATTGAAAACAATTAGATTACAACATCGAGTAGATAACAAACTATGAGTTCCGGAATAAACATCTACTATTAAATAAGTATGCAACGAAAAGAAATACTAATTGTACTTAATCTCTTTGTTTATTCTCAAGTTATTAATCATACTTGTTGCTTAGCATGAAGAAGAAGAGTGCGATCATGTCGTTGGAGCTGCCATAAACCTAATATCATCCTTCTCCCACTTATTACACGTGATTGATTGGTCACTATGAACTTAATTCCGTATAAAATTTATTATGTGTTAAGGCTATGTAAATATGTTCTAAGGTATTGCTTATCACTTTGAGTCTAGCTGGTGATTGGGTAAGAAACTCTTTTCACACGGAGATAAAAAATGTTTGACATATATGTGTGGGTGCACGCGTGTGTCATTAGGCTCCCATAGTATGACCTAATCTCTTTTCCTTGCCCATATCTTGAATTGAGCCAACACTCCATCTATTAAAGTCCCTAGGTGTACGACTCCCTTCGATTATTATCTTTACATAATTCATGTGCTTACGTTAACTATCCCAATCATGAAACATAATATCACTTTAATAATCATCCCCGATTCCTTCTCTTGAAATTACAATAGAAGATTAGCCCATATCTTAAAGAACCTAAGGTGTAAGTTGTACGCCTCTCAATTATGGAAATTAGGTATAGGGTTCCTCCATGTTTCAATTACGCAATATAACTAAGTTCATGTCACTACTTCTCCTATTGTAATCAAAGTGACTGTATTTAAGGTTGAAGATATTAGATTAAGCTCCCATATATCCACGTAGCTATAAGATTAAGGCATCTTGGAGGATCGCAAACCATCTCGAAGCCTTTCACAAAGTATCTCAAATCCCTCACAGCAATTAACAAAGTTACGCGTATCATATAGAGGGTTGATCATGTGAGAGCCAAAAACTGTAAGAGCATGAGAGCAATGAATCTGGACCATTAAATTCTGTTGATTGATTGGAGGAGGAGATATATAAGCAGAATCTAGTGGTCGACCACTGCTCTCATGCTCTCACAGTTTTTGACTCTCACAGGATCACCTCTCTATTACATGACTTTGTAAACAATCATTATTTACTCATCACGAAGCCACAACTTAAACATGCACCTTAATTATTAAGAAGCTGACAAGGACAGTCCCTTTCCTAGTAGGGAGGGAGTGAGAGAGAAAGAGATGCATTATAAGTATCAGTATTATTTTATGTCCATAAATATCAGTATTATTTTATTTTTAGAATAGGATTTTTATTACTTGTGCCCCTCTGAGATATCGCAATTTCAGTTATCCCCTATCTTTTTGGTAATATCAGTTGTGCTCCTCACTTCTTTCTCCGTTATCACTTGTGCCCTTCCGTCAAGTTGAACGTCAATGAGTTGACTTAACCATGGTTTTTTCAAACCTTGGTGCAGTTAAGAGGGGTATTATTGTCCAGACTTCTTCGTCATCTTCTTCATCCTCCACTTGTTCTTCTTCCTTTCTCTTCATAATTTCTCTCTCTTAGTGACACCTTCATGCATCCATCGAATCTCTAAAATTTTTGCATTTTCATGGATATATCACTCGTTACGGATCAAATGGTGAATTTTATTGAATTTTTTGATGATTTTTATGAATCAATTAGTCAAAAATTTATCTTAATTTAACAAAAACTGAAAGCTCTCCAGTTTCAACCAGACAGGCGGAGGAGGAGGGCAGAAGGGGGAGGCACGGGGGAGGGGGAGGCGTAGGGGGCGGGTGCGACACGAGGCAGGGGCGGCGAGGCGATCTGGGGGCGGGGGCGGCGGGGCGACCTGGGGGCGGGGGCGATGGGGTCAGGGGGAGGTGTAGGGGGAGGATATTGAGGCGTGAGACAGAGGGAGGGCGAGGTGCAGGGGGCGGGGGCGATGGGCCAGGGGAGGCGCAGGGGGCGAGGGCGATGGGGGGAGGGGTGCGGGGGCGGAGGGGGGAGGTGCGGGGGGCGGTGCAAGTGGCAGAGGGGAGGTGCGGGGGGCGAAGGGGGGAGATGCGGGGGGCAGTGCAAGGGGTGGATGGGGTGCGGGGGGGTTGAATTGGGGAGGTGCGGTAGGCGGAGGGAGGTTCTGGGAGCGGAAGGAAGGTTGGGGGAGACAGTGCGGGGGGCGGAGGGCAGTGCAAGGGGCGGAGGGGGTGCGGGGGGTGTCGGAGGCGGGAGGTGCGGTGGGCGGAGGGAGGTGCTGGGAGCGGAAGGGAGGTGCAGGGGGGTAGTGCGGGGGCGGAGGGGAGGTGCATGGGGCGGAGGGGGGAGGTGTGGGGGGCGGAGGAGGAGGAGGAGGAGGAGGAGGAGGAGGAGGATGGGGACGGAGGCGAGGCACGTGGGCGGAGCAGGAGGCTCGGGGGAGGCGGGGAGCGTAGGAGAGCTCAAGGAGGAGGAGGGAGGAGCTGTGGAGGAGGAAGAGAAGGGAGGAAGAGGAAGAAGATGGGAGAGGAGGAAGAGAAGGGAGGAAGAAGACGGGGGAGGAGGAGGACTTTTCAATCCTTTTTTAAATTTAATTCCATTTGTGTCCTTGAAGTTAACGTCCGTTTGTGTTGGTCATGGACGGTCATTAACCCGAGGGGCACAAGTGATAGATTAGCAAGAAGTGAGGGACACAACTGATATTACCAAAAAGATAGGGGCATAACTGAAATTGCGATATCTCGGAGGGGAACAAGTGATAAAAATCCTTTAAAATATTAACATAATTGCAAAAACTTTGGTAAGTACTTATCAGTTTCATCTTAGGAATTCTCCAATTGTACTTTAAGTTGATATTACATATGCAAAACATGCCTACGCTTACTTGTACATATACTGTTTTTCACATTTATAAATAAATTTACATATGCCAATGTCTATATTTAAATATAGGATTTTTATCAGTTGTGCCCCTCTGAGATATTGCAATTTCAGTTATGTCCCTCTCTTTTTGTGAATATCAGCTGTGTCCCTGACTTCTTTCTCCGTTATCACATGTGCCCTTCCGTCAGATTGACCGTCAAAAAAATTAAATAACCATGGTTTATTCAAACTATGGTGTGGTTAAGAACGGCATTTTGGTAAAAAAATAAAATCTCCCCTCCTTTCTCCTAACCCCACAACCGAATCGGAGCTGGATTGCGCCGCCTCTTCCTGCTGCTGCTGCGTTGCCGCTCCTCCGACCATCAATTCTCCCAAGTGCACGCTCAGATCCTCCTCCACGGCCTCTCGCACAACCCATACCTCCTCCACAAGCTCATCTTCCATTCAAACGTGAAGAACACCCATTAGTCCTCAGGAACCCAAGTATTAAATGAGCATACCAACGCAAGGAAAACAAAGATATTGTCAAGAATCAGAGATCGAAAATATGGATTCGCAATCATCACAGAAACTAGCCTTCCTCGTCATCCAACTCCTCCTCTGCTTCCGATCACGTGCAGCGGCAAGAAACGGCTCTCTTTAAGGGGGCAGTCCATCAAAGACGGTGATACCATCATCTCACCCAACTCGGTGTTCGAGCTAGGCTTCTTTACACCCAACGTGTCATCTCCCAACAGGTACCTGGGGATACGATACTACAACATCCCCGATCATCCTGTCGTCCGGGTAGCCAACAGAGACTTCCCCGCACCCAACTCCTCCGCCAGTTTCACCCTCAGAGATGACGCCTCACTAGCAGTCCTTCTCGGCCAAGACCATGTCCTGTGGTCATCATCGAGCACTACTACTTCCACTCGAACCAACATCACAACTCAGCTCCAAGATGACGGCAACCTCGTCGTCCGCAGCGACTACTGGCAGTCCTTCGAACACCCCGGTGACACCTACCTTCCAGGCATGCGAGCCGGTCTGGACTTTAAGACCAACTTCAACACGGTCTGCGTATCATGGAAGACCAGGTGGGACGCGTATCATGGAAGACCTGGTGGGACCCCTCCCCTGGGTGATTCTTGATGGGGTGATGGGAAGGAGCTCGGGACGGGCTGGGGGAGGAGCAAGGGCGAAGGAGGAGACACGTGGAGGGGGAGGCACAGGGGAAGAGGGAGGATCTGGGGGCGGACGGAGCAGCTGGGGCCGAGGGGGAGGAGGCGGTGGAGGATGAGTAGCATGCTCGGGAGGAGTAGGAGAAGAGGAGGAAGAAGATAGAGGAGGAAGAGTATGGGATACGTTCCAACCCTCTTTTTTTAAAATTAATTCCGACTATGTCCCAAAGTTAACGTCCGTTTACATTAGAAATGAACGACAACTAACCGGAGGGGCACAAGTGATAGAATGGCAAGAAGTTCGAGGGCACAACTGATATTCCCAAAAAGGTAGGAGCAGAACTGAAATTGCAAGATATCGGAGGCGCACAACTGATAAAAACCCTTAAATATATAAAGACATAACAAAAACACTATTTACACTTGACTGTTGGCATCAACGCAGAGAGTTGGACAAACAATCCAGAAACTAAACAATAAATTGAAGTACATTGAAGATAATACTAACCAAAAGAGAACTTCCAGCAAAGAAAATGATGTAAAAATATCGTTACTTCAGAGAGAACTGTCAGCATAGAAACAAAACATCTATAAGCATATTCCAAACATGGAGTGATACAAATCAACTTCTACTCATGTTCCCATTTCCTGCATAATCCCTTCAAAGGTCTATATGATTATACACCAAACTATCATTCCCTAATCTTTGCATATTCCAACCCCAAGTGCTATGTTATAGATATCCACGGCAAACTACATGATAAAGGTACAAGGCATATCATTATCCTGTCATTCTATGGTATGCCCCACATTGCAACCCCATCATTGTTATTGTGACTTCCACATACAAACTAACTTAGCAGAAGCACGTAAATAAAATTGCACAAACAAATTGCGACCATTATGCCACCTGCCCTCAAATGAATCATCTGTTTACCGGGTAAAACATACTTGCTTAAGCTGCCCGTATTCTGTCCAAGCGATCTACACTCTTCCGTGCCTTCTCGAGTTGTTCGGTGTTCTTCCTGGGTTTCTCACCACAGTCAATGCTCCTCCGTGACTTATCAAACTGCTCAAAAATGGTAAGCTTGTCTAACTTTTCGATGTTGTTGAGTCTGAAATCGTCCTTTCGCATTCCGCCGGTGCTTGCTCTCGGCTTGTCCCTTTTGTCTGTGCTCCTCCTTGAGCTCTCGAAACAATCAGTGCTCCGTCGAGAGGGCTCGAATCCTTCGGGGTTCTTCTTCCACATGATTCGCTGAGAGGGTGGCTTCTCAACTGTCGATATAAACTTCTTAAGGTGTCTTAGGTAGGATGGGAAGAGTTCGAGGTCACAATGATTTCCACCTTTAAGCCACAGTGGTTCATATTTTTCTTTGCACAACTCCCACAGCTGTTTGCCATGAGAGAAGTCCACAACTTCATCTGATGTCCCCTGAATTAAGAATTAACACCAGAAACATCAGAAAAATGATACCCTAGTGTCCAATAACATGGTAAGAATTAGTGTTGAAAAAATCTTGGCAATAAACAGTGGACGCATCGAAATGCCTCAAATCCTAACCCACGAGTTCCGATGTAATTATACTCCCTGCTGTGGCATCCTCCACTAATGGAGGTGAAGTCCCCCTTAATTCAGATCCAGTTATTATTTGGTAGGCTGCTTAATGACAGCACATTTACGGTGAACACGGGAAATCCATATGTTTGCATATGATTTTACAACTCTATGATTTGGGAGTATTTATTACTGAAAATTTTATCAAAAATGCAATCATAAATCAAATAAAAGAAATTCCACGGGAGCAGGTTAGGTGCGGCCCTAAAGCAGAAAACCCTTTCCAGGTGCAGAAGTTTTTTTATGTTCAGTTTCTGAGATACAATACATAACATGTGCTAAACTATTGAAGAATATGCTGTGCAATGAGACTTATCATCCGCATTTGATCTTTATTGTTTAAATGGAAACCACAAATGCACATCTTATAATAAATTTCAGATGGGATGGATTTAAGGGAGCATGTTTGACTAATGGTAGGTAATTAACAGAAAAATGGTGTTTTGTTTTTCAGTAGTTGATTAGACTCTAGAGAACCAGAAGCAGCCCCTTTTATCATATCTGGTGAATATGTACATATTTCTCATGATGAAGACAAGAGAACAAGTGTTCTTTGAGTAAGCCATCGACGTTTAGGCAACAAAGATGTTGTGTTATGATGTATTACAACACGTCAAACTACTAAAAAGATGTTGAGATGAGCGAAAAGGGGCAGTGTTTCTATTCAAATGTTTCTAAGAAAAGACTTCCTATTCAGATGAAAAGGTCAGAGAAAATCTAGTTGAATATGAATGAGAGGATATTTCAAGAATCTGCTCTGAGTTGAGAGAGTTTATTTTCTTAGACAATGAATTGGCAAAAAACCCATTTTTTAAAACCAATAAACAAAATGTGTCATCAAAAAATCGATAAGTTTTCAGAAAATCTCTCTTTGTTTTAGATGAATCAATAACAATTCAGGTCGACGGGGTTGAACTACACTATTATCATGCAGAAACCAGTTGCTAGTTTCAGCAACTGTGGGAACTTACCAGCATCTGACAAGTGATTTAGACAGAAATGTGAGTGATTACAATCTCTTAGCCTCCTCTTAAAAAAGGTGTCCGCTACTGGAATGATCCTTACAACACCTTTCATCTTAACACACTCCACATCAAGGATCCTGCTAAAGAATAAAAATAAGATTGTCCTGAAAAGTTGCATTCCCCCCCCCCCCCAAGCTGACCTCAACAACTTATTCAAGATCACCAAAAGTAAAATGCTTCCCACAACCCAAGAACCCTCCCACAAGAATATTCTCCTCAGAAGGTCTGACCCCTTCGTCACCTTTGAAAAGGAACACCTAGATGAAGTAACCCAATAGAGAAGACAAACAGAGTTCAACTCAACAACACAAACTGTCGTCAAGGGAAAGAGACTTCAAAGTCCAGTCCTTCAAGCTCTTCTTAACTGTCCAGAATGGCAATTAACTGACTGTACTTCCGTTTCCATCAATGGTATGCCTAAATAGGTAATTGAGATATTTTCACATGAAATCGCAAGAGCCTCTACATATTCTGCATACTTTTTTTCACTCTCAATGGTTTACCTCCAATCCGGAGCCTCTCCAAAAATGTCCAAAAAAGCCAGCCTTAGCTGAAACGCACCTAATTGCAGCCCCCTCTTATGGAAAACGTCACGCCAAAGAAGTAATGCACTTGAAGGAAGTCGGTACATGTAACAATTCAAAGACAGTAAATCCATCTCACTGAACTGCATAGCATAAGAAGTATCCACCCTGTCAATCACTGCTCTCTATGCGTATTCAATCACCCTTCAATCTCCCATTAGTACACATTAGGAGATAAGTAGTGATACAATGCTTCATCTAAAGTATCCACCTCCTAGGGAAGTTGCACCATCTGAATGAGATCCACAAAAAGAGTCAACATGGAGTGTCATAAGCTTTGCTGAAATCGATCTTACATAGGAAATCTTAGTTTGCGGTCCGTCCAAACTGCAATTTGCCTCAGTGGCTGCTATACTTTTTATCAGAGCAGACCGGACCTTGATAAAGCAAATTTACCGAAAGATACAATCTCCCCAAACATGGTACTCAACTGGACAATCAATATCTTGAAACAGTGAGATAAATGGAGTTCAAGAGTATCAAAGGTCTATACTTGCCAACATGACCACTAACAAAAGTTACTTTCTTAGGAAGTAGAAAGAGATGGAAACAATTGGCCCTGATCCTTCCAAAGAGTTCCCACAACGACCACCTCACTGCCAAGAAGATCACACGTCTGTGTAGAAGAAAAACGGAAACTATTTGGCACAGAGAGCCATCCTACTTCTTCAAGGGTAAGAAACCATCACTAACACAGCTCAGGAAACGAGAAAATATTCCCTTCCATGCTCAGGCATGCTACATTTTATCCTATCAAGGTTAATATTTATTCCATCGAAAAAAGGTTAATATTTAAAAACTAAGGGCCAGTTTGTTAATTGAAGGGTTCGATTACAAAGGATTATTTTGCATATGTCCGATGTTATTTATGATATGATTATGTTTGATTTGATCAAGACAGCAGGGCAGATGAAGACAGGTTACCAGTGGATAACCTGAGGGGTAAGTTGGAAATGGATGAGTTCCCCTCATTCCAGTTGAAGGTGGTGCTATCATTGGTAGCTTGTTTATATCTGAGGAATAAGTATATTATTATGACTGTAAAACATAAGTAACCGTTAAAATTATCATCAACTTGGCCAGATTTTTTCAAAAGGATTACAATAGTTTTACGATTTCTAAAATTCAAAAAGTAACTATCAAAGGTTAGATAATTAAATTATAAGATAAGCTAGCATAATATAAGCTAGCGTAATATAAGATAAGCTAGCATAATTACAATAATTTACGATTTAGATTCTAAATTTCAATCAGAAGCTATGGTGGATAAATATAAAAATCTCATAGTAATTAATGCAATAAATCTGATTACAAACTACAAATATAATATAATAAAATGGTTTATATATTATATAATTGGAAAGTATATAAATCTAATAGGTGTATAAATCAACGCATTCATCTGCACACTGTCCTTGACGAAGGGCAACAGTTTAAGCCCGTGAGGACCCCTCGTACTAAAAGACAAAAAAGAACATTGGCATTTGCACGGAATGCGGGGGTTATACAACAGTAGGATTTCACGGGTTATAGCCCCTTTCTGAGGTGGGAGTTAACACCTCTTATGCACGGATTAACCCTTTCTTTTTAGGGCTAAACCCCCAATTAAACTAGCAGTGACTGACATCTTGCATATTTAGAAGTTTATGTCCATTTATGCACAGTATGACGCAAAATCAATAAAAAATTCACAAAATTGAAAAGTTATAAAATATGTTGTGTAGGAACAGTTAAACCTTGGGAGGAAATTTAGGCAAGGATAAAAAGAATACTTACATGAATCACTAAGACAGGGCATTTCACCGAAGGAATTTTGTCAATGTTCTGAAAATATAAGAACGAATAACTCAGTTAGAAAACAATTATAGCATCTAAAAATATAACATCAGCCAATTTGGAAAAGGATAACCTTGTAGATGTCAAACCAGTATGTGCGCTTTACAGGATACATCACTCTTAGCCCTGAAAGTATAGGACTGTGCAGAACAACAGCTCTTAGTTGTGGCAAACGTATAGCAAGGTCCAAAGTTGGACCACTTCCAACAGATTGACCATAAAGTATAATCTCTTCTTGCTTGGCACCATAGGTCACCTCAAGGCACTTATAGGCAGCCTCAATATCAGCGTAAGTGTTTTGTTCACTTGGCTGGCACAAGAAAAATAAATGATAACAAAGAATTAGTATGTATTCTATGGCTTAGTGATGTATGTATTCTATGGTTTAGTGATGAAGCGAGTAAGTAATAGCAACAAACCTTTCCAGATGATTGGCCATATCCAGAATAGTCATATCTGTATTATTATTAAAATTGTCAAACTGCAGATAATAAAAGGAAGAAAAAATAGCAACCAAGCATGCATATGGTTAACCAAAAAAGCAATATTCTCTCAAAAAACAAGAAAAAGAAACAAACTTTGAGCTCGTACATGGAACAAAATCCTAAACAAAGAGGAACCCAAGTAGCAATCTGACCCCGTGAGGGCTTCCATCGGTACTCACCTCAGTCCCAACCACAAACCCAAATAAAAAACAAAGCAAGAAAAGAAACAAACTTTAACCTGCTCGATGGATAAAAATCACAAATACGAGCAACCCAGGTAGTAATCTGACCTCAGGAGTTCCTCCGTCAATTATCTCACACCCACATCGATACCCAACCCAATTCATCGTCCTAGCAAGAAATGAATTAAAAAACAAGAATAGGAACATAATTTGAGCTGCTCGACGGATAAAAATCCCAAATACGAGCAACCCAATTAGCAATCCGACCCCGTGATGGCCCCCATCAATTACAGTACCCAAATCAAAAGATCCTGGCGACAGGAGAGAAACAAACTTTAAGAACAAAGGCTACCCAAGTGGTGAAAAACCGACCCCATGAGGTTGACGCGAAGGTGGAAGCTGAGCTCGATGAAGAGCTCGTACATCTGGCCGAGGTCGGCGGCGTTGCCGTGGGAGTAGAGGAGGGTGGAGGAGGCCATGGGGTTCCTCACGTAGACAGCGACAATCTCGTTGCCCTTGCGGGTGGGCAGGCGCATCACCTCCACGTTCTCGCGGTGCGGGAAGCGGTCGAAGGTGAGGAGCCCCGTGGCCTCGTCGGACACCAATCGATACGACGGCGGGTTGGGGGGGAAGAAGGCCAGCCGCGCCGCCACTGATGACGTCACGCCGCCCATCGCCGCCCACGGCGAGCTCCCCGATCTGCAGTACGACTTGGAGAAGAAACTGGACCTTCCTCTCTCTCGACTCGAGATCTCTCTCTGCTGTGTGTGTGCGCGTGTAGACAGAGAGATGTGAACTGAGAGAGAGATTGGGATCTCTGCAGCCGCTTCTTACCCACTTCTTATTTTATTTCCTAATGTGTGTTATCTGTTTTTTTGCTGTATTTTTACCCAACCTTTACACTTGACCCCCTAAAAGATTGTCCAATTACCCCGCAATCTCTATGAACTTTATATTATAATTGCACTACGACCCCTCTAATCTTACTATATTTACCACGTGCCCTTGATTATAGGGATAGTAGTATAACTGGACGAAATAGTAGGGATCGTGGTGTAAAAATCTCTTTTATATATTCAAGACATGTTTTATTTAGACTTCATGGAAGGAAATTTTCTGGTCAAAGAAAAATAGTGTATTAATTTAGCATGGGGTAAGATTTTATGTGGTCCGTTGTGGTCCTTTTAATTATTCTGGTAACTATTAATTGATGTGTGCTTCTCTTATGTTCTTTGTCGGAGGCTTCATTCATTCTACCAAAGGTCTTAATTTTTTTCGGCCGATAAACCCCCCGATCGCGTCCAGAATAAATAAATATTACACGACGTGAGAGTGCATGATCAACACGCACCAATATAACTTTGAGGTGTAGAAAAGGGACGTCGAACTACGATTAATTAGACATAACTTGCAAAGTAGACAATAAGTTGAGGATTTAACATCCACTTTTGACACTTTTCTTCAAGTATGCGATTGACTTAAATATTCTATGCGTTAGGTTTTAAGATTGAAGGATTTTGACCTTATAACAAAAGGTGGTACTGTAAACTTTGCGAGAATTATTGCAAAAAAGGTAAATGTATAACTATGATTGCAGAATCTTTGAGGGACACAATTGTAAAAAAATCATATATTTTAATGTGAATTAAGTACAAGGAGAAATAATTACTTTGCAAGGGGGCATTAAAAAAACCGCGGACTTGCGAAGCATAGCAAACCACTTAGTTCGTGCACTTTTGCTGAGAGCCCCTCCAAAATTTCAATCAAGTGAGGCGCCTTGGAACAGAAGTAGCCTCTTCCGGTTATCTATAGGCCCGTGTCCGCAAATTGCCCTCTAATTAGCAGCAGTGACAAAGGTTATCCAACGAATAACCGCTTTAATGGACTTTCCTAAACTCTTCAGTTCGAGACCAAAATGTCTAATCGAGTCTTTGTTGTCAGTTTAGGTAGATGTGCTTAAGAGCTTTACACATTAATTAACATATTAAATAATTGTGAAGGTGATTGAACTGCCTGTCTCTCTCCCTCAATGGTTTGACTTGAACCGTTCGTTTTCAAAGTTTCATAACAAGTTCGTGAGGAATCGGATAGATGCGAATCGGAAGATAGTGATTGGAGCTTATTTCGAGGGTCCTCCCATGGAAATAACAACCATATATTATTTTTATGGCAATTTTACTGGCGAGAAGTTGCAAGTTGGTACTAGGGACAAAACAAAGGTGAATTATTGAAAAAAATACTTTATCTAGTCGGTGCCGTTCAAACGAGATACATGAGGAATTATTTTTCAAGGGATGAAGGAATTATTTCTCAAACATGTTCAGCTGGAAGAACAAAGTTTTGAGGGATCAACCCGTATTGAAATCGAATACTACGTTGATATGCCTTAAATCTTAATTGACCACGGGATTATATATATATATATATATATATATATATATATATATAGGAAAGGGAGCATACTTCATCTCGTTTTTTATACTTCGTCTCGTTTTTTAGTTTTTTGAGAAAATACCACCGTATATTTCATCACTATATTCATCTAATATGTCATTCCAATTTCGTCAAAAATAAGGGATTCTTACGTACTTCATCCATAACAGATCGATTACAACAAATCTAAGACCGTTAAAATTACATGTTTTGAATGGAGGGTATATGAATCTCCGTTTCTGACGAAATTTGAATGACATATTAGATGGATATAGTGATGAAAAAATACGGGGTATTTTCCCAAAAAATAAAAAAAGGGACAAAAAATGGACGTACAGTAGATAGCTTACCTATTGCATGAAGCAGACCCCCTTTCCTCTTATATGTGTGTGTATGGTTGATCATGTGAAAGCCAAAAATTGTGAGAGCATGAGAGCAGTGAGTCTGGATCACTAGACTCCACCATCTCTTTCCCCTAGTTGATTGGAGGAATGAGAGATTAGCAGAATCTAGTGGTCCAGACTCATTGCTTCCATGCTCTCATAATATAGGACCCTCACAAGATAAGTCCTATATACATGCATACATATCGGTTAAATGAGCTTCCCCCAGGAGAAGACAACTTCGTTACTCATATTTTAGTTTTTTTTATTTTAAGATAATTTTTGGCAACACATGGTGAGATTTAATTCACTATAACAACATGTGCTCATTTTTGAACGAGAATATATTTTGACCAATAGTGATTAAAAACCCCAGGTGGCATAGCCAAGTTGACTCCCCAAGGTGCCGCATTTTACCCTTTGTGTACATATACATACAAATATATAAAAGAGTAATGATCTTATGAAATGGGATATAATTGAAATGGTTAGGTGATATTCTCAACCATCAATCTCCAACAATAGGAAAGGTTGTGATTTGCCTTTTTATTTCTCATCCCACAACAATAAATGAAAGGCAATAAACGATGGAAGAGGATCTTCTGCTTTAATGCCATTTACAAAAGAGCTACTGCAAATTCTTTTTTTCTTTTTGTATTTTCGATTTCAAAAATCCAACTTTATGGATTAAATCTTCGACTAATATTCCACATATCCTTCCAATTTCACTCAAATCCAAAGGTATTTGTTATTTTACCTTAATGCTCAAAGGTTCGTTCAACATTTAAGCAACTCAAATCCCATTTAAAAAAGAATCGATTTTTGATCATTAAGATAAAATAGCAAATACCCTCAGATTTAAGCGAAATTCAAAGGATATTTGGAACATTAGTCGATATAATCTATAAGATTGAATTTTTGAAATTGAAAACGCAAAAAAATAAATAAATAAAGGTTTACAACAGTTGTGTTGTAAATGACATTAGAGCAAAGGATCCATTTCCATAAACTATTACCAACGCCCCATGCGGTGGAACGTGGAATCCCCTTTCCCCTCTCTTTAACAGCAGCGACGGAGAGAGGGGGCATCTCCAAATTATTTTTATATAAATATTATTAGAATAGAATGTGATTTATATACAAAACAAAAAATATAAAAGTTAATGAGTTGTATACAATGGCCTCTCCATATCTCATTTACCAATTGTATAAATACGGATATATTCGTATCCGATCCGCAACTGTATCCATATCATACAGATTTTAACATATATATCTGCATTTATTTTCAAATAGATACGAATACAAATATCACTTTCATATTAACAAATATCTATATCTGTATCCATATATCCATTTATATATAAATATAATTCTACATTTATTTTTAACTTTATATAAAATAATTGTGTACTTTTTTTCTTCATTTTTTGTATAATTGTTATGATGTAAGAATATTTAGTATATTTATATCATATGTATTCCATTCAATACATGTATATTTAAGTGAATATATAGAGTATTTCTAATATTATTCCTATATGATCGATACCTGTTTTATATCTATATCCATTTTTACGGATGTGGTAAAATATTTTTCATTCGTCAATATGTGTATCCGCACCCGCATTCGTATTCATAAACGGATAAGGATAAGGAAACACCCATATTCATAACTGTATGCATCTATTTACATTCATAATCACTCATATCTCATAATATAAACTCAATAATATGACATGAAGGTAATAATCTAACTATCAATATTTGTATAGTTTACATAACTACAAATATGACATGTTTTATTTATGAATTGAATAACTTGTTATGATACAAAAATACATTAATATTATTTAATATCCGGATATGGTAGTGGCTTGAATATCCAGATATGGATCCGGATAGTCGAATAGAACAATTAATATTGTTTTATATATTAGTTAATATAATATAAACTACATTTCTGTGTTATTGTATTAGTATTATATATTAATACAATATACTAATGATATTAATAAACTTCCATTTGTTTGCAAATGTGCACAAGCGAAAGTTACGAAGTCGTATCCCTTTTTTGCTTCTAGTCAAGAACACATATCATATCGACGCTATCTTTTGTCATGATGCAACTTATTTATATTTCATTGCCGTTTTTTAAATCATTATGAGCTTGGATAAAAGTTCAATTCGTATTCGTATGTGGTCTTTATTCGACCCGTATTCGGATTCGATGTTTATTGGATTCATATTTGGTTCTGTCTTTCTTCAATCCATATTTGAATTCACTCTTTACTCAATATGTATTAGGGTCTGCTCTTTATTCGATTCATATTCGGATTCAATAAATATCTGATTCGAATTCGTATTTGTATTTTTAAGGATATGGTTCCCTTCATACATATATGAATCATATCCGTATTTGTAATGAATAGAAATGAATTTAATATGGATATGTAAATAGGCATATCCGATTCATATCCAATGTAAGCACATTTTAATAATTACAATGTGAAATAATAACAAAGATACATTATATACATAGTCTCGATAATTTGCCCCTCTCCCCTCCAAGTAGAAATTTCTGACTTCGTCCCTGCCTGACAACCTCATTTGATGCCATGACCGACAAACACCAAACTTCCCTTGACATCATTTCCGATCAGCCCCAACCCTCCTCATTCGCTCTCCTCTTTCATGCCATTAATGGCAGTGATCCTTCGTTCTCTTGTCTACGATACTATAGCAGTAATCTCATCAATTTCTGTCATAGAAATAGGGATGCAAACGGTTATGGATTTATTCATTTCTGATCCATCACCGTGTCTGCTATATATATATATATGATTTCTTTCAAATCAAACTTGGTCCTTCCTGAGTTCAGGAAGGCCAGCCCCTTTTTTGTAGAAAACATAACAACTTTAGTAGAATACGTATACATATTGTATTACAATGTGCAGTTTTAATGTTTGTATTATAATATACAATTTTGTATTCGATTTTGTATTTATTATGTGCAGTTATAATACAAACTATATACACATTCTACTAAGTGCTTCTATTTTTTAAGAGAAAAGTAGATAACGTCATTTTTACGGTGACCAATGTGTATGGGCCTACAAGTCCGACGGCGGGGTCCTTGGCGGCAGATATCTCGGAGGTAGGAGCGCACAGGGAGGAGGGCATTTAGCTCATTGGAGGCGACTTAAATGTAACCTTGATGGAGGATGATAAGCCTTTGAGGGGCGGTGGTCACGACGCTGGCTCGGAGGACTTCAAGAACCAGGTCCTGGACTTGGGACTCACTGTTATTGATGTGGCAGGATGTGCTTACACGTGGCGGAATGCTAGGTCGAGATCGAGGTTGGATAGATTTCTTCTGTCATCTGAGGGGGTGGATTTTTTCCCCTTATCTCGGGAGTGGGCGCTGCCTCGGGCACACTCTGATCATACGCCAATACTGTGGTCTTCTGAGGAGCAGATGCGGCCCAGATCCTTTTTCAAATTTGAGAGAGCTTGGTTGATGGAGGAGGGGTTCAAGGGTGAGGTGGTTGCACAATGGAGGAGTTGGCAGGTGGAGGGGTCGGCAGTCAGGCGGCTGGCTGCCAAATTGGTGTTGTTAAAGAGTTTTCTACTTGATTTCAATCGTAGAGTGAGGACGCAAAGGAGGGAGCGGAGGCGTGTGGCTCGGGAGGGTGTTGTCTGTTTGGATGGGCTGGATGATGAGAGGGGTCTGGTCCAGGAGAAGGTGCTTGAGCGGGCAAGGCTGCTAGAAGAACTGCTTTTGGAGGATAGGAAGGAAGAAGTGGAGTGGATGTAGAGATCCAGACAGAAATGGTTGCGCGAAGGCGACGTGAACACTAGATTTTTCCATTCAATGGCCTCAAGCAGAAGAAGGAGGAACTTTATTCATAGTATGGATGTAGGTGGGGAAAGAGTAGGCGATTCTATGTTGGGTCGAGTCCTCAGGGACCATTTTATGGAGAGATCAAGGAGAAGGTCCCACGATGGATGGGGGTGGCGTGGAACAGGTGTTGAATCGTTGTCAGAAGAACATGCATCCGGTCTTGAAGAGCCTTTGACGGAGGAGGAGGAGGTTAAAAGCGCGGTGTGGGGTTTGAATGCAGACGAAACACCTGGGCCTGACGATTTTCCAGTCTTCTTCTACAGGGAATTCTGGGACATGCTGAGAGAGGACATTATGGCAGTAATCGATGAGTTCAGAAATGGCAACAGGGGATTCGAGAAGGTTAATAGTGCGATGCTATTTCTCCTTCCGAAGAAGGAAAACCCGACACGGGTGGATGACTTTGGGCTGGTTGCGTTGTCTATCGCATTATATTTGATTATCACCAAGGTGTTGGCAAACATGCTCATACAGGTGCTGGATGGTGTAATCCTGCAAAACCAGACTACTTTTATACTTGGCAGGCAGATGGCGGACGGACTGGTTATGGCTTCTGAGATTTGCCTCCAATGGTGTTGAGAAAACGCTAAGGGCTTGATTTGGAAGATTGACTTCGAAAGGCATATGACTGCGTGAACTGGAGCTTCCTGTGGGAATCGCTTCGACGACGCGACTTCAGTGACCTCTGGATAGCATGGATGAAGAGGTGCGTCACTACCTCCTCCTACTCAATTCTGGTGAATGGTAGACCAGAAGGCGGCTATTTTCAACCACAAAGGGGTGTGAGACAGGGCTGCCCGTTAGCGCTGATGCTCTTCGTCCTGGTTGCGGATGCGCTAGCGGCGATGTTTAAGAGAGCAGTCGATGATGGGTGGTGTGAAGGGTTCCGTATGGGGTCCATCTCTATTCCTCTTCTGCAATATGCAGATGACACTGTGATTTTCCTGGGAGGTACAGAAGAAATGCATAGAAGGACGAGGTAACTGGTAGAAATATTTAGCAGCATTTTAGGACTCAAGATCAATAGAGAGAAGTCTGTAGTGATCCAGTTCGGGTTGGATGAGGAGGCGAGTAGAGCAAGGGCTGTACTTTTGGGATGCCCTCTTGGTGAGCTACCCATTACCTATCTTGGGCTACCTTTAGTGGCGGGTAGGCTCAGGAAGGCAGAATGGGATATGGTCCTCAGAAGATTTGAAGAGAGACTTGCAGGTTGGAAGGCGGTCACTCTTTCTAAAGGAGGAAAGCTGATTCTCCTAAAGCATGTGTTGTCAACAATTCCTATTTTCTTCTTTTCTACCCGTTTGATGCCGACTGGAGTAAGGAAGAAGATAGAGGTAATGATGAGAAGATTCTTCTAGTCGTATGGAAGACAACAAAGAGCATGCATACACCTGGTAGGGTGGGAGGAAATCACAAGACAAAGGAGCGAAGGAGGCCTTGGAATACGCGATGTCTCAAGTATGAACAAAGTACTTTTGGCTAAATGGTTGGTGCAGATTTGGGGAGATACTGATAGATTGGCTATCCATCTTGTACAAAAGATCTATGGGGTTAACGGATCACTAGAAGCTGGTAGAGTGAGATTCGAGTCTTCACTTTGGAATGGGATCCGTGATATTTTACCATAGCTGAGGTCAAGGATGGTGCCAAGAATGGGGTCCGGGGAGGTCTTTTACTTTTGGCTGGACAATTGGACGGGTGAGGATGCTTTATGCAGTAGATTCCCAAGACTCTTTGCTTGGGCGGAAAGCAGAGAATGTTCGGTAGCTCAGGTCGGAATCTCTTGTTCGTGGGTTCCTCACTGTTGGACATGCGAGCCCACGGCAAGCCATTATGCAATAAATATTATTGCAATTCACTCCTTGATCTGAAATAAAGAGTACATAGTTTGCATAATAGGTCCCTTAGTGCAATTAGGGTTATGTACCATGTCCATCTTAATGATCATACATCTGTTGATTCAATTATTGAATCATAGAGGCTGGTGCTTAGATGAATATCTAATGAGTTAGATTGAGGACTCATCAAGCACCGTCAAATGATTATTAAGAGATGATCTCCAGCCTGAGTAGGAGATGGCAATCCTTTCTCAGTTAGGCTGATATCTGACCGACTTCTTGATGCAGGTCCTCTGCATAGGAATAGAGATTCGGAGGTGTCAGATTAGTTAGGTCAAAGAGTTGACTTAACGAGATCGAGATAACCAAAGTCCTATATCATATTCTGTCATGATATAGGCACACATCCTCTGACCGGAGACAGATGTGTTACTATATCTCTGAGTATGTACATTTGGCAGACCAATAGGTTGATGACCTAATCAAGGTCTATACACCGGCGTGCTGGTGTGCATATAAGGGCATATGAGTAATACGATCTCTCAAAGGGATCATACAGGTTCACTACTGAACCGGAAGACATGAGCTGACTCATGAGATATTGGGAAGAATCAAATTCCGTGCGCACGGTCGTCTCGCTTTGGAAGCTTGACTGAATTTGTTGGTTTGATATATACTTTTGGAAAGTATATGATCAAGACCTAGGTATGATATATGCTTTTGGAAAGTATATGATCAATACCGACTCTCAGTGATCGAATGAGAAACTTACTGATAAAACCATGAAGTAGACAGTATAAAGTTGATCCAATACTTCGCGTTTAATCTGAGTCTTCCAGTATGCAGGATGTACAGGTATTAGGAATACCTGAGGGTGATGTGATCATAAACGATTGTATAACCATGACGCTTCCATTCCTAGGGAGTGATGAAACGGGTCTGGATTTTAGTGACTCCTCTCAGTAGAGAAGTAATCTTATCTTAGTCCAAATTATTGGACATTGATCTGAATATGATTCAGATGCAATGAGAAGATTAGATTTGCGGTCTTGATTTAATCAAGCATCTATGGGAGGTCCGTGATCTGGATTTGAGATATGATCTCAATATCCATGTCACTATCTGTGGAACAATACAATCGCCATGTCCTTATCTCCAAGTATCTGCGGAGAAAGCGCATTATCCTTGAAGGAGTTCATGGATAATTCTATTGTTGATTTATGTATCCGAGCATTGAGGAAATGGATAATTAAATGTGATTTAATTATCATGATTAATATGAATTCGATTCATATTATAAAGAGAGTTGTCTTAGATAATTAAATATGATTTGATTATCAAAGATGTAAATAATGTGAATATGATTCATGTTATTTGAGAACAAGAGAATAGAGATCCAAGATGATTAAATGTGATTTAATTATCATGGATATGAATAATGTGGATAGCAATATCCATATTAGTCATATATATTATAAATGTGATTTATAATATATAAGAGAGAGCTATTTGTAATTTATATTTGTTAATTAAATGTTAATGTGAATTGGATTCACATTGGACATTGAATTGAAAATGTAATTTATATTTTGTTTTGGGTTGTAAATATGATTCACAAATTTTTCAATGGCAAGATTGCAATGTCTACAAAATAATTGTGAATTGTTTTTGTAGAATAATTTACAACATAAGTTGTTGCAAATAATGGAGATTACATAAAAGATGAAATAACCACCTTCCTAATGGAGGAGGGTGGACGACCACCACTCCCATTAGGAAAGGGAGGCCGTCCCCCCTCTCCACATGGAAGGAGGCTTTCTCTCCTTTCATTATCTCCATGTATTGATGATTTAATTTTGTGATTAAATTGTGTTGATTTATCAACATATATTTAAATTAAATTAAATTAATTGTTGTTGGTTTTACCAACATAAATCTTAGCCATTAAAAGAAACACAATCAATGAGAGCCATTGGATTTGTGTTGGCCCATGGATTGAGATCCATGGATCCCAAAACCCTATAAATAGAGAGGCATACCCATGCTCTCTCTTTACACAAAATGCTTGAGAAGCATCTCTCTCTCTCTTTCTCTCTAGACGTCAGCCCTCTCTATCCCTCTCATGGCCGTCCACCATGGATACCATGGAGAGGTTCTCCGTCGCCGCAACATCGTCGTTATGCTGCTCGATCGTCTGCTCGTAGATCTCCATCTCCTTCGGTGCGCCTCGCTTGTGAAGAAGACGACGGATCTCGTGTGTTGAGATTAGGAGATCCGCCGCTTGGATCATCAACATGGATTGCGAGAAGTACGCGGTTCATCCCCGCGCTCGCAAGCGTCTCCTCCGTCGGATCGGACTTGAGACAGGAGGTCTCTTCGTTTAGAGACTCGATCGCAACCACGCTTCAAGAGGTAATCCTATTACTTGTTTGTGGTTTAGACGAAACGATTCGAGAAGTGTTCTTGGATCATGTGGTTTCGTCGTATAAATTTTTTTTAAATTCCGCTGCATCGAGCAACCAGTCCGACTAGTCGCTCCTTGTCGTATTCGATACGACGCACACGCTTCCGTGATGCGCTTGAGGATCAAACCATATACTTCAAGTGGTATCAGAGCCTTAGGTCGTCGGTTTCGAATATGATTCGCTAACCGAGGACGACATGGGTTCGTTATGGTCGCGAAAGTTTTTATCACATTTGATTTCGCAGATCTGTTTAGTAAATAATTTCGGCCATGTTTAAAATATTTAAGCACAAATTATTTACTTGGATTTTGTTTCCCATTAAATAAGGAAACCATAGGATCTGAGTTTGCGTAAATCGGATTTCGTTTGCTCTAGATATGGTTGTTTTAATGAACATGTATTCACTGTTACGGGAACTGCGAATCTTAACGTAATTAAAGAGTTAATTACTGTTTATAGACGCCTCGAAATGCGTGCAAATCATATAGGTTCTGTTGTAAATCAAGTTAGCAAACTATGGAAACTTACTTTGCTTAATTTGGATTTAAATTGATTGAGATATGCTAATTTTAGTAAGTATGGGTCACTGCTGAAATTACTTTCCTAATCAAGAACCATGTGATTGTCAATTAGTGAAATTAATTGTTAATTTCATGAAATAATTATGGAAAATATTTGAGAAATATTGAAATATGATTATTTCCTTAATTGACTTGACCTCAACCAATTAATTGATTAGATTTGATCTAGATCATAATTGGAAACACAATCATCAAACTCCTTGGTTGAATAGGATTGGGAATTTGTCTAGCAAATTTCTTTATAATCAAAATTGTTTTGATTACTATATGGTATAATTTCGGTTGAAGAACCGATGATCATCTCAAGTACAAATTAATCAATTTGGCATTATCCTTTCCTGAGGCGGATATGGTGTCTAGTCGGGGATCGTTGGGGTAGCGGGTTGCAACGTATGCGGTCCGTCCCACTCCCGCAGGTACTGGCCATGACAGCGGGTAGGGCCAGGATAATGTCCGAGGGATTAAGATGTATTTTTTTAATTATTAAAATACAAATTAATACGTACTTTGAGAATAATACCATATATATTCAAGTAAGACAATCAAGTTTGATTAATTGAATTGGATTGATAATTAATTTAATATGATTAAGTTAATTATGTCCAATAAAAATACTCTAATATGATTAGAGTTGATAATTCCCTTGGAAGAATTAATTATATGAATGTGATTCATAGAAATTAATTTAATTTGAATAAGATATGGAGGATCACATAAGTGACATCCATGGTCTCCCGTCAAGGCGAAGGGTTTCGTCGCCAGATATTATATGTGGGGACGCCTGTCCGAAGTGACAGCTCCTGCATATGATCCATTTGGATCGGGCTCGTCGCTTCTCGAAAGAGTAAGGACGTATGCGTAGTGACCCCAATATCGGGTCCTCATATTATTGGGGCGATATTGGATTGCGCATAGCGAGTTGTATTCCTGTTGACGGTTGGTTCAATTAATGATGGGTCAACATCACCTTAGGGGTGGTGGGCCCGGGTATTAAAGACCGAATTGGGAGATGCAAGTTGGACTTGCAAGGCGGAATGTGTTCCCGCTTCTTTTTATCCGAGTTGTAAGTTCTCATATTATTGAGATGCAACAAAGATAAGGAAGGAGATCCCAGATCTTGCTTGAGATATAATGGTAAGTATATCTCTTACATTGAAAGTGATTAAGGGAATGAACTTTCATTGTTGACATGGCAAGACAACTTTGATATAAAATTCCTAATTCAAAGTAAAACATGTATATATATAAATATATACCCTTATGCAAATTACTTATTTCAGATAATCCTTCATTAAACCCACTCAATGTTATACTCATTAATAACCAGTAGAATATCATGGATTGGACCCTTGATCCAGATATTGTACTTGCGATTGGACACATAATGTATGTGGTTGCAATGTGCAAGTTTCCTCATAATAATGAGAAGTGATAATTAAATAAGACAATAGGACTAAAACCCTAGGGTTTGTATGTCTCTATAAGTCTTGATCTTATCGAATGTACTTTTGAAGTGACATGTCGATGATGATCGTAATTATCAAATAATCCTTATAAAATTGTAAGAAGATGTTCTGGCATACATATGTGCTCTCGACATTTAATCATGAATGATGTGGTTCTGTGCATCATGCAGAATGGTGGCTCTATAAGAGATGATGTATTCAAATTGTTTGAGTACATACCTGAACCAATGTTTTAAGAGTTTAGATGGATGTAGGTGATGAGTGTCATCATTCTACTATCTTTACGCTAGTCATTCATGAAACTTCATAATATTCATATTATATGAATTTAATGAAGCATATATTAAGTGTTGAAATACTCTTATTTTGAATTCTTTTGAATTTAACATGAGAGATCCTTTAGTCTTGAGCAATGGTTGCTTAGAGATAAAGGGAGCGCAGTGGAAGCATGGGTTGGACCCAAGTAAGAAGTATAGTCAAAAAGTTGATTATACTTCTGTGACTTCCATCCAAAGAGTTGGATGAATGCCAATATTGCAATAAGTTGATGTGTTGATAGTATGACTATCAAGTCTGTCTAAAATCCTCAGAAAAGGACTCGGATGGAGCATCAGTATAATCTACATAGATCATTGATATTGACTTGCTTATTGAATAATATAGAGTCTAATAATTGTATCTCAATCTTCTAATCACACTTGCAATTGGTTGCATATGTATTAGAAATTTGATCTTAAGGTTTATTGGTCATCCATGTTGAAAGTGATGCAAATGTTGCAACAATTTCCATGAGATCAATAGACTTCATATTTTCAGTGGGAGCCCTTAGTCTTAGAGAATGTCTCTATAACCTAGATATTAGAATACGCTCATTGTTTAGTTCTAATTGTTGGATATAAACATGAATTCTGAAATTTATCTATCATAAAGAGTTATGATGGATATATATTTCAGATAGTAATCTTACATCTAGAGGACTCCACAAACTTAGAAATTAATGAATGGTTCATTAAGATTTCTAATACTGAAAATTAAAACCTTTAAAGATCAATAGGAGGATAAAGATCATTTGACAATGATCTGGCATCATGTTTTGGACATTTCTTTGTTGATGTGATCAATAGACTGATAAGAGATGAACCTTTAGATGGTCTAAATGTTCAAATCTTACATACTTATGAATATTGTATTCAAGAGTAAAAATGTCCAATACACCCTTCTTTGGGAAAGGTGTAAGATGTTAAGGTATTCAAGATCTCATACATATTGATGTATGTGAATCATCTATATCAGAATAAACATTATGGATATGTGATATCTATTAGTGATTATTTGTGATATGAGATTTCTTCTCTTCACTTAGAAAACTTTGAAATGTTCAAAGATTTCACAATTTTGGTTTAGAACCAAAGTTTGAAGGAAGATGAAATGAATTTGATCTAATCAAGGTAGCTTGTACCTATTAGATGAATTCAAGTAATACCTTATGGATATGTGAATATCATTTCTATCTCACCCCTCCTAATGAGCCTTAACTCAATAGAGTTGTAGGGAGATGCAATTGATCATGTGTGACATAATTTGATCAATGATTAATCTTAGCATAATTATCTCTTAGTTTCCAAGTATATGTGGTAGAGACTACATTATACACTTAATAAGGTCCCAAGCTGGTAAGCTGGAATCTAGCACCAGAGAGTGCTACTTCATTAGGAAAATAAAGGATGGTATTAGATACCTACTTTATGACCTTGATATTCTTAAAAGATCTCATCTTTGAGAATATGATTCTTATAGGATGACTCTCTTGAGAATCAAGATGAAAATGAAGTAAAATAACTCATTTAATCTTGAAAAGATAATGAGGCTCCTGAAATCGGAAACTAAAATAGATAATTAAAGATGAAACATTAATACCTCTTCAAATAAGTTTGAGGATGGATTCCATGTGTCAATTAAATCTGAAAATGATCGGACTTCATGTGATGAAGCTCCTGAGGATCATGACATGGAAAGATGGATGCTAGCAATAAAAGTCTAATGTAGACTTCATATACAAGTGTTGTATATGGACCCTCGAGGATCCACCTATATGGGTCAGACCCATTATGGTGTAAATGGATCTTCAAGAGAAAGAGGGAACCTGATGAGAAGGTATAGACCTTCAAAGCACGGTTCGTAGCCATGAGCTACACACAGAAGAGAAGGCATCGCTTGCGATAAGACTTGCTCTCCAGTGACCTTGCTTTAACCCATCAGAATATTGCTAACTATAGCTACACAACTTGTCTATGACATCTTCATGGTGTGAGTCAAGATTGCATTCCTCTATGAATACCTCTCTGAAGATATTCATATGAAGTAGCCCCAGGGCTTCATGGTTGTGGAAAGCAAGATGTGCTAGCTGAAGAACTCCATCTTTGGACTCCAATAAGTTTCTTGTAGTTGGAACATAAGATTTGATGAAATTATAAATGTTGTGATTTCAGATAAAATCTTGATGAATCATGTGAAGCTTAGTGGGAGTGCCATTGTGTTCATCGTGCTTAATGTAGATATTATTCTAATCATTTAGAATGATATAAGAATAAATAATAAGTGTTCGATAATTTGGTTGTTCCATACCTTGAGATACGATCTCGAGGATACCTCTTAGATCTTAGTTCTGAAGTAGCTCAGAAGCAAAGAGAAGAGGATATTGGGACCGTCACATTAGTAATACACCTTGGACTTATTCCATTTTCCGGAAAATTTTAAGAGAGGCTTCCTTCCCTTAAGATGTGGTAGGGACCTGTCTAAAGGGATAGCACCTCAAAGAGTTGAGGAAGTAAAAGCCAGAACTGCTTGCACTTGTGCATCAGTTACGCGAAGCTGAAGTGTATGCTAGATGTGTACAAAAGCCATATGTCTGCCATGCAGTGGGAATAGTAAATTGCTACTAATCCTACTCTGGAAATAAAACACTTGGTTGCAGTAATAACAATATCTTCAAAGATGATGAAACTTAGAGATAGTGATCTCAAAGTCTTATCTTCAAAGGTTTAAGACCTTGTAGATAGTGATCTATAAGGGTCTTAACTGTAGATACCTTAGGAGATAGAGATCTCCAGGAATGAAGGTATTCTAATAAGGATTATGGGAATACTGGTTATGATAATTAATAAGATGTAGTGTCAAAGACACTATAACCAACAAAATTGAGTATCGGTTGTATGAGATGCAACATTCGCATTGGATGCGAGCACTATTACTAGGAGATATGCAAGTGCCGTAAAAGGACTTGACGTAGTCTCGTGGGAACGGAGTGACTGATCAGCTTACCTAGCTATTTTCTAAATAGCCTATGATTGTCACATGAGTGTGGGTTTAAATGATTAGCCCATTAATGGCTCTTTGGGCTAGTGGGAGATTGTTGGACATGCGAGCCCACGGCGAGCCATTATGTAATAAATGTTATTGCAATTCACTCCTTGATCTGAAATAAAGAGTACATAGTTTGCATAATAGGTCCCTTAGTGCAATTAGGGTTATGTACCATGTCTATCTTAATGATCATACAGCTGTTGATTCAATTATTGAATCATAGAGGCTGGTGCTTAGATGAATATCTAATGAGTTAGATTGAGGACTCATCAAGCACCGTCAAATGATTATTAAGAGATGATCTCCAGCCTGAGTAGGAGATGGCAATCCTTTCTCAGTTAGGCTGATATCTGACCGACTTCTTGATGCAGGTCCTCTGCATAGGAATAGAGATTCAGAGGTGTCAGATTAGTTAGGTCAAAGAGTTGACTTAACGAGATCGAGATAACCAAAGTCCTATATCATATGTTGTCATGATATAGGCACACATCCTCTGACCGGAGACAGATGTATTACTATATGTCTGAGTATGTACATTTGGCAGACCAATAGGTTGATGACCTAATCAAGGTCTATACACCGACGCGCTGGTGTGCATATAAGGGCATATGAGTAATACGATCTCTCAAAGGGATCATACAGGTTCACTACTGAATCGGAAGACATGAGCTCACTCATGAGATATTGGGAAGAATCAAATTCCGTGCGCACGGTCGTCTCGCTTTGGAAGCTTGACTGAATTTGTTGGTTTGATATATACTTTTGGAAAGTATATGATCAAGACCTAGGTATGATATATGCTTTTGGAAAGTATATGATCAATACCGACTCCCAATCATCGAATAAGAAACTTACTGATAAAACCATGAAGTAGACAGTATAAAGTTGATCCAATACTTCGGGTTTAATCTGAGTCTTCCAGTATGCAGGATGTACAGGTATTAGGAATAGCTAAGGGTGATGTGATCATAAACGATTGTATAACCATGACGCTTCCATTCCTAGGGAGTGATGAAACGGGT
The DNA here is from genome assembly GCA_037367405.1 of Ottelia alismoides. Taxonomy (NCBI): domain Eukaryota; kingdom Viridiplantae; phylum Streptophyta; class Magnoliopsida; order Alismatales; family Hydrocharitaceae; genus Ottelia; species Ottelia alismoides. The sequence goes on along the minus strand of JAZKJV010006783.1, from coordinate 548,741 downwards.
CTGGATTTTAGTGACTCCTCTCAGTAGAGAAGTAATCTTATCTTAGTCCAAATTATTGGACATTGATCTGAATATGATTCAGATGCAATGAGAAGATTAGATTTGCGGTCTTGATTTAATCAAGCATCTATGGGAGGCCCGCGATCTGGATTTGAGATATGATCTCAATATCCTTGTCACTATACGTGGAACAATACAATCGCCCTGTCCTTATCTTCAAGTATCTGCGGAGAAAGCGCATTATCCTTGAAGGAGTTTATGGATAATTCTATTGTTGATTTATGTATCTGAGCATTGAGGAAATGGATAATTAAATGTGATTTAATTATCATGATTAATATGAATTCGATTCATATTATAAAGAGAGTTGTCTTAGATAATTAAATATGATTTGATTATCAAAGATGTAAATAATGTGAATAAGATTCATGTTATTTGAGAACAAGAGAATAGAGATCCAAGATGATTAAATGTGATTTAATTATCATGGATATGAATAATGTGGATAGCAATATCCATATTAGTCATATATATTATAAATGTGATTTATAATATATAAGAGAAAGCTATTTGTAATTTATATTTGTTAATGTGAATTGGATTCACATTGGACATTGAATTGAAAATGCAATTTACATTTTGTTTTGGGTTGTGAATATGATTCACAAATTTTTCAATGGCAAGATTGCAATGTCTACAAAATAATTGTGAATTATTTTTGTAGAATAATTTGCAACATAAGTTGTTGCAAATAATGGAGATTACATAAAAGATGAAATAGCCACCTTCCTAATGGAGGAGGGTGGACAGCCACCACTCCCATTAGGAAAGGGAGGCCGTCCCCCCTCTCCACATGGAAGGAGGCTTTCTCTCCTTTCATTATCTCCATGTATTGATGATTTAATTTTGTGATTAAATTGTGTTGATTTATCAACATATATTTAATTTAAATTAAATTAATTGTTGTTGGTTTTACCAACACAAATCTTAGCCATTAAAATAAACACAATCAATGAGAGCCATTGGATTTGTGTTGGCCCATGGATTGAGATCCATGGATCCCAAAACCCTATAAATAGAGAGGCATACCCATGCTCTCTCTTTACACAAAATGCTTGAGAAGCATCTCTCTCTCTCTCTCTCTTTCTCTCTAGACGTCAACCCTCTCTATCTCTCTCATGGCCGTCCACCATGGATACCATGGAGAGGTTCTACGTCGCCGCAGCATCGTCGTTATGCTGCCCGATCGTCTGCTCGTGGATCTCCGTCTCCTTCGGTGCGCCTCGCTCGTGAAGAAGACGACGGATCTCGTGTGTCGAGATCAGGTTATCCGCCGCTTGGATCATCAACATGGATTACGAGAAACACGCGGTTCATCCACGCGCTCGCAAGCGTCTCCTCCGTCGGATCGGACTTGAGACAGGAGGTCTCTTCGTTTAGAGACTTGATCGCATCCACGCTTCAAGAGGTAATCCTATTACTTGTTTGTGGTTTAGATGAAACGATTCGAGAAGTGTTCTTGGATCATGTGGTTTCGTCGTATAATTTTTTTTTAAAATTCCGCTGCATCGCGCAACTAGTCCGACTAGTCGCTCCTTGTCGTATTCGATACGACGCACACGCTTCCGTGATGCGCTTGAGGATCAAACCATATACTTCACTCACTTCCTGCACGATCTTTCTGGACGAAGAAAGGAGGAGTTGGACAGAATGCTATCTGAGCTGCCCTCTCGTAGATTGCTTCTCGCAGGGTATGGATCATTTTGCTTGGGGGGAGAGAGATTCTCGGTGAAAAAGGCATACAATATGTTTAGAGGGAGAAGTGATGATTTGGAAACCGACCTGAAGCAGGATAAGAAGATTATCTGGGCAAGTAGGATCCCTTGCAGAGTCAAGTTTTTTCTGTGGTGCTTGAGAAGAGGAAGGATTTGGGATAAAGCAAGAAGAGGAAGACTGTTTGGAGTTCCAGATACACAGTGTGATAGATGTGGTGCACAGATGGAGGATGCAGAGCATTTGTTTTTTACATGTCCTGCATCGGATCATGTTTGGAAGGAGATAGGCGCGACATGGCTGCTATATGGTGACACGACTGATTTCTGGAGATCTATTAGGTCGGTGGGGATGAACTCGACGGATGACGTTTCTTTACCATTTGCGGCTCTTTGGGCCATATGGAGAGGAAGAAATGATTTGATTTTTAAGAACCAAAGGTTTTATTCCGAAAATGTAATCGCTTCTTGTATCTCTCTTTATCGTTTCTAGTCTACAAGGTAATGTATATCTTTATATTTTTATAAATTAAAGGTTTGGTGGTGAGTCCCAACTCGGGAGTTCACCCTTTTTCCTCTAAAAAAAAAGTGCTTCTGTTTTTTACAAAAAGATCGTGGCCTTCCTTAAGTCAGGAAAGATGCATCATATTTGAAAGGCCCCCTATTTATATATTGACATCCGTATCTGCATTTGTTTTAAAATATATATGGAATATGGATATCGTTTTGATATCCGTAAATATCTGTATCCGTATCCGTATATCCGTTCTTCATAAATAAATATCGTCATAGATTTTTTTTTAACCATATATAACATAATTTTAAACCTTCTTTTACTATATTTGTTAATTTTTATGATACAAAAACATTTAATAAATTTATATATATCATGTGCTTTCCATCCAATTCTTATATATTTAAGTCGATTCTATAGAGTATTTCTAACATTACTCATATGCGATTGGTATCCGTTTTACATCCGTATATGTTTTTAAGAATATAATAAGATAATTTTAATATCCGTCAATATCCGTACATTCGTATGTGTCAACATTTCTTTCCTAATGACTAAGAACGACAATGTCCTCACATGCAGTCACTTGCATTTCCATCTAACTCAAATGCAGCATCGACAACGTTGGATATTCTCTCACGAATAAAGAAAACGACTGCCACCAAATTATAGACAGTGAAGCATGATTTCTATCTTAATGTTAACAAATGTGCCAAGATAAAGCGACAACTACCATGTCAAGCATAATGTGTAAGAATTAAGATGATCAAACATATTTACCGATGATGGACTAAAGAGCGGAAAAAAAATATCATTTTCTCTTAATATATTTTTACATACGAGATCTCGAAAGGTTGTCCTGCCCATCTGTTAATTGCTTCCATGAGCGAGAGAGATTTCCTTTTTTTTTTCTTAATAATAATTTAAGGTTGAATGTCTTCGTATATGGCTGGATATCTGATTTAGAGTAATAAATGTGAGTTCTAAGATGATAGCGAGAGAGATTCTGCTAAATTTTTGTTTTCTTTTAAATATCGGTATGTATTTTCACCACTACATCTCTCTAATATGTCATTCTGAGTTTGTCAAAAACAGAAAATACTATTGTGCCATCCATCTAGAATATGTAATTTTAACGATCTTAGAATTGTTATAATTGATCTGTTTTGGATGGAGGGCATAATAGTCTCTGTCTATGATGAAATTGGAATGGCATATTAGAGGTATATAGTGCTGAAAATACATGATGATATTTTTTCAAAAAAATAAAAAAATAACCGAAAAATGGTGCGAGACAGCCCCATTTCTACACACAAACATGTATGTACATACATATGTATAAGCATATAGATGTATATATGCGCGTGTGTGTGTACGCATGTATGTATGCATATGGGTTTAATGGGACTACCCTCATGGAGGAGCCAACTTGGCTACATCTATTCTTATTTTTTTCATTTATTACACTACAAATAGATGGAGCCTTTAGGGACACACAAAGAAAAATCAGATTTGACGAGCATATAAGGGTGTGGACGAGACGAGCACATGTGCTCGTCACATGTGGCGAGCATCCTATGAGCATGCATCCTCACCCACTTGCCTCACTCAGTTAAATTTCAACGTGTGATTTAAATGGCGCATGGAAATTTTGGGGAGAGCATAATGTCGAGCACATGTGCTCGCCTATGTCTATTACACATAATATCGTTGGGCTCCCTTTCCTTCATTTTAAATGGAACCAAACCCCAAAACCCTCCTTCAGTGATCTTTTAGTGGCATCCCTCACCTCAGTTGATCATCATTTGCCTCTAGTATGCATTATTTCTTCTATCGGGTATTTCGAGTACTCATCTCTTACTTATTTTGATTTTAGTTGCGTAGTATAGATATATTCAATGTTTTTAGGTTTATATTTTTTTAGAATAGAGCATCATACCTTGTTGTTAGAATTTGTTAACTTATTAATTGTACATCATATAATTATTGATGTATATTAGATGTTAGAATTGATTTTGTTAGGCTATTCAATATGCAAATCAACATGTATAAAAGGTATATGATGAAATGCCTAAACCATTACCATTAGAAACTAAAATGTTGTTCAAATTTGTTAACTTGTAGATTAGACATTATACGATTAGATTAACATAAATTAGATGTCAGAATGGATTTTGTCAGGCTATTCTATGTGCAAATCAACATGTATGCAAGGTGTATGATACACTAATGAAAAATTGAGAAATTTCATTGTTATATGTGAGGTGATAACCTATGCGTAGACTAAATGCCTATATTTTCCTACTTTTTTTACGATTATATAGTAACAGTTTATTGTATATGTGCATGTGGTATTAAGTATGTATGTGTGTATTGGTGTGTATGTGCGTGTGTTAGTATATGTATACATGTGTGTTAGTATGCGTAGAGAGAGAGAGTGTGTGTGTGTGTGTGTTAGAGAATGCAGATTGTATTAATATAGTGTTGTTTCTTTGTGGTGTTTTTTGTGTATAAATTATGTATGTGTGGGTATGGGAGGGAAGGTGAAGGGGGAGAGATTATTAGTGTGAGTTGTTTGTGTATGTATGTTATGTGTGCATGCATGTGCATGTATCTTAGGGAGTGTGTTAGTGTAGTGTATCGGAGAGAGTGTGTGCGTGTACATTAGAGTACATGTTAGAGAGTTTATTTGTTTAGTGTGCATAGAGCATGTGCTTGTGAGAGAGGACACACTTCATAATGTGTTACATTTATTGTAGTATGTAATATTTATTTGTGAAGGATCGATAAAATAGCCTTTAATTTTGATGCTATTGATGAGACACTTAAAAATTCTACATGTGGAAGGCCACCCATGGATATACATGTTAACCTAACTTTTTATCTTATTTTTTATTATTGCATATGAACGTGATCGTGAAGATGCTCATATATTATCTTATTTGTTCCTATTTGGATATAGTAGGAGGAAGCTTCCGGTAGAGTGGGTATCACTTTATTTTCTAGTAAAAACCTTACTATCTTTAATTTATTAAGATTTTTATAGGGATTAATCCTTTGTAACAAAAATGCAAGTTTACACACATAATGTAGACTCATTTTCTAGACACCAACTCCTTTATCATTAAGTAATGATCAACTATATATTGTCCTACTTTTATCCATATATATTCACATTTCAAACTTTGAACTAAATTTTACAGTTAAGTGATTAGGAACATATTAGGATCCATATAAAATATGATAGAATCTCGTACGAAGAATTGTTTACGATAAGATAACCAGGTACATGTATGTGTGAGTATAGATTCATGTACATGCCTTTCAAAATTTTGAACTCTATTAATACGTATTATCTCTTGGCTCTGTATTTTAAAATATGTGAGCATGTAAAAGAAATCAACATCTAAAGAATACATTACAAAGCAAATAAGAAGAGGGGTGTGTGGAAGAAGAGAATGGCATATCATATTATGAATAATGATATGATTTCTATATAAGAGAAAAACAAGAAAAATGATATGATTTCTATATAAGAGAAAAACAAGAAATGAAATTGTAAGTAATGCATTTTTATTATATCTTTATTATCTTTTTAATAAGCCTTTAAAAAAATTCTTGCATGCATTAGATATGTGTATATATATATGCATTGTATCTCTACTCCATCTACTATAATGGCTACATCAACAGATATTGCAATTGAGAAGACTGCCTTGGACGAGTTAGAATTCATAGTAAATGCACGTGTATTTCAATAGTATTCTTCACGAGTCAAAGAGGTGTTTTTGAAGATATAATGAATTAGGTTTATTTTTCGGTACCTATTTTTGTTTGTTCTTCATGATCTAATATTCTTTTTAAATATCAAATAGAGTTGTAATTTAGAGGTATTATTCTTTTTATTTTTGAAAAGCATGTTCACTCCTAATTTATTGAAAATTGTGAGGACTTAGATCCATGCAGATGAACATGATCATGAGTATGAACGTGATCGAGATGATGCATAAGGTAAACTCCTCCGTAATTAGGTATTTTAAGCTTATCATCTTTCTTTGATACATGCATATTCAAGTTTCTATCTATTAATTTTATTTTATTCTAAGCCAAATAGGTAAAAGATCTGATCTATATAAAATATGATGGCAAGAAGATAAGGAGGATGCACTTATCTAAGAAGACGAGGTTAGTGCATGTGATGAATTTTGCTATTGTATCATCATTCGTACTTTGTCTTCATGCATTTACTTTTATGATTTTATAAACTGATTTATTGAAAATGTACTTCACTAAGTAGGTATGTTTAGTGCATGCGATGATTTTTGTTATTATATCATCATTCATATTTTATCTTCATGCATTTACTTTCATAATTTTACCAGATGGTTTACTAGAAATGCATTTCACTAAGCAAACGAGGTTAGTGAATGTGATGAGTTTTGCTAGTGTATCATCATTCATATTTTATCTTCATGTATTTACATTCTTGATTTTGCAAGATGATTTATTGAGCACTGCATGTCCAGAAGTGTTATTCTTTTTATTGTTGAAAAGCGGTTCACTTCCATTTTTTCAAAATTGTAGGATTTTAGGTCCTTACATATGAACATGTTCGTGAGTATGATAATGATCTTTTTTTTGAAAGAGTATGAACATGATCATGAGGACGCAGAAGGCCCAACCCTTTGTCAATAGGTATGCTTGGTTAAAATGTATCATCTTTTTTGATATATGTATATTCAAGTTTCAAACTATTAATTTAATTTTTTTGTAAGTCGACTCGGTACAAAGTCCAATCTATATAAATATGATAGGGAGATGATAAGGTGGATGCACTTCACTAAACGGATGAGGTTAGTGCATGCGATGATTTTTGTAATTGTATTATAATTCATACTCTTTCTTCATGGATTTACTTTCATGTTTTTTGAAGATGATTTATTGAGTACTTACATATTAATAATTGTGTTATTGCGAGTTGTATTATTTACTTCATATTCATTATCTAACATACACTTTCCTTGCAAGGTATACATGAGAATTGAGATAAAAAGATTGAGTTGTTAACTAAATTTATCGATGGATGCGGGTACGCAATGCATGTGAATAAACATGTATTTGTATGAGTGAATGTGCGTGTGGATGTACATGAGAGAGGGTATGTATTTATGTGTGAGATACGTGTTTGTGTGTGGTTTGTGTCTAGGAGTATATGTGGAAAAGTGTAAATAGGAGTATATGTGTGAATGCTTGCATATGTTTGAAAGTGTATAAATATATGTTTATATATATATATATGTATGAGATATGGTATGTATATGAGTGTCTGTGAATATACTTGTGCAAGATGTGAATGTTTATGAGAGTGAAAGGCGCATTTGTGAGAGAGTATATATGTATGTGTTTGATGTTAGGTGAATATATGTTTGTATGTATGTATTGTTGTGTAACACAATAGGAAATGGGACCTTTCGAGATGATAATAAGCGACGATCAACAAACAATTGCACCCTTTAGCAACTAGATGAGACGGTAGTCAAAAAACCATCCCCTATTCCATTAATCTAGGTGATGGACCAAGAGACGTCATCTTCTTCGGTTGTTAAGCTTACGGGACGGTCATTGGCGATATTTCCTCTGAGTTGCCCCTCTCTCTGGCCCAATCCTTGGCACTCGAGAGTCTTAGGGGACGGTTTCGATCGTCCCCTATGCGCTTCTGGCAGTGTCACAGATGAATCGAAGTTGAGGTGCTCAGACCAGAGGGGACGGTTGCCAATGACCATCCCCTCTGGTTTACCCCCTCCCTGGCCAAATTATTGGCACTCGAGAGCCTTAGGGGACAGTTTCAACCATCCCTATGCGCTTTTGGCAGCGTCACGGAGGAGTCAAAGTTGAGGTGCTCGGATCAGAGGGGATGGTCGTTGGCAACCATCCCATATAGTAGCATATGTGATGTTCAGGAACGTCCCCTCTGATGTAGTGGAGATATTTTGATGTAACTGTATCATCGGGGATGGTCAAAACGACCGTCATCGATGGTCCTGTCGAAAAATAACCCATCAGCTCCCATTTCATTCCATTCTTCCCCAAATTATTCTCAAACCCCCTCCCACCCTGCCATCGTTATTGCCGTCCCGAGCCTCCCGTGGTCAATGGCCTCCCCCCTCTTGTTCTTGTGGTGTTTGTCAACAATCCTTTGTGTTCATTCTCATTTGTTGGCTTTGTGATCTCGCCGATATCACTTATCCCTACTCAAGGTATCTCCTTTGATGTACTAGTAATTAGAGCTATATTACCTTGTTTTAATATTAAATGGTTTGGTATTAATGTATTGATTGTGCTATATAAGTTGTTTATACATCGTGTCATGGATCATGGTATGCATATTTGTGATATAGATTGTGGTATGTATACATTATGGTACATACCCATGGATGTATATAACATGACTTAGTGTATATATATATATATGGATGTGACATGCAAGATAGTTAGATTTAGTAAAAAAATATTTCGATGAGTATTATGGAATCGATGGACGTGAGGGTTAAAATTTTATAGTGGATCTTTGTGGATCATAAGAAGAAAACACCCTTGATGAGATATTTATCAGAGCATAGAGATCAAAGAGAATATTGAAACAAATTTCTCTTTCGGTGATATTTTGGGTATATGGTTATTTTAGAAAACTGAACGACTAAACAAAAAGGCAGCTATGGTTATATTTAAGATAACTGATGAGGAGTTCCGATGAATCCCTGATTCTCACTCTTTATTCATTTATTTTAGCTATTTATCTTGGCAAAGCATCATGTACATAGGTATAAATACAATAAGTTAGCATCTGTCATGCATTTGTTAACAGTATATATTTAGCATGTATTTGTGCAAAAATAAAATAATAAAGATAAAAAGAAAAAGGAAGGAGGGATTTAGAATAAATACAGAGTGACCCAGAACCCCAAGAGAAGGTCCAAGCCTTGATCTGATCGCCAAATAAAATAAGTAAAGAGAGATAGGGCTTACTCTATATTGTTTACTCATAGATGTAAATAATTATTTTTAATAAAAATAAAAATAAAATGTTCTTTTTACCTCCTTTATACATTTCTAAAAATAAAATAAATCAAATAAAAATCAAATAAAATCATCTCTCACTTGTGCAAAATACATGCATAATGTGTCTCTCCTTATTTATTATATACATGTAAATAAAGAATAAAATAAAATAAAAATTATGTTATACTCCAGAAATTATGATGTAAATAAATAAAATATAAAAAATAGAGTATTTATGTAAAAATAACAAAATAAAATAATTGTGCAAGATACATAGGTATATTATTCCTGCATGCAAATACATTATACTATATAGAGATTAATTTATTTTTCATAAAAATATTTAAAAATCACAGAAAAATTTCTTGAAAATAACAAACATTTCTACTTTTTGAAAACTTTTTGATTTAAAATCATTTGTTATTTTTTAAATTTGTAAGTATTTTGTATATTCTTATTTTCTGATTGGTCCAGGAGGGTTTGTTGACCTCGATCAACGCCCCCTCCTAGCTCGGGTCGGGTCGAAAACCCATCACCAGAGCCTTTACTCTGATTTCTCCCACCCGAATCCGAGCTCCTCTCCCCTCGAATCTTGGACATTGGATTCCTCCGACCTTCGTGATCCTCGTGGATTCCTTGGATGATCCGAATCGCGCTCTCTCCGAATCGCGCTCTCAGGTCCCATGCTTCTTACCGATCCTTCTAGACCCTCGAGCTGCCTATATAGTCTCTCTTCCGCTTCCACAGAGCCCTAGCTCGTTCCTCATCTCTTCTTCCACCCCCAACGACCTCAGGTTGAGTGACAGCTATCGGAGGCACCCCTCGGATTAGAGTTTGGTGGCCAGGAGACATTGCTCAGCCTCGTGGTCGGCGTATGCCGCTGCGACAAGCCTCTCAGCCTTCCACAGCTTGGTCGAGGCCATAACCTCGCTCGCCACCTTCGCCTGAAGCTTCCAGAGTTCATCCTAGAAACTCTAGGTATCCTTTATTTTCAGTTCATTTCCCTGTTCAATCCATTCTTCTCATCTATCGCCGTCGCGCATCCACCTGCCTCCAACCAACAGGTCAGAAACCCGATATCCACACCTATCTATTCCGATCGAGGCACATCATCACCCTCCATCTTCCCCCACAGTCTGATCATCCTTAGGCTCGACTCTCGGGTCGAGATTAAGGTCGGGATCTCCTCCCTCACCTTCACCGGAGATCGAACCCTGCCCCTCCGTCGCTTCTTTCTTTCTTGCTCAAATAACCCCGACCAGAGCTTCGCCCAGAGTCGAGTTTGCCTTCATAGGTGTTTGCACACGTGGGGAGCCCTGTTCCAACCTCCAGAGGGTCCGCCGGAGTAACTCCAGGTCCATCTTCACCGCCACGCTCATCCGACCAGTAGCTTCCTCATCGGAGCCGTCCATTCGACGCGGGTGGCTTCCACGACCTTATCGGGCCTTCCCGATCGTTCATCGGAGTTGAGGATCCCATCTGAGGCTTTGGTGAAGTTCTATGGGGCCCAGTTCTTCCAGGTCCACTCTCCATTGTTGGATTGGCCCTCCTCTGCCAGATTTGATCATAACTGCCAACCGGAGCAGCCTTTGGGGCCGTTGGATCTGACGCCTGACGCATATGCACCCCACGACTTCGACATTCCCTGACGCGTCAGATCTGACACAGCAGAAGATCTAAACTGCACGTTCTTACATCCACCAGAGCTCCCCACGTGCACCGCACATGCTCGTCGAGGGTATTTTACATTTGCTTCCCTGCATCTTTAATGTTTTACTTTTTAGTCTGTTGAATAAAGTTGTTAGTTCAAACTTCTTGCATGTCATTCCTTCAGATTTTCTAGTATTTGCACTTCAGTCCTTCGAGTCTGGATATACGTGCCTGCTCACGTGCTTTCGTGGTTATTTACATCTTATATCCTGCATTTTTTGATTGTTATGTTTTGAATGGAATGTTTCTGTTAATTGCAAAAATACCCATATGCGTGATTTATTGAGCATGTGTGCAAATGTTGTGGACTTTTTACACTAAGGCCCCTGGACTTTTGCATGCGTTAATGTTTGGTCTGGAAACTTAAGATAATTGTGATTAAGTCCCTACAACCTATGCGTTTGATTCTGCATTAAACAAGCTCCCAATTAATTCCAAAAATTTGGCAAAAATTTCTATGAGCTCCTACTAGCTCATAGAAATTACTATGATTTTTGGGATTATTTTTGTTTAGTATTTTATTTTCTAAAAATCAAAAAAACCCTAAAAATGTGTCTGTTTATTTTATAAAATATCAAAAAATATTAAATTGGTTCCAAAAATTCTAAAAAAATTAACATCTGTTAGTTTTTGTGTGTTTTACTTCTAGTAACAATTTTATTTCAAAAGTCATTGTAAAACCCCAAAAAAGCTAAAAACTCTAAAAATCTTATAAAAATCATTAAAAATTTTACAAAAATAAAAAAAATGGAATTTTAATTCCTATATTTAGACCTTTTTATTTCCTTTATCACAAAAATTGTAACCATGATGTGTAGGTACTTTTGATATTTTTAATTTGCCTACAGTCGAGGCTGTACATTGCCTTGTTATTTTGTGCTTGTTTCATTTTTACAAATCATATAAAAATATGAAAAATACCATAAAATACCAAAAATATCTGCATAATTGAAAAATATAAAAATATTTTTATTTCTAATTTTTGAGGATGTTTAGTCCTAATAAAAAAGTGTTAAAGTTTGCTCTTGTCTGTAGCTTTTTGTTTTTCTCATTAAAAATAATAAAGAAAAAAATTGTAAATTAAAAACCACAAAAAGATGCCTTTTATTTTTTATTACCGACTACTTCGTACATTTCTGTGCTCCTTGTGTTCATCCCTGGTCGCTATACCAGGTTAAATAAATAGAGGATACCGCTGCATTGATTTTTGTGCTTGAGTGTTTTAATTGTGGTCTTGAATTTTCTTGTTGAGTCAGCTCGGGTGATTGAGGTCGCAACGACCTTTGATATCACTTAACCTTGATCGCTCCAGCTCACCATCAAAATGGCACCGTTGCCGGGGAGCACGACTTAGTAATCACTTTTCAATTTTCTTTTTATTTTTATTCTATTATTTTATTTTCATATCTATCTATTATAACTACCTTCTGACCCGTTTCTATTCATTTTTTGTGCGAGGAACTGCCCGAGGAAGCTTTGGAGGATACCCGTACTCGAGAAGGAGTAGGAGCAGAATTAGTTGTAGCCGATAGAGTAGCAGTAGATTAGTTTATTTTTCAGCCTTTATCTATTTATGTAATAATATAGGACCTCAGACTTCTTGGACACTTGGCATATATCGGGGTCTGTTTCGCCAAGCATCGGTGTGCTCAGGAGACCTCACCGTTGTTTTTTGTCGATTTTTATTTTCTCGCCTTTTCTTTGATTCTCGAAGAATTTGGCCCCTATATTTAAGAATTTCTTTGATTGTGACGTAACTGATTAAGGTCCAATCCCTAACTATTTGCCAGCACCTATAGTTCATAATTGGACCTACTTAATAAATCATTAATAAAAAGTTAACTCGGTTGCTTGAGAGGTCACGTGCCGCTAGAGATCGTATACAGCATGTGCAGGATGCATTGTGGTGGACCTCGATCACCATCAGAGATCGGACTCCGACCTCTCTCTCTAACCAGTTAATTACAGTTCTTCGCGATTAAAAATTGCTCATATAAGGTCGTTTTCTTCTTGCATCATTTAGGTTAGTTTTATTTCAGTATTTAAGTTTATGCGTGGATCACCTTGCATGTAGAGTGTTGGCGATAGGTACGCATATCTTACTTTGCATGCATCATCTTGTTTGATCGTGCATCGGCTTTTTCGACTTCTCCCCCTTGTTTTTGGACTTTAAATAATCAAGAGATCGAAAAATTCGTTAGACATTTGCTTGCTTATTGAAAAAGACCTAAAGATAGATAATAATAAAATTGGGACTGCTAAACAAACTTGACCCTAAAAGATACCTCATTTAAAAAAAGATTGTCTTGAGAGAGTCATCCCCTCATTGTTTGGTTTGCTTGCACAAGAGAGTGACCCACACACTAGGCTAGAGCCACACCTGAACCTTCGTCAAACTACTAGCTTCAATGCTAGTCATTCTCCAGTGAGGATCTCTCTGGTAATCGGTAAAGAGGACCGTGACGTCCTTAACAGATCGGGTTGATTGGGTAGCCGGTAAACAGTACGCAACTCGTACTGGCTGGGAATGATCTAGTTTTGGAGTTGGGCCAGTCTTTTGAGGGCGGGTTACTAACAGTTCGCTTTATCACCCTACTAGACTGAATTATCACCTAAATAAAATTGACAAGATAAACGATCGAACCTTAACGGTCATCAGCTCCGCGTTGCATAAGTGAATTGGGGGTTTGATTGCTGATCTTGTTTGTTTCCAGATCCCATCCGTTGTCTCTCTACATCACGATGATGGGCCGAAGGTCCATTAGGCAGCCCTTGGTTGCACCGCTTTCGAGCACTCCGCCCCATTCATCTAGGCAGGTCCGAGAGAGCTTAGAACCACTCTTCAAACCCGAGTTCGATTCTGCCATGTTCCCCCCTCGATCACCGTTCTTCCAGTCCCAAGGTACCCGAGCAGAGACCTACACATATATTCATTCATTTGACGGCACTTGAGTTCGGGTCTTTTGCCTTTACAGAGATCCAAGAGATGGACAGCAACGAGGAGCGCACCGATGGGCAATCACAGAGGACCACATATATTCTAGATCAGGGTGCCATCAACAACACACTATTAGTCTCCGTGGAGATGATGTAGAGATAGATTAGAGTCCAGGAAGCCTTCATGGTAAAGGTACACAGAGAGATGGTATAGATGCGAGCCGACCGAGGAGAGCCAAACCGAGCAGGTGGTGGAGAGATTCCAGATCTTGGAGGAGGAGAAGGAGGACATCTAGAGGAGCAATAGGATCCAGTCCGACCAGCTAGGCCGATGAGAGAGTTGCACAACCCTGGTGCGACTCTTACACACCGTTGGATTCAGCTTCCGGCGATTCTGGGAGATTTCAAGCTCCCCCCTCGGACTATTCAGCTTTTGCCCAAGTTCCAAGGGCTGGCCACCGAGGAGCTGCATCTTCACCTACAAGAGTTCGAGATGATCTGCAGCACTACCCATGATAGATACGTGGATGAGGACACCATCAAGATGATGGTGTTTCCATTCTCCCTGGTAGATAGTGCAGCCTACTGGCTGAAGCATTTAGGGAGATATGTCACTTCGTGGGAACAGCTCTAGATCGAGTACTTGAATAAGTACTATCCACTCGACCGGACGAACACAGCGAGAGCTTTGATCAACAATTTCTCCATGATCCCCAACGAGCACTTCCATGAGGCGTGGGATCGTTTCCGTGAGCTCATTGACTGGTGTCCACATCATGACATCTCCAAGACCAACTTAGTACAGAGTTTATTTTGTGGGATGACACCGGAGCTGCAAGGGTTTGTGAATGCTTCTTGTGGAGGTTCCTATTTTTCTAAAGATGAAGACCATGTCTGGGCCATTTATGAAAAGATGGCCGAGAACTATACAGTGATGTCTCAGACCAGGCTCTACACTCAGGGGAAGCCTCCACCCCAGGCAGTGACCTATCATAGGATATCACGGGTCGATGTAGGTCCATCCACCTCTTTAGCAGCCGCATCACAGGCAGAGTCATCGGCCACTAATATGTGCATCATCAGCGAGAAGCTGGACCGCATTGAGATCATCAAGAAGAAGCAGTGTCAGGGCATGACTCAGATAGATCAATTGGCACATACTTTGAGTGACTTGAAGACCCAGATCATGTGTCTCCAGGAGGCACAGATGGCTTCTCAGCCCTGTCTCAGGTCACGGGCTGATCCTAGCAGCAGCGGTTCATTCCAACACTCCGCCCCACTTCGTCAGGTTCACCACATATAGGAGAAGCCATATCAGCAGTTGCAGCACCAGTACTCTCAGCCATCGCCATCTCAGGACACTCAGATGGCGGTATATCAGCAGGATCATCCACTGGCAGTTCTTCCTCCACCACCCTACGAGCAGGAGTCATTGATGGAAGTCAATGGAATTTTATACGACCGACTGCAGCCCGGGATCCGTCGAGATCATCCCGGATTCAGGTGCTCGACTGGAGGTGCCTCGTCCCAACAGCAGCCTCCAGCACAGGGTGGACAGTTCGGCCAGCAGTCACAGCAACTACCTCAGTTTTTCCACCAGCCACAACAGCATGTCCAGCCAGGTCCTCATCCCTACCAGTAGGGACAACAGTGGAGGAAGCACCAACAGCCTCAGCAGTATTCTCATCCTCTCCCTCACCAGTTCCAATAGCAGCCTCCCTTTCAGCGAGGCCACCCGTCTGGTTCTCATGGGCCAACCTATGAGAACCTTACTCTTGATGATCTAGCCCACCTACTCTCATACCAGCAGGCCACATTCAGGAGGGAGATGGACGAGTTCCGCCAGGAGATGAGGGAGATCATCAAAGGAAAGGCCACCATACCTGCTCAAATCGAGCCCAATCCAAATAATTTAAAAGGAAAATCTGAGTAGGTCCAGTTTATAGAGACTACCACTCCTAGTGATGTATTGGGTGACATTGCTTCATATACATTTGATGCTAACTTTGTTACACTTAGGAGCGGTAGGATGCCAGCCGGGGGTGCCTCGTCTGAGTGATGACACCACGAGGATGCAGGAGCGCCAGACGAGCTGGATAGCAGTGCTGAAGCCACTCAGGATGATGATGACAATGGTGTTGACACCACCAAGGACGATGATCCAGCCGACGGTACTGAGGTCGTTGCCTCTCCAGATATAGAGGGTGGTACTGATGTCACCAGAGTTCCAAATGCTAAGCTAGAGTGCGTTGTTGATGCCGCAACACCTGATGTCGTGGGTGGTACTGAGGCCACTCCTCCTATCCCAATAGTGTTTTCTCCAGTTTCTGTACCCCGGGACCATTTGAAAAATACCAAAAAAAAATAATAAAGGAAAGGTTTCTTCATCTTCGAGTCCATATGTGATGATTGATGATACTTGTAAGGATTCCATGCCGTCGCAGCAGCAGGAACCTCTTCCTAGCCCTCTATCTGAGGAGGGTCCAGCCATCCCCTTCCCTCAAGCACTTTGCTTGGCTAAGGGGAATAAATAGGAAAATCCAAAAAAAGATCAGCAGTTAGAGTTCAGCCAGCAGATGATTGATAGATTCCATATCCAGCTGACTCTACAGGAGGCACTTGATCACATCCCTCTCTTCTAAAAGAACTTGAGAGATAAGACCACTATCCGTAGGAAGAAGAGGACCATCAGGCAGAGATCCATGTGTTGACCCGTGCCACTTGCTTCGCTATCCAGAACCGTCTGCCAGCCAAGAGGCCAGATGCAGGAGCTCCCTATGTCAGATGACATATCCATGAGAAGAGGTTCGACCGTACTCTATTAGACAACGACTCTTCTATCAACCTTCTTCCGACAGCCTTACTCGACCGATTTGAGTTTGGCCCTCTTCGACAGAGCAGAACAATCCTTCAGTTTGCTGATAGATCTGTCAAGAGATTGAAATGGTTGTTGAAGGATGTGTTCGTCACAATTCAGGGCCTGAAATTTCCCATGGAGTTCGTCATGTTGGACATAGAGATACCTGAATCTGTGACCGATACCCGCATCATCCTAGGATGTCTATTCTTGGCCACAACCAAGGCAGTGTCCGGCCATGATATGGGAGGGTGTACTTTCATATCGAGGGCGAGAGTATACAAATAGAGACGATCGATGAGACCAGAGCACGAGACTCAGCTTGCTCAGAGCAGTTCAACGATGTAAAGCAGACAGCAGAGGCAGCAAAACGTCCACCAGGATAGCGACTTTGTGATCACTGATGATGAAGTCACTTTGTCCGATCCCATTTCACGAGCCCTTCTCTCACCTTCAGATGCTATAGATCCACAGTCTTCAGTAGAGGAGAGTTCGGAGAGCACACTCTTTGCCGAGGACACTTTTGAGGCTGACGATCGTGTTCCGGACAACGAAGCAGAGTATACTTCTTGTGATTTCGATTCAGATCCCTCAGATTCATACATAGATTTGGCAGAGTTCGATGATTTATTACCTTGTCTGATTTCCACCAAGCCAGCAGCTAGGGTGGAGGTCGTGCCAGCATTAAATACAGATACACCAGTAGGGCAACCTTCACCAATTTTGCATGATCAGCGAGAGTTTTCTCATTTAGATGTGGTTCCATTCACTCAGACCTTTCAGAAGCCAGATTTGCCAGCTCCCAGTTGCCCAGAAATGAATCCTTTGCCACAGTCGCTGAAGTATAGGTTCCTTGCGGGTAAACATGAGATGTACCCAGTCATTATCTCAGCAGACTTGACTGGAGAACAAGAATCTCGATTTGATGGAGGTTCTTGAAAAGAACTGCAAGGCAATAGGATGGAGCGTAGCTGATCTCCAGGGGATAAGTCTGTCCCTGTGCTCCCACCATATTTATCTTAAAGAGGACGCGAAGCCGTCGCGTGAGTTCAAGCGACGGCTAAACCCAAATCTTCGAGAGGTAGTCATGAAGGAAATATCAAAATGGTGGAGCACCGATTTTATCTACCCCATCTCCGACTCCAAGTGGGTTAGTCCGTTACATGTGGTGCCCGAAAATACGGACATCACTACAGTTGTGAGTGAGTCTGGAGAGGATATAGCTACCCAGGTACCCACTTCTTGGAGGGTCTGTGTGGACTACCGACGATTGAATCAGGCTACCAAAAAGGATCATTTCCCGCTACCTTTTATTAATCAGATTATAGAGAGGCTAGCTGGAAAGAGTCATTATTACTTTCTTGATGGGTAATCCGGCTACAATCTGGTGGCCATAGCGCCTGAAGACCAGAACAAAACGACATTCACATGTCCATTTGGGACATATGCTTTCATACAGATGCCCTTTGGTCTATGTAACGCCCCAGCGACATTCCAAAGGTGCATGTTGTCCATATTCTCGGACATGGTGGCTAATTGTTTAAAGGTCTTCATGGATGACTTTTTGGACTACGGTGATGGGTTTGATGCTTGTCTTGACTGTCTAGATCAGGTTCTTCAGCGCTGCATAGAGGTTCATCTTGTCTTGTCTTGGGAGAAGAGTCACTTCATGGTGACTCAGGGGACGGTGCTTGGTCATATCATCTCCAATAGGGGCATGGAGGTTGATTGATGACCGAACAACCACCAAGACCCGAGTGAAGGTATAAACACACGGGTTGTTACGACCCGTATCTCGACGATCGGTCAACAAGAAGATAAGACCACCAAATAAAACGAAATAAGCAACAAAATCAAAGAGCGGTCCTCGCTATTTATTTAACTTGGTATAGCGACCAGGGTCGAACTCAAGGAGCACAGTTTGGTCGGATCGACCTACGAAGTAGTCAAAAATAAAATGAAATAAAAAAGGTATTTTTGGTGGTTTTTTATATATTTTAAATCTTTTTGTATTTTTAATTATAAAGAAAATGTAAGAAAATGGCTAAAAAGGACAAATTCAACTATTTATTGAACACTCAAAAATGCTCAGAAAATTAAAATAAATTTATTCTTGTATTTTTATATTTTTGAGTGTTTTTGGTAATTTTTTCAGAATTTTATAATTTTTGATTGATTTTATAAAAATCGAAAAAGGCAAAATCAGTAAATAACTGTGCAGTCAGATTTGAAAGGCTAATTAAAAATAGATAATTAGCTTATAAAAATCCGAAGGCAATTTTTATGAAAAATAGAAATAAAAACAAAACTCCAGAAACCAAAAGTGCATTTTTTTGATTTTGATAGATTTTTTATAATTTTTATAAAATTTTTAGGGTTTTATAATTTTTATGGGTTTTATATATCCAAATTCAACAAAAGTTGGATAGACCAAGAAAACACTAAAACAAACAAGTCTTAAATTTTTTTGTAATTTTTAGATGAATTTTATATTTTTAATTGATTTTATAAAGTAAACAGTAACAAAAATAAAGGTTTTTGATTTTTTTTAAAATACCAAAAAGCAACAAAAATATCCCAAAAATTTAGTGAAATTTTTACACAGTGGCAGGAGCCATGTGTCCAAATTTCCCTTAATTTGGAATTAATTTGATATTTTATTCGACCAATACAAAAACCACAACACACAAGGACCTAAGTGCAAAGAAACAAAGTTTCATGCTAAATAGAAACATGTACAGAAACTATAAGGGCATCACTGTAAAATTCACATCAATTTAGCACATGTTATAAACAACCACACACAGGGGCATTTCTATAATATTCAAAACATAAACTTCATTCAATAACAAGTAGAAAACCCAAGCCCTAAGACTGCAAATAACCCAAAACTCACGTGACAAAGCACGTGAGTCCACACAGTAAGGACTAAAGTGCAATATCTGAAAACTACAGGTGTACTATGCAATTTATCCAAGTGTACTAATTTATTTAATAGACTAAACAAAAACTAGAGGAAAATGCAGGGGGTTGGGCGCAAGTTACCCAGCCACAGCACGTGCGGAGCACGTGAGGGGTGACGTGTCGGGCGGTGAATGGCTGGCGAGTGCACGGTCTTGATGACGCCTCCTGAAAAATCCAACGGTGTTGATGAGGCATCGAACGTGGGGCGCACGTGGCCGTCAAATCATGGATCCAACGGCCTGACAGGAGCAGAGCACGGACGGCTGAGATGATAACTGGCAGTGAGGGTCGATCCGACGGCAGAGAGATAGGCCGGAAGAACTCCTCCTGGGCGAGCTTCTCCGGCGAGCTGGGAGCGATCCGAGCGTCCGATGGAAGATCGGAGAAGGGGGTTCTGCTCTCGGTGACGATCTGCGTCGGTTGATGGCGTCTGATGGAGCTCCCAACGGCCAGATCCTCTGGCGAGGGAGGAGGGAGCTGGGCGACTCTGGCGAAGGGTGGAAGACGCGGCTAAGGGGGGTATCTCACGCTTATTCACCTGCAGAAGTGAGCTCGTGCTCAGAGGAAGTCTCCGGCATGGTTTATTGGCGAAATGATAAAGAGAAGCGGCGTGGATGGGCGAAGGGGGGTCCCGGTGGAGGTGGCAGATGGAACCCAATTCGATCTAGGCTCAGATAGCCCAGCTCGAGGTGATCAGATCGTGGAGAGAAGGTAACGAGGGGTCGAGGGATCTATCGGTACAGATGAGATGAAGTAACGGGGCTCCGACCACTGGGGCGGAGCTAGGTGGAAAAGATCGGATCTAAATGACGAAATGAACCCTAAAAGTGATACCTGATGACTGGAATCGACTGTGGAGGAGATGTTGGATCTCCGGTGGTCTTCGCCTCGATGGAGCGTCGCCTCCAGAGGCTCGGGATACGCAGGCGGCGGAGCTCGACGGCAAGGGTCGCCGGACCTGGGGTACATACCTCCAATCTCTCTCTCTCTCAGACACCCTGCGCACTCGATGTCACTTGAGGATGAAGATGGAGGTCACAGGGATTGAAGATGGTGGCCGAAGGTGCGTGAAATGGTGGAGGAAGATGAAGCTATATACTGGTAGGGATCCGACAAAAATGGAGTTGGGCAGGTGATTGTGGTGCACGGATCCCAAGAAAGATCCCCGGGCATGAATCTCGGATATAAGAGCTATAAATGGAGCCCGGGTTTTGGGTGAAAGGCGATCGGATCAGTTCAGGATAATTGGGCGAAGTCGGGTCGGGACGCAAATCCGCGTGGAAGTGGTCCTGGGGGGAGAGTTGACCAGGGGTCAACAATCCCCTGTGGACCAATGAGAAAAATTCATTGGAAAAAGATTTAAAAATTCAAAATAAATTAGAAAAAGACTTTATTTCAAAATATTTACAAAATGAAAAATGTTTATTTTTTTCAAAGTATTTTTTAATGATTTTTATTTTTTTTTGAAAAATAAATTATGTATTTACACTTATATATATATATATATATAAATACCTATGTATTTTTGAATTTTATTTTTATTATTTTATTTATGTACAAATATTCCAATTTTATATTTTATTTATTTACATCATAAAATATGGAATATAAAAAGATTTTTATTTGATTTTTATTAATTATTTACAAAGGTGAAATAAATATATCTTTTATTTTATGTACATGGTATTTGACACTGATGAGAGAGAATTTATTTATTTTTATTTTTATTTTCTCATTTTTATTTTATTTTTATGAATATATACAAAATAAAGGGAACACATAAATATTTTTACTTTTAGAAAATAAAATATTTACACAAAGAGGGGTATTTACACAATATTGAGTCACCCTATCTCTCTCTACTTATTTTATTTTACGGTCAGGCCCATGTTGAGCCTTCCCTTAGGTTCAGGTCACTCAATATTTATTCTAAATATTTTCCTCTTTTTCTTTATTTCTTTATTCTTTTATTTTTGCACAAAAACATGCTAATTTTTAATATTTACACAATGCATGCTTTTTGATAAATTATTTTATTTACATACATATACATGGTGTTTTGCCAAGGTTTTTTAGCTTAAATAAAAGAATAAAGAGTGATGAATGAGGATTCATCACCCCCTATACTTAACTTTGCTAGTCCCTTAGCAAACACTTATGAAAAAGAAGTGAAAAGGAAAAGAAAAAGATTAGGAGGGGAAAATGAATGAATCAATGCTGATTATTAAACTTGCCTTCATTAAATTGAAGTATGGAGCTCAGTCAGATCTTTCGATTATTAATGTGTCGAAACCTTATTTGGACTTAGGTTTAAAACTTAACAGCCTCTAAGTTCCACTAATTTATAGTCAAGACCCCTCAATAATCCAGATCAAAACAAGTCTACATACACAAACCCTGGAGACTATGAATCTTTCCTTGTACAGTATAAGTGAGGTATAGCTCTCCACCTCAGAAGTAGCAAAATGACAACCCTCCCCAACAAGGTAACTCTAATGCCCTAGTCTGGCCACTCTTTCCTCGAGGAGCGGGGTATTCCCTTCCAAGTTCAAGTTCAATCGGCTCAAGAAGAGGGGGAAGAAGAGAATGGACCATGGCCATTGTAGCCATGTATCCCTGGGAGCTCAACCAGTGTAGCTAAGTCTCCCTGCTGCAAGCTACATAAGATGGGACATGAGTCTCAAGCTTTGCTTATTGCACTATATACACTCCGATGGGATTATCATTTTCTATCAGACCCACCACTTTTTTGGATTTCTTTTCTTTTTGCATTTTTTTGATGTGCATATATACAACATATCTACAACGTGCAGCATATATACATAAGAAGTTTTTCCTCTTGAGCCAGTAGACTATCCCTCTTTTGAAGCATTATTGCATCCCACAACTCCTGTTGTTAGACCTCATGGCAACCAGACCAAGTTGAGACACACTTCCTTCACTATAAGAAGAAGAGAGGTTCCGCCTAGAAGTACTACCCTCATATGCTACCCCAAGTCAAGGAAGACTGCCTCCTCACCACCTCATCCGTAGAGAGCTCGGTGTAAAGTACGGGTCCAAGTAAAGCCATTGTCTATATGAGTCATGTGTGTGTTGTTAAGTGCTCTACTTAGGCTCATCGAGATGACATATGATCATAGCCTAGTGGACTTAAAGAATTAAGTCACCATGGACCTGAAAAGTCTCAACCCTAAGCCCCATAAGGTTCCTCTTAGAATTAGGTGGATTAAGATCTTAACCAAGCTCCATTTTTCAATTTAATTCCAGGCTAGTTTAAATGTCAACTATGATCAAGGGAAAACTATACAAGTATTTACAAAGATGCGATTTACAAAATATTTACATATATGCAAAATTTTTGGAAAATGTTTTGAAAACATGGATGTATGCATGAATGCAAGTTTTGCAAAATATTTACACAAATTTACACAAGGTTTTTGCAAACTTTTGATTTTCAAAACATTTTACAAAAATTTTGTACTATATACATAATTTTGATATCAAAATATTTACAAGCTATTTAAACAAAAGATTTTTACAGACATTTTTACAAAAATAATTTGTACAACTAGCTATGTATGTGCAATAAAAGAATTTTATTTACAAGGAAAAATTTTAATTTTTATGGTTTTTTTTATAATTTAGCCATTTTTATTTATTAACACACTCACACAAAGTACGAGTTATGGCTAAAGTATATATGGAATATATACGACACCCCCTATACTTAGCTCGAACGATGTCCTCAGAGTTAAGAGCGATGAAGAAGACATAACTCGTGCTTAGTATAGGGAAGTGAAAAGGAAGGCTATATACAAAGACGAATGAAAGAATAGAAATGCAAGATATCTCGGGGTTTCCCCCTATACTTAGGATCAAGTGATCCTAAGTATAGCAGGCTGTACACAAAGGGAAATTCGAGTGAGAATGTACAGGGTCTACCTCCCCTATACTTAGGGTAAAATATCCCTAAGTATAGGCAGCAAAACAGAGGTAGAAATGAATCAAAAGATACTCAAAAGTCTCACACCCCCCCATATTTAAGGTAAAGTGCACCCTAAGTATAGCAACGTCGAAGATGTAAATGGGGTGTTGGACTGAAGAATAGTGTGATATGGACAACTGGATCTATACAAGTCGGAGGAACAGTGATAATCAGGCATGAGATGCAATACATGTGAGTCAAGATACCACATCTCACGCAAAATGAATCGAGGCAACGTCAACGACCAGCGGCTCATGATCTAGATATGGCTTGAGCCGCTGCCCGTTAACACGAAAGGTACTCTCAGAAGACAACTCAGATATATCAATACTCCCATCGTCGTGTACCTTTCTAACCAAACAGGGTCCCTTCCATTTGCTCTGTAGCTTCCCTGGAAATAATCTCAGCCTGGCATCGAACAACCATACTCGTTGTCCTGGCTTAAACTGCTTGTGGCTGATATGAGAATCATGCCACTCCTTCACTCTCTCCTTGTACTGTAGGCTGCTCGAAAAGGCTGCATCACGAAGCTCCTCCAAGGATGGTAACTCTGCTCTCCTCTGATCTCCTACACTCATTGGATCCATGATAATGTCTGTGACTGCCCAGAGTGACCTATGTCTAAGCTCAACAGGTAAATGGCAGGGCTTGCCATAAATGAGGTGAAAGGGAGACGTACCCAACAGTGTCTTGAAGGACGTCCGATATGCCCACAAGACCGAGTCCAAAAGCTGTGACCAATCCTTTCGGTCAGGGCGGGCGACCTTCTGCAATATAGTCTCGATCTCCCTATTCGACACTTCAGCAAGACCATTGGTCTGAGGATAATACGGTGTGGCTACTCGATGGTCTATGTTGAACTCGCTAAAGGGCCTTTACCTTGTCGTTAACGAAATGAGACCCCCCGTCAGATATCAACTCTCGAGGTACCCCAAACCGTGAAATGGTATTCTTCCTCAAAAATCTGCAAACAGTCCTAGCATCTGCGGTTCGGGAGGGGATGGCCTCAACCCAACGACTAACATAATCCACGACCAACAGAATGTACTTAAATCCCTGACTCCTTGGGAATGGACCCATGAAATTGATGCCCCATGCGTCAAAAACCTCACAGAAGTGACTGGGCTGCATCGACATCATATCACGCTGTCCACAAGTGCCCATTTCTGACAGTTAGTACACCTCTTCACGAACTCATCAGAGTCCTTGAAGAGGGTAGGCTACCATAGGCTGGATTGGAGCACTTTCTGTGTCGTTCTCCTCCCAGAGTGATGTCCTCCTGCCTCAAGCTTGTGGCAGTAAGTGAGGACGTTGTGGTGCTCCTCCTGAGGAATGCACCTACGCCAGACGCTATCCCCTCCTTCATGATAAAGGATGGGATCCTCCCAATGGTAGAACTTGGCCTTCCGAGGAATGTCTCAAGTCTCTGCTTGGGCCAATCTTGTGGGACTTTCTTGGCAACAAGAAAGTTCACAATATTGACGTACCACGGGAGAGAGGTGATGCAAGGATCGCTTCATCTGGGAAGGTCTCACAAATAGGCTCGATCTGCTCAGAATCCTTAAGATACTCCAATCGCGAGAGATAATCCGCCACCACATTCTTGACTCCAGGCTTGTCCTTAATCTCTATATCAAACTTCTAGAGTAGAAGGATCCATCTGGTCAATATGGCTTTGGCATCCTTCTTTGCCATGAGGTACCGGATGGTGGTATGATCGATGAAAATGGTCACTCTAGATCCAATGATGTACGATCTGAACTTATCTAGGGCAAACACTACGGCTATCATCTCCTTCTCAGTGACTGTGTAGTTCCTCTGAGATGCATCCAAAGTCCGGCTAGCGTAGTGAATAGCAAAGGGGACTCCATCCCTCCTCTTTCCTGGCACGACCCCTACGGCAAAATCGGAGGCATCCGTCATGATCTTGAATGGAAGAGACCAATCATGCGGCTGCAGGATAGGAGCCTCTTCAACTAGACTCTTGAGAGTCTTAAATGATGCTAGACACTTATCATCCACAATGAACTCGGTGTCTTTCATCAGCAGATCAGTCAACGGTCGGGCAATCCAGCTGAAATCATGAATGAATCGTCGGTAGAAACTGACGTGCCCTAGAAAAGACCGTAACTGCCGCAAGTTGGACGGTGGGCTGAGTTTCCTAATGATATCCACCTTGACCGGATCAACCTCCATGCCCCTGTTGGAGATGATATGGCCAAGCATCGTCCCTTGAGTCACCATGAAGTGACTCTTCTCCCAAGAAAGCACCAGGTGCACCTCAATACATTGCTGGAGGACACGGTCTAGGCATTCAAGACAGGAATCGAATTCGTCGTCGTAGACCGAAAAGTTGTCCATGAAGACCTCCAAGCACTCCCCTATCATGTCCAAAAAGATGGACAACATGCACCCCTGGAATGTCGCCGGAGCATTGCACAATCCAAAGGACATCCATCCGAAAGCATATGTCCCGAAGGGACATGTAAAGGTAGTCTTGTCCTGGTCCCTCTGGCGCAATCGCCACCTGGTTCTATCCGGAGTACCCTTCCAAGAAGCAGTAATGGCTCTTCCCTGCCAGTCTCTCAATAATCTGATCAATAAAGGGCAGGGGGAAATGATCCTTCGTGGTGTCCTGGTTCAATCGTCTGTAGTCTACATAGACCCGCCAAGAATTGGGTACCCGGGTAGTGATATCCTCTCCAGATTTGCTGACAACTGTAGTGATGCCCGTCTTCTTGGGTACCACATGCAACGGACTGACCCACTTAGAGTCGGAGATGGGGTAGATAAAATCGGCGCTCCACCATTTCGAGATCTCCTTCGTGACAACATCTCGAAGGTTCGGGTTCAGCCGTCGCTAGAACTCACGCGACGGCTTTGCGTCCTCCTCGAGATAGATATGGTGGGAGCACATGGCTGGAATTATCCCCTGGAGATCGGCTACACTCCATCCTATCGCCTTGCAGTTCTTTTCAAGAACCCCCATCAGACGGAGTTCCTGCTCTCCAGTCAAATCTGTTGAGATAATGACTGGGTGCATCTCATGCTCACCCGCAAGAAATCTATACTTCAGCGATGATGGAAGCTGCTTCAGCTCTGACAATACGGTGCTGGTGGATCTGGCCTCCGAAAGGTCTGAGTGAATGCGACCAAATCTGTATGGGAGAATGAGAACTCTCGCTCGCAATCTGAATCAGGCGAAGGCTGCTCTGCTGATGTATCTCTGCTCTGTGTGGAATCAGCCTCCTCCCTAGCTGTAGGCTCTGTGGAAGTCAGACACGGTATCAAGTCATCAAACTCAGCCCAGTTGAAATCTGACTCCGAGGGATCTGTATCAGAATCACAAAAATCTGCCTCACGATCGGGAACCGGCTCTGCTTCCTGAGATGTATCCTGGATCAGGGGTGTGCTATCCAAGCTCTCCTCTGCTGTCATCTGTGCATCAGCAAACTCTGAAAGTGAGAGGATCGCCTGTGCTCTTGGGTCTGCCCAAACTGCTGATGAACGCGAAATCCGCCTCTTTAATAATATAAAATTGTAGTATAGGAGGCAAATTTCGGTCGATCAAAAACCACAATTTTTGAATGTTGTGGAGTAAATTTTACTTGGCAAGTTTACCAAGGTCGAACACAGGGAACGGTGATTCTTAGTTGCTTGGTCTTAAATCAAATTAAATAATTAACTAATGCTTGATTAATCTCTGTGTTGCGAAAATATACAATGCAAAACAATGATAAGCAATGAGATGCAAATAAACAAGGCAACAGTTCAGCACAGGATCTGGGATTTATACTTCGTCTCCAAAATGTGTTAATCAATATCCTCAAAACTTATCTCAGATCAAATAAAATTTTATCCGGAAATAATTATCAAAATAATTCCAACAGCGAGCAGAAGGAGAATAATACTGAGAGACAATCCTCCAATTTACTTAGATCATTATTTGAAGCCTCAATAAAATTATCATATAAAGGAATGAGTAATCAATATCTATTTTGCAAACGAGCGTTCCTGTGTAATTTGATACATCAATGAAAATGCACTACAAATATGTCAAATTTAAACCTGCAAGAGTCAATGTTGATCCTCAAATAATAATTGACAATAAACATCGTCAGATCTGATCACGAACTATGCTACATTGTAGAGCGTGAAAATAGCTTCAAAATGGCATATTATACGCTACAATCAGAGTTCATATGCAAAAGATGTGATGAATTGAAATAGTAGGGACCAAAATGTAATAAAAATAATTATTATTGCTTCAAACAGGTCCCTGAGACCTTATCTGTAATTTCCAAAACTTGTCGAGCTTTAAATGCAATTTTTCCAGTGCGTCACGTGCTAAGCACGTGACGCTGACGTCAGCAATGTGTGGGCCACTTCGTGATTTGGAAGGAAACGGAGGGGGTAGATGAAAATAACCCCCTCTCCTCACGGACTTCTCACGTGAGAGGAGGCTTCAGGTCGGCCCCATTGAGGCACGCCAACTGATCGAGGATCGGCGGTGGCGGCGGCTACGGCCGCAGTCCAAGGGCGGCGCCCCCGGTGGTGGAGGTGAGGCGCGGAGGTGCGGCGGGTGGAGGAGAAGGAGCCGCTGGCGGGCTCGTTGTGGAGGGAGGTGGCGGTGCTTCCGCGCAGGAGGAGGCAGCGCTTGGAGTAGCGGGGGGGTGGGGGGGTGGGGATAGCGCCGCCTTGCGCGCAGGCTGGAGATGCCGTGGGGACGGTGAGCGGCGGAGAGGGTTGCTGCGGCTGCAGTCGGAGGGCGGCGGCGGAGAGCTGATGATGACGAAGGCGAGGAGGGACCTCACGGCTGAGCGGCGAGGCGGCGCAGAGGTGTTCCTGCAAGGAGGGTTAGAAAAACACAGGGGGTTGGGTCGAATTCGCCTGGAGGGGGAGAAGCAGGTGTCTCCGGTGATTGCTTCGAGGAGGTGGCGGAGCTCCGAATCTAGACCGTCTTCTCAGAGAAGAGCAGGACAGAGGTCGGTGGAACCTCTGGATCACGCCAATAAGATGCAGCCGCTGTCACCAGCGCTGGAGAAGGGCGGATGCCAGAGACGAGGCTGGTGGGGGAGGTTTTATAGGGGCTGGCGGGGGAGGGGGAGGGGTGGTAACGGTCGGGGGTGGAGGGTAACGGCTGGGGGGGGGGGGAATGGGTGGCGTTACATGGGTTGGAAGATGCGCAAGGAAGAAGAAACGACTGGAGAAGACGAGGGTCACGTGCACAGCACGTGACCCGGGGGGAGCGGCCTGGAGAGAGGGTGGGGGTGCCACGTGGCACCCAAAAAAATTTCAAAATTAAAATTAAAGAAAAATAGAAAAGAAATAGCAGGAGACCTCGGATAGAAAAATTTCCTTCACGAAAGTTGTTCGTCTTGTCGAGATCTACAACTTTCATGAAGGACCCGGGAGCAAAAGAGGTCACTTGTGCAAAGTGGTATTTTTGGTGGCTCTCCATGTGTATAGAAAACCGATTTTTTGGGATTTGTATTTTTTTGGTGGTTTTAGAGGGGATAAAAAATATAGAAAAAAAATACAATAAAATATAAGAAAAATATTTACACATTAATCTATTTTTTTGGATTTTTAGTAAATAAGAAAATAGGAAAATAAAATAGAAGCTAGAAATGCACAACTTTTGTATAGACGGACAACGGACACTTGGACTTGGTCAGTTTCTTTGATCTCAGTTTTGATCTGGATTTGTATTTTTGAGTCTCTTAATAAAACTTCTATCAAAGAACAATAATGAAAAAGAAATAAAATTAAAAGAGTTAAATATGCACATAAAAACTCAGGTCAAAAATAGCAAAAAGTTAAAATGCGCAAAAGAGGCCCAAAATCCAACTTTCACATATGAGCTCCGAATTTTATGAAATTGGTCTTGTTTTGAAGGTATTTGAAAATGGAGTACTTTAAAAGTGAGTAGACCAAAATCGGACACTGTATGTGGGAGATATGCTCATTTTAGTCCGTCAGATGTGAAATTTGACTTTAGGATTATTTGACACTTATTGGAGTCAGTAATTTTTTTGTATTTTTTATTAATAAAGTTAGTAATATCTACACAATGGAGGTGGTTTTGGGTCAATCGGAGTTAGGATGAATTAACTAAAAATGTGAGAATTTAGCAGCTTTTTGGGCTAATTTACACAAGGGATTTTTAATGCAATTTATGCATGATGAAATGCAGATATTATTTACACATGTATGAATGCTAATAATGCTCTATTAATGATTAATTGCAAGTGGATGATGGGGGACATAGCCTAAATGACCAATTTTAGCATGATGAATACGGGATTCATCATACCCCTATACTTAGACCATGCTCGTCCCCGAGCATGAATGAATGAATAACTTAGTTGAATACATCCCTGGCTGTGTATGTGAATTTACAAGGCTCCATTCAGAGAAGACCCTTAATTTGAGTGATCATAAAATTCCGTGCTCAACCAAGCTTTAATCAAAAGGAACCCAACTTCTCTAATTTTCAGACTCTCTTTTTGTACATATTGTATATGGATATGATTCTTAGTGTACTGCATTTCATGAGAGTCAAGTCGAGACATCACCCAAAGTTCCAATCCAAGAGACTCTCCTCTAGACCTGACCCTCAACCCTAGGGAATAAGTATATTCTTGCTTCAGTCAACCGTCTCATTAGTCTGTCAGACTTGAAAGTGTAGATGGAAGGCCAGTTGATGGGGGGCATAGGATTGTGTATGATTTTCTCTCCCTTTCATTGGAACAAGGTGCCTCTCGAGTGCCTTATTACTCAACACAAATATATTTTATTTTGTTGATCAATGTGTCCGTCAAGAGAATTTGGAGTCGTCTGCACTTGTTTTTCTGGGAGTACACCGGGGTGTGTCTCTTTTGAGTATCTAAGATACCTTCGACACCCAGACTTGTATCGCTTACGATGCAGAGCCCTTTTATGGTGTCAGCCCGACTCCTTGGTCCTAATTAGCGTTTGGTCCAAGTGGACACTTTGAAAATTTTGGGAGCGCTTGCCATTGGTGGAAGCTCATTTGGAACTTTGACTTTGGATGATAGAGCTTTTCTTTGACATTTATTTTTCTTTTCTTTTGTTGGCTAGCTCCACTGCTTTTACCAAAAGTTGGCGCACACTGATCAACAATTTTCATTAAGTTTCATCACACCCTGGCACTTAGGTCAATATCAAAAAGATAGCATATGAACTTGTTCACATACTGACTAGGTTTTTGCTGACACTCAGGTTTTCTGAAGCTTTCATTAACTTTATCCCATCCTCGAATATCATCAGATCGGGTCTAAACTCAAATCTCTAGTCCTAGTTCCTCAAGTGATATCTCAACTCATCTCAACAATCATGCAGTTGTGGGAGTGGTTGTGCTGATCATATTCTTTTTGAAGGTAGAGATGAAGAGTGCAATATAGCGCTCAAATCTTTCAAACTAGGGAAGTGTGGATTATTAAGTTCTAAAAACCCTAATGACTAAGGCAGGCTAACTCAGAATCTCAAGATCTCAGGAATCAAGTGTCCTCAAAAATCCTCAAGCCTTGAGTGATGGTGAATGTGTCAGGAATATATCGACCAAGGAATGCATGAAATGCTTGATGAAATGCAAGACCATGAGTGATGATTTTTTTTAATGCAAAAAGTTTTTTTCTCTCTCTCTTTTTTTCTTTTTCTTTGTTTTTTTTTTGATTTTTTTGGTGTTTTTTTTGGAAAACAGGTATTATACACACTACTTGTACCCATCCCCGATGTTAGATAAAACGATTAAAGTATGAGCTATGGATAAAGTAGATAAAATATATACAAATACACCCCCCTATACTTAGCTTGTGCTATGTCCCCATGGCACAAAGTGAAATGTTGACATAGCTCGTACTAAATGCAAAAGGATTAAAAACAAAAGAAGAGAAGTGAAGTATAAACAATGGTAGCGGTCCCCCTATACTTAGGCTCAGGTCAGCCTAAGTATAATCGGATAAATACAGATGGGGAACCGGGTAGATTTGCGGATGTACAAGATCAAGGAGGTTTGCGACGGACCTTCTTGCGGGAGTGTGGAGGGAGATAGTATGGAGATGTGGAGTGTGATGAAGAGGGGGCCGATGAAGAAGACCAGCCATCGTCAGAGTCGTCCTTAGGAGAATAGTAGTCGTTTGCAGAGGATCTCCAACTTTTGTCGATCAGAGGTAAGTGCCCTTGGATCAGAGCTGTACCTATGGCACTTATCTGATGAACTACATCAGGATCGGACGAGGACTCTTCAGAAATCACCTGATGTCTAAGGTCAAAGGTGACTTTCTTAATCGGTTTGTTTCCTTGAGAAGTATTGGGAGGAATTTGGACAGTCTTCATCTCCCTGTCTTGAGTAACCGATGTGGCATTCGTTACTTCGTCATCAGATGAATCTCCATAAAAGTCGACCAATTCTTGAAGGGTCATGCACTGCTTCGGTCGAGGGAGAGTGTTCCTGCGGATCTTGTGGTTTATGGCTGGGGGCGTTGATGTCACTTCGGAATGATCATGAGTTTTGGTGACATCAGATGTTTCTGGAGTCGGTTCCTTATAAGGTTCAAGTATATCATGAATTACTGCCGACTCAAAGATTGGACCACTCAAATAATCGTGTTGATCTTCAATAATATGGTCCAATTCCTCATAAGCTCCAAAATCTTGATTTTTCCTAGGAGCAATAATAAGGTGGTGAGAATCCGAAGTTTGTCCAACAGTCAGTCCTTTAGGTGACTCTCCTAGGATTCGTCTCAGTGTATCATGCGGAGATGTCTGATAATGTGAAATATAACTGTCGGTTTCAAGTTGATTTTCCTCAGAGCAGGATGTGTCATTGGGGTCATGTTCATTGTGGTCCGAGTTCGGGAACTTGATTTCCTGAGTCTCACAATCGACGATCGCCTTAGCAGAGGCTAAGAACGGCTTTCCTAAAATAATAGGAGACTCAGACATCCTTCTGGGGTGCTCAATGTCAAGGACAATAAAGTCCACGTTATGTTCTTTACCTCGAAAATTTACGACGACAGAAACGATCCCCCGCGGTCTTTTGATAGATCGATCAGGTAATTGAACGATCACCCTAGTCTTTTTAAGTTGTCCGAATTTAAGTTGATTAAAGACGGACTTCGGGAGGATGTTTAATGTAGAGTCGTCGTCTAACCGAACATGAGTGAATATAGAATCCTCAATTTCACATGTGACCCGAGTCAACCACTTGACTTTGGGGCTTTTGAGTTTATGATTCATCACCAAAGAACTTGCCATAGATATGACATGATATTCAGTCCTGGATCGTTTCTTGCCCGTCTTTTTGGGTATCAGTCGACTCTTCACAAATCTCTTAAGATCGGGCACATATTCTATGGCTTTGATTAATGGAAGCTCTAAGATCAGACTTTTGCAAAATGCTTCCATTTCAGAATTGTCCAATTTTTTTGAATTTTCAAAATTTTCAATTTTTTTGGTATTTTCTGTAATATGGTCAGTCGGGGGGTCAGAGGTCAGTGGTTGTGTCTGATTGTGATGATCCAGTGGTTCGCATGGAGGTGGCCTCACTTCTTCTGAATTTTGCATTGATTGGATGAGATCATATATTCTCATAGTTAAAGTGTCTTCTCTATGATTAATCCGAGCAATCTCATCCTCAGACATCTCATGACTAGTAATTGTATAATCATTCTCCATGTGTTGTGATTCTGGCATGTAACCTCGAGTAGAGTGTTGATTGTTCATAAACATTATGGTCTGGTCATGAGTTGTTTTTCCTTGACTTCGTTTCTCGTGGGTTGTCAAAGGAAAATTGATTGTACTCAAGAAGATAGTCATCCTGGGTAGAGGATGATTCAAGAGGCTGCGAGATCATGGTAACCGGAAATCGTGCTCTTCTATCAATATCGGTTACTCTATTGTTCATCCTCAATTCTGGTCTCTCTCTCGTGTCCATAAAATTATCAGAATGTGAGAGAGGGACTATTCCAAGAAGAATTGTGGTCATAGGGTGGGATGTATGGGCGGGAAGAGAATGATGGCTGAGGGGAAGAAGAATACCGGGACATGGTCGTGGAGATCGGGAAAGGAAGACCACTGTGCCGACATCTTCTCAAGATGGATGGAATGATTAGCGAACCATGATCTGACGCACACAAATCAAACACAAAACAAACACGTTGATTCACCCACTCAACTCTGGTGAAGGCACGTTAGGGTTCAGCCGCTTATCTTTTCAATTTTAATTTAATGACAAAATAATCTTAAAAATTAAGCGGAGCTGTTAGGTGCTGAACTATTTCACAAAGACTGTCCCGAGTTCATACAACTAGTTGCTCCTACCTTCAGCCAGTATAGGTGTAAGTACGGACCGTAAACGGCTACCCGTGTTATTTGAGGACGGAGCCTTCCGCGGTGTCCTCTAAACCACCTACTCTGCTAAGGGAAGTCGGACCGTAAACGGCTACCGAGACCCTCACTGAAAAGTAGCTAATTATTTAAACTCAGTAGTCTGAATGAATTACTTCGGTTTTGGGCTCTTTCCTAAGTGTGCGTTCTGGTCCTTACAAACAATGAGTGGGTTTCCTCTCCACCAAACACAGATTAATTTTATGTCAATTTATTTACAACCCACCTTGATTAGCAGTCCCAGTTTTAAGTTAAGGTTATCACTGTGGTTTATGTGAGCACAAAAATTCACGCCTAACGAGCAGTCCCAATTCCTTTGAATCCTTAAGTTGTAAAACTTGAGAAGGAGAATCGGAAAAGCCAATGCAAACGTAAATCAATGATGCATGCTTAAGAGAAAGACTTACAGTGACTCCTCGCGTTCTTCATGCGGGATGCAGTACAATGAATTAAAATTTAAACTAAATGATATGCACAGATGAAAAACGCCCTAGACAGATAGTTCTATTAGCGGATGAATTGATTGAAATTTTCGGCTAAGTTGAACGATCTACAGTGCGTTTAATTAGTGAAAAGTGCGGCCTAAAAATTACGAGCACAATCAAATAATCTAATCTAGCGTATGTGCTCCTAAATTCTACGTCAAGCCACAGAGAGTCCAGTCCTGAATATTACAATTTGACAGGGTACAAGGCAAGAGGGACCCTGTGAATAATGCAGAAATTTAAACTTATGCCAACTCTCGCTCACAAACTTAAAATAAAAATTAGTCTTCTTCGCAGGTCCTTGATTTATATCCAAAATTATCTCCGAGTAATCTGCGAAGAAAGAGAGTGTGGTTAGTATCAAAAAAATTCAAAAAGAAAAAAATTGCAAGAGGAAAAAAAATGACACAAGAATTAACTTCACAAAAATTAATTCATAAATTGATTCAAAACCCTAAAAATTCGCCATTCCCCGGCAACGGCGCCATTTGATGAACGCGAAATCCACCTCTTAATAATATAAAATTGTAGTATAGGAGGCAAATTTCGGTCGATCAAAACCACAATCTTTGAATGTTGTGGAGTAATTTTTACTTGGCAAGTTTACCAAGGTCGAACACAGGGAACGGTGATTCCTAGTTGCTTGGTCTTAAATCAAATTAAATAATTAACTAATGCTTGATTAATCTCTGTTTTGCGAAAATATACAATGCAAAACAATGATAAGCAATGAGATGCAAATAAACAGAGGCAACAGTTCAGCACAGGATCTGGGATTTATACTTCGTCTCCAAAATGTGTTAATCAATATCCTCAAAACTTATCTCAGATCAAAAGAAATTTTGTCCGGAAATAATTATCAAAATAATTCCAACAGCGAGCAGAAGGAGAATAATACTGAGAGACAATCCTCCAATTTACTTAGATCATTATTTGAAGCCTCAATAAAATTATCATATAAAGGAATGAGTGATCAATATCTATTTTGCAAACGAGCGTTCCTGTGTAATTTGATACATCAATGAAAATGCACTACAAATATGTCAAATTTAAACCTACAAGAGTCAATGTTGATCCTCAAATAATAATTGACAATAAACACCGTCAGATCTGATCACGAACTATGCTAAATTGTAGAGCGTGAAAATAGCTTCAAAATGGCATATTATACGCTACAATCAGAGTTCGTATGCAAAAGATGTGATGAATGATGAAATAGTAGGGACCAAAATGTAATAAAAATAATTATTATTGCTTCAAACAGGTCCTTGAGAGCTTATCTGTAATTTCCAAAACTTGTCGGGCTTTAAATGCAATTTTTCCAGTGCGTCACGTGCTAAGCACGTGACGCTGACGTCAGCAATGTGTGGGCCACTTCGTGATTTGGCAGGAAACGGAGGGGGTAGATGAAAATAACCCCCTCTCCTCACGGGACTTCTCACGTGAGAGGAGGCTTCAGGTCGGCCCCATTGAGGCGCGCCAACTGATCGAGGATCGGCGGTGGCGGCGGCTACGACCGTAGTCCAAGGGCGGCGCCCCCGGTGGTGGAGGTGAGGCGCGGAGGTGCGGCAGGTGGAGGAGAAGGAGCCGCTGGCGGGCTCGTTGTGGAGGGAGGTGGCGGTGCTGCCGCGCAGGAGGAGGCAGCGCTTGGAGTAGCGGGGGGGGGGGGGGGGGGGGGGATAGCGCCGCCTTGCGCGCAGGCTGGAGATGCCGTGGGGACGGTGAGCGGCGGAGAGGGTTGCTGCGGCTGCAGTCGGAGGGCGGCGGCGGAGAGCTGATGATGACGAAGGCGAGGAGGGACCTCGCGGCTGAGCGGCGAGGCGGTGCAGAGGTGTTCCTGCAAGGAGGGTTAGAAAAACACAGAGGGTTGGGTCGAATTCGCCTGGAGGGGGAGAAGCAGGTGTCTCCGGTGATTGCTTCGAGGAGGTGGCGGAGCTCCGAATCTAGACCGTCTTCTCAGAGAAGAGCAGGACAGAGGTCGGTGGAACCTCTGGATCACGCCAATAAGATGCAGCCGCTGTCACCGGCGCTGGAGAAGGGCGGATGCCGGAGACGAGGCTGGTGGGGGAGGTTTTATAGGGGCTGGCGGGGGAGGGGGAGGGGTGGTAACGGTCGGGGGTGGAGGGTAACGGCTGGGGGGGGGGGGGAATGGGTGGTGCACGTGACCCGGGTGGAGCGGCCTGGAGAGAGGGTGGGGGTGCCACGTGGCACGCCCTGGGGCTGCCACGTGGCACCCAAAAAAAAATTTCAAAATTAAAATCAAAGAAAATAGAAAAGAAATAGCAGGAGACCTCGGATCGAAAAATTTCCTTCACTAAAGTTGTTCGTCTTGTCGAGATCTACAACTTTCATGAAGGAGTCGGGAGCAAAAGAGGTCACCTGTGCAAAGTGGTATTTTTGGTGGCTCTCCATGTGTATAGAAAACCGATTTTTTGGGATTTGTATTTTTTGGTGGTTTTAGATGGGATAAAAAATATAGAAAAAAATACAATAAAATATAAGAAAATTATTTACACATTAATCTAATTTTTTGGATTTTTAAATAAATAAGAAAATAGGAAAATAAAATAGAAGTTAGAAACGCACAACTTTTGTTTAGACCGACAACAGACACTTGGACTTGGTCAGTTTCTTTGATCTCAGTTTTGATCTGGATTTGGATTTTTGAGTCTCTTAATAAAACTTCTATCAAAGAATAATAATGAAAAAGAAATAAAATTAAAAGAGTTAAATATGCACATAAAAACTCAGGTCAAAAATAGCAAAAAGTTAAAATGCGCAAAAGAGGCCCAAAACCCAACTTTCACATATGAGCTCCGAATTTTATGAAATTGGTCTTGTTTTGAAGGTATTTGAAAATGGAGAGTGAGTAAACCAAAATCAGACATTGTATGTGGGAGATATGTTCATTTTAGTCCGTCAGATGTGAAATTTGACTTTAGGATTATTTGACACTTATTGGAGTCAGTAATTTTTTTGTATTTTTTATTTTATAAAATTAGTAATATCTACACAATGGAGGTGGTTTTGGGTCAATCAGAGTTAGGATGAATTAACTAAAATGTGAGAAGTTAGCAGCTTTTTGGGCTAATTTACACAAGGGATTTTTAATGCAATTTATGCATGATGAAATGCAGATATTATTTACACATGTATGAATGCTAATAATGCTCTATTAATGATTAATTACAAGTGGATGATGGGGGACAGAGCCTAAATGACCAATTTTAGCATGATGAATACGGGATTCATCACTGCCTCGTCATCTGTGATCACAAAGTCACTATCCTGGTAGATGTCTCGCCCTGCATCTGTCATCTACTCTGAATCTGATGTCAGCTTGGAGCAAGTTGAATCTTTGGCTCTAGTCTCCTTGATCGTCTCTATTTGTATACTCTCGCCCTCGACGTGAAAGTATACCTTCCCGCTATCATGATCGGATACGGCCTTGGCTGTGGCCAAGAACGGGCGACCTAAAATAATGGGGGTATCAGTCACGGACTCAGGGATCTCCATGTCCAACACAACGAAGTCCACGGGGAATTTCATGCCCTGAATCGTGACGATAACGTCCTTCAGCAACCCCTTCGGCCTCTTGCAGATCGATCAGCAAACTGAAGGATCGTCCTGCTTTGTCGTAGAGGGCCCAACTCGAAGCGGTCGAGTAGGGCTGCTGGAAGTAGGTTGATCAAAGACCCGCTATCTAATAGAGTACGATCGAACCTCTGCTCCTGAATGTGGCATCTGACATACGGGGCTCCTGCATATGGCCTCTTGGTGGGCAGACGGGTTCTGGATCGCGAAGCATGTGGCGCGAGTGAGCACATGGATCTCTGACTGGTGGTTCCTCCTCTTCGTCTAAACTATGGTCATGTCTCTGAGTGATCGCTGGAAGAGAGGGATGTGCTCCAAGGCCTCCTATAGAGTCAGCTGTATCTGAAATCTGTCCATCATGTGCTGGCTGAACTCTAGTTGGTGGGACTTTTTTGGGTCTTTTTTGGTCCCCTTAGCCAAGCGGAGTGCTTGGGGAAGGGGACTGCTGGGTCCTTCTCAGATGAAGGACTAGGAGAGGGTCTGGGCTGCTCAAGCACAACAGAATCCACACATACATCATCAATCACCACAGGTGGATCAGAATAAATCAAGCCCTTTCCTTTATTCATAGAAATGTCCTGAGGTACATGCACAGAAGGAAAAACAACAGGACTAGCAGTAGAAGTAATGGTGGCCTCAGCACCACCCTCAGCATCTAGATCCGTGGCATCATTACCGCGCTCTGGCTCGACAACAATTCTGGCGGCATCAGTACCACCTCCTCCATCGGGTGAGACGATGGCCTCAGTACCGTCTGCTGGATCAACATCCCTGGTGGCCTTAGCACCACCGTCATCATCTCTAGCATGATCAACACCGCTCTCCTCCTCGCCTGGCGCTCCTGTAGTAGCATCGAGTCGTCGCTCAGACGAGGCGCCGTCTGCTGGCATCCTACCGCTCCTAAGTGTAACAAAGTCAGCATCAAACAGATATGCAGAAATGTCACCAAATGAATCACTAGGAGTGGTGGACTCTGTGAACTCTACTTGCTCAGACTTCCTCTTCTGGTTGTTGGGGTTCAGCTCGATCTGGGCAGGGATGGCGGCCTTCCTCTCACGATCTCCCTCAATCTCTTGACGGAACTCGTCCATCTCCCGTCGAAAGGTAGCCTGCTGCTCGGACATGAGGCGGGCTAGATCATCCAAGGCGGGGTTCTCATAGGTCGGCCCATGAGAACCTGACGGGTAGCCTCACTGGTAGTGAGGCTGCTGCTGCTACTGGTGAGGGTGAGAGGGGTACCGGTGATGATACTGCTGCTGAGGCTGCTCTCTCCTCCAAGATTGCCCCTGCTTATAGGGATGAGGACCATACTGCTGATAGTGGGATGACTGCTGTTGCTGCTAAACTGGAGGCTGCTGTTGTTGAAGCTGCTCACGCTGCTGGCCATACTAGCCACCCTGAACTGGAGGCTGCTGCTGGGAACTGGAGCCTCCAGCCGACCAGCGGAATCCGAGATGGTCTCGTCGGATACCGGGCTAGGGTCGATCGTACCAAATCCCGTTGACATCCATCAACGGCTCCTGCTTGGTATGAGGGCGGGGGAAGTACTTCCAGGGGCTGATCCGGCTGGTAGACCACCATCTGAGTGTCCTGGGGATGGTGGTGACTGGTAAGACTGCGGTATGCTGGTACGACTCCATCTGGACATGGTGAACCTATCTCGGCTGACTGGAGTGCTGGGACGAGCTACCACTGCTGCTCGGATCTCCTCGTGACCTAAGACGGGGCTGAGAAGCTGTCTGTGCCTTCTGGAGACCCATGATCTGTGTCTTCAGGTCACTCAGCGTCTGTGCCATCTGGTCGATCTGCGTCATGCCCTACCACTGCTTCTTCTCGATCAGCTCGATCTGGTTCAGCACTACAAAAAAGGCGGGATTGGCGTGCACGCCTAGTGTCCGCCATGTGCACTCCCGACTAGTTGGCGAGCACGTGTGCTCGTTCATGGCGTACTCGCTTCTTTGAGCGTCGCTCCGGGTGGTTGGCGAGCACAGTCGGCCGCTCTGTGCTTGCCCGCTTATTGGGCATGCACAGATGTGCTCACCGACGTGATCGCCTCTGTTAAATTGGTCGATCAATCAGAGAGCATATACCGAGCACCTGACGAGCACATGTGCTCGCCCAAACTGATTTCCAGGAAAGAAATTATACAGGTTCGACGGGGTTTTGACGCCCTGTCGAACCTGTATAGCCTGCCAATAAACCACCGCAGGTACTTATAAGAGCTCCCTAAGTGTATATATATTATAGCAGGTCGTTAACTAAGATAACTAGCACTGACAAGTGAAATTCACGCAATATACATTAACTTAGAAACAAACATTCAAATTTAACATCTAAATATTACAAATATTTATCCGTAGCATCAACGACAAGTAAACTACAACAAATAATATTATCAAAGTTCATAAAGTTCATATAAATTAAAAAACGTGCTAAAAGTTTAACAACAATAGAAGTCAAAACCAACAATAATTTACTTCTTCTTTGATCTAAAAAATCTAGACACTAAACCCTGCTTTGATTTCTTTTTTCCTTCTCCTTTTCTTTGAACCTCGCATACATGCGTGCCTCTTCTTCAGGGTCGTTCTCCTCCTCCTCTTCGTCATCAGATTCAATCTCTTCAGGTTGAGATGCACGCCCTTGTGACCTATATTATATATGGAAGATATATATCTATTACTTGCATTTTGTAGATATAGAAATCTAAAATTATTACTCATTCTATAAGTAGAATACTTACATATACGTTGTGAACTCTTCTCGGAGCTTCGTCACTTGCTCCACCATCATCGCCATCTGCGACTCCATTGGAACTGATGATTGGGACAGTTGTGGTTGCGTGTACGACGGCTGAGAGTATGCAGAATAGGAGTGACGATGTTCCTCCACATAATATGGAGTAATACCACCAAGCGTCTGCTTCCTATTCGCCACAACGATTGATTTCGATAATATGATTATTTCGATAGTAAACTATGATTGATTTGGTATACCGAAGAGGAAGGAGTTATGAACCAAATTTTCGTAAGAAATAAAGAGCTTGTGACAACGATCACCTTTTAGTAAGTTTGAATCCTTACGGACCCCCTTAGTCCGGGATCTCCGAACTAAGGAAAGCTAATATAAATGTAATAATTTAAGATCACTTTACGTCATACATTTGTACGTGCTACAAATGAGACTATAAAATAATCTTAAAATATTTATTCATTTATATTAACCGGGCAATTACGTATATTTGGCTCGTTAACGATGGGGATAGGGATAAGTGTGATCCTTATTTAGTGCCTAATACAGTGCTTGGGTCACTAAGAATTAATGGGCACCTGCAAAAAAAATTCAAACCTGCAAACATCAAAATCCACGACCATTGGTCTGGGATAAATATCCCAAAGTGAGTCTAATAATGCTGTGAAAAAATAAAAAAATATAACACAGTTAGAGGTGATCAAATCCTCCAATGTGTTGCACACGCCTCCCGTTGTGCAGGACCACACACCACCCGGTGTGGAAGGACGCACTGTGTGTGAAGGATTTTGTGCGATTTTCTAATAATTAATGGATAGTATTTTAGACTTATCATAAACCTAACTATAAGTTAATGTGATATACTTAATCACAATAACTAAAATTTAATGTGATAATAAAATTATCACAGAATCAAAATTTTGTTTGTAGTTATAATTATCACGCATCAATGATTTTAACTTAAATAAGTATCTAATTTAACATCCATTATATGGTTCTTATTCTCAAAGAATTTGTATCTCCCATCACCTCTTTCAATGAACCTAGTGTTATGAAACTAGTGTTATGGCACTTCTCTATATCAACATTCTCTAATGTTATTAAACTAGTCTTATGACACTTCTCAATGAACCTAATGTTATGAACCTAGTGTTATGAAACTAATGTTTCTCTCATCCCATCTATATCAACATTCACCTACATCACTATTTAAGCACTTTACTTGTTGTGTCATTTAATCAAATACTTGACATGTCTATAATATTTCATCTATATTAGACATATATATATACTCAAATCTAACAACAACTATATATTAAACAACTATATGAAGCATAAGCAACAAGAATAACAACTAGTGATATTAAGTTTAAGGACAAAACAATCAACAACATCAAAATCCTAATCTCTAAAACAAGTATAAAAACGAATGAATATGCAAAAAAGAGAGAAAGGATGATAAGATATACCTAACGAAGGGTGTGTATGTGTGTGTGTGATTGAATGGTCAAACGGAACTCCCTCGACGCGGTAATGGCTCAGCACTTGTCGCCGGAGGAGAGGAATGAGAGGAGAACTCGCGCATGAATGAGGAAAGGGAGCGCCCGACATTCTGTTTACGGGCGCGGGCGAGCACACTTATGTGCTCGCCCAGTTCTCTTTACGTACTCGCCAGGAAAATTGACACGCGCCCATTCCGCCGCGCCTTGATTTTCAACTGGGCGAGCACAGCTGGGCGAGCACGTGTGCTATTAAAGTGCTCGCCCATCTACGAAAATATAACCGCGCCTCCATATTCAAAAGGGCAATCAGGATGGCGAGCACATGTGCAACCTAAGTGTTCGCTTGGTTGTGGGCGAGCACATGTGCTCGCCCAGTGCACCCCATTGTGTGCACGCCAATCGCGTTTTTTTGTAGTGCAGCTTCTCGTTGATGATGCCCATGTCTGCGACTGTAGACTCGGCCTGTGCGGCTGCCGCGGACGAAGTGAAAGGACCAGCATCGACCAGTGCTATCCTCTGAAACTGCACGGTCTGTGGCTGGGGGCATCCCTGGGTGTAGTGTCGGGTCTGGGACATCACGATGTAGTTCTCGGCCATCTCCTCATAGATGGCCCAGACCTAATCCTCATCCTTGGTGAAGTAGGAACTGCCACAAGAAGTATTCATCAGGCCCTGCAGCTCTGGTGTCAACCCGCATAAGAAGCTCTGAACTAGGTTCGACTTTGAAATGTCATGGTGCAGGCATCTGTCTGTGAGCTCTCTAAACCTCTCCCATGCCTCATGGAACTGCTCGTTGGGGAGCATGGAGAAGTTGCTGATCAGGGCCCTCGCTGCATTGGTCTGCCCAAGTGGATACTACTTATTCAAGTACTCGGTGCGGAGCTGCTCCTAGGTATGGACAAACCTCCCCAAATGCTTCAGCCA
The DNA here is from genome assembly GCA_037367405.1 of Ottelia alismoides. NCBI lineage: Eukaryota > Viridiplantae > Streptophyta > Magnoliopsida > Alismatales > Hydrocharitaceae > Ottelia > Ottelia alismoides. The sequence goes on along the minus strand of JAZKJV010006783.1, from coordinate 505,277 downwards.
GTTGGCTGCTTTGTCGACTAGGGAGAAGGAGAAGGCAATCATCCGTATGGTGTCCTCGTCCACCTGCCGATCGTGGATGGTGCTGCAGATCATCTCAAGTTCCTGGAGGTGGAGATGGGGCTCCTCAGTCGCGAGCCCGTGGAAACTGGGTATAAGCTGTATCGTCTGCGGGGGAACTTGAAGTCCCCCACGATCGCAGAAGAACAATCCATCGGTGGGTAAGCATCGATCCGGGGTTGTGCAACTCCCGCATCGGTCTGGCTCCTGCTGCTGCTGCCAGCTAGGCTAGCTCATCGGGCTGATCTGGTATCTCTGGCCTGTTTCCTGCGGGTATGCGCTACTCGCTGTCGGCTCTCATCCGCTCCATCTCTTCCTCATCTCTACCATGAAAGCTCCATGATCCCTGATCTGTTGTTGCATCGTCTCGAGGGAAGCTATTAAGGTGTTGTTGATCGCACCCTAGTCCAAGACATAGGTCTGCTCTGCTCGTGGGCCTCCGGTGCGGTCGTCACTGCTGCCGGCCATGGTCTCTGCAAAGGCAAAAGACCCAAGCTCAGGTGCCGAAATATAATCCATCTGCTGCTCTATCTGATCGGGCACCTCTGGATTGTCAGAAGAAAGGAGGTTGGGGGGAACAGGATGGAAGTGAACTTGGATTCGGAGAGCGGGTCTCGGCTCTCACGAACCGACCTAGATGAACGAGCTGGAGTGCTCGTAAGCGCTGCAGCGAGAGGCTGCCTAAGAGACCTCCGACCCATCATCGTGATCTGGCGAGTCGGGCGGATGGGATCTGGGGAAGCAAAACAGGATCAACAGTCAAACCCCCAATTTACCAACGCGACGCGAGCTGATGACTGTAAGAGTTCAGTCTTTTATCTTATCTTTTTTCTTTTGGTGATAATACAATCTAACAGAGCGATTAAGCGAGATGTTGGGAATCCAACGCCCTCAGGAGACTGTCCCGATCCTGAACTAGATCTTTCCCAGCCAGTACAAGCCGCGGACCGTTTACCAACTACCCGATCGGCTCGCTCTGTTAAGGATAGCGTGACCCGTTTTACCGGAAACCGGAGCGATCCTCACTAGAGAACGACTAGCCCAGAAGCAATAGTCTGAAAAGGGGTCGGATGTGGCTCTACCTAGTGTGCGGGTCACTCTCTCGCCCAATCAAACCATACAAGGTGGGGGTTGCTGTCCCAATGCAATTTTTTTGGTGAAGTGCTTTTTAGGTCCAATTTGCTTTAGCACTCCCAAATTTTATGATTTCTTTTTTTTTTTATATTTTTCAAGCAAACAAATGCCTAACAAAACTTTTGGATTCTCCTGATTATTTTAGTCTAGAAAATGGGGGAGAAGACGAAAAAGCCGATGCGGGATGAAATCAATGATGCATGTCACGTAAGAAAGGCGTACCTGACTCCAGCACTCTACATGTAGGGTGATCCACGCATAAAAATAAAGACAGAAAATAAACTACCTATATGATGCACGAGAAAATCGGCCTTAGACGAAGCAATTTCTACACGGGAAGAACAAATGGCTAATGGGTCAACAAGAGGGGTCGAAGTCCGGTCTCTGATGCCGATCAGTGTCCGCCAAGACAGATCCTACCAACGTTGTAAACCGTCTCTAGTGGCACGTGACCCCTCAAGTGACCAGGTTAGCCTTTTCTTTATTAATTTTAATTAAGTCCAATTACGATCTAATAGGAGCAGGCAGATAATTAGGGTTTGGATCCTAATCAATTACATCACAACCAGCAGAAAATCCTAAGCTAAGGCCAAAACCTCATAAATCAGATAAGCAGTAATAAAAAGCAAAAAATAAAAACTGACGTAAATCACGATGAGGTCCCCCGAGCACACCGGTGCTCGGCGAAACATACCCTACAAACAAGTCTGGCTGAGAGTCTGGTTGTTCTTGTATTATTAGAATAATCAAATAAAATAAAACTAAAACCTCTCCTCTCCCACTCAACCTCTCACTCTCTCTTGTGGCTCTGTACAGAAGGGAGCCACCTCCGGCTTCCGCGGTTGCTTTGGCTTTTTGAAGAAAGTTGCCTCGGTCTACGGGCCCTCGTAAGAAATCAAACAAGAGTGGGTCAGAAACAGTTATTATAAAAAATGCAAGACAAAATAAGATAAAATAAAATATATGCAAAAATGGAAATAAACACACAAAATAAAAACAAACAAAACAAAATAAAAAGAAAAGAAAAGAAAAAGAAAACAAAAGGAAATGAAAAAAGCGTGAAAAGCCGTGGACGAAAGAAAAGCCGCAGAAAAAGCCGCGAAAATGAAAACCGAACAAAAACAAAAATAAAAGACTACTAAGCCGTGCTCCCTGGCAACGGTGCCATTCTGATGATCGAACAACCACCAAGACCCGAGTGAATGTATAAAAACACAGGTCATTGCGACCCTGATCTCGACGATTGGTCAACAAGAAGATAAGACCACCAAATAAAATGAAATAAGCAACAAAATCAAAGAGCGGTCCTCGCTATTTATTTAACCAGGTATAGCGACCAGGGTCGAACTCAAGGAGCAGGGTTTTGCTGGATCGGCCTACGAAGTAGTCGAAAATAAAATGAAATAAAAAAAGGGTATTTTTGGTGGATTTTTATATATTTTTAAATTTTTTTGTATTTTTAATTATAAAGAAAATGTAAGAAAAGGGCTAAAAAGGACAAATTCAACAATTCATTAAACGCTAAAAAATGCTCAGAAAATTCAAATAAAATTATTCTTGTGTTTTTTTTATTTTTAAGTGTTTTGATAATTTTTTCAGAATTTTTTAATTTTTTGGTTGATTTTATAAAAATAGAAAAAGGCAAAATCAATAAATAACTGTGCAGTGAGATTTGAAAGGCTAATTAAAAATAGATAATTAGCCTATAAAAATCTGAAGGTAATTTTTATGAAAAATAGAAATAAAATCTAAATTCCATAAATCAAAATTGCATTTTTTTTATTTTTGTATAATTTTTAATAATTTTTATAAGATTTTTAGGGTTTTATAATTTTTATGGGTTTTATAAATCCAAATTCAACAAAAGTTGGAAAAAAGCAAGAAACACTAAAACAAACAAGTCCTGATTTTTTTTGTAATTTTTAGATTAATTTTTATATTTTTAATTGATTTTATAAAGCAAACAATAACAAAAATAAAGGTTTTTGATTTTTTAAACATACCATAGGCAACAAAAATGTCCCAAAAATTTAGTGAAATTTTTACACAGTAGCAGGAGACACATGTCCAAATTTCACTTGATTTGGAATTAATTTGATATTTTATTCGACCAATAAAAAACCACAGCCACACAGAGACCTAAGTGCAAAGAAACAAAGTTTCAGGGCTAAATAGAAACATGCACAGAAATTATAAGGGCATCACTGTAAAATTCACATCAATTCAGCACATGTTCTAAACAACCACGTACAGGGGCATTTCTGTAATATTCAAAACATAAACTTCATTCAATAACAAGCAGAAAACCCAAGCCTAAGACTGCAAATAACCCAAACCTCAAGTGACGAAGCACATGAGTCCACACAGTAAGGACTAAAGTGCAATATCTGAAAACTACAGGTCCTACTATGCAATTTGTCCAAGTGTATTAATTTATTTAATAGACTAAACAAAAACTAGAGGAAAATGCAGGGGGTTGGGCGCAAGTTACCCAACCACAGCGCTTGCGGAGCATGTGAGGGGTGACATGTCGGGCGGTGAATGGCTGGCGTGTGCACGGTCCCGATGATGCTTCCTGGAAGATTCAACGGTGCTGACGAGGTGTCGAACGTGGGGTGCACGAGGCCGTCAGATCATGGATCCAATGGCCTGACAGGAGCAGAGCACGGACGGCTGAGATGATAATTGGCAGTGAAGGTCGATCCGACGACAGAGAGATAGGCTGGAAGAACTCCTCCTGGGCGAGCTTCTCCGGCGAGCTGGGAGCGATCCGAGCATCTGATGGAAGATCGGAGAAGGGGGTTCTGCTCTCGATGATGATCCGCGTCGGTTGATGGCGTCTGATGGAGCTCCCAACGGCCAGATCCTCCGGCGAGGGAGGAGGGAGCTGGGTGACTCTAGCGAAGGGTGGAAGACGCGGCTAAGGGGGGTCTCTCACGCTTATTCACCTGCAGAAGAGAGATCGTGCTCGGAGGAAGTCTCTGACATGGGTTATTGGCGAAATGATAAAGAGAAGCGGTGTGAATGAGCGAAGGGGGGGTCACGGCGAAGATGGTGGATGGAACCCGACTCGATCTAGGCTCAGATAGCCCAGCTCGAGGTGATGAAATCGTGGAGAGAAGGTGATGAGGGGTCGAGGGATCTATTAGTACGGATGAGATGAAGTAACGGGGCTCCGGCCACTGGGGCGGAGCTGGCGGAGCTAGGTGGAAAAGATCGGATCTAAATGATGAAATGAACGCTAAAAGTGATACCTGATGGCAAGAATCGACTGTGGAGGAGATGTTGGATCTCCAATTGTCTTCGCCTCGATGGAGCGTCGCCTCTAGAGGCTCGGGCTATGCCAGTGGCAGAGCTCGACGACAAGGGTCGCCGGACCTGGGGTACACACCTCCAATCGCTCTCTCAGACAACCTCCGCACTCGCTGTCACTCGAGGAAGAAGATGGAGGTCACGGGGATCGAAGATGGTGGCTGAAGGTGCATGAAATGGCGGAGGAAGATGAAGCTATATACTGGTAGGGATCTGGCAAAAATGGAGTCAGGCAGGCGATTGTGGTGCACGGATCCCTAGAAAGATCCCCGAGTGTGAATCTTGGATATAAGAGCTACAAATGGAGCCCGGGGTTTGGGTGAAAGGCGATCGGATCAGTCCAGGACAATTGAGCGAAGTCGAGATGCAGATCCACGTGGAAGTGGTCCTGGGGGGAGAGTTGACCGGGGGTCAACAATCCCACGTAGACCAATGAGAAAACTTCATTGGAAAAAGATTTAAAAATTCAAAATAAATTAGAAAAAGACTTTATATCAAAATATTTACAAAATGAAAATTTTTTATTTTTTTTTTCAAAGTATTTTTTACTGATATTTATTTTTTTTGAAAAATAAATTATGTATTTACATTATATTATTATTATATATATGTATAAATACCTATGTATTTTTTAATTAATTTTATTATTTTATTTATGTATAAATGTTATAATTTTATATTTTATTTATTTACACCATAAAATATGGAATATAAAAAGATTTTTATTTGATTTTTATTAATAATTTACAAAGGTGAAATAAATACATCTTTTATTTTATGTACATGGTATATGTACAATGATGAGAGAGAATTTATTTATTTTTATTTTTATTTTTATTTTTCTCATTTTTATTTTATTTTTATGAATATATACAAAATAAAGGGAACACATAAATATTTTTATTTTTAGAAAATAAAATATTTACACAAAGAGTGGTATTTACACAATGTTGAGTCACCCTATCTCTCTCTACTTATTTTATTTTTCGATCAGGCCCATGTTGTGCCTTCCCTTGGGTTAAGGTCACTCAATATTTATTCTAAATATTTCCCTCTTTTTTTGTTTCTTTATTCTTTTATTTTTGCACAAAAACATGCTAATTATTAATATTTACACAATGCATGCTTTTTGATAAATTATTTTATTTACACACATATACATGGTGTTTTGCAAAGATTTTTTAGCTAAAATAAAAGAATAAAGAGTGATGAATGAGGATTCATCACAGGCCAAGGTGGATATCATTAGGAAACTCAATCCACCATCCAACTTGCGACAGTTACGGTCTTTTCTAGGGCATGTTGATTTCTACTGACGTTTCATTCATGACTTCAGCAGAATTGCCCACCGTTGACTGATTTGCGACAAAAGACACCGACTTCATTTAAGATGATAAGTGTCTTGCGTTATTTGAAACTCTCAAAACCTTAGTTGTTGAGGCTCCTATCCTCCAGCTGCCTGATTGGTCTCTCCCATTCGAGACCATGACGGACGCCTCTGATTTTGTCGTAGGGGCCGTGCTGGGAAAGAGGAGGGATGGAGTAGCATTTACCATTCACTACACTAGCCGTACATTGGATGCCGCACAGCGGAACTACACTGTCACGGAGAAAGAAATGCTAGCTGTAGTCTTTGCCCTGGACAAATTCAGATCGTATATTCTTGGATCCAAAGTGGCTATCTTTACTGATCATACCGCCATCAGGTACCCCATGGCTAAGAAGGATGCCAAGGCAAGGCTGATTAGATGGATCCGTCTACTCCATGAGTTTGATATTTAGATTAAGGATAAACCTGGAGTTAAGAATGTGGTGGCGGATCATCTCTCCCGATTAGAGAATCTTGATGAATCCGAGCAGATCGATCCGATTTTAGAGACCTTCCCAAATGAGGTGATCCTTGCTATCACCTCGCTCCCATGGTACGCCGACATTGTGAACTATCTTGTTGCCAAGAAATTTTCACAAGGTTGGCCCAAGCATCGGCTTGAGACCTTCCTTGCGAAGGTCAAGTCCTATCATTGGGAGGATCCCATCCTTTATCATGAAGGAGGGGATAGCGTCTAGCGTCGGTGCATTCCTCAGGAGGAGCACCATAGCGCCTTCACATACTGCCACAAACTAGAGGCAGGAGGACATCATTCTGGGAGGAGAACAACACAGAAAGTGCTCCAATCCAGCCTATGGTGGCCTACCCTCTTCGAGGATTCTAATGAATTCATGAAGAGGTGTACTAACTGTCAGAGTATGGGCACTTGTAGACAGCGTGATATGATGCCTATGTAGCCCATTCACTTCTATGAGTTCTTTGATGCATGGGGCATTGATTTCATGGGTCCATTCCCTAAAAGTCAGGGATTTGAGTACATTCTGTTAGCTGTCGATTATGTGAGTCGTTGGGTTGAGGTCAATCCCACCCGAACCGCAGATGCTACAACTGTTTTCAAATTTTTTAGGAAGAATATTATTTCACGGTTTGGGGTGCCTAGAGTATTAATATCTGAAGGGGGGGTCTCACTTTGTCAACGACAAGGTAAAGGTCCTTGCTAACAAGTTCAGTATAGACCATCGAGTTGCCACTCCATATCATCCTCAGACTAATGCTCTTGCTGAAGTATCGAATAGGGAGATCGACGATATTGCAGAAGGTAGTCCGCCCAAACCGAAAGGATTGGTCACAGCTTTTGGACTCGGTCTTGTGGGCATATCGGACTTCCTTCAAGATTCCTTTGGGTACGTCTCCCTTTCGTCTCGTTTATGGCAAGCCCTGCCATTTACCTATTGAGATCAAGCACAAGTCACTTTGGGCTGTCACTAATATATTATTAGATCCAGAGAGTATAGGAGATCAAAGAAGGCAGAATTGGCAGCCCTGGAGGAGCTTAGAGATACAACCTTCTCAAGCAGCCTACATTATAAGGAGCGCGTAAAGATATGGCATGATTCTCATATCAACCATAAGAAATTTGAGCCAGATCAGAGAGTATGGTTGTTTGATGCCAGGCTTTGATTATTTCCAGGGAAATTGCAGATTAAGTAGAAAGGATCATACCTGGTCCGAAAGGTGCATGACAATGGTAGTATCGACATATCTGAGATGTCATCTGAGTCCACCTTTCGTGTTAATGATCAGCTCCTCAAACCATATCTAGATCATGAGTCGATGATCGTTGACGTCATCTCGATTCATTTTGCATGAGATGTGGTCTTTAACTCATAACCTTTGCATCTCATACATGATTATAACCGTCTTCCGCCTTGTATAGATCCAGATGTCCATATCATCTCATTCTTTAGTCTAACACCCCATCTGCATCTTGTGATTATGCCATACTTAGGGTGTGCTTTACCTTAAGTATAGGGGGTGTCAGATTTTTTATTATTCTGTTGATTCTTTTTACCTATGTTTTGTTGCCTATACTTAGGGATATTTTACCCTAAGTATAGGGGAGGTAGACCCTGTACATCCTTTCACTCGGTTTCCCCTTTATGCACAGTTTGTTATACTTAGGATTACTTGATCCTAGGTATAGAGGGAACCACCGAACCCTCTTTATTTTATTCTTTGATTAGTCACTGTAGTATAGCATTCCTTTTCACTTCCCTATACTAAGCATGAGTTATGTCTTTGTTATCGCTCTTTGCTCACTCTGAGGACATCGTTCGAGCTAAGTATAGGGGGTGTCGTATATATTACATATATTCTTTAGTCATAACTCGTACTTTGCGTGAGTGTGTTAATACATAAGATGGCTAAAATCCTTTAGTAAAAATCACAAAAAATTTAAAATTTTCTTGTACATAAAATCCTTTCTTGCACATTATAGCTATTCCTAAAAATTATTTTTGTACAAATGTTTGTAAAAAAATTTTGTTTGTAAAAAGTTTGTAAATACTTTTGTATAAAAACACTATATATAGTACAAAATTGTTGTACAATGTTTGAAAAATAAAAAGTTTACAAAAACACTTGTGTAAATGCTTGTAAATGTTTGCAAAACTTCTGCACTCATGCATGCGTTCAAACATTTTCAAAATTGTACAAAAATTTTTTTGTATATATTGGTATATTCTTTTGAATCATAGTTGACAATTTAAATTAGTCTGGAATTAAATTGGAAAATAGAGCCCGGTTAAGACCTTAATCCACCTAATTCTAAGAGGAACCTTATAGGATTTAGGGTTGAGACTCTTCAGGTCCATTGGTGACTTAATTCTTTGAGTCCACTAGGCTATGATCACATGTCATCTTGATGAGCCTAAGTAGAACATTTAACGATGCATACATGACTCTCACAGACAATGGCTTTACTTGCACCAACACCTTACACATAGCTCTCTACGGATGAGGTGGTGAGGAGGCAGTTTCCTTTGGCTTGGGGTAGCATACGAGGGTAGTACTTCTAGGCAAAACCTCTCATCTTCATTTAGGGAAGAAAATGCACCTCAACTTGGTTTAGCGGTGTTGAGGTCTAAAGACAGGAGTTGTAGGTTGCAATAAAGATTCAAAAGAGGGATAGTCTACTGGCTCAAGAAGAAAAAGTCCTTATGTATATATGTTGCACCATGTAGATATGTTGTACATATGCACATCAAAAAAATGGCAAGTCTGAGAGAAAATGAAATACCTGCCGGAGTGTATATAGACAAATAAAGCAAAGCTTATGTTACCCACTTTGATCTCATGAAGCTTGCAGCGGGAGACTTGGCTACACTGGTTAGGCTCTCTGGGATACGTGGCTACACTGACTACAGTCCATTCTCTTCTTTCCCCTCTTCTTGCGCCGGTTGAACTTGAACTTTGAAGGGAATACCCCGCTCCTCGAGGAAAGAGCTGCCAGACTAGGGCATTATAGTTACCTTGTTGAGGGAGGGTATTGCCTTGTTATTTCTGAGGTGGGGAGCTACATATCACTGACACAGTACACGAAAAGATTCATGGTCATTAGAGTTTTTGTATGTAAACTTGTTCTGATTTGGATTATTGAGGAGTCCTGACCATAGATTGGTGGAACTTAGAGGCTATTGAGTCTTAAACCTAGGTCCAAATAAGGTTCCGACAAACTAATAATAAAGGCCTGACTGAGCTCCATACTTCAATTTAACGAAGACAAGTTTAATAATCAACCTTGATTCTCTTTCTTTTTCTTTTCTTTTCTTTTTCACTTCTTTTTCAAATACGTGTTTGCTAAGGGACTAGCAAATGTAAAGTATAGGGGGGCGATGAATCCCTGATTCTCATTCTTTATTCTTTTATTTTAGCTATTTATCTTGGCAAAGCATCACGTACATAGGTATAAATAGAATAAGTTAGCATTTGGCATGCATTTGTTAACAGTATATATTTAGCATGTATTTATGCAAAAATAAAAGAATAAAGAAAAAAGAAAAAGGAAAGAGGATTTAGAATAAATACAGAGTGACCCGAACCCCAAGAAAAGGTCAAGCCTTGACCTGACCGCCAAATAAAATAAGTAAAGAGATATAGGGATTACTCTATATTGTACATATTACTCATAGATGTAAAATTTTATTTTTGATAAAAATAAAAATAAAATGTTTTTTTACCTCCTTGTATATATTTATAAAAATAAAATAAATAAAATATAAATCAAATAAAAATCAAATAAAATCATCTCTCACTTGTGCAAAAAAAATTCATATATATGCCTCTCCTTATTTATTATATACCCGTAAATAAAGAATAAAAATAAAATAGAAATTATTTTATACTCCAAAAATTATGTTGTAAATAAATAAAATATACAAATTGGGGTATTTATGCAAAAAATAACAAAATAGAAATAATTGTGCAAGATATATAGGTATATTATACCTGCATATAATACATTATACTATATAGAGATTAATTTATTTTTCATAAAAACAATAAAAAATCACAGAAAAATAACAAACATTTCTTATTTTGAAAACTTTTTGATTTAAAATCATTTGTTATTTTTTATTGAAATTGTAAGTATTTTGTATATTCCTATTTTCTGATTGATCCAGGAGGGTTTGTTGACCCCGGTCAACGCCCCCTCCTAGCTCGGGTCAGGTCGAATACACATCACCGGAGCCTTTTCTCTGATTTATCCCGTCCGAATCCGAGCTCTTCTCTCCTCGAATCTTGGACCTTGGATTCCTCGGACCTTTGTGATCCACGTAGATTCCTTAGATGATCCGAATCGCTCTCGAGTCTCACGCTTCTTGCTGATCCTTCTAGACCCTCGAGTTGCCTATATAGTCTTTCTTCCGCTTCCATAGAGCCCTAGCTCGTTCCTCGCCTCTTCTTCCACCTCTAGCAACCTCAGGTTGAGTGACAGCTACCGGCGTCTCCCCTTGGATTAGAGTTCAGTGGACAGGAGATGCAGCTCAGCTACATGGCTTGCGACCGCCACCGCATTCAGCCTCCCCGTCTTCCGCGTATTGTTGATGCCACTACCTTGCCGACCACCTCCGCCAGGAGCTCAGGAACACGTTCCCTCCTCCAGGTATCCTTCATTTCCAGTTCATTTTCCTGTTCAATCCATTCTTCCCATCTATCGCCGCCGCACATCCACCTGCTCCGACCAGTTGGTCGGAGCCCCGATATCCAACCTATCCGTTCCAATCAATGCATAGCATCGCCCTCTATCTTCCCCTGCAGTCTTATCATCCTTAGGCTCGACCATCGGGTCGAGATTAAGGCCGAGATCTCCTCCCTCACCTTCGTCGGAGATCGAACCTCGCCCCTCCATCGCTTCTTTCTTTTCTCACTCAAATAACCCTGATCGGAGCTTCACCCCGAGTCGAGTTTGACTTCGCAGGTGTTTGCACACGCGGGGAGCCCTGTTCCAACCTCCAGAGGGTCCGCTAGAGTAGGTCCAGGCCCATCTTTACCTCCACGCACATCCAGCCAGTAGCTTCCTCATCAGACCCGTCCATTTGACGCGGGTGGCTTCCACGACCTTGCCAGGCCCTTCCGATCGATCATCGGAGTCAAGGATCCCATCTGAGGCCCTGGTGAAGTTTGTCGGGGTCCAGTTCTTCTAGGTCCACTCTCCACCATTGGATTGGCCCACCTCTGTCAGATCTGATCCTAACCACCAACTGGAGCAGCCTTTGGGGTCATTGGATCTGACGCCTGATGCATCTGCGCCCCACGACTCCGACATTCCCTGAGGTGTCAGATCTGACATAGCAGAAGATCTGAACCGCAAGTTCCCGCGTCCACCGGAGCTCGCCATGCGTCCCCCACGCGCACCGCATGCGCCCGTCGAGGGTATTTTACATTTGCTTCCATGCATCTTTATGTTTTACTTTTTAGTCTGTTGAATAAAGTTGTAATTCAAACTTTTTTGCATATCAGTCCTTCAGATTTCCAGTATTTGCACTTTATTCCTTCGAGTATGGATACACTTTCTTGCTCACGTGCTTTTGTGGTGATTTGCATTTTCTATCCTGTATTTATTATTGTTATATTTTTAATGGAATGTTTCTATTAATTGCAAAAATACCCCTGTACGTGATTTATTGAGCATGTGCACGACTGTTGTGGACTTTTTACACTAAGGCCCCTGGACTTTTTGCATGCATTAATATTTGGTTTGGAAACTTTAGGATAATTGCGATTAAGTCCCTACAACCTGTGTGTTTGATTTTGCATTAAATAAACATCCATTTAATTCCAAAAATTTAGCAAAAATTTCTATGAGCTCTTACCAGCTATAGAAATTACTGTGATTTTTGGGATTATTTTTGTTTAGTATTTTATTTTCTAAAAATAAAAAACACTTAAAAACGTATCTATCTATATTATAAAATACCAAAAAATATTATTGGCTTCAAAAATTCTAAAAAAATCAGGGCCTGTTAGTTTTTGTGTGTTTTACTTCCAGTGACAATTTTATTTCAAAAGTCATTGTAAAACCCCTAAAAAGCTAAAAACTCTAAAAATCTTATAACAATCATTAAAAATTCTACAAAAGAAAAAAATGGAATTTCAATTTCTGTAATTAGACCTTTTTATTTCCTTTATCACAAAACTTGCAACCATGATGTGTAGGAACTTTTGTATTTTTAATTTGCCCTACATACCAGGTTGTACATTGCCTTGATGTTTTGTGCTTGTTTCATTTTTACAAAATCATATAAAAATCTAAAAAAACATAAAATTACCAAAAAAATATCTGCATATATGAAAAATGTAAAAATATTTTTATTTTTAATTTGTAGGATTTTTAATCCTAATAAAAAAGTGTTAAAGTTTGCTCTTATTTGTGACTTTTTGTTTTCTCATTAGAAAATATAATAAAGAAAAAAATGGCAAATTAAAAACCACAAAAAGATGCCTTTATTTTTTGATTACCGACTACTTCGTACATTTCTGTGCTCCTTGTGTTCGACCCTGGTCGATATACCAGGTTAACTTAATAGCGGAGACCGCTACATTGATTTTTGTGCTTGATTGTTTTAATTGTGGTCTTGAATTTTCTTGTTGAGTCGGTTCGGGTGATTGAGGTCGCAATGACCTTTGATATCACTTAACCTTGATCGCTCAAGCTCACCATAATGTTCTTTATAGTCGAGTATTTCTGCTATGCAATATTCAAAAAAGTAATTAGTCTAACTATCTTTATTGAAAGTCAAGTGGTTTTATAATAGGTAATCATATAGCTCGATTTCCATCAGAGAAGTAAGAGGATAGTAGCTCCATAAGAACTAATTCAAATCGTGAAATTTCATAGTTAAAATACTAACTACGCATAGTTTAAGCTTGAAGATAATAACCAACCACACTCTCGTACGCACAACTCGATTATTGGGCAAACAACCGAACTATGACAGGGAAGGGACCTCACAATATAGGTCTATAACATCTTAGTCGTGCACATCCTGAGCCTCGATGTTGTATTTTTTTCATTTTTTATCTTAAACATGTATTCTATTGATTTTATTATTAATTATCTTTCCTGTGATGTTTCCTAATTTCAAACTTGTGCAAAGACAAGGCCTTTTGGGGGAATAACCAAAGATGATGGTGATTGTAAAGATCCTTACATTGAGTTATTCCTCAACTATCTGCGAGAAGATGAAAAATCATATATAATAGAGATGCCAGATCTCAAAAATGGCTTGATGACTATTGTTAAATGTGAGAAAGATGGTGATAGTGATGAGGACGATGACTACAATGAAGTTGAGAAGCAATCTGGTGTTTCAGCGTATTGATCGGTTCGTCACGGAGTCATCATCCGTGCACACGGGGCGCGGGGGGGGGGGGGGATGTCGAGGAAGAGAGAGTAGAGAGGAGAGTCAAAGCCAAAAGGAATGAAAATGGGAAGAGCATCCTTCATCGAAGGAAGAAGTGGATGAATAGTTTAATTATTGTAAAATTACTTTGGATAATACAATGTAGAGTAGTTTAGTTGGTTGTTTAACTACTTTGAACAATTTAATGTAGAGTAGTTTAATTTGAATTTCTCAACATTACTCTTTTTAGAACATTTCTTGTAATTTGGTATGTAAAATGAATGTCTATTTTTATCTTGATCCTTCTCTCTATGAAGAAGAGTATATATTGATATAGGTATTGAATGTTTAATGTTAATTGATGAAGGGTAGAATGAAGGTCATATCAGTGAGTACCTATTTTTTTATTGCAGAGAATCACGACCATCCCCTCAGAGACACTTACCCCGTTCGGGAGAATCATAGGGGACGGTCCTGTGAAGTTTCGGGGACAGTCGTGACCATCTTCTGTGGTTTAGTCAGCGGGGATGGTCTCGACCGTTCCCTTTGGCTCTAATAGATGGGACGGCTGCGATCGTCTCTGAACTTGTAATCAAAGGGGATGGTAGCGAACGTCCCTTGCACTTAATTATAGGGGACGTTGGTAAATAGCATCCCGTATGGAAAATGAGACGTGATCTATAGAGACGACTGTCGACCATCCCCTCTGATCAAAGGGGACGGTCTTCCAATCAGAGGGAATGGATGTCGACTGTCACATATTCTATACTTCCCTGTAGTGTAAATTCGTATGTGTGGATGTGTGCATTATTTAAGTGTATGCTATAGTGTGTATGTATTCTGCATTGTGAGAGAGAGAAAGAGAGAGCATGTATGTTATGTGTGTATTGTCTTTGGCTCATGTGCACTTATGTGTCTGTTAGGGTGTTCATATGTGTATGCATGTATGTGTTTGTATGAATGTGTTAGGGTGTTCATATGTGTATGCATGTATGTGTTTGTATGAATGTGTTACATTGTGTTAGTTTCTGCTATAGTTTGTATTTGTTACGCTGTGCGAGAGACAGGGTGTGCGTGTGTGTGTGTGTGTGTGTGTTTGTCTTAAATTCATTTGTGTTTGTGTGTTTCAGTGTGCTTATGTGAATGCTAGTGTGTATTAGTATGTATGTGTATATTTTAGCATGTGTATGCGAGAGATATAGTGTATGTATGTGTATTAGAGAGTGCAGAGTGTGTAAGTATAGTGTTTGTGTTATATAATTAAAGTGCTTATGTATTAATATGGTGTTTGTGTTAGTGTACTTGTGTATATTAATATGTGAGTGTACATTACTATGTATGCTTGTTCACTGTAATAAGCATGTGCATGTGTGTTCTACATGAGAAAAAATGTCTATACGTAATGAGGATAATATTATTAGAGAGTAAGCGAAGTAAAATTGAAGTATGGGATCTCCAACTTGGCATATAATATGTTTACATATTATAGGAGTTCGCCAATGACTTTATAATAGGCGGTACAGGTTCAACAGGGTCTCAAAACTCCGAAGAACCTTTATAATTTTTTCATGTTCTCCAAAGTTGGTGACCACATGCGCTAGCCAAGTCCTAGCTAAGTGATAGCTAAGACAGGACCATGATAGCACTTGGCTAGGAAACATATGCTCATCTACTTTTAGTTGCGAGCACATGTCCTCGCCAACATAAGATAGCATCTAGAACTTTAACGAGCACAACTTTGGTAACACATGTGCTCGCGAAATGCTTGGCGAGCACATGGACACCACATGGAGAACACTTGAGGAGGACATCTGTGCTTGTCAAATGCGCTTTTTCTTCTAGTGACGATGATAGGGGATGGTTATTAAATGACCATCCCATTAGATATTGGAAGGGAAGACTCTTTGCTGCATGTCTCCACCCTCACATATAAGGTACGTTCGTCCCCCCTTGTCCCTTATTCCAGGATCAAAGACAACGGTCAATACCAAGATCGTCCCATGTGCCCATATAAGAAGCGAAGTTCGATGTAGCCATCTCCTATTTCAGGCTAGGAGGTGACAGTCGTTTCCATGATCATTTGCTATTTCCATATAAGAAAGGGTGTTCATTGTAGCCATCCCTATTAAAGCTAGGAAATGACGGTTGGGGGTGACAATCTCTGTTCATGATGATAGAGAACGATGCTAACCGTAACTTTTGCTTCTCCGCACACTTCATCGATGGTTTCTTTATGTTTGGAGATGTTTTGTTGAGATGAGACAGTCACAACTGTCCCACTAACTTCATAGAGGGGACATGCGGCTATTGACCATCCCTTATTGGTCCGATGGCTTGAAAATAGGGAATATTTGAGGCTAAGAGAGAGAGTCTTTAGGCAAACATCCATGGTCATTATAGAGGGGACGGTAAAAAACCATCACTTATGGTGATTTACCTAACCTTCATCGGGCTCTCCTTCTCATTCACTACCCGAACCCGTACCTCTCTCAACCTCCGCCGCCCTCTCTCCATCCCCTCCTACTCCATTGTCGATGCTCCTCTAGGTGCCCTTCCACCGCCCTCGGTGCTCCTCTACAGTCGATACTCCTCCTATGTTCCTGCTTCTCTCAGGTGATCTCTCTCCACAATCGTTTCTCTTTCATGGAGTTCCTTTCACATCGGTGCTTGAATACAATCGACATACCTTTCTCATTTTCCTCCGGATACATGTATTATTTCCACGTAACTTTGATGATTAAAAGAAATATTAATATACGTTTGGTGAAAATGTGGTGAAACTGGACGTTTGTAACCTACAATTACCAAAAGTTTATAGTGAATGCATAAGTTTGATTGTATAATGACTAAAGTTTGATGCAACCCTAATGATTGTAGTGATTAGATAGTGATGCAAATATATTGATTCAGTTATAGAGATGCATATGCAAAGTTAGGAACAAATATTTGATCTAGTTGTGCAAATGTATTTATTAGTATAAGTTATGAACATTTACATTGAATGAGTTGTATAAGATTGATGAACTCAAAGATTAGTATAACATAGAAACATTTATTGTTGATTGTAATATTTTTTATAAGTTAGAATATACCCTAATAGAATTATTAGGAAATTAATAGGCACATTAATAGGATGTAGGATCAAATGGAGAATGAGGAAAATGATGGATGTGAGATTATTGAGATTGAGTCTTTATCAGTTGATTGGAGTCAACTGCTACGGAAGGATGGAAAATAGATAGAATTTATCTATTGGTTGGTCAGTTGATTTGATCATCGCCTTGATCCTCTCAATGTTTAAAGAGTAAATAAGTGATATCTATTAATTTGTATGGTACATAAAAATACAAAGAGGTTTATGAACAAAAGATTTGATGATTATCTGACTTATAGGAAATGTGTCAATACGTTTCTTGGTTGGGCTTTTCACCGTGAATTGCTATACAAAATTTTTTGGAGGGGAAGGAGATAAGATACAATGTTCATATGTAAGTTGCAAAAATACTTTGATTAATAATCAGAGAGGAGTTTACGAGCATATTATAATGAATGGCATATGGCTACAATACACAAATTGGACATGCCATGGAAAAGGTCTTCAACATGTCACAGAAAAAAATAATGATGTAACTTATGATGAAGATCTAATGCAGATAGATGTTGGTGGGCAGATATTAGAAATGTTAGATGATATTCGAAAGCCTATTTCATATGAAAGTATAGAATCAGTTCTCAATGATTTTCATGAAAATATAATAGACGCGGAAACTTGTTTGTCTCCGAGAGTTGAAATGTCTCGTTAAGATCTTTGTTAGAGTTGTTTAAGATGAAAGTGAATAATCATTGTACAACGATGATGATGTCTGATATTTTATATTTAATTTGAAATATTAAGTAATATTGACAAGTTTTCAAACGATTGGAAGGATGCAAAATCGAGGTTCCAATTTATGTGATTAAATTATCAGAAAGTTAATGCATGTTCAAATGATTGTATTCTATATTATAAGGAAAACTCAACATTAGAGGTTTGTTCCAAATGTAATGCTTCCAAATTTAAGAAACATAGTGATGTATCTAGGCGAAAAAACCTGAGAAGATTTTAGGATTCTTCCCTCATATACCTTAGTTGTAACATTTGTATTCATATATTAGAACAACTAAATGGATGATATGACACAATAATATCAAAAAGAAAGATACAAGTAGTCTTCTTAGACATCCAGCATATTTAGTGGAGTGGATAAAATTCGATGAAAGATATCCTTTATTTACTGAAGAAGTTAGAATTATAAGATTAGGTCTTGCTTCTGATGGTTTTAATCTATTCAGAAATATGAGTACAAGCTATACTCTATTTGGCATTTAATACTAGTTACATATAACATGCCACCTTAGATGTCGATGAATTCATCATTTATGATGACGTCCTTATTAATACCCATGCCAAAAGGAGTAGGACATGTGATACATGTTTACATGCAACCTTTGATAGAAGAACTTAAAATCATATGGAGTACTGACATGCAAACTTATGATGCTGCCAAGAAATATTTTTTTACGAAAAGTGCCTCTCTATTGTGGACCATTATGATTTTCTGGCATATGCAGATTTATCAGGTTGAAGTACTAAAGGCAAGTTTACATGTCCAATTTGTATGGAAAACATACACTCCACACGGTTATCCGTGAGTGCATTGTTAGGTCATCATCGTTTCTTACCTATAGAACATAGAAGGTAGAAAGGTAAGAATAATAATAAGTTTGATGGTCAACTGCTTGGATGTCAAATTACCTTAATTCGATAATCAGGAGGCTTGATATGACATGAACAAGAAAAGATCAATAGATCCTGTTTGGGTAAAACGTTTAAGAAGAATTTAACAGGAGGTTGTCGAAAACAAAGTATTTTCTTTCGAGAATTACCGCATTGAAACTTTTTACAGATTCATCATAATCTAGATGTAATGCATATAGAGAAGTATGTTATGGAAAATATCATTATAATACCGAATTTTTCAAGTAATGCGAAGGCTATGAACACGACCCGATTTGATACAATTTGGAATTCAACAAGACTTACATCCTGTTGAATAAGATAATTCTAGAGTTATATTACCGTATGCAATTTATACATTATCTAATGGTGAGCGGGATAGAATACTTCATTTTCTAAAAAACATCAAAGTATTAGATAGGTTATCTTCCCAACTTAGCAGATACATAAATGAGGTAGAAAGGAAGATAACTGCATTGAAAAGTCATGATTGTCAAGTATTTATGAAATTAATTTTTCATTAGCAATTGGAGGAGTCCTCCATTTTGATGTGATGCAAACATTAATCGAACTTAGTCGGTTTTTTAAAGTACTATGTTTGAAAATTTTAGATCCAGAATTTTTATATAGATTAGAAACAGATATTGTTGATGTAAGTTGGAACAAACATTTTCTCTTTCATTATTCGATATAATGATACATTTGATTGTACACCTGTCAAGCAAGGCACGAATATGTTGACCTATCCAATATTAGTGGATGTATCCAATTGAATGATACTTACGGAAATTAAAGAACATGTTTTTTAACAAGGCTGCACCAGAAGGTTGTATAGATGAGGAATATTTATGTGAAGAATGTATTATATTTTGTGATATTTATATGAATAATGGAAATAACATGATATTCAATAGATTTGAACGAAATGATGATGGTAACGTGTTCAAAGAACATCTAAATATACTTTAGATATTTCACCAAAATGGAAGAATGATACGTAAAAGTATTAGTCAGTCAATTTCAGATGAATAAAGAGATCGTATTCATTACTATATTTTTATGCAAATAGATGCAGCCTTTTTCTAATAAGACAGTTCAAGTAGTTCTAAAAAATTAGATTCCTTTTATGGTTCAAAGAAAGAGTGGAACAGTTGAAAGAAACAAACGATGATAAGTGGAGTACGGCTCTCAATAGTCTTAAACGAAGTCTATATTCATAAGATGTTTCTCATTCCAATTATATCGTAAATGGATTTAGATTTTAAAAAAACAGTCGATGAAAATAAGATAACACAACTTTCTAGAGTGATTGTAAAAGTGGAGCTCTTGATGGCTCACTAGTTGGCTTAATTAATATTGTCTCATTGTAATACAACCGACTAATAACTTATCAAAACCAAACCAATGATCTTCGTAAAGAGAGCTTGATTTAATTTTTATCTTAGATAAGTCCAAGGTCGAACACAGGGTCACGATATATTAGTGTATTTAAGTCATGTCTAAATACCTAAGTTAAGTTCTTTAAAGTGTATCTAGGTTAAGTAGCACAAACAAGAATGAATGCATGTCTTCTTTTTATTTGTTTTTAGATGCAAGTAATAATATATGTCAACAATGATATGAGATGCTATTAAAATTCATGCAACACAACTCAACAATTTTACACAACACGCACTATAATGGTACTGAATTGCTCCTCGATAAAGGATCCAATTAAGTCCCTTAGTCCTAAAGACAATGGCATATAATCCAAATCTGAATCTATTCATCAATATATCTAAACAAGAATCCGAAGATCATTTAACGAAATCCTAGCAATCATTCAAGCTCTTAATGTGATGAAATCTATGATTAAATAACCTAATGAAGTTTCTAGGTATTGAACAAATCCGAGTTTAAATATTAAAGGAAAATACACTAATGGAATTGATTTTAGGAAGAAACAAGCATACAATTACTCTAGATTTTAAATAGACATACAATGGTCAAATTAGAGAATCATACCAATATAAAGAGCAATTTTAGAGCTTTCAAGTGGAATCAGAATCACATCAATTGGATCTCATGTGTTTAAGATATCAAACAATTAGTCCAAGGGCATAAAAATAAAGAAAACATAATTTCATATACATAAATCTTCACAGTCCAGTCCTTTAGGATCGAAAAGGCAATAAACAAATGATGGTGCCCTTATCTTGCAAGTATCCCCCATATGGGGTTAATTTTGAAATAAACAAGAACTTGAAGGGTATGAGCACAACAAACCCAGGTCACACATGAGGCACATGTGAGGAGTCAGGCTTGGAGGATGCTTCAAACTCGGAACAAGTGGCAACTCTTGGTGCTTCATTGGTGGTTCAGGTCAACTATTTCTGCAGGATCGAAACATGGATTGGCTCTTGATAGGATCCTACGGCAACTGTAGCGTGGAATAACCCTCCTCCTCCGCGGAAGGTGGAGCTAGGGGTTGTGTTCTGGTGGCCTTATAGTGCCTCCTCCTTATTCTTGTGCCTCCTAGGAAGGTCTGGAAAGATGGTTGGATACTTGGCGAAGATGGAGGCAAGTTAAGGATGAGACAGGAATATCCGGAAGGGTCGATCGATGGATGGTTTTTGGAGGCAGAGAGCTTGAACGAAGATCCTCTGGATTTTTGACCAATCCAAGAGGTGATGCTATCCGTAGACATTAGCTAATAACCGAATCTCTGAAAGGCAGATTTGTGATCAAACGAAGGCAAATGGAGGGCTAAACGAGTGAAGGAAATGAAGCCCTAGTGGGTTCCCTTTGCGAGGAGGAGAAAGGAGATGAGATGGAGGAGGATTTGGAGAAGCAGGAGGAGATCTGGAAGATTTGTACATGGATGCGTGATGTGCGATAAAGGTGATGAGATGATCATAGTGAAGTGAGAGTATATGTGCGTGTGTGGAAAAATGAAAGAGAACAAAGATATGACAATGGAGGATTACCTGGAAGTGAAGAAGATGAACGAAGGCGATGAAAAATGCTTGAATATGGACCTCATACAAGGATTAGAAGCTCTGTGGTCGTTGTTTGATGGCCTGGCTAGGGCTCAAAGCTCGAGCAACTCAAGAATGTGGTTTGCGACACAACTATGTATGTTGTAGATCTCTCTAGAGATTTCACACCATCTAGTCTCTCAATGATCTTTCTCTATCTCTATCATTATAAGAAGATGGAGGCTAGGGAGAAACCTCTCATGAAGGTGGATAGGAGAGAACAGTGGTTTGGGTGAGGGTTTTAATCGGAGTGAGGTGATTGATGGAAGTGGTTTCAAGTTCCACCTCCAGTTATCTCACGTGAGAGAGAAAAAGGGAATTGAACACCCAAGGAGGATGAGGGTTAACTGGGTGTCAGAATGGTACTAACCTCTCGTCGGAAGCACGCGTGGATAGGCGAGAGTAAAATAGAGAAGTTGGTTTGACAAAGTGATGCAACCTTTAGGAGGAGAACCTCCAGAGTTTGACGATGAACCTCCATGGTTGGATCAGACGATCCTACGATTCACAAATGAGAGCGAGAGAGGCGCTCAGAACCGCTTGATCATTTGATCAAGCAGTCTATGGAGATGTGGATCTTGAATTATCAGGGATGTTTGATCAAGAGACCAGACGGTCCAAGAGGTGCACGGGGGAGTAAAGAGGAGCCACCATGTGGGGGCTTCTGATCCGGCCACGTTCCCCAATCAGAAAATAGGAAAATGATTTAAATCATGTAAAATAGAAAAACAAATGGAGTTAAATGGAAAATCATTCAACATAAAAGTTATATATCTTTTCAAGATTTACAACTTTTATGTAGAACTCAAAGTCAAAATACATCATATATGCACACTTATTATTTTTTAAGTATTTTTAATAAATAAAAATATTTCTTTTATTTATTTTATTATTTTTTGAGTATTTTCGAATAATGAATAATGTACAATATATTATATATAATATTAAACTAATTTTATGGGATTTTTAATAATAATAAAAAAACAAAAACAATGGAAACATTAAACATACATTGATCAATCATTCTATTTATGTACAATAATTAACCTTAATTATTATAAAGTATTAAAAGTTAATTTGAACTAATTAATAGTTGTGTTAATTGATTAATTTAAGATAGAAGGTTAATTAATAAAAATAATGATGATGAATATGAGATTCATCAGCTCCCCTCTTGTGTAGACGGATATTACGGTGAGATTGTTGATATATTAGAGATCAGTTTTACATACGAAATAAAATGTGTCATATTTCAATGTATTTGATTTGATATTGACCATGAAGGAATTGAATTCAAAAAAGACCAAAATGATTTTCTCTCAATAAAACAAACATGTCAATTGATTGTTTGACAAAATGAAAAAAAACAAAAAAAGTAATCGAATGAACCATTCTCTCTTGCATGCCAGGCGGAGCAGGTTTTTTATATCCCTGACAACTTTATTAATAGATGGATTTTTCCTACTAGAACAACATCTAGAGATTTTTTGATATAAATGAAAATCAAGAATTATTAGACATTGAGGATAATATCAGACTTCCTCCAATTAAATTATGGCTTACATATGTGATAATGATATTTCTAGTATTAGTAGAAGATATTTCAACAACATTATTACATACTAAGATGTAATTCATTCCAATATTGAATTAATTTTTCTTTTTCCATATGGTTATATAATTATGATTGGTGTCTTGAAAATTTTCTTTAAATTGCATTGTTATTTTTCAAATATGGCTCCTCGTCCTTGATGGATTCAGGAAAATCTCAAACTTACTCCTCAGCCACATGTAGAATATCGTATGTTAGATTTTTTACCATGTTTTTGAGCACACTCTACTTGATAGCGGGTCTTCGATAAACTTAATGCCATACTCATTATTGCAAGAATTTATGCTTGGACCACTTGAGCCTACAAGAATGATATTACAATTTTAAAATCGACCAGTTAAGCAACCCAGAAGTTTATTGGAGGGCGTTATCGTGACCGTGCATGACATGCGATTCCTGATGGATTTTATTATCCTAAATATGGACTCTCCTGCACCATTACTCCAGGCCCCCATTATTCTTGGATGGTCATTCCTTCGCACAGTCAAGGCGCTTATTGACTACGAGTCTAGGAAGATCACCTTCCACTCTCGCACTGATAAAGTCACCATGGATATGACCATGGAGTCAAAAACAATATCTGATTCAGGGAGAGAAGAATCATTAGCTGAAGACTGTGGCATTGTGGATATCAACAATCATCAAATATATTTGGATGATATTCTGATATAGGAAATCCTCTCTTCAAAGGAGGACTTGGACAACACAGTCAATCTGTGCTCACTTGTCGACTGGGAGACAGATGCATAATCTGAGTCACTAGTTAGCACCCTATTCACAGAAGATTCATGTCAGACCAAACATGAAGACTTCATTGCAGATATGTTTGACATATTTATTTCAGAGCCAACAGTGACAGAGGTGAGCAGCACCTCATTAAAATTAGCAGAACCACCATCTCCAGGACTGTCTCTAAAGTGACCGCAGAGCATGATAAAAAAATATCAAAATTCAAATTGCTCTCGGAAGATATGAAGTACGCTTTCTTTGCGGGTGAAGAACACATGTATTTGGTTATCAGCAGCAGGAGACTGATCCCGGATCAAGAATCTACTTCTCAAGATTCTAGAAAAGAACCGTAAGGCACTTGGTTGGAAAGCATTAGATTTCTAAGGGATAAAATCCGACCTTGTGTTCACAGCATATCTATCTCAAAGATGATTAAAATCCATCCCAATAATTCCAAAGAAGACTGAATTCGAATATGTGGGATATAGTTATGAAGGAAATCACAAAGTGGTGTGAAGCAACCTTCATTTATCGCATCTCCGACTCCAATTGGGTGATCCTCCTGTATGTTGTTCCCATGAAATCAGTGCTCACTATGGTGAAGAATTACCAAGGAGAGGAGATCTATACTCGGGTACCAATGTCTTAGTGTGTATATTTTGATTATAGGTTCCCGAATTCAGCGACAAAGAAGGACCATTTCTCTCTGCCATTCATTGATCAAGTTCTTGAGCGACTTGAAGGGAAAGAATACTTCTGTTTTTTAAATGGGTTCTCCAGGTACAATCAAGTGGCGATCCCCCTAAAGACCAAGAGGAGACAACTTTCACCTACCCGTTCGGTACATATGCATTTCGAAGAATGCCCTTTGGACTCTACAATGCTCCAGCTACTTTCCAGAGGTGCATGCTTGCCGTCTTTGCCGACATGGTCAGGAGTTTTCTCGAAGTCTTCATGGATGATTTCTTCATCTACGATTACAGCTTTGATTCTTGTCTTCAACGCCTAGATAGAGTACTACAGAATTGTCGTGAAGTTAATCTTGTTCTATCATGGAAAAAGAACCACTCCATGGTCATAGAAGGAATTGTGTTGGGCCATGTCATCTCCATGTGTGGCATGGAGGTTGACCGATGAAGGTGATCTCCACTTGATTGTACAATCAACGGTAGAATTCTTGTAGTTTGCCAAACTCAAGACACCTCAGAATGTGAAGAATGTGAGGTCATTCTTGGGGCATGTAAGCTTCTACCGTTGATTCATCAAGGACTTCAACAAACTCGCCCAACCTCTTACAGAGCTTCTTTGCAAGGAGATCAAATTCATTGTAGATTAATGTGTTCTCCAATCATTCTATCAGCTGAAAGATTTGGTCACTCAGGCTCCAGTCCTACAGCCAACTGATTGGTCTCTTCCATTCAAGATCATGATGGATGCATCTGATTTTGCAATTGGGGTTGTATTAAGACAAAGAAGAGAAAAGATGCCCTGTGACATTCACTACGCCAACAAAACGCTTGATGAAGCATAGAGAAATTACACAATTATAGAGAAAGAATTACTGGCAGTTGTTTTCACATTAGAGAAGTTCAGATCCTACCTTCTTGGATCTAAAGTGACTGTTTATACTGACCACTTTGCTATTTGGTATCTACAACAGAAGAAGGATGCCAAATCACGTCTACTCAGATGGATCCTTCTCCTCTAGGAATTTGAATTGGAAATCAAAGATAAACTTGGAGTTCAGAATGTGGTTGCATATCACCTGTCTAGAATAAAACGCCATGAGGCTTAGTTGAGCAGTACACCGATCACATAGATCTTCCTTATTGAATCCAACCTCAGCATTGGATCTCTCCCTTGATATGTCGATATTGTGAACTACCTCGCCTCTGGTATAGTTCCACAAGATTGGGAAAAATCAAGAAGGATAATTTCTTGTCCGATATTCATTTCTACCAATGGGAGGATCCATACTTGTTTAGCGAAGGAGCAAATTATATTTAGTGATGGTGTATTCCTCAAGAGTATACAAGTGTCCTCGAGCACTGTTATAACCTCGAATCTGATGGAAACCATTTTGGAAGTAGAACGGTAGTGGAGTGACGAATCCGTAAACGCCGTGAAAATAAATATGTGTCGTTCGTTGTAGGCAGCGATCAGAAACAGTCAAGAAATAACCACAAAAAATTATTCAATTTCAATCAAGTGGTTTTTATGTTTATTTTACTTGGGCAAGTCCCAAGGTCGATCACAAGGAGGCAAAGGAACAACCTAGAGTTGTGTCTATCCAATTTTGAGTTCGGTTTTCAAAGCGGTCTTTTTTTGGAATTTTTAATGCAATAAAGGGGTGCAAAATGCAAATTCGGCCTATTTTAGGGACTAAAATGTAAACTTCGATCAAACAATGTCCGAAAAATACGAAACTTGGCCGAGATGATAACTATGACAAAATTAGTGCACTGTAATTTTTTTGGAATTTTCTGATGCAATATGAATTTTTTTATGAATTTTTAAATGCAAACAAAATAATTTTCAATATTTAATTATAATAAATATTAAACCTACTTATTTTCAAGATCCAAAATTATCAGAAAAATCCTAAACCTCAAAAATGTGGGGTTTAATACCTATTAAAAATCAAACATTGAAATATGTAAAATGATTTTTACAGGGCAAATGATGCATGCAAATGCAAAGATTTTTGGGCACAATTTTAACCACAATAAACCCTACACTATGTGATTTTTTGGGGATTTTTAGACAACGGTTAATTAAATAAAATTTGAAAAGCACAGATTGGGCAAAATATGGTAAATTCCACAGAATAATTAATTATTAATCAACCGATAATCACAAAAATACCCACAGTATCTCAAAATGTAGAGAATTAAGCGATGAACAAAGTGCTATTTTTGTATAAATAAAATTATGTCTAGAAGAGGTTCAAAACAGAGGGAGAACACAGGGGGGTAAATGCAATAAATATAAATAAAATAAAATAAAGTGCAGACAGGGACCTACTGTTATTTACCTAGATTATGGGGGGTGTAGGCGCAAATTACCCAGAGGAGCACGTGCGTGGCACGTGCCCTCTGGAGGTGGGACTTGGCGCGCAAATATAGAAAGAGGCCGGGGCTGCTTGCAATTTGCCCAAGGGGCACGTGCAATGCACGTGACCCCCTGGATCTTCTGGCAAAATGGGGAGAGCCCGGGGGTGCCGATGCAAGTTCCCCCAGACTCACGTGCGGAGCGCGTGAGTGGGGGCCTCGGGCTCCGGGCCCGGCCTGGTGTGGCTGTGGACTCGGCGGAGAAGGCCCGGTGGCGTGGGAGAGGGCCGCTCCAGGCGGAGGAGGCGCTGATGGCCTGTCGGAGAAGGCGACGTCGAGGCGGAGGCGGATGTATGGGCTGGAGTTGCGGAAGTGTCGAAGTCGGAGGCGAAGCTGGAGCAGGCGTTGTCGAAGGCGAAGTTGTTTGTCGGAGGAGATGATCGTAGGCGGTGGCGGTAGTTGGTGAAGACGCAGTCGTTGAAGCGGTGGCGCGTGGGCGAGTCAATGAAGAAGCCAGGCGGAGGTGATCGGGGACGGTCGTCGGAGATGGCCGCGACCGATCTGAGGCGGAGTCGGAGAAGAACCTCGGGGTTGATGGCGTAGCAGATGAAGTACGGCGGTAGTTGAATAGCGTTGGCTCGAAGGAAGAGGACTGCCGGAGCTGGAGCAGTAGTGGCGGAGGGAGGCCGCGCTGCAACGAGGGCCGGTAGACCCTCGGATCTCGCCGCGATGGCGGCTCGCCGGCGCTGTCACCGCCGCGAGGTGGACCAATGTGTAATCGGCGGATGATCGTCTGGGGGAGGGCGGAGGTCCTTTAATAGCAGAGGCAGGCGGCCGGCGCGAGGATAACGGGTGGCAGTTGACGAAGAAGGCGGGGGCAGTTTGGCGGTCAACGGGGCGGCGGCTGCGGAGATATCGGAGGAGGCCCGGCTGTTGCGGAGGGCTGGTGGCGGCCGTTGCGGAAGGGGGGGGGCGTTGGTTACGAAGGGAGACGTTCTGGTGAAGACGATGATCAATGGCCGTTCGATCGGCCGAGATCGCGCCACATGGTGGTCAAGAGAGAGGGGAGAGCGTGGCACGTGCAACGCACGTGCGTCCTCTTTAAGTTTTTTTTTATAAAAACGATATAATAAAAAAGCGAAAAATAGCCGACACGTGGCGGCCTCTGGGGCTGCCACGTGTCAGCACCAGAAAAATCAGAGATAAGATACCTTGTAAAATCGATAAAAAATAGCAAATGACCTCGGATCGAAAAAGTTCCTTCACAAAAAATGCTCGTCTCGATGAGATCTACAACTTTCATGAAGACATCAAAGCCAAATTCGATCAAATGTAAAAAGTGAATTTTTGGGGTATCCCATGTACATAGAATACCTTGATTTTTGGGTTCTGTATTTTTTTGTCATTTTTAAACAAGATAAAAATCTGGAAAAATATGGAAAATCAAAGATAAATAAAAGACATCTAAATCTATTTTTTTTTGGATTTTTATTAATAAAGAAAATATATACATAAAATATAGGTCAGAAAAGCCGCGAAAATATACAATGTACAAAAGAGGCCCAAAACCCAACTTTCACATACGAGCTCCGATTCACTTGAACTTGGTCTTTTTTTGAAGGTAATTGAATGTACATTAGTTCAAAAGTGAGCAGAATCAAATCGGACACTGGATGGGGAAGATAAGGGTCTTTTAGTCCGAAAATCCTGAAACTAGGGTTTGGGTTTTTGGTCCACTTAACAGGGTTAGTGATTTTTTTGTATTTTTCATTTATTCATGTTAGTGATGTGTACACAGTGGAGGTGGTTTTGGGTTATGCGGTGTTAGCATGGAGGAGTTAAAAATAGGGGAAGTTAGGCTATTTACAGGTCAACTTTGGCTTGGGTTTTTGGCTTCTTATTTTGTGCAGAAATTAATGCTAAAATGCAATTCTTATGAAATCATGCATAAATTCTAATATACGAAATAAATGCAGAAATGCAGTTGATTTTGAGGGACTTGAGCTTAATTAATGAGACTTAGAGTGGTGAATCTGAGATTCATCATCCCCCTATACTTAAACCATGCTCGTCCCTGAGCATCAAAAAGAAATGCCATGAGGTGAAATGAAATTGGGTTCCATACCAAGACCATGAACTGAAGGTGAAAGTGAAACTAAACTTGACCTTTGGATTAATAGTGTGACGGAACTTCGGTGAGACTTAGAATTTTAAAATCAACAGCCCCCAAGTTCTACACATCATTGACACAGTTTCGGCTCAGAAGTCATCTTAGATTAATCCTCTTCCCAAAGTATACCCTATGAACATTGGAATAACTGACTCATGTGTGTGAAGGGTTTTAGCTCTTCCTATCCAGAATGTCGGACTACCATGCTCCTCTCCTCTCCAGTAACTCGTCCTCGGGGAGTCAGGTATTCCCTTCTAAGGTCTGTCGTGCTGTGTTCACAATCGAATGAGGGAGAAGATAGAAGAAGGGGAAAAGAACTGGAGGGTGGCCAGTGTAGTCACCTCTCCTTGTGAAGATGGCCAGTGTAGCCGAGTCTCCACCAAGATCTGCAGGTTCTTGAAGCTTGGACCTTTTTGGTCGGATTTTGTTGGTAGAATGCTTCTTTGTATTTGGAATTTTTGGTGGTTCGCATGGATTTTGTTATGCCCCTACGGATATAGAATCTTTTTGTTCCGTACATTTTTTGGGGTCTTAGAAAAAAATTGTGCCCAGCCGTCCATCCCTTTTCCGAAGCTTTATTTCAACCCGTACTCCGGTCTTTAGATTTCCACGCTACCAGAAAAGAGACTCACACAGTCTTCCAACATCCCATCTGGGTTGAGCTAAGTGCATAGTGCGAGAGTGCGAATTAATTCCCTATTCCAGAGTTGTACCCAGAATGAAGAGACCAGTTTAGACACTAAGAGTCAAACGTTGTACATTGTCATGTGGAACTTAAGGAATTAAGTCAAAAAGACCTGAAGCTCTTAAAATCCTATTTCTCGGTGAAGTTCCTCTGAAAATTAGGTGGATTAAGGTCAAGTCTAGACCACTCTCGGTTTCTACTCATAACTCGGTTTAGAACCCAATGACTTTTCACAGATGCAAATGCATGTGATGTTGGATGAAGTGCAGGTGTGTGAAATGCAGAAACATTTTTTTTCAAAAATTTGGGTAAAGTTAGTGTTAGTAGCAAAACCTTTTTTTTGCTTGTTTGTTGTTGTTTTTTTGTTCAAGTTAGTACCCACCCCGTAAATACATATAGACTTACGCGAAAGTACGAGATATGGGTAAAATATATACAAAGTATATATACAGACCCCCTATACTTAGCGAGTGTTGTGTCCTCAGAGCATAATAAGCGGAAGACATTACTCGGGCTAAGCGTAAGGGAGTGAAAAAATGAAAAGAAAAATGAAGCGGTCGTGATATGTGAATGAAGAGAGTATATACAGGTGGATGTCGGTTCCCCCTATACTTAGGCTCTGATCAGCCTAAGTATGGAAGAATGGTGGAAATGGAGCGATCGAGAGTTAGGAGAGGAATGATATATACAGATGGCATCGGTCCCCCCCTATACTTAGGCCTTGGTCTAAGTAGAGGAAGAAGTTGTACAAGGAGACCGATGTGGTCGGGAGGGAGGGTGGGTAGCCGATGATTAAGGCGGTTTTCGGCTGATCTTTTTGTGAGCCTGTGGTGGGAGATCGTAGTGATGAGTCAGAGATGAGGCATATGATTCCCAACTACAATCAGTGTCATCCTCAAAAAATTCATGATGGATAATCGATGAAGTGTTTGAGTCAGATGAAATATATCCATCATCAGAGTTATCCTCAGAGGAATAGTATTTGAAAGTGGACATATTCCAAGTATTCTGGTCTTTTTGTTTCTTCAATTGTTTTCTCAGAATTCGTTCCTTCTTGGGGTCAATCGGTCTGTCCTCAGATGAATACTCAGAAGCACCGGTCTCAGTCAGCTCATATGAAATAATTCCAGTGTACTTGAAGAGTGCAGGAGCATCAGCTTTGGATGAGTAGTAGTTAGGAACGGGAGTTGTCCAATGGGGATTGAATTTTGGATCCTTGCGAAGATATGGCTTTAGAGCAGCCGAACAGACTTCACTCATGTAGACCATCTTTTCCGGACCTGATGAGGGATCATCAGCTGATTCCTCTTCCGAAAGGTCAAAGGTGACTCTCTTTTTATTTCGTCGTGAAGGTGTCGGTTCACTTGAATATCCAGATGAATAGCCATTGAAATTCTCCTTGGTTGGTGCTTGGTCTGCGTGCTTGTTATTAGTCTCTCGAATGTTTGAGCACTCTCGATTTGGGATGATTTGGTCAAGATATTCAGAGAATGTTGCTCCCGGGTGTGACCATGCATATGTCTCAGGATCGTAGTAGAAAGATTTGTCTATTTTGAGATCCGTAGGAATTGAAATACCCGGGAGAGTCTCTGCATGTTCTTTCTCAATTGATTCGATGTTGGCGCATTCCTGTGTCGAGTTGATGTAATCCATGTAGTCAGAGTAGGTTGACCCAGGGTGTGCTCATGCATAAGTCTCCGGATCATATGATTCATATACATGATTCTCCATGGTGAGAGCGGTTGGGAATGGAGCAGGGGGGAGATTTTCTAAACCAATAGTCTCATCAACAACCGCTATCTCAGGTGTGGCTGCGGGGTAGGGCTCTTCTACCGCTTCATGGTTACGGTTGTCGGGGACTTCGTGGGCTGCCTCAGAAGATCGTGGTTCCTCAAAGATAGGGTCAGATCTAAGTGCTTCCAATGTTGTGAAATTGATTTCTCGAGTCTCACAATCAATACTCGCCTTGGCCAATGCCAAGAATGGCTTTCCGAGAATGATTGGAGATTGGGTGAATTCTCCTTGATGCTCAATATCAATGATCGTGAATTCTACTTTGAGCGGAGCACCTTGGAATTTCATGATGACAGAAATGATTCCTCTCGGCCGCTTTATAGATCGGTCTGCCAATTGAACAATCTTTCGTATCTTCCGAATCGGTCCGAGTTAGAGTTCATGAAAGACATAGGTCGGGAGGATATTAATCGGTGAATCGTCATCAATCCGAGCATGGGTGAAGATTGTGTCTTTGATTTCGCAGTCAAATCTGGGCAACCGCTTCACTATGCGGCTCTTGGTTTTTCTCCTCAACACCAAGGAGGAGGCCATTGACAAGATATGTCTTTCAGTCTTTGTTCGTATCCTGCCCGACTTTTTGTTCATTAATTTATCTGTTATAAATCTTTTAAGGTCGGGGAAGTGTTCAATGGCCTGTATAAAGGGAAGTTCAAACATCAAGCATTTTTCCAGTGCTTCCCGTACAGTCGGATCCAAATTCCTCAGATCGTCTTCAGTTTCAATTTTTATAAAATTTTCTGAATTTTCAATTTTTTTGTGATTTTCAAATGTTTCCATTTTTTTGGTATTTTCTGGGTGGTGTGGGGGTGTGTGGTGTTCTTCAGATGAAAAGGGGCTCTGGTGTTCAGGGTGAGAGTCAATGATATAGTTATTTTCAGAATCGTCCCTAGCTCCCTGAATATCCTCAGAATTTTCAATCTCAGATCCAATAATTTCCGTTTTCATTTTACTGTCCGAGCCACCATAGAATGCGATGAATCGATCGGTAAATTTTTGAAATCTCTCCTCTATTGAATTGAATCTTGTTTTTATCCTCAAAATATCATCCTCAAATTCAATTCATGATCAATCATAGGCGCAGTCGGTGTGTGTTCGATAATTTCATCTTCCATTTTCTCGTTTATGCTGAGAGGAGAATTTCTTGGAAGATCCAATATATGATCATTAATTTCAGAAAATATCTCCTCAATAATCATGGAAGGCGGCTGCTCATATGGTCCATACATGTGGAGTTGATCCGAGTAAAATTTATTTCTTTGATCATGAGTGGTCGGATCTTGGTATGGTGGAGCATGTCTGAAGAGGGGGTTGTTGTTCATGAAGCCTATCGGATTGGTGAAAAGAGATGGTGGTTGAGAGTCTCTTGGAGGAGGTGTTTTGGGTCTAACCGATACAAATTCGTTTTCATAGTATAGTTCTGATGGATTCTCGGTCATTTCTGGAAGAGTTGAGAGGAATGAGGGGTTGGGTCTGTTTTTGTAAAAGGGTTCCATGATGAGATTCGAATTAAGATAGGGAAGAGAAGATTGCACGGGATAGTTAAGAGAAATAAAATGTGCGGCTATTGATCTTGAAATCGGTTCACGCACACCAATGCAAACACAATTCAAACCCCAGGTTCACCAACGCACACAGTGAAGCCGTAAGAGTTGGCTATTATCTTTTCGATTTTAGTTGGTGATAAATCAATCTTGGCAAAAAATTTAGCGAGCTGAGATTTAGGATTTGGGCTCTAGCCTTAAGTGTCGTCTCTCGCTCACTTAGAAAAAAAACATCCAAGATCGGGGTTGCTCTCCCGCAAAAATTCTTGATTTTATGAGTTTTTAAGATCGGTTATAGTTAGCAGTCCCAATTTTAATTAGGTGATCACTGAAGAATTTAAATGAGCACAAATAAACGTCTACCGTCCAGTCCCAATTTCCTTTTTAAAATTATGTGATAAAAAGAGGGAGGAGTTCGGGAAAAGCCGATGCACGCGAAAAAACAATGATGTATGCTCAGTTAGAAGACTTACAGTGCCTCCTCGCAATCTCCATGTGGGATGCAATACAGAATTGAAAATTTTATTCTAAATGCGTGCAAGCCGATAAAAACCGCACCTAAGCAGAAAGTTCTATTAGCGGGAAGAATTGAGTTAAATTTGGCTAAGTTGAACGATCTATGTGCGTCTTGGTTAATGTGAAGTGTGGCTTAAGATCCTACGAGCAAAATCAAAAAATAAAAATGCTCTGAGAGCCGTATGTGCAGGTCTATCCTAATCGCCACTCAAGTCGGGCCCCACCCTCACCGGAGAGTGAAACAGGCCACGACACACCACAAATAGAGTTCAGAGTCTTTTTACACACGCGAGAGTTCAAACGGACACCGCTATAAATGAGCAGAAAATAAAATTTGCAGAAATTAAAAACCTAGACTCTACGCTCTCTCACAACTCGACTCGATCTTAATTTAATTGCGGTTTCTTCGGATGTCGGTGAAGATTCGTCGGTTTCTTGAAAAACCGCTCCACGTGCGTCGGGTACCTTGCATGAAAAATAAGAGAGAAAATGTAAGAGAGTGACTCAAAAAATAATAAAATAAGAAAATAAATGCTGAAAAAAATTATGGGATTTACAATGAAAAATTCGGGGGTCAGACTACCCGAATTCAGAAAACCGAACAAAAATTTTCAAAACACAAAACTAAGCCATTTGCCTCCCCGGCAACGGCGCCATCTGACGATTCCGTAAACGTCTGGTTAAGAATGTGTTTTTATCTTCGAGCGTGAAAATAAATATGTGTCGTTCGTTGTTGGCGGCGATCGGAAACAGTCAAGAAATAACCACAAAAAATTATTCAATTTCAATCAAGTGGTTTTTATGTTTATTTTACTTGGGCAAGTCCCAAGGTCGATCACAAGGAAGCAAAGGAACAACCTAGAGTTGTGTCTATCCAATTTTGAGTTAGATTTTCAAGACGGTCTTTTTTTGGAATTTTTAATGCAATAAAGGGGTGCAAAATGCAAATTCGGCCTATTTTAGGGACTAAAATGTAAACTTCGATCAAACAATGTCCGAAAAATACGAAACTTGGTCGAGATGATAACTATGACAAAATTAGTGCACTGTAATTTTTTTTCGAATTTTCTGATGCAATATGAATTTTTTATGAATTTTTAAATGCAAACAAAATAATTTTCAATATTTAATTATAATAAATAATAAACCTACTTATTTTCAAGATCCAAAATTATCTAAGATCTATCACTAGGTGATGGATTCAGAAAAATCCTAAACCTCAAAAATGTGGGGTTTAATACCTATTAAAAATCAAACATTGAAATATGTAAAATGATTTTTACAGGGCAAATGATGCATGCAGATGCAAAGATTTTTGGGCACAATGTTAACCACAATAAACCCTACACTATGTGATTTTTCGGGGATTTTTATACAATTGTTAATTAAATAAATTTTGAAAAGCACAGATTGGGCAAAATATGGTACATTCCACAGAATAATTAATTATTAATCAACCGATAATCACAAAAATACCCACAGTATCTCAAAATGTAGAGAATTAAGCGATGAACAAAATGCTATTTTTGTATAAATAAAATTATGTCTAGAAGAGGTTCAAAACAGAGGGAGAACACAGGGGGTAAATGCAATAAATATAAATAAAATAAAAAAAAGTGCAGACAGGGACCTACTGTTATTTACCTAGATTATGGAGGGCGTAGGCGCAAATTACCCAGAGGAGCACGTGCATGGCACGTGCCCTCTGGAGGCGGGACTTGGCGCGTAAATATGGAAAGAGGTCGGGGCTGCTTGCAATTTACCCAAGGGGCACGTGCAATGCATGTGACCCCCTGGATCTTCTGGCAAAATGGGGAGAGCCCGGGGGTGTCGATGCAAGTTCCCCCAGACTCACGTGCGGAGCGCGTGAGAGGGGGCCTCGGGCTCCGGGCCCGGCCTGGCGTGGCTGTGGACTCGGCGGAGAAGGCCCGGTGGCGTGGGAGAGGGCCGCTCCAGGCGGAGGAGGCGTTGATGGCCTGTCGGAGAAGGCGACGTCGATGCGGAGGCGGGCGTGTGGGCTGGAGTTGTGGAAGTGTCGAAGTCGGAGGCGAAGCTAGAGCTGGCGTTGTCGAAGGCGAAGTTGTTTGTCGGAGGAGATGATCGTAGGCGGTGGCGGTAGTTGGTGAAGACGCAGTCGTTGAAGCGGTGGCGCGTGGGCGAGTCGATGAAGAAGCCAGGCGGAGGTGATCGGGGACGGTCGTCGGAGATGGTCGCGACCGATCTGAGGCGGAGTCGGAGAAGAACCTCGGGGTTGATGGCGTAGCAGATGAAGTACGGCGGTAGTTGAATAGCGTTGGCTCGACGGAAGAGGACTGCCGGAGCTGGAGCAGTAGTGGCGGAGGGAGGCCGCGCTGCAACGAGGGCCGGTAGACCCTCGGATCTCGCCGCGATGGCGGCTTGCCGGCGCTGTCACCACCGCGAGGTGGACCAAGGTGTAATCGGTGGATGATCATCTGGGAGAGGGCGGAGGTCCTTTAATAGCAGAGGCAGGCGGCCGGCGCGAGGATAACAGGTGGCAATTGACGAAGAAGGCGGGGGCAGTTGGGCGGTCAACGGGGCGGCGGCTGTGGAGATATCGGAGGAGGGCCGGCTGTTACGGAGGGCCGGTGGCGGCCGTTGCGGAAGGGGGGGCGTTGGTTACGAAGGGAGACGTTCTGGTGAAGACGACAATCAACGACCGTTCGATCGGCCGAGATCGCGCCACATGGTGGTCAAGAGAGAGGGGAGAGCGTGGCACGTGCGAAGCACGTGCCTAGGGGCACGTGCAACGCACGTGCGTCCTCTTTAAGTTTTTTTTATATAAAAATGATATAATAAAAAAGCGAAAAATAGCTGACACGTGGCGGCCTCTGGGGCTGCCACGTGTTAGCACCAGAAAAATCATAGATAAAATACCTTGTAAAATCGATAAAAAATAGCAAATGACCTCGGATCAAAAAAGTTCCTTCACAAAAAATGCTCGTCTCGATGAGATCTACAACTTTCATGAAGACATCAAAGCCAAATTCGGTCAAATGTAAAAAGTGAATTTTTGGGGTATCCCATGTACATAGAATACCTTGATTTTTGGGTTCTATATTTTTTTTGTCATTTTTAAACAAGATAAAAATCTGGAAAAATATGGAAAATCAAAGATAAATAAAAGACATCTAAATCTAATTTTTTTTGGATTTTTACTAATAAAGAAAATATATACATAAAATATAGGTCAGAAAAGCCGCGAAAATATACAATGTACAAAAGAGGCCCAAAACCGAACTTTCACATACGAGCTCCGATTCACTTGAACTTGGTCTTGTTTTGAAGGTAATTGAATGTACATTAGTTCAAAAGTGAGTAGGATCAAATCGGACACTGGATGGGGAAGATATGGGTCTTTTAGTCCGAAAATCCTGAAACTAGGGTTTGGGTTTTTGGTCCACTTAACAGGGCTAGTGATTTTTTTGTATTTTTCATTTATTCATGTTAGTGATGTGTACACAGTGGAAGTGGTTTTGGGTTATGCGGTGTTAGCATGGAGGAGTTAAAAATAGGGGAAGTTAGGCTATTTACAGGTCAACTTTGGCTTGGGTTTTTGGCTTCTTATTTTGTGCAGAAATTAATGCTAAAATGCAATTCTTATGAAATCATGCATAAATGCTAATATACGAAATAAATGCAGAAATGCAGTTGATTTTGAGGGACTTGAGCTTAATTAATGAGACTTAGAGTGGTGAATCCGAGATTCATCATGGAGATACTGTAGTGTGGCCTATGGTGGCCGACACTATTCAAGGATGCAAATAAATACGTGAAAGCATGCACCGACTATCAGAAAATGGGAAAAACTCTTGATGTCAAAGACAACATGCCCCTCGAATTCATCTAGATATATGATGTGTTCGATGCATGGGGCATTGATTTTATGGGTCCGTTCCTAACAGTCAGGGCTTTGAATACATCCTGCTTGCCATAGATTATGTGAGTCTATGGGTTGAAGCTATCCCTTCTCGAACCGTTAATATCAGAACAATCTACAAATTTCTAAACGATAACATCATACGTGATTTGGGATATCGAAGATACTGATATCATAAAGAGGTAGTCACTTCATCAATAAAGAGGTCGAGAAATTAACGAAGGAGTATGACATCGATCGATGAGTCACATCTCCTTATCATCCTCAGTCAAATGTCTTGGCAGAATTGTCCAACAGATAAATCAAGATGATTCTCCAGAAGCCTGTGAGGCTGGACAAAAAGAACTAGCCATACTTCCTCGACTCAGTTCTCTAGGAATATAGAATAGCCTACAAGTCTCCTCTGGGAATGTCTCTCCATCATCTTATCTATGGAAAGTCATTCCACCTGCTCATGGAACTAATTCACAAATCATTGTGGACAGTTAATATCTGCAACCTTGACTCACAGAAAGGTGGTCAGCGGAGGAAATTGGATCTGACCAAGCTCTTGGGATTTAGATATTACACATATTACAACATCTTGATGTACAAAGAGAAGGTCAAACTCTAGCACGTTACGCATATCAGATGAAAGACCTTCGGACTAGAACAGAAAGTGTGGTTTTTCGATGTGAAGTTGAATATTTTCTTAGGAAAATTGAAGAGCAAATGGGCAGGGTGCCCTACAAAGTTAGAATTGTGCGTGACAACTGAAGTGTTCTTATATGAGATTAGTAATCTGACACACATCCTTTCACTGTTAATGGTCAGTTGTTAAATCCATATTTAGAGCACGATACATTCATGGCTGCTGTCAACCCTATACAAGTAATTTTTGAAGAAGATCTCATTGCTTCAACAATTTCAGTGGAGCTGGATAATGCTCCAAAAAATATCTTTGATTAAGCTTTCTTCTTTTCATTTTCATTTTCATTTTCATTTTCAATTCTTTCATTCCTCCATGTTGCACTCATCCCAATCATATGTGCTATACTTTGAAATGCTTCATCATAAGTATAGGAGGTCAGTGTCCCCAAGTTATTCATTATTTCTCCACTCGCTTATCTCTCAATTTTTTATACGATGTCTATACTTAGGGATATTTGACCTTAAGTATAGGGGGACAAGCCGAGCTTGATGATTTCATAAATTCTGGTCCTCGGTCATCCCTATTTTGTATACAGTCTACTATACTTAGGATTAATTGATCCTAAGTATATGGGGATGAATGACTTCTCATTCTTTATTTTAGTCGTAGTATAGACTTTCCTATACTTAACACGAGTTATGTCTTTCTTTTTTCTCTCTGAACTATGAGGACATAGCTCAAGCTAAGTATAAGAGGGTCGTATATACGACATTATACTTTAGCCATAACTCATACTTTCGTATTTTCAATAAATATGGTTAAAATACTAAATAAATCAGAATGCATAGTAAATCGACTATAAAGAATATACATGTGTAAAGTTGTATAAAGTTATCAAAATTATGTATATATATATTGATTAATAAATTGGTTTAAAAATGTTTTGCAAAATGATTTGAAAATGGTTAGAAATATCTTGCAAAATCTTTTGAAAATCGTTTGAAAATTTTTTTGTGAAATGTTTTCAAACCTTTGCGAAAATCTTTTTGTTTGCAAAATTTTATTTTAGTTGTTTGAATTTATTTTTGAAAATCCAGTTTGCAAATGATTTAAAAAATGGTGTAAAACAAGTTTGAAAAATCTACACATACTGTTTGAAAAATCTTTGAAAATGAGTTTCAAATTTTGTAAATATTTGTAAAAT
Source organism: Ottelia alismoides (assembly GCA_037367405.1). Classification (NCBI taxonomy): domain Eukaryota; kingdom Viridiplantae; phylum Streptophyta; class Magnoliopsida; order Alismatales; family Hydrocharitaceae; genus Ottelia; species Ottelia alismoides. The sequence continues at coordinate 465,913 of JAZKJV010006783.1, read as the reverse complement.
TAGTTGTCAAATTATTTGCAAAATAAAGTTTTCAAAATATTTGTAAAAGATTTTGAAAATATTTTGAAAACTTTGTACATAATTCAGAACACATCTATAGTAATAAAAAGGGATTAGTAACACTGCATCACTAGTAAGTTCTGATTTTGTATTTGTAACTTTACTGCACACATTTGTAATGAATGAAAGTGGATTCATAATGTAAATAAAAGATTTGCAATAAAATATATATAAAGTTGCTAGTTTTAATCAAACGTCTATTCAAAATCTTCTTAGATGTGTATAAATTATGCTATGCATTTTGTAAATATTTAAAAATGGAATCAATTAATTACCTTTTTTTGCAAAACCACTAGGGGTTTTCATTCAATACGTACCATTTTTATATAAGAAACAAATGGCTCAGATCACGTGCTCATGAGATTGCTAATTGACACATGGCTCATCGGATAAGCTCTACACACATATGTATATATACATATATACATACATACATACATATATTTATACATATACATATATATATACACATACATGTATAGTTCTGAGACATTAAAATTTAGTAGTATAGAAGTCTCAATTAAGTTAAAATTTGAGTGACATCATGTTGATATATGGTGATCTAAATCCGCTAGATTTCATTTCAAAAAGAAAAAAATGGTAAAAAATAGGTGGGAGCATGTAAGTTGCATGCTCACAGAGAGAAAACTCCTTTTCCCCATATATCTATATATGTATGTGTGTAGGGTTTAATGAGGTTACCTCCACAGGGAGCCAACTTGGCTACCCCCACCCTTATTTTTCAAATTTCTTAAGGTATTTTCTGCAAACAAATGGGAGGATTTAGTCCACCAGATAACAATATGTTGTCATTCAAAATTAGTGTAAAACAGACATTCCTAATCACTCCATCTGTAAGGGGTCGATTTCAGCAATTTTGAGACCGTTAAAATTCGTCAGTCTTGATGAATGAGATAGGAGTCTCGAATTGAGCTGAAATTTGAATGAAAATATGGTGTGATATAGTGATCTAAATCTCGTCATATGTTTTCAGAAAATACCTTAAGAAATAAAAAAATAAGAGTGTGGATAGACAAGTTGGATCCCCATAGGGGTAGTCCCATTAAATCCCCATATATATGTATATATATAGAGGCCTTTCAAATAGGAATTGGTCCTTCCATCCCTAAGGAATGCCAACAATCGTAGCCATTAGATTTAAATCTAACAGACCATCAATCTATTTGCCGAAAATGGCATTTTGGTCATCAACTTTTGCATTAATTATGCACGCTAATTAATATTCAGAAATACTAAATTTAGCTGATTTTATTTTTGGTATTTTCCGCAATACCATATTTAAAAATTGCCCAATTTTGTTTTGGGCGATATTACATGAGGGCAATGTTTGTATCCTGATGTATTTTTTTAGATCCGCGGTTCCTTTTGTAATGATTGTATTTTTTTTTGTATTTACTGTGGTTCCTTCAAAATTAATCAGTCATTTGTAAATTTTGTATGGTCTTTGTAGAATACAATTCATATTAGCAATTAATGCATGGTTATTTACAATGATCGTATGGTTCTTTGTAGCTCTTTGTAAAAATGCAGTAGCCATTCACGCTCAATCGATTAATAAAATATAACCGAAATATATATAATACACATTCAAAATGTATAACGCACATCCAAAATATGTAATACTAATCAAATATACAATATGCATAAAAAGTACAATTGTCATTTGCACCCAATTGATACGTAAAAATGCATATCAAATATCTACAATGCATGTCAAAATTGTATAATACACATAAAAAAGTGTATAATGCACATCAATATTGTATCTCTGTGTCGACGGGTCCTCATCGCGCTACGTCCATTCCTCCTCTCGCATTCCCTCGTGCTCCAGTCTGACGTCGCAGCATGCATCGTACGATCCGCTGTACGATCTCGCTCTATCCCTCCAACAAGACGTCCATCGTACGGTTAAACATAATTCCCCTGCTCATCTCTGCTCTCAAGCCGTTGGATTTCGATACATGATCCGCTGCCACCGTGCCCGACGTCGTCCTCATTGCAATCGTCTGTGGCATCGTTGATGTCGCCCGCAAGGAACTCATCCTCCTTTTTCTCCCGCACGCCTACTTGCACTCAACATCAGATCCGATCCACCTGACCGCCCGGAGGAGGAACTATCGCCCCATGTCAAGCATCACGTCGAGCATCGCCTCGTATCCCGATCGCCCATCGCCGCTGGAAGAGACGCCTACGCCGCCCCTTTTTTGTGAGAGATTTCAAAATTGTAAGGAAAGATTATGAGAGAGATTAATGAGGAGATATTTTAGATGGTTACGTACTATATTTAAATAATGTGTAATGACCTAAATAGGTTTTAGTTAATTAAATAATATTACTAGCATACCTTTTATAATAACCGTCAGAACAATTATGGATGCATGTGATCGTTGGTCTTCATTAAGGATGGAAGGACGAAGTCCCATTTGAAAGATATCATATGTGTGTGTGTGTATAGGAATAACTTCAAATGAGATTGGAGCTCACCATCCCTATGGTGAGTCCGCAATGTCATCCCTTTATTTCAAATCATATGATTGCCACTAATGACACCTTAATTATATTAGTTTAATGGTAAAAAACTCATTTTGGTCATTTCATCATATTCTAAATATAGATCGTGACAACTACATGACCTAATTCTCTCTCTCTCTCTGCAGCATGAAGATCTCGATAGTGGTGGTGCACCATCATTAGAGGGGCCATCGCCCACCATCTTGTTGAACCGTTATATGGGTAAAGGCAGAGCATCTCCCTCGATATGACTCATCAACCTCGCGAATCTTGTGATGACGTGAGGCACAACATTGATCTTTAGAGCGATGGAGGTGCCTGGGTGCGGCGAAGATGGAGCGTGACACGGTGGCACGCGACAGATGTGGAGGAGGGGTGAGGCCTGGAAACAAAGGCTGCACATGACAAAGCTTGTCATTGAGGCGCATGGAGGAGGGACGTGACTCGTAGGAGGGTAGTGGAGGAGGGGCCGCCATTTTCTTTTGTTTTACATAGTAGTATTTTTCACATAATTGATATATATTTTACAAATCTCAGATCATTGGTTACAAATCTTATTTCCATTTAGAATCTCATTTCTTTTTTACATTTTTATAAATTTCTAAGGGCTACTTTTTGTTGAAGATCTCCACTCAAATATTACAAAGTGACTACATATTTTTACAAAGAAATAGGAAAAGTTACAAAGGAATGCAAAATAATTACAAAGATCCATTCAATGTTACATATAAAAAAATGTATAAAGGGAACACGAAATATGCAAGGAACTCAAAAAGCTACATATATTTATGACAAATTACAAAGGACAATATAAATTTACAAATGAAAATAATAATTTAGAAAAAAACTAATGAATTAAAATTAAGGAAAAATATGGTTCGGATTTTACAAAATCGAATCTAATTATACATAAATTTCATCCATGTTTACAAATATCTGTAATAAATTTCATTTGTTGAGAACATTTTCAGAAATCGCTAAATAAATAAATTAATGAAAATTTTAAATTAAAATGAACTTAAATTGGTAATTGATGTTATTAAATGAAACAAATTTAAATAGAAATAAAACGATCGAAATATCCTTTTAGACAACAGACCATTGGATCGAGATCGAATGGATCTTGTTGATGGCTCACCACAAAAGTGGTAAGCCCCGATCTCATTTGAAAGGCATTCTATGTGTGTGTGTATCTATGTATGTATATATGTATGTATAGGTATATATGTACACGCGTGCATATGTGTATGTATGTGTGTGTATACACATGTGTGTGTAAGGTTTAAAGGGGCTACCCTCAGGGGGAGCCAATTGGTTACCCCCATGCTTATTTTTTTATCTCTTAAGGTATTTTCTGAAAATACTTGGAGTTATTTAGATCACTATATGGCACCATGTTTCCATTCAAATTTTGACTGAATTAAAGACTTCTATCATATCCATCAAGCCTGACAAATTTTCCAGAATTGCTAAAATTGACCTTTCCTAGATGGATAGTAGGAATGTCTATTTTTATATGAAATTTGAATAACTACATGTTGTCATCTAGTGAACTAAATCCCCTCAGATGTTTTCAAAAAAGAACTCAAGAGATAAGAAAAAAAAGTGGGGGTAGCCAAGTTGGCTCCCCCGGGGGTAGTCCCATTAAAACCCCACAAAAATACATACACACGCATGTATATATAGATACATATGTATATACAGGAAAAACTTTAAATGAGGTGGGATCTCACCATATCTTTGGTGAGCCACCGTCAATTTAAGCATCTTTCATGTTTATTTTACAATATCTTATTCCATAGATTTAATTGTAAATATTAACATAATATGTACAGTGAAATATAATTATATTATTATACTGAACGAAAATATTAATTTAAATATGGGTTCTATATTTTACAAAATTAGTTTTTACAATGCACAATTTATACTTCTACAAAATTATTTATAGAATTTTTACTAAATTGACAGTGGCTTTTAAAATCTTAAAAGAGACCCACCTCATTTGAAAGGTCGCATGTACGCGCGCGTGTGTGTACCTATATATTATGTATGTATGTATATTTATATGTGTGTCTATATATAAATATATGTGTGTGTGTGTATGAATGTGTGTAGTTGTAAATGTTTGTGTGTGCGTGTGCACGTAGACGCACGCGTGTGTGTACAACTAAGATTATATATAGTTAATTGAGAGATGGGATTATGTATGTATGTGTATATACAACTCAGCTTAGATCTAGTTAGTTAAGATATGTGACTTTTTTATTATAAATTTTATAATATTTTCGACTAGCAAGCACGATGGAATGATGATCAGATAGTGCTTTCGACGGATTAAGATGTGAAAGCTCTCCCATTTGCTAGATAAGAAGAGAACTTCTAAAAGTTCATGCCATTTCTGACGTTGAATGCATTATATAAACCTCACCCCATAAACCTTGGATCCATGCATTAGGCTTAAAATCTTATTCATATCAGCTTAATATATCAGGGTCAAAGCCTCTACTCAATTTTTCCAATAGCCGGGGATGTGAATTAGATAGGTTGAGTTATTCGATCTACTAACTATAAAATTAGGTGAGCCCTTTAGAATTCTTTATCATATTGTAGGACAATCGCACCTTCTCGATGATCAGTGGTAGTTTGAGCTTCCTCTCATACTAGTGGGGATCACGGGGTGGGTGGACCAGTATATCTGACTTTTGAAAATTTATGATGGATCAAGGCTCCTTTTGACACAAAGTCATTACTGCTACTTTTCCCAATGATTTATTTTCTGCTTAGACCTCCAAATTCACCAAGAGATTCTATCTTCTCATCTCGATTTATAATGAGTGAGGTTAAGACATCAATGAGGCTAGAAAAGGCGGGTGGGAGTGTTTCCAGGCTAGTTGCTACCAACGCGTCCGCCTATCTTTATGTGGTAGAATTCGTCCTCAAATCAATCAGTCAGGGACATTTCCCTAAGCCCAGACCACTAAATAACCTACATGGAAAAACTATCCCTAACTATCTCAAAACTCACTCTCTAGTCACTTTGACTCATAGATCGACCTTTCTTTGGAAAATTTTAGGTAGCTCCCATTTTGATGTCAAGGACCCTAAAGATATCATTTCCTAATTCACCTAGCTAGATGAATATTTTATGTATTGTAAATGACATACTTCAATAATTTACGATAAATTTATCTAAACATGCACAAGCTTATCGTCAAATGTCTCTTCTATTTTGAATACCATAAAAGTGAAGTTTATCCAGAAAATATTTTTTCATTTGCATTCATGTCATTTAGAAAAGGGTTATTAAATTAAGTTCTAAGTTCGATGAATAAAGTATGATCTCTTTTTATTCTATAATTTAGAGCGCCAACAAAGTCACTCCTTCAGCTTCGTGACGCAGAGCAGCTCATAGCAGTCCCCAGATCAAGCACTGATTCCAATGGGATCCCTAGATAAAATATAAGATAGTCGGTCGACTATCTCATAGATGGAGGATGGATCCCTGTAGCGAGAGAAGCCATGATTCAGAGGAGGATTGAGGGAAAAGATAGTTGGTTTTGTAGGAGAATGGTAGTTTGACTTTAAGTGAGCCAGCTTCATTATAGGGCCATTGCTAGTGATTAGTTTGATCTTCCTTGGTAGCCTTCCCTAACTTGATCTTTCTCTTGATTGCCATTATCAAGAAATCCAGATAATGGAAACCTGACAAGGAGGCAACTCACTCACCAGATGGGGATCTACAGATAGTCCAATGTTTAATTGTTCAGCTTATTTATGTGTTTGTAAGTTTTTAATATATTTTAAATTTATTTTATTTTTTTAATATTTAATTTCTAAATAATATTAATTCTGTACATTATTTTAATTTATTTAATTTGAATTAAGATAAAATAAATAAAATGAAATGGAAACAAATTTTTAATAGTTCTATATAAAAAGAAAGAGAAAAGAAAGTTTTCAACTAAAATAATATATATAATGTGATAAAAATATAAACATATCATTTTATGTTTTTTTATATTTTGAAAATATTTGTGGATATTTTTCAATTAAATAAAGAGAGAAAATAAAATAAAACAAAACTAAAAGTTGAATAGGAAAACAAGGCAAATAGGCTCAACTTTAAAAATAGAATTTTAGTTCAAAAATAGATATAAAAATCTGATGGGCATAATCCCTCAAAACATGTTCAAAGTATATTCCATAACATGTTTTCTTTTTGTATTTTGATTTATATGTATTTTTAGTAGTTTTATGAAGGTTTTTGATCTTTTTATGATATTTAGAGGTAAACAAAATAATTCTCATGAATTTTTGGATATGTTAAGCACCTAAGTGATAGGCATTTACCTTATTTTTTGATATTTTTCTGAGATGAAATGAATAAAATATAAGTGGCATAATGCAGAATGGGTGAAAACATGTTTTTATTTTTTTTTGAGATATTTAAATAGTGAAATAAAAAGCCAACAAATTCCCCGATTATAGAGCAAAGTCAGGCTACATTTACATATTTTTAGATTTTTGAATAGATGCAAAATGCTCATGGAATAAATCCATAACTCAAAATATTGTAGAAATTTTAAGTGCCACATATGATGGTATTTTTTATCGAAACTTAGGGATAAGTTTGCCCAAGTAAAATCTATAATATAACAGATTATGAGGAAAATATATGAAGCATGCAAAAATTAAAAAAGAATTAAACCAAAATGACACTCTGACTTAAAAAAACATCATTGATTATCCACGTGTCGAATATTCATGGAACTCTGATATAATGTAAATATTTTGATAAAAGCTGTTCAATAAAATAGGTTTCAAATGAAAGATTAATGAATGTTTAAAGGCATGAAGTACGTGCATTGAATTCGAAACAATAGTTTGAATGAGCATGAGGGAACTTCCCTATAAATATCCAAAATCCTAAGGGTATGCAAAATGCCTTCAGGCCATGTGGCAGCTCCGGAGAGGTTCCTATGAATGATGACTTCATTGAAATATGTGATCATGCCCTGGAGGTTAACAACCCAGATTAGCATGGTTGGCTTGATCCATGGTTGCGTGTGCTTCTACATGGCACACATTTGTTGCACCCGTGGAAATGATCACATGGTTCTTGTCCTCATCGAGTGGATAAAAAAATGGTGATGAATAGGAGTGTGGCCATCGAACAATCACTGTATGGTGTGAACCTCCCTCTCTCCACGTCAGAGTTCTCTTGTAGTAGCCTCAAGAGAAGGGATGCACGTTGGACAGGGGGCCTACGTATGGTGGATGAACATAATGATTGATGAGGATCGACGTGGACGTCTAGGATGGCTATCAGTTCGTGATGAAAGGGGTATGTGATAAGATAGATGTTACTGGGAGGAAGGGGGAATCCATATCTAGTAGCTGCTAAACACAGTCCCCCTCCTCCTCCCATTCTACTTCTCCTACATGTGAGGCGGATGTGGTGTCCAACTAGGGCACGATCAATGTGCACATGGCCTGACAGAGTGGTGGTTGCTCGTCGCGATAGATCTTCAGTGTTCATGCAAGGTTGAATAGGGGCTTGAGCTTTGGGCTCGGCCAAACATTGGGTGTAAAAAAGTATTGTATGCGGGGCTATCCCTTGCAAGTGAAAGAGGAAGAAGCTCTTTGACCACTTTGTGTGGTGGAAAGTTCCTCTATATGGCAACCGCAGAAGTTTATTAGCCACAACCGGTCACAAATATTGTATTCTGTAAAGTAACGTATATTAGCTACCATTTCAAGAATCGGCTTTAGAGTTTTTATGTATATGGTATCGATGAGAGCCGCATCTTCAAAATGCAGCTTTGGCTAAAACCAAAGTCACCTCTTCAAGAGGCGGCTTCACCTCTTGTTCTTTTGTGAATAAATCGATGAGAAGTCGCCATCAAAATCAAATATTTAGATAAAATCAAAGCTGCATCTTCAAGAGGCAACTTACATACGATACTTACCAAAATACAATATTTGCAACTGGTCCTGGATAATGGACTTGGTGATTGCATTATACAAGAACTTTCCTCCGTTGTGTTCGGCCAAAGTTGGAAAGGGATGCGTGAAGAAGTGCAAAGAAGAGCGGAGGAGGGCTACAATGAAGCAGTGGAACCGTGTATGGGGATGGACAAGGTAAAATATGTGGAGATTACACTACAATAAGAACAAAAAACTAAGTCTAAGCTTTATTTACATATATACTAGAATCAAAACGTATCTAGTTGAGGATACTGTCTATGGTGATCGGTTCTCCAATGAGAATGACCGATCGTAGCCTCAAGTCCAGCATTGACGAAGCTCTAACCCACCATCACAGCTGGATGCAAACATCAAAGGCGATACATGGAACATTCCAAACCTTGGTCAGCTCATTACTAATCGATCTGTGACCTCGTCAGACATGTCACATCAGTGGCGAGGTCTAGAGATCTAGTAGTGTACTTGGATAAATGGTGATAATTTGAAGTGAGGTTCATGGGTTCCATTTAATCTGGTGGAGAATCGAGGAGGAAGGAGGATGATTTTGGGTTACTACATGAGGAGGTGGTGGTGCAGTTGAGGGTGTCAATGGGGGAGGCTCGAGGTTGTTGATGGTAATGGGGTAGATAAAGGTTTCATGGGTTTGAAAGGGAGAAGGTGAATGGAAATACAATTGAACTTGTGTCAACTTACCAAAAGAGGGAGATAAATAAGGTGGAAAGGCATAAATCAATGAGAGTGAATTATTCAAATTATTTTCGAATCTATTGGCCAGTAATCCACATTTGTTCATTTGGACCGACCACAAAAAAATAAGAGCCATCTATATGAAAATGGAATCAAAATAAAGTAGGAAGCCTCGAATAAAAAATTCAAAACATAAAACTTTCTCAAAATAATTTTAAAATAAATGCCATCTATATGAAAATGGAATCAAAATAAAGTAGGAAGCCTCGAATAAAAAATTCAAAACATAAAACTTTCTCAAAATAATTTTATCTAAAAATTACAGAATATAGTTTTTCCAATCAATGTCTAAAATAAAAGATGTAAATTAAAAAGCATTTTTGGCAATAAAATACTAATTCATGATTTTCTTATTTTAGCTTTGTTTTCTTGTTAACAACATTGCCATATTATATTTTTATAAAATATTATTATAATTATTGTAATATATTTTATTGATTTTTAGTTCTTTTAAATGAAAAGGATAGAAATAAGTAAAAATAGAATACACGTCAACTTGACTTGTATAGGAAAACCTATTTTGTTTATTTTTTTATTTTTTATTATTAGTTGAATTTATATTTTAAAGGTAAATAAATATACAATGAAGAAAATAAAATTAAAAAAACTAAAAGAAAAGGATTTAAAACAAACTATATACAATAGAAAGAAAAAATCATAAAAGTTGTACAAATAGGTCTTAAAACTGTCTTTTCACAAATAATCCACGATCATTTTCAAAGTATTGATAATTTAAAGTATTTTAAATAACGAACTTTAAATGAAAGTTGGAGTGAATTGGAATTCACATGCTCAAGATATAAAATAAAGAATGCATGTATATTGAAAAAAGGGAATCGATTCCATTTGACAATTATTTATGATGGTATTGTTGTGATGTTTTTTATATTTTTTATACAATTTTATTAAGCTAATTTAAAAAAAGTTGATTTAATAGGATTTATATATAATTACTTATGAATGTTTGAACTTTGTATATGTAAATATTTGTAGTCCAATTATTTTATGTACAATTGAGTATATTTTTGTATTTTTATATTATTTTTGTATTTTTTGTTTACACGTTTTTAAGGGATTTTGAAAGATAAAAAGGTATTTCTATTTTTACAAGTATGAATTTATAATAAAAGTATATTAATGCATGTGTAATCATACTTTTTAAGAAATTTCACTCAATTTTTTATTTTAAGGTGGATAAAATCCAGTTTTATCAATGTCATCTCTTCTCCTTCCCCCACACGAAGGAGGTGGCATCTCCCTTTCTAGCGATGAAATCGTCGCCCTCCTCCTTCCTAGTGCACGTAATCTTTGGGGACGGTCGGCCTCTTGTAGCGCTACCTCCCCCGATTGTGCCTCCTCTTCAAACTGTCGCCATAAAAAAGGTGACCGTCAATTAGAAGATAGTGGATGAGATGGATTGATCTAGAGAACCCATGAGGGCTCTAACCATATGAGGTTGTCACCAAAATAGAAGAAACCCACCATTAACTATCATGCTCGACGACACTACTTCATCATCAATCTCGATACCACTTTTTCAACAAGTCAAAAGTAACTTGTACAAAGTGGTGGTTGCTCTTCACAGCAAATCTTCTGTGTTCATGCAAGGTTGAATAGGAGATCGAGCTTTGGTCTTGGCCAAACATTTGGTACAAAAAAGTATTGTGTGTGTGGGTGTGTCCTCTGCATGTGAACGAGGGAGAAGCTCTTCGGCCATTGCGTATGGTGGAAAGTTTCTGTATATGGCAACTGCTGAGGTTTAGTAGCCACAACCGATCACAAATATTGTATTTCGTAAAGAACCATATATAAGCTATCTTTTCAAGAGGCGACTTTAAATTTTTTGTGTATATGGTATCGTTGAAAGTCGTAAAACTTCAAAAGGCGGCTTTGGCTAAAACAAAAGTTGCACCTCCAAGAGGCAGCTTCACCTCTTGTTGTTTTGTGAATAAATCGATAAGAAGTCGCATTCAAAGTCAAAGATTTATCTAAAATCAAAGCCGCATCGTGAAGAGGCAACTTACATACGGTACTTATCAAAATACAATATTTGCAACTAGTCCTAACTAATAGATTTTGGTGGTTGCGTTATACATGAACTTTCCTCCACTGTGTATGGCCAAAATTGGAAAGGGATGCATGAAGAAGTATGAAGAAGAGTGGAGGAGGGCGATAATGAAACAGTGGAGCACATAAGGAGATGAAAAAGGTAAAATCTGTGGAGATTACACTACAATAAGAACAAAAAACTAAGTCTAAGTTTATTTACATATATGCTAGAATCAAAACATAACTAGTGGAGGACACCACCTATGGTGATCAGTTCTCTAATGAGAATGACTGATTGTAGCCTCAAGTCCGGCATTGACGAAGCTCTAACCCACCATCACAGTTGGATGCAAACATCGAAGGTGACACATGGACCATTCCAAACCTTGGTCACCTCATTAATAATCAATTTGTGACCTCGTCGTGCCTGCCACGTCGGTGGCGAGGTCTGTGTCTTGGATAAATGGGTGATAGTTAGAAGTGATGTTCGTGGGTTCCATTTTATTTGGTGGAGATTAGAGGAGGAAGGAGGATGATCTTGGGGGTACTACACGAGGAGACGGTGGTGCAGTCGAGGATGTCAATGGGAGAGGCTCGAGGTTGTTGATGGTAATGGGGTAGATGAAGGTTTCATGGGTTTGGAAGGGAGAAGGTGAATGGTGGTACAATTGACCTTGTTTCAACTTACCAAAAGAGGGAGATAAATGAGGTGGAAAGGCATGACTCAATGAGAGTGAATTATTCAAATTATTTTGGACTCTAGTGGCAGGTCAAAGGTGATCCACATTTGTCATGTGTGACAAACACAAAAAGAAGAAGAGACAACTATATGAAAATGGACTCGAAATAAAGTAAGAAGCTCGAATGAAAAACTTCAAAATATAAAATTTCTCAAAATAATTTTATCTAAAAAATACAAAATATTTTTTTCCAAACGATGTCTAGAATAAAAGATATAAATTAAAAAGTATTTTTGGCTATAAAATACCAATTCATGGTTTTCTTATTTTGATATTATTTTATCGTTAACAACACTACCATATTATATTTTTATATTATTATTATTACTTGAATATATTTTTGTTGATTTTTAATTTATTTGAATGAAAAGGATACAAATAAGTAAAAATATAATACAAGTGAAATTCACTTGTATAAAAAGATCTATTTTTGTTAATTTTTAATTTTTATTTTTAGTCGAATTTATATTTTAATGGGAAATAAAATATACAAGTAACAAAATAAAATTTAAAAAACTAAAAGAAAGGATTTAAAACAAACTCTATACGGAAGAAAGAAAAACTGTAAAAGTTGTACAAATATATTGATTCTGACTTTCACAAATAATCCATGATCGTTTTCAAAGTATTTAATAATTTAAAGTATTTTAAATGATGAACTTTAAAAGAAAGTTTGAGTGAATTAGAATTCACATGCTTAAGATATAAAATAAAGAATGCATGTATATTGAAAAAAGTGAATCGATTCCATTTGACAATTATTTATGATGGTTTTTTTGTGATATTTTTTATACATTTCTATGCAATTTTATTGAGATAATTTAAAAGAAATTGATTTAATAGGATTTATATACAATTACTTATGAATTTTTGAACTTTGTATATATAAATATTTGTAATCCAATTATTTTATGTACAATTGAGTATATTTTTGTATATTTATATTATTTTTGTATTTTTTTGTTTATATATTTTTAAGGGATCTTGAAAGATAAAAAGGCATTTCTATCTTACCCGTAGAATTTATAACAAATGTATATTAATGCATGCATGATTATATTTGTTAAGAAATTTCGCTCAATTTTCGATTTTAAGGTGGATGAAATCTAGTTTCATCAATGTCAGCCCTTCTCCTTCCCCCACATGAAGGAGGTACCATCTCCCTTTCTAGCGATGAAATCATCTCGCATCCTCCTCCCGAGTGCACGTAATCGTTGGGGATGGTTGGCATCTTGTAGTTGTAGCGCTACCTCCCCCTGACTGTGCCTCCTCTCCAACCTGTCTTCATAAAATAGATGACCACCAATTATAAGAGAGTGGATGAGATGGATTGATCTAAAGAACCCTTGAGGTCTCTAGCCATCATAATTTGGCACCAAAACGAAAGAAACCCATCACTAACTATCGTACTCGACGACACTACTTCATCATCAATCTTGGTTCTAGCCATCGGAGTTTAGCACAAAATCGGAAGAAACCCATCATCAAGATTGGGCTTCAAGCCCTCCATCACCATCGATGTTGGTATTACTCCAACCCTCCTCCCGCTTGTTGTTATTGCTAGTGTTTGCAACATGCAGAGGAGGGGAGGGGAGGATGGCAAGAAGGGGGGAAGGGTGGGGCATTACTTGGTAAATTTGATCATCCGGAAGGGTAGATATCAACTTTCCTTTAACGAGTTTTGTTCACTTTAATGGCCAAATTGATGGGATTTAGCAACAATGCTTGTGGTGTAAGAGTTAGTAAATTTGCAGAAATCACATAGTAAATATGAAGAAGTCACGGATTGTCATGACCCATCCCGCTTAATCCCTGAGACAAGCGTGACTAAAAACATACGCTTGTCTTAAAATACGTAATTTGACATTTACAACAAAATGCAATATTTAACAAGGAAAAATAGCCTATTTAAGTACCACCACTCATAATAAATATATCACTATAATCATGTACATTTCCACAAATAAAATGAAATACATATTAGTGAATACATGATTGTAAAATCGAACAAAATGATCGTAAATCAAAAATCCAAATCCAGTGCAATCGGGAATCATCATAAAATAAATAACAGCTATGATGGCACAACCTCGTCTACTAGATGTCTCTTTCATACTTGCTTTATTTAGTTCAATGTCTTCTTCCCTCTATGTTCCTGAAAAAAATAATTTGGAGTGGTGAGCCTAACTCATCGACATGAGCTTAGACCCAGTGAATGGGTCACAAACCTCCAGCTACATAATTACAAAGTTTATCTGTTTAGCATAATCTGAAAATAGTGAACATTATAGATTTACACATGGTAATTGCATAATTTAAAAAGAACATTTTTCTTATATTTTCAAAATCAAACAAAGCTTGATAATCATTGACTGCAAATAAACAATGATTAAAATAACCAAAACTTATTCTGAAATCATATTTGCTATTTGGAAATAAACATATAAGCTACTTTTTCGTACTTAATGATGCAACACTACCCCGACATATCTTCATAAGTTCATGAACAGTTACTGCTAAGGCGAGCTTTAGCCTTACTTATAGCCAAGGAGAGCAAACTCACCCAGGACCTTATCTTACTGTCATACGCGCAGACGACCCCAAAGGCCAAAGAACACCCTGCATACGGCCCAAAGCCTATTGCATACAGAATGCGGACCCAAAGTCCTCTTACTTGTTCATACTTGTTCATGACTTCTCTAGGGTGTAGGCCATAGTGTACATCTTACTTAAAAATGATTTAATCATAAAACTTACATAATCAACATAAGAATCACATAGAACTTGTTTAATATGACACAATTTCTTAAACAAGAATCATATATAATCTCAAAGCTTCATACTGCATATCATTTAAATTGCATACTTAAACCATAAGGATGCGTAGACCATACATTCATAATGGGGAAGAATAAAGCTTGTTGAACTTAGCATCAAGTATACTAAAAAAATCTTGAAATGCATAACTATCTGAACTTGCATTATAAAAATGTTTGCATGAAATAAAGATAATAATAAAGCCTTCAACTTATCAACCACTCACCTTTTATATTGACGTGGGTTTTTTATTTTCTTTGATAATATCAAGATTATCCTTTTATTTACCTAAATTTAAGCATTCAAAGAAAGTCAATGTTTGATCAAGGAACAACACTAATATTACATGCACATCTTTACGTTCGATTTTTCTCTTTAGATATGCCTTGACATAGTGCTCAAATATAATAACTTATACATACATGTGTGTGTGTAAGTTACTGTATACTTATGTCTTAACTATGGATTTTTGTGTTATTTACCGTGTCACAGAAGCGTGCCCTTCATCTTTGTAATGTATCATATGTTTTTATCATACAGACATAAGTGTATCCAAAGTTATTGCATTACTGATTTTATTGCTTATATTGATGTTGAGCTCTAATTTAATAGTCAACCTTCCTATTCTCGATTGTGTATTACTATTCCATCATGTACCTGTTGTACATCTACAAGTTTTTTCCCTACCTGGAGTGGCCTATTGGAATGCCCAGAACTAGACATATGTTCTTATTTATATAAGCTATCATGTTTATCGCACATGCTCTTATGTTATCATCACAACTTGTATGTGATCCGAAATATTCCATATATTAAGAACCTTATGTCTGCATGTACTTAATAACATTTCACCATTTTATGATATATCCAAAGACGGAAACTGAAAGTACATGTGCACCATATATTTATTTGATATGGAACCTATTTTCCATTTTCCCTCAATGAATCTAAGCAAGACTGACCTACTCTCCTCCTACAAGTAGGTATATTGCAATCATAAAAACCATCAAGAATACATATAAATATATATACAAAAAAGAAAAAAACATCTGTAACATTTTTCTATTCCATCTGATATTACTTGTTTATACTTTATTTAATTTTCTTATCCAGGGATTAAATGGCATGCATCACATATCAGGTAATACTCTAAATATAAAAGAAGAAGAACCGAACCTTGACCTGCAACTTCAAAATCCCCTCTCCGAATTTGCTTTTCTCTCTGCAAGGAATACTCGACCCCAAAATCTCTCATGCATGGTGTATAAATATAGCCATGGAGGAGATCGATGTCTTTTCCGGATTCTAATAGTGGGTGAACACGCCTGGGTCGTTCCGCACAATGCCAGATAAGAACATGGTGTGAAAGGGCGAAAGCATGACGAATAGTAACCGAGCTCATTAGATTTCCCCGGGAACAGAGTCCTCCTCACGTGTCGAGTTCACGCAGAGGCAAACGATCGGACGACTGACACTCAGAGACGTTCCGGACCCTCCACTTCTTCGCCCATCTACCCTGGGGACGAGTAGCCGCCGGACGAATCCAGCCAAGCCAGAAGTAAGAAGGGACTGACCAGTTGCACTTCAATCCCTCACGAAGCGGGAGCCCTTCGCTGGATGTTACCTAGGATGGAGGGATCCGTGATTCAAATGGGTCTTCTTGCCAAGCTTGACAATTTCTTTGATATTATAGCTAAGGCAATTTCCCTAAGCGCTTCCAGAGGGTACTAGAGTTCGAAGCAATCCGTCTACCTTCCGGAAAGCTCAAGTTAAGGGATTGGGCATAACTCAACAATGAGTTCAAAAATATGGCCATCAAAACATCGAGAAAATCACCAACCATATCTGAGAAAATGGCCATCAGAAACCCAAAGGTAGCTCGTGCATTACAAATCCCAAATGGCATTCTCCGGAATGCAAATGTGAGGCTACTTACCTGAAAAATCACAGTGAAGGTTGTTTTCTCCTGGTCTGAGGGCGTCATGGCTATTTGATTGTAACCGAGTATCCATCAAGGAAACAGTAATATTGTTGCTCTGCAAGTTTCTCCAGGGTCAATAAAGGGTGATCATTTCTTCGCACGTACCTGCAGTAGCATTCAAGTAATGTCCTTTGATTTCACCTGTTTCGGCTTGCGCTTTCTAAATAGCTTCGACACTAAATAGGAAACAGTCTCTCCAACGCATAAATGGCTGTGAGTTTACGTTTTCATCATCTTTTCTCAAATCAAGTCCACCACGTAAACATTCATAAACGACTCTACCGTTGTTTTTCGCGGATAATCCCAATTGGAGTTTCATAGTACATCCGGACGCCCATATTTGTTCAATTTCTCTCTTTCAACACCATGAGGTGGACCTTGGAAAGTTTTGGAATAAGTGATGAACCCACATTTCATCATCTTTATTCTATCATTTTGGCCTCAAAAACCCTGGCAAATGCATGTAAACACCTTTAATTCCCGCATCTTAGCATTCATGCATATGTATGTGAATAATGTATAAAATACAGTTTTTAAAGCCAAAATTTTAGCATAAAGAAAAGAAAAGAAAAAGAATAAAATATTGTAAATATTTTATGACTCGAAACCCCAAGGCCTAGGCATCTAGATGACTAGGTCGACAAGGAATAAAGTAGGCGGAGATAAGGGCCAAAAACCAATAAAAATTCCTTTTAATCAATTCATTCTTTATTTATTTTGTGACCTATTTTTGATTCCACTTTTTATACCTCAAATAAAGAAACTTTGTACATGAAAGTTGTAGATAATTAAATAAAAAAATACAAAATTTATTTCACTCAAAAATAATGTACAGATAAAAAGTTATGACCTGAGTAAAAATCCAAAATACCAACTTCCCAGACCTGTATCTTGCAAATAAAAACTCGAAATGCATCAAACTCACTTTTAGCTGTATATAATTTTAAATAATCTATTTAATGAAGGTGGTTTCGCATTTGGTGGAGCTACGGATTGAAAGTTGAGTTTTGGACGCATATTGTATACTTGTACAGATAAAAATATTCATTTTATTATCTATTCATTATTTTCATAATTTATATTTTTATAATTGTGTAAATATTATTTATAATAATTGTGTATATTAAAATCAAAATAAAAACTCAAAAAAACACAAAATAAAATACTTGTACATATAACATACCTAGGTACAATACCTATACATATACCTATAAAATTACTATATATTTTATTAAGTGTACAAAATACATCAGAAAAAAGAAAATAAAAATATATTTAAGTGTATAAAAATATTTTTAAAATTTTTTAAAATTACAAACAAAATTAATAAAATCAAATAAACAAAAAAAAATAAAATATTTAAATACATAGATACATGTACCTATATAGGCCTAAAAAGGTAACTCATATTTTTATACCTCAGAAAAATAAATAAAAATAACCATAAAATTCTTTATAAAATAAGGAATATTTTTTATTTTATAATCTAAAATTAATAAATTCATTTACTATTTTATTTCGAATTTTCAAATAATTTTGACCAGCATTTTCCTGGTTGGTCCACATGGACCAACCAGAGCCGGTCATTGGTTGACCTCGGTCAACTCCCTGACCGAGGCCTGCCAGCCTTCTGACACCTGGTATTTTGCCTGATTTCTCCCCTTTTTGGAGCTCGATCCATTCTCCCTCGGGCCTCGATTCCTTCTTGGAACCTCTTCCCCGATCTTCACTGTGCCACGCCAAGCACCTAAATCCTCCAAAATCTTCATCATTTGTGTGTGGACCTCGCTTGAAGGAGACGCCACCACCTTGTACAGAACCGACCCGCCACCTTCGAGCTCTATTTTGAACCCCTTGTGTGCCGCTTTCTCCCCACCTATTGTGCTCCAGAGATAGAGGGAGGTGACAGCTCCCCATTCCTAGCTTCAGACGGGTCGAGGAAGGGCCGAGGCGGCTCCACCATCTCCGCCGACCACCGACGTCGAGGTTCTCCTCCTCTGGCTTCCGGCCATCGAGGTACCCCCTCTTCCTTCTTCCTTTTCCCCTTTTCTTAGTCCCCATAGTTGTAGGAGTAGCTTAGACCACTTAGATCCCTTCGTTGACCAGTATCTCGTCGTCCATCGATCCATCGTCGGAGCGCACCTCCGGCCAAATTCCCTCTGCCTTCATCCGACCACCTTCGCACCTCCGCGGGGTCCAGGCAGTTTGCCCTGGACCCTCTCACTCATTTTGGCAGGTCAACGTGCCTTGAATAGATCCTAGGTCTCATTTTAGAGCGTCGCCGGAGATACATGGAGCTCTAAGCTCCGTCGCCTTCGCGCCAGCGCCACAGAGCTTCTCCGATGACGCTGAGCCCTCCAGCGCATAGAGCGGCCTCTCAGGAGCGCCCCGACCGATTTTGAGTCGAAGCATCGCCGGAGGCCCGAGATCCAGCTCGGGGAAGTTCGCCTCGCCGGCGTTCTTCCCCGTTCTTCCTCGTTGCCTCTCCACCGTCCGATCCGGTCGCCGCCCCAGTTTGATCCTCCACTGTTGGATCTCGCCTGTTCGCCGCCGTTCGATCAAGACCCAGGATCTAATCATGGCCTATCGGTCATCCACAACTCGCCATGTGTCAAGAAGAAGAAATCAGTTGTTGGATCGCCAGGCGTTGGGTATTTTGCACCTACACCCTCGCCCATTTTTGTATTTTAATTTAGACCATAAACTTTCATTTGTTGTTTAAATATTTCTGTAATATTTGCATTTAGACCCCCGTACTTTCATTATTTGCATTCAGGTCCAGTCCACGTCACCTCACGTGACCCGTGCACGTGGGGTGGTGGGAATTTTGCAAGGACCCCCCTGAGATTTGTTTATTTCAGTTCAGTCCAAAAACGTTTTATTTAAGTTGTAATATTTTGGTAAAATTGTATGTGAGCTCCTGGAACTTTGTAAAATTGCAAAAATACCCCGGTCAGGTCACGTTTCCCGTGCGCGTGAGTTTGGACATTTTGCAGAGACCCCCCTCCGAGTTTGGGTATTTATATTTAGTCCAGAAAATTGTGTTTAACGTTATATATTTTTGGAAAAATTGCAAGTAGGTCCTTGGACTTCTGTATATTTACGTTTATGCCCTTGCCAGTGTTGAATTTTTGTGTGGATGTTTGCATTTATTTCATGCATCATTTTAACTTGAAAAATTACCAAAAAAAATAACATAAGCTCCTGATGCGTTGTAGTTCAACGCCATATTTTTAGTTTGCATTTTTATTGCATTTACATATTTATTAAAAATAAAAAATATGCATTTTCATCCCTGTTTGCATTAGAAAATACATAAAAATTATAAAAAGTCTTTGAAAATTCCAAAAAAATACATTTCGTGTGTTTTAGCTTATCTTATTTTCTGACCAAAAATCCCTAAAAAACAAAAGAAAACCCTTAAAAATAGCAAAAGTCTCAAAATCTTCATAAAAATCTAAAAAATTCATAAAAAAACTCCAAAAAATTGTGTTTTCTATCTCTGAAATTTCCTTATCTTGTTATCTATCTATAAAAATTAATTTGAAAATTTTCACTCATGTTTGTTATGTTATTTCTATATTTTTGTTTCAAATATATATGGTATTCACTATTTACTAGTATTTTTTATTTTAAAAATACCAACAAAATTAGGAACAATATATAAAAATTACAAAAATATTAGAAAAATATAAAAAGCCCAAAAAGATTTTATTTCCTAAATTTTGTTTATTTTTACCTATTTTTCTCTATATATCGTATCCCTTTTTCCTTTATTGTATATATACTTCATTATTGAAAAAGAAAATGTAAAGAATATAAAACATAAAAAGAAAATAGAAAATTAGAAATTAAAAACCAAAATAATAAAATTAAAAATTAAATAAAAAATAAAAAAAAATAAAAAAAAACCTACCAAAAATAGTACTTGTAGACATTTGACCACTGTCACATTTTTAGCACTATTGCCTTGTCTATCCTGCTTGCTCGCTGTGTTCGACACTCTACACATACTTGCACTATACACACCTATTGTAAAGTTATAATAAATTTTAACTCCACATATTGCTTTTCATTGTTTGATTCTTGTTGTGGGTTAATTGTTGATTGGATTAGGGATTCGTCGAGGGTCTCCGCAGCGACTTTGTCTCCGCTTTGTGTGAGGCATCTTAGACCCTCGTGTTTTCCATTTCATCAATAACCAGGAGGAATTCGCAGATCCTCCAAGCGTAGAGCTCGTAGAGCCAAATACATTATCTACAATGGAAGTCAACATGTTGGTAACAGAACTTTCTTCAAGATCCCCTCAGACTCACTCAGGCTGCCGAAAAAAAGACTCCCTCTCCCGAGGGTTGTAGCGCTCGTCCCTGAATGGAAAGCAAGTCTACCTAAGTCCAAGAGAGGACTAGGAGTTGGACCCATATATATAGGAAAAGTCAGAGAAGAGTGAAGATATTTATATAGTGGCAAACTAACCTCAAACTGCATGGGCAAGACAAAGGACCAGTGCTTTCTTGCAGATGTGTGGAATGACTGACCACCTAAGACCAGTGACAGCCTGTCAAAGGCCTCTGATGTGCATAATCAAATCAAGGGAGGCAGGAACCTTCATCCTCACCTCTTGTCCACCAATTTGATATAGTTTCGGGGCCCTCATGATACCTATATCGAATTATTTAATAGAACTGCACCCTAAAACTCACGCAACTGTGCCACATTTATCTCCATTAGCACAGAAGGGAAACGAGAATTAGGCCTGTAAATCTAATTCGTTTTAAACTACACCGATGTGCCTTATATCGATTATCTATAATCATCCATTGTATATTGGCGGTACCCAGGGATTACATGCACTTACGTACTCCTTCAAAATTAATTTTGACAAATATATGCATCATAGCTATCTTCTCATATCAGGGTATATAAAACTAACATTCTTATACTTTAGCCTTTCACCAGGGTTTATCTCAAATTTCAGGAAGTAAATTATTAAATAACTTCCACTTTATAATTTAGAGATTCTTGGTAACGAGACTGTACACTATTAATTCCTCACCATTCTCTCTCTCTCTCAAGCCTAAAAATATCTATAATTATCTACGAAACATTAATATTATGTACTTTAGTAAATAAAAAAATAAGAAAGTCAAAAATCTTATATAACATTGAGAATTATCCCCCAACGCAGATGTGATGCGGATCGTGGTGAAATTGCAAAGAAACTGTTGTTGTGGTGTAAAAATCCCATTACAAAAATAAATATTATTTTATGATGCATAATGTTAGTTGTTATTTGACATCAGTACCGTAGGTGACATATATTTATCATAATTTCTCATCCCCGGTCTCCAACTCTTTTTTTTAAGTTCGATTTATGTCGGAGGATAATATGAATGTTATACAATGTTCCATTAAAACACTCAAAGGATTACACTATGTATTGGGTGTAGAAGTAAGCCAACATTTATATTGGCAAATAGTAGAGTTTACATGTATGTGTTCAAGTACTTTTCACTTCATGGGTCGCAGGAACAATCAATATACTTCTAATGTCGAATCAGGATCAACTAGGACAGAAATAAAGCATTTGGCCAAACTCTTCTTTGGTGTCAAGGTAATAGCTATGAATATTGATTTGAGAATTGATAAGGTGAATACCCAGTCTATTCAATGCTAGGCATAATGAGTATAAAGGAAGGTCATAGCAGCAAAATCCATTGAAATTTATATTTTATATATTTGCATAATCTGGTTCATTATTAATGAATAGGGAGAAGGGAAAAGAATAACCGAAAGAATTGAAGACATCTAATGAGCGGCCAATCAACTAGGGTTAAGTATGCAAATATATTAATGGTCATTGCAACCCCAATTAATCGGCTAACTCAACGAGAAAATGTCTTAAAACTACTTAAGAGAAATCAATCAATGAAAAGAAATGTAAGCGATCTACGCAATTTAATTTACCTTGTATAGTGACTAGGGTCAAACACAAGTAGCACGATTGAAAAACTCAATAGTCAAATCTCGAAAATAAAGAATTTTTAGTGGTTTTTTATTTTTTTCAGCTTTTATATTTTCAAATAAACACACAAGTCACAATATGCACACACTATTTTATATTTTTCAAAATGGTCAAAGATGCTCAGAAAAATTCAAAGAAAATATGTTTGGGTTTTATAATTTTTAAAATATTTTTGGTAATATTTTCAAGTTTTTCTGACATTTTTGTATTTTTCTAAAATCAAACAGTGGCAGAAATGACAAACAGTGCATAGCCTGGAGTAATTTACAATTTAAAAATATTTTAAGCATCCAAAACTTCTGAAAATTATTTTTATGTTCAGTTATAGACAAATATCTACACATAAGAACTGAAATCACTATTTTTGATTTTTTTTCTACCATTTTCTACAATTTTTTGAAGATTTTTAGTATTTTGTAATTTTTTGGTTTTGTAAATAACTAATGTGTAAAAGTTGCATAGAAAATAAAAGACACTTAAATACACCTAATCTAATTTTTTGGAATTTTTCAGACAATATTTGATTTTTTTATGATTTTCCAAAGTTCAGACAGAGAAAATGACACTATTTTTTATTTTTAAAAATATCAAATAAAATTAAAATGTAATGAAATTTTTATATAATGAAGATGCACACAACAAGTGTCTAACTTGATTTTTGGGGAATTTAATGACCAACAAAAAGATTTATTTCAATGAAAAGATCATGCAAAATCAAGTCTGGAAATTACAGGGACTGAAATGCAATTTTTTAATGTTTCTGCCTGAAATATAGAATAATAAATAAACGCGGTAAAAGAAATGCAAATTACCCACAAATTGCGTGTGCGAGACGTGACATGCTGAAGAGTAAGGGCCTATTTGTAATTTTGGAAATCTCTGGGGGTTGGAATGTAATTTTTCCAAAAATTTGTTATTTTAATCCACCTCCCTAGGGTTCCTTCTTCGATGCTTCTTTTCTTCAAAACAACAGGGGCGATGGCGACGATGGGGTCGCCCAAGCGGGGACGGTCGAAGGCAGCGACGGTGACGATGTAGAGACAAGGGCAGTCGTGCGCGCGGGGGCTCGCACGGAGGACTTCGGGCGGTTGCGGTCACGGCAAGGCGGAGGTCACGTAGGCGGAGCTGCCATGTGGGCAGTTGTCCTGGCAGCGCGGGGATTGACGCGGTGAAGAGGAGCTCGCGGTGGGGGGTGGGAGGTCGGCCCGACAGAGGATACGCGAACGGGCGACACACGCCCCTTGGATCTGTGTTTGCACGAGGATGGTGGTCGATGGTTTCTGTTGCGGCCAGGCATCGCAGTAGGGTGCGATGGTGCATGCACGGATCGCAGGTGGCTGCGGTGACATCGTGCTGCTCGTACTGAGGGCTAAGGGATCGGGCCGACGATCGGGCGGCAGGCCGCGTACTATAGGCGGTGGCGCGGTCGGTGGAAGGGCGCTGGAGGCACTGGCGCAAGCAGCTTTCCCCCTTTTTATTTTTTATATATATTTCCTTTGTAAAAACATAAACAAAGATATTTTTGTTTATTTTATTTTTTAAAAAAACAGAAACTGTAAACAAAAAAGGAAGAATTTTTTTATATTTTTATTTTTAGTTTTCCTGCAAAACAAATGTTAGAGAAAAAGAAATATTTTTTTGTTTTTAATTTTTTTTATTTATTATTGTATACACAAATGAGGATACGAGCACGATGGCTTGATCCAAGGGAGACCAAACACAGAAAAATATGCGCGGGTGCGGATCTGGCGAAGTGAGAGATAGATCCGGATCTCCGATCACAGTGCGTGGTCGGAGGCGATAGGTTATGTAAGGTAGAATGTGAAATGTAGAGATCGAAAAATGAGATGAAAAATCGAATTCGGGGCGGATCGAATCGGGATGGAAAATTTGTGATGAAAATTATAGATCTAGATCTACGAGCTTGAAAATAAAAACTACACTATGATCACTCTAGATGAAATATGTAGAAAAATTGGATCTAACCTGAGGGAGGGAGGCGCCGTGAGGCCTCGACGACAAGCGGTCCGCTGTCATCGGACGGCTCCGGGGCTGGGCTCCTCTATCAACCGACGAGATCTCGGGAACGAGCCTCCTTCTCCACCAAAGATTGATCAAAGGGAAAATGAGGGAGGAGGAGCCCAATAAAAACAAGAATAAATCCAAAAAGGAAAATATGTACAAAAAAGGAATGTAATTAGTGCTTATTTAAATTAATTAATTAATTAAAAATAAAATTCGCAATTAAATAAAATAACTAAAATAATTAATTTACAAAAATTAATTAGCCACCTTAATGGTGGTTATTTAAGGTAAAAAATCAAATCTTATATACATGGTATATTTTCAAATCTAATAACTAATTATATAAAAAATCGTAATTATATTAATTTAATTATTAATGTTAGATATTAAATTTTTTGGTGGTTCTTATATAAGAAAATTAGTTATATATAGGTATTATATACATATAGTATAATATACACATGTACAAATAAGGAAATTATTTTTAAAATAATATTTTTTTTATTTTTATTTTTATTTTTAATAATGAAGATACTATTTACAATTATATACATTATGTATAAAAAATAAATATGAACAAATATATATGCAATAAGTAAGTGGTGAAACTGCACAAACCACCCCAGAAAATCGACTTTTCAACCATGACTCCAAAAATTATGAAACTACAACTATTTTAAAAATAATTTAATTTAGAGTACAATGAAAGTAAGTTTGATTCAATTTGAGTTCGTATGGATCCAGAATTGGTTTTTCAATTATCGCTTTACGGCTTTTCTCTGGGTTTGATTATTTGTAATCTGTACATTATTTTATTTTGTAATTATTTTTAGTATTTACAAAATATTTTTATTTACAACTTTTGTTTAGAAAATATTTAATTCGAGGTCAATTTATGTACAAATAAAATTGTATAGTTTTATACAAGTATACAAGGAATAAATGTACACATTATTCTTTTGGATTAAAGATCCTAGCTCTCCCTACTTTATTCTTGGTCGATCAGGTCAATTCTTGACCTTCTCTTTGGGTTCGGGTCAGTCTGCATTTATTTCATAAATACATCCTTTATTTTCTTTTCTTTTTTTCTTTTCTTTTTTATTCTTTTATTCGAATATTAAATGTGTTAAAATGCATAATTAACAAGTGCATGCGAAATGGTAATTTCATAAAATTAGTAGGTATTTACAGGTATTTGACTAAGGAAATAAAGCTAAAATAAAAGAATAAAGATGATGAATCGCGGATTCATCAACATCCTAGAAATTCGAGTTCTAAGATTTTTTATCGAAAAAATATGACTTCATAATTCTTAAAAATCATATCTAATTCATTGAAATTTCATCCAATAAAACGGAAGAATTGTAAATTTTCAAAATAATAGATAATAATATTACAAATAAAACCATTGCAACTCTTAAATGGAGCAATCCCCTGTCTCGAAACTACTTTTAGCAATCCCCTACTTAGTTGATTCCACAGTGAAACCAGGGGATAATGATAACTTACAAGGAAGTTAACAGCTCTTGCAGGAATATAAATACAATAATGTAGGTTTACCATAGAAATAATAATTGGTGTCCACGTGAACACGAGACATCCTCGATAAGATTATGGATTAGGAGGGAATACGATACAATGGATCCAGCAGACCGACATTTGACCAGTGTCCATCGTGGGTTCCGTCCGATTCCCATCCATGACATGTAGACGAGACCCCGACATCGTTCTTAACGTCTCTCTCTCTCTCTATTTCTCTCTTGCTCACCCTCCTCTTACCTATCTATAACCTCTCCATCTATGTCTCTCTCCCAATATATATATGATAAATAGATAGATAGATCACAGATTTTGGTCTCCCTTTCTCCCCTTTCCTCCTATCTCTCACCACCACCCACATCCCCTCCTCCTTTGAGGCACCGACCAACATCACTATAAAGGATAAGGGAGGGAGGGAGGTGGGTGGTGCCAAGGCAGCGGCAATGGCAAGCGGGAGGGAGAATGGTCACGTGCATAAGGAGGAGAGGAAGACGAGGAGGGTGACGGTGGTGGGGAGTGGCAACTGGGGGAGCGTCGCCCTCCAAGATCATTGCTTCCAACACCCTCCGCCTCCCCTCCTTTCATGGTAACATCAACTCACTCATATGTATTCTACCATTTATCTCATTCTGTTGAATCTGGAATCCAATTCTGTATCTTCCTAATAAATGGGTCATTGGATTTTCTTGAAGATTAATTGACTAAGTGGTGATTCAGAGGTAAAGTGAAAACTGGATTAATGTGATTTCCTGCAAATCCTCTCATTGTGATGTTAACCTGCAAGGTGGATTGTTCAATTACACAATCATAGTGAGGATCGATAGTAGCGATGATGAGCATACCGATCGGGCTATAGGGGAGGAGAGCATTAACCTTGGACTAGGAACACCTAGATTCAAGTTAATAAGGCTATTGGATACAAAGACTAAAATCCTTAACTGAATCCAATTACAATAGTAATATGTCAAAAGGCAGGAGAGATCTTTTGTTTCCACTCTTTCAGTTGATAACGGGGTCTCTCTACATAGAGCATTCGTAGAATAAGAGGATGAAAGTGACGGATGTCGCAAATCGCTACACGTCGAATGAGGAGAAGGTTGCTAACATTTTCTTCAAATGATGATATTCAAATGATGATTGGCCGGGAAAGGTACGCTTCCTCGTAGTACCTCTCAATGACTTCCAAGTCATTCTGGGAGTCAAATTCTTGAAGAAAGTGAAGGTATCTGTGACTCCTTATCTAGGAGGAGTTTTCTTCACGGCTGCGTATAGCCCATGCTTCATCAGGGCTATCAAAAAGAAGGGACATGCTGGAGCCATGTCAGTGATGCAAGTCTGCAACGGGCTAAAGAAAGGGGAGACAACGTACTTAGCTACGGTACGTGTCGAAGAAGATGGCGAGGGGATACAGTCCTGCCCCAAGGTAGTACAGAAAATGCTGGGCGAGTTTAAGGATGTAATGACGAAGGAGCTACCCAAGGAGCTTCCACCGAAGCGAGACGTGGATCACGTCATCGAGCTACTGCCAGGTATGGTGCCCCATGCACTTCCACCATACAAGATGCCCCCTGCACATCTGGAGGAGTTGCGGATACAACTCAAGGAGCTGGTGGACGCTTCTCTAATGCGTCCAAGTAAGGCCCTCTATGGAGCACCGGTGTTGTTCTAGAAGAAGAAACATGGGAGTGGATGTGCATGGACTACCACGCGCTGAACTTGGTGACGATGAAGAACAAGTACTCCGTCCCAAATATTGAAGACTTGTTTGAATGTTTGGGCCATGCCAAGTATTTTTCAAAGATGGATCTCAGGTTGGGATACTACCAGGTCCACATCAAGGAATGAGACAAATTGAAACTGTGTATGTGACATGTTATGGTCCTTTTGAGTTCCTTGTTATGCCGTTTGGGTTGACTAATGCCTCAACTACATTCTTTACCCTAATGAATGATGTCTTCCGTGAGTATATCACATATTTTGTTGTGGTTTACTTGTATGACATAGTGGTGTGTGGCAGGACCCTAGAGGAGCATGTCAAGCATCTACGGATGGTTCGTGAAAAGTTGAGGTAGAACCTATTGTACTTGAAGCCAGAGAAGTGTGCCTTTAGTCAGGAGACTATCTCCTTCCTCGGGCATATCATTGGCAAAGGTACGATATGCATGGAACGCAGGGAGACTCAGGAGATTGAAGAGTGGGTGATACCAACAAAGTCTACAGAGTTGCGATCCTTCCTCGGATGGATGAACTACTACATGAAGATCATCAAAGGATATTCTAAGAAGGCGACGCCCCTGACAGACCTGCTTCAGAAGGATCAACATTGGATATGGATGCGTGAATGCTAGGATGCATTCCAGAAGCTGAAGAGGGCGATGGTGGAAGAGCCAATTCTATAACTTCCAGACTTCGAGAAGCCATTCGAAGTCCATATTGACACCCCCGACTACACACTTGGAGGTGTATTAGTGCAAGATGGACCCCCAGTGGCATATAAGAGCCGTAAGCTGAATTCGGTAGAGAGGAGATATTCCATGCATGAGAAGGAAATGAAATCAGTGGTACATTATCTGAGGACATGGCGCCAATACCTCCTTGGATCAAAGTTCGTGGTGCAGACGGACAATTTGACAACAAGTTGCTTCACCACACAGAAGAAGCTGACTCCCAAGTAGGTACGATGGCAAGACTTTCTTGTTGAGTTTGACTTCGAGCTTCACTACAGGTCTGGGCAGATCAATCAGGTAGCAGACGCTCTCTCGAGGAAGAGCGAACCAGAAGAGCCGAAGGTCACTATAATTGCATCGGTCACTCGCGTGCCTGGAGACATGCTCGAGCACATCTAGAAGCAAACACAGGAGGATCTGGTTACTTCATGTTTTGGTGCATCACGTGAATGATGGAGAAGTCCAGAGATTCTGGGTAGAGGAAGGCATCCTCTATGCAAAGGACAGGATGCTCTATGTTCCCTTGAGCAGTAGATTGAGAAATATATTATCGAAGGAAGCACACGACGCACAGTGGGTTGGTCATCCAGGTGTGGAGCTCACACTGGCACTTCTCCCCTCAAGCTACTTCTTGTCGAAGATGGAGGAAGGCATGGAAGTCTATGTGCGTACATGTCTTGTATGCTAACAAGAAAAGATAGAGATGAAGAAGACGTCATGACTACTGGAGCCCCTAACCATTCCCTCACGTTCGTGGGAAAGCGTCTCCATGGACTTCATCACTGGGTTCTCGGAGGTGGATGGAAATAATACGGTGATGGTGGTAGTTGATCGCTTCTCCAAATATACGATCTTTGTACCAGCATCCTAGGAGTGCACAACAAAGACCACAGCAAATAGTTTCTTGCAGAAGTGGTGAAGCATTGGGGCATAACGTTGGACATCGTGAGTGATAGTGACGCTCGGTTCACAAGTCTGTTTTGGACGACCTTATTTGAGACGCTATAATCTGATCTCAGGTTCTCCACCAGCAATCACACGCTGACGGATGGTCGGACGGAGTGGATCAATGCCTTGGTAGAAGAGTACTTGAGGCACTATGTATTGGCCAATCAGCATAATTGGTTGAGCTTACTAGACACTACCCAATTCTGCTACAATCTGTAGCAGTCCTACACCACATGCCAGAGTCCATTCGAGATTGTGATGGGCAAGCAACCCGTGACACCGCACGAAGTGACTAAGAAGAATAGCCAAGGACGGTGTCCCACCGCACACCGCTTTGCCATGGAGAGATAGGATTGGTGGGAGGAAGAGAAGGACGCATTGGCTCATGGTCAATGCAAGATGAAGAAGGCGGTTGACAAGATCCATAGGACGATCATGTTCCAGGTTGGGAAGATAGTGTTGTTGAAGACAACGCCCCAGAATTGGAAGAAAATATTGAAGAAGACATTGCACAAGGGTTTCATTCTTCGTTGCAATGGATCCTTTGTGATAGTTCGAGCATGGGATCACTCGCCTATAAACTGTGTATTCCGGAGAGACTAAAGTTGCATCCCATACCCCATGTCAGCTTCCTGAATGAGTACCATGAGGACGGAGAAGATAGCACCAGGAGGGCGTTGAAATGCGCCTCTCCTAATGTCTGGGTTCAACATACGAAGGTAGCTGAGAAGATTCTTGATAGGCACGTGGAGGCCCAGAGCAAAAAGAATCGAGGGATCTTTTCCCTTGTCAAAGGAAGGGACTCCCAGAGGATGAGGCAAGCTGGGAACGTGATACAACCCTGTAGCAGTTCGAGGACCTCATCGAGGATTTCTTGGAGATGAAGGATCAGTCGCAGACGCCTGATGGATCAGGTGGGTGAGGTATGTAACACCCCCAAGTCCCAAAGTACAGGAATAGCGTGCGATATCGATTATTGCACACATGTGTGGTATGGTGGTCACACAATGAAGTTCTAGAGGACTTCATCTTAGCACACAAACAACTAAGGGGCTTACCACATGAAGGTTCGGAGGCTGCGGGTTCCCCTTGGCACAACATAAGTGTTCAGCAACACTTGATAGAGCATAACTGCAGCATCCTAAGTTGGAGCATGGGGACCACTGATGATGTGGCATGATGACATGGCAGACAACATGACATGCTGACGGAGCGGATGATGTAGCGTCGGTTGTAGAATACAAAGGAATTGCACAGAAGATGAAAAGGTAAGGCACATA
Organism: Ottelia alismoides; assembly: GCA_037367405.1. Taxonomy (NCBI): domain Eukaryota; kingdom Viridiplantae; phylum Streptophyta; class Magnoliopsida; order Alismatales; family Hydrocharitaceae; genus Ottelia; species Ottelia alismoides. The sequence continues at coordinate 434,732 of JAZKJV010006783.1, read as the reverse complement.
AAGGGTCTCTTCGGAAGATGAAGGGTCTCCGCAAGAGTCGAAGAGTCATTCCATTCATTGTACATGTAATAATTGGTGTCCCATATACCACATGCTTGTATATAAAAGGAGGGATAAAGCTCATTTGTAAACAACACACTTGAGAGTGAGTCTCTTGCTAATAACAAAGAAGAGTTAGTGTCATTGCTCTTGTGTACTTGTGCTTGAGTGCTTGTGTTCGATTGTTTGAGTGAGTGATTGTTCGATGTCCTGGTGTACATCTACATGCATAGGGGAATGCCGGTTAGCTTACGAGAAGTTAACGCCGCACATCTTAGTCTTAAAAATTGGAGTTGAGATTATACTCCTGCGACACTAGCGATGGTGCATTTGCTATTGGCATGGAGGAGAGGACATGAAGGGAAGAAATCTGAATGGAGGAGGAAAAAGACGTGACCAGGGGGAGAGAGAGAGACTAGAAAATTGGAAAAGGCAATTGGCATTGGAAAGAGGAATTTTGTCTTCAAATCTTAGCCATTCAACTTTTGGCACGATTAATGATTGTAATGAAGTTATCTCATCCTCTCACAAAATCCTCCTCTATAGGATCACTCCTATATGTGTATATAAATGTATATATATGTATAGGAATAACTTCAATGATATTAGTGAGCTCGCAATCTCATCCCTCTATTTTAAATCATACGATTTCCATTAATGACACATTAATTATATAAATTTGATGGTAAAAAATCCATTTTGATCATTTCATCACATTCTAAATATAGAATGTGACAACTATATCACCTAATATCTCTCTCTACAACATGGAGATCTCGATGACAGTGGCGCACCATCATCAGAGGGTCCATCAGCCATCATCTCATCAAACCATCACATGGGTGCCCCTCGTCTGCCACATAGAAACGAAGGAGGAGGTAAAATTGGAGCATCAAAGTAAAGGTAGAGCATCTCCCTCGATTCGTCCTCATCACCCTCACAAATCTTGTGACGATGTGAGGCACATCATTGATCTTTAGAGCGACAAAGGTGCTTGGGTGCGGCAAAGGTGGAGTGCGACAAGGTGGCACACGACGGATGTGGATGAGAGGTGACGCCTAAAAACCAAGGCAGCATGCAACAAAGCATGGTAGATGTGGAGGAGGGATGTGACTGATAATCTTGAGGATCGATGCAGTTATATCGACTCACAAGGCGAGTCAACAGTCAGTGTTTGACCACACAAATTCCGAAATTAATCAACAATTAACCCACACTAAAGATCAACAAATTAGAAATAATGTGGAGTTAAAATTTATTTTTAACTATGCACAAATGGTGTATAGTGTCAAGTATGCAGAGAGTTCGAACACAGGGAGCAAACAGGGTAGTTCAAGCAAAAACGCTCAAGCGAGTGTGTGTGATGTGTCTACACTAAGCAAGCAAGCAAATGAATTTTTGTGGGTTTTTAGTTTTTACTTTTTTTTTAATTTAATTTTTAATTTTGTATTTTGGTTTTTAATTTTCTGATTTTTATATTTTATATTTTATATATTTTTTTATTTCTTTTTCAATATTGGAAAGTAAAGGCAATTTACTAAAAGACAAGATGAGGTATTTATAAAAAGGTGCAAAAATAACCAAAAATTCAGAAATTAAATGTTTTTGATATTTTTAAGATTTTTTACTGTTTTTGTGATTTTTGGGGATTTTTCAAGTGTTTTTGGTATTTTTAAAGACTGAAATAAGGCAAAACAGTGGAAAGAGGGCTGGCTGTGAATAAAATGCAAGTTAAAATTAACAAACAGCAACCAAAACTTTTCACACTATTTTTCAAATAAAAAGGACAAAATAAGGAACAAACAGGAACTGAGTTTTTGATTCTTGGAGTTTTCTACTATTTTATATATTTTTTTGAAGTTTTGAGTGTTTTTAATTTTTTAGTGTTTTTCTTTTGAGATTTTTAATGATTTTTGGACTGACACTAAAATAGGATAAAATAGACACTAGGTGATTTTTTTGGAATTTTTGGAGGTGTTTTAATATTTTTTTGGTATTTTCTAAACTAGACAGTGCACAAAATAGATGTTTTTGATTTTTAATAAATATAAAAATCAAATAAAATAAAAAACTAAAATGATAGCGTCAAAGTACACGTGTCCAGGAGCTTAGCCCTATTTTTGTGGAATTTTTGGGCTTGAAATGATCATTCAAATAAATACAACAAGCATCCAATTAATAAATAAGCCTGGCAGGGGTATATGTGCAATATATCAAACATCCAGGGGCATACATGCAATTTTTCCACAAAAGTTTATACTGAATATTCAATTTCTAGCACCAAAATACAATTACAAAAGCCGCCTGGGCACGCTAGCAATTTTCCCACCAGGGCGCGTGACTTGCACGCGCCTGGCGAGGACTGAAACGTAATATCACGAAACCCTAAGGGCCTACTTGCAAAATATCCAAAAAGTACAACACTTAACGCCACAGTTTCGGTACTAAAACTAAATAAGCAAACAACTGAGGGTCCCTCTGCAAAATGCCCTCACCTCACGTGTACAGGTCACGTGAGGTGACGTGGCGAAGGACCTAGATGCAAATAAACAAAGTTCGGGGGTCTTTATGCAAATATTACAAAACTATTACACAACAGACAAAAGTTTAAATACTAAATAATAAATACAAAAAGTGCGAGGGTTGGGATGCAAAATACCCTCGCTGGGACAATCCGGTGACGACGCGTGGCGCGAATCCAACGGCTGGCGGCGGGGCGCGATCCAGCGGCGGGGAACGAGCCACTTATCCACATGGCAGCATGGGGGCGTCCGATGACGGTTCGCGTCGACGTCTGAGATTAGATCTCAAAAAGAGATCCGATGGTGGCTGGGCGTGGAGGATCGGACGGTCGATGCGCGATCTGGAGCTCCACCTTGATCCAACGGTGGCGAAGCCCGGAGCAAGAACAACGATGAACTCCGGCGAGCCGAGGTTCTCCGAGGTCAAGCTCCGTCTCCGGCGAGCTGCTTGGCTTCAAAAGCGGGCTGGAGCTTCCTGGGGTCGTCCTCTATCTCCTGAGGGCACCAAAAGTGCACGGCGTTGGCCGTGCCGCTCGCAAGTGATCGGCGGAGCTGGAGAGCTCGACTGAGCTCCGGCGAGCTTCAAAAACGCGCCCAGGCGCGAGTCAACATTCTTTGGCCCTGCAAAAAGCGTTAGAAGGTCCAGGGCAAAGTGCCTGGACCTGGGGTGGACCTAATCGATGCGCGAAGGGAGGTGACGATAGGTGGCTGGAGTTGCGCTCCGGCGAGGATGAGCGATTTGACGAAGGAGTGAGCGAAACTCAAAATTTCTTTAGGGTTTTCGAAGCTAAGGCTAAGACTAAGCTAATGGGCTAGATAAAAAGGCGGGGCGAGCCCTCAATGGCCGGAGCCAGAGGGAAGAAAGGTACCTCGACGCCGGCTGTTGGCGGAGGTGGTGGAGGCTCCCTCGACTTCGAACGCCTTGGCTGAGGAGCTGGCGATGGAGCTGTCACCTCCAGGGAGCTCTGGAGCACGAGGGTGGCGTTGAAGGGTGGACCAAGGGGACTCGAATTCAAAAGGAAAGAAGGGGGGTCGGTTTTAAGTGGGTTGACCCAAGGTGACAGGGGTCCAAAGACCAAGAGGTCTGGAGCACCTCATTGATGCATAGCCCGATGTAAACACTCGGCGGGCAAGATGGATCTACAGGGAAGATTTTTGCAGAAGGAAGTGGCATGAGATCGTGCAAGACTTGGCTGGGAAAAAGCCAAGAAAAAGCTCAAAAACCAAGCCTGACAGGTCTACAGGGGGTAGGTCAGACTGTTGACCTAGGTCAACAGTCCTGACCTCATGGTTGGTCCACGTGGACCAACCAGGAAAAACCCTGGAAAAACATGTTATTAATTCAATTTAAAATACTAAATGGCCGAATTAATTAAAAGTTATAAAATAAAAAATGCTCAAAATTTTATGTAGTATTTTATTCTGATTTTTATTTATTTTTGTGAGATTTATTTTTACAAGTTGCCTTTTTAACCTTATATAGGTATAATACCTATGTAGTTTAGAATTTTATTTTTATTTTGGTATTTTTAATATTATTATTTTTGTTTATGATTTTATAAAATTATGAAATACTTTTATATACACATATATATTTTTATTTTAATTTTATGATATATTTTATACACTTAATAAAATGAGAGTGTTATTTGTATAGGTATAGATACATGTATTATACCTATGTGTTATGCAAGTATTTTGATTTGTATTTTATTTATGTTTTTATTCTGATTTAAATGCACATAATTATTATAAGTAATATTTACAACATTATAAAAAATATAAAAAATGAATAAATAATGAATAAAGAATAAATTGAATATTTTATTCAGTACAAGTATACAATAGGGGTCCAAAACTCAACTTTCAAACCGTAGCTCCGCCAAATACGAAACCACCGCCATTGGGTAGATTATTTTATTCTATATACAATTAAAGGTGAGTACACTGCATTTGGAGTTGTCAGTTGTGAGATACGGGTCAGGGAAGTTGGGATTTTGGATTTTTATTTAGACCATAACTTTTCATCTGTACATTCTTTTTCTGTGAAATCAATTTTGTATTTTTCTTTATTAAATTATCTACAACTTTCATGTACAAAGTTTCTTTATTTGATGTATAAAAAGTGAAACCAAAAATAGGTCCCAAAATGAATAAAGAATGAATAAAATGTATAGGTATTTTATTGGTATTTCTGACCTTATCTCCCCCTACTTTATTCCTTGTCGACCTATTCATCAAGATGCCTAGGTCTCGGGGATTTTGGGTCATAAAATATTTACAATATTTTATTCTTTTTCTTTTCTTTATTTATTCTATAATTTTGGCCTTAATTACAGTGATTTATACACAAATATGATGCACATGCATGGATGCTAAGATGCTCTATTTAAGGGTATTTTCGGGCATTTGCTAGGGTTTTTGGTGCCAAAATGATAGAATAAAGATGATGAAATGTGGATTCATCAGTGACCCGTAGGAGGGAGGCGGAGGAGGGACCTCCATTTTCTTCTGTTATACATAGCTAGTAGTGTTTTTCGCATAATTGATACATATTTTACAAATCTCATATCGTTGGTTACAAATCTTGTTTCTATTTACAAGCTCGTATCTTTTTTTACATTTTATAAATTTCTAACATTCTACATTTTATTGTAGATCTTCATTCAAATATTACAAAGCAATTACGTATTTTTACAAAGAAACACAGAAAGTTACAAAGGAATGCAAAATAGTTACACAGATCCATTCAATGTTACATAACACAAAAACTTATAAAGGGAGCACGAAATATGCAAGGCACTCAAAAAATTATATATATTTATGACACATTACAAAGGACAATATAAATTCACAAATGAAAATAATAATTTAGAAGAAAAAAACTATTGAATGAGAATGTAAGAAAAAATATGGTTTGAATTTTACAAAATCGAATCTATATTATACACAATATATTCCATGTTTACAAATATCTGCATTAAATTTCATTTAGTGAGAGCATTTTTTAAAATCGATAAATAAATAAATAAATAAAAATTTCAAACTAAAACGAGCCTAAATTGATAATTGATATTATTAAATTAAATTCAAATTTAAATAGAAACAAAATGACCAGAATATCCTTTTTGACAACTGACCATTGATTAGAGATCCAATGAATCTCGTTGATGGTTCACCACAAAAGTCGTGACCTACAATCTCATTTGAAAGGTACTCCATATGTCTGTATTTACGTATTTATGTATGTATGTATGTATGTATGTATGTATGTTTGTTTGTATGCATGTTTGTATGTATGTGTGTGTGTGTGCATGGTTATATGTGCGCGCGTGTGTGTATATATGTGTGTGTATATGTATGTATGTATGTATATACACACACGTGTGCGTAGGGTTTAAAGGGGATACCCCGGGGGAGCGAACTTGACTATCCCCACCCTTATTTTTTATTTCTTAAGGTTTTTTCTGAAAATGCTTGGGGTATTCAGATCACTATATGGCACCATGTGCCATTCGGATTTCGACTAAATTCAAGACTCATATCATATCCATCAAGCCTGTCAAATTTTAGCGGTTTCAGAATTGATGAAATTGAGCCTTCATAGATGGACAGGTTAAGAATGTATGTTTTAAACAAAATTTGAATGACTACCATCTAGTAGACTAATCCCCTCAGATGTTTTTAAAAAAAACTCAAGAGATAAGAAAAATAAGGGTAAAGGTAGTCAAGTTGCTCCCCTTGGGGTAGCGCCATTAAACCCACACATACACATGCACACTCACATGTATATATAGATACATATGTATATGTGTATATATATATAGGAGAAACTTCAAATGAGGTGGGGTCTCCCCATATCTATGGTGAGCCACCGTCAAGTTAAGCATCTTTCCCATGTATTTTACAATTTCTTATTTCATAGATTTAATCGTAAATATTGACATAACATGTATAGTGAAATATAATTGTACTATTTTACTGAATGAATATATATATATTCTATATTTTACAAAAATTTTTTTACAATGTTCACTATATACTTTTATAAAATTATTACAGAGTTTTTACTAAATAGATAGTGGCTTTTAAAATTTCAAGAAAGATCCACTTCATTTGAAAGGTCACCATGTGTGTGTATATATATTATGTATGTATATATGCATATATGTATATGTATGTATACATATATATGTATATGTATGTGTGTGTAGATGTATATGTATGTGTGTGCACGTGTGTGTGTGGGTGCGTGACGGGTCCGTAAAAGCCGCGTTAAGAAATTGTTTTTATCGTTCATGCGTGAAATTAATGAAATTCGTTCGTCGTAGGCGGCAATCGAAAACAGTCAAGAAATAACCACAATTTTTAATCAAATTTAATCAAGTGGTTTTTATGTTTATTTTACTTGGGCAAGTCCCAAGGTCGATCACAATGAGGCAAAGGAACAACCTAGAGTTGTGTCTATCAAATTTTGAGTTCGGTTTTCAAGGCGGTCTTTTTTTGGAATTTCTCAATGCAATAAGGGATGCAAAATGCAAGTTCGGCCTATTTTAGGGACTAAAATGTAAATTTCAATCAACCGATGTCCGAAAAATACGAAACTTGGCCGAGATGTAAAATATAATGAAATAAGTGCACTGTAATTTTTTTGGAATTTTCTAATGCAATATGAATTTTTTATGAATTTTTAAATGCAAACAGATTAATTTTCAATCTTTAATTTTAATAAATATTAAACCTACTTATTTTCGAGAACTAAAATTATCTAAGATCTATCACTAGGTAATGGATCTTAGAAAAATCCTAGACCTCAAAAATAGGGGGATTTAATACCTACTAAAAATAAAATAGTGAAATATGCAAAATGATTTTTACAGAGCGAAGTATGCATGCAAATGTAAAGATTTTTAGGCACAATGTTAATCAAAATAATCTCTACAATATTTGATTTTTGGGGAATTTTTAGAGTCACGGTTGATTAAATAAAATTTGACGAGCACAGACTGGGCAAAATATGGTAATTTCCACAGAATAATTAATTATTAATTAACCATTAATCATAAAAATATCCACAATATGTCCAGACGTAGAGAATTAAGTGTAGAACAAAATGCCAATTTTTGATAGATAAAATGATGTCTAGAATAGGTTCAAAACAGAGGGAGAACACTGGGGGGTAATTGCAATGTATGTAAATAAATAAAATATGCAAAAGGGCCTATATGTAGTTACCGAAAGAGCCGGGGGCCTGAATGCAAATTTTCCAAATGGTCACGTGCGCTGCACGTGACCTCTAGCTGGAGGGACCTGGCGCGAATACGGAGGAACTTCGGGGGGCTCCAGCAATTTACCCCCGCGTCACGTGCGGGGCTAGTGACCGGGGGCGGCTGACGATGGATGACGTCCCCCCGCACGTGCCTCGCACGGGGGGGTCTCGGGCTCCGGCCCGGCAGCTCGCGTTTTGAGAGAGGCGGAGGGCCGGAGGTGTAGCGGCGGTGGCTGATGGCGAGGCGGAGTAGCTGGCGGTTGTCGATGGAGGTGAACAAGGAGCGCCGGCGGTGTTGTTGACGTCGTGAGCTCTCCGGCAGAGGGGCTGCTCTGGTGAGGCGGAGGAGCAGCAGGTGGTCGGTGACGAAGCCCTCAGGTGGGTTATCAGAGAAGACGAAGATGATGTCGCAGGAGATGAAGTCGAGGGAGTCGCCCGAAGTAGCTGCGTCGGAGAAGAAGATGTAGGTGGTTGGCGTTGGCGTGGCGAAGGCGGAGGGGCGGGCGTTGATGTCGAGCATCGACCGGCTTGGCCCAGGCGGAGGGTGTCGTCGATGGTCGAGGAGCGAAGGTGAACAGGGTGCTCGAAGGAGTAGTGGGGGCGTCGGAGCGGAGGCGAGGGGCGAAGCTCCGAGCGGAACGCCGAGCTCGGAGACGGAGAGAGAGATGGAGAGATAGAGAGAGATTACCGGGAGAGAAGAAGGCTCGACGGCGGAGCCGGAGCAAGCAGCGCTGGAGGGGGAGGCTGCGACAAGCTCGAGGAGCCTGGATCTCGCCGGCGTGGAGTCGTCGGAGGGCTGTCACCACCTCGGAGGCTTCCTAGGGCAGAGGTCGGCGGATGAAGGCTGAAGGCGGACGAGGCGTTCCTTAAATAGGGCTGAGGAGGAGGAGGAGATCTCGGAGGTTGTTGGGTCGGTCGTTAGGGTCAACGGCGATGGAGGAGGGGGCCGTTGGCGGAGATTTCGGAGAGGGCGTCGATGCCCGAATCGATCGGGGGTGATGGTTGGGAGGTTGATGATGAGGGGGCAGCGGTCGTTCGATCGGCGTTGATCGAACGGCCACGCATATGCCGCGTGGCGAGGGGTTAAGGGGAGAGGGCGCAGCGCATGAGGGGCACGTGCCTAGGGGCACGTGCAGCGCACGTGCGCGCCGGTTTTTAATTTTTTTTTACGAAAACGATAAAAATAAATGCTAAAAAACGCTGACACGTGGCGGCCTCTGGGGCTGCCACGTGTCAGCTCCAGAAAAATCCGAAATTAAATGATTTGTAAAATCAATAAAAAATAGCAAATGACCTCGGATCGAAAATGTTCCTTCACGAAAAATGCTCGTCTCGATGAGATCTACAACTTTTATGAAGACATCAAAGCCAAATTCGGTCAAATGTGAAAAGTGAATTTTTGGGGTATCCCATGTACATAGAATACCTTGATTTTTGGGTTTTCTATTTTTTTTTCATTTTTAAAACAAGATAAAAAAACCGAGAAAATCTGGAAAACTCAAAGATAAATAAAAGGCACCTAATTCTAATTTTTTTTGTATTTTTATTAATGAAGAAAATAAGTACATAAAATATAGGTCAGAAAAGCCGCGAAAATATACAATGTACAAAAGAGGCCCAAAACCCAACTTTCACATACAAGCTCCGATTCACTTGAACTTGGTCTTGTTTTGAAGGTAATTGAATGTGCATTAGTTCAAAAGTGAGTAGGATCAAATCGGACACTGGATGGGGAAGATATGGGGCTTTTAGTCTGAAAATCCTGAAACTAGGGTTTGGGTTTTTGGTCCACTTAACAGGGTTAGTGAATTTTTTGTATTTTTCATTTATTCTTGTTAGTGATGTGTACACAGTGGAGGTGGTTTTGGGTTATGCGGTGTTAGCATGAAGGAGTTAAAAATGGGGGAAGTTAGGCTATTTACAGGTCATTGTTGGCTTGGATTTTTGGCTTCTTATTTTATGCTAAAATGCAATTCTTATGAAATCATGCTTGAATGCTAATTATGCAGAATAAATGCAGAAATATTGTTGATTTTGAGGGACTTGAGCTTAATTAATGAGACTTAGAATGGTGAATCCGAGATTCATCATCCCCCTATACTTAAACCATGCTCGTCCCTGAGCATCAAAAAGGAATGCTATGAAGTGAAATGAGACTGGGTTCCATACAAAAACCATGAACTGAAGGTGAAAGTGAAACTAAACTCGACCTTTTGATTAATCATGTGTCGGAACTTCTGTGAGACTTAGAATTTTAAAATCATCAGCCCTCAAGTTCTACACATCATTGTCACATTTTCGGCTCAGAAGTCATCTTAGATCAATCCTCTTCCCAAAGTATACCCTATGAACATTGAACAACCGACTCATGTGTGTGAAGGTTTTTAGCTCTTCCCATTCAGAATGTCGGACTACCATGCTCCTCTCCTCTCCAGTAACTCGTCCTCGGGGAGTCAGGTATTTCCTTCTAAGGTTTGTCGCGCTGTGTTCACAATCGAATGAGGGAGAAGATATAAGAAAGAGAAAAGAACTGGAGGGTGGCCAGTGTACTCACCTCTCCTTGTGGAGATGGCCAGTGTAGCCGAGTCTCCACCAAGATCTGCAGTTTTTGAAGCTTGGACCTTTTTGGTCGGATTTTTATTTGGTAGAATGCTTCTTTGTATTTGGATTTTTTGGTGGTTCTGCTTGGATCTTGTTGTGCCCCTACGGATATAGAATCTTTTTTGTTCCGTACATTTTTTGGGGTCTTAGAAAAAATTGTGCCCAGCCGTCCATCCCTTTTTCGAAGCTTTATTTCAATCCGTACTCCGGTCTTTAGAATTCCACGCTACCAGAAAAGAGACTCACACAGTCTTCCAACATCCCGTCTGGGTTGAGCTAAGTGCATAGTGCGAGAGTGCGAATTAATTCCCTATTCCAGAGTTGTACCCATAATGAAGAGACCAGGTTAGACACTAAGAGTCAAACGCTGTACATTGTCATGTGGAACTTAAGGAATTAAGTCAAAAAGACCTGAAGCTCTTAAAATCTTATTTCTCGGTGAAGTTCCTCTGAAAATTAGGTGGATTAAGGTCAAGTCCAGACCACTCTCAGTTTCGGCTCATAACTCGGTTCAGAACCCAATGACTTTTCACAGATGCAAATGCATGTGATGTTGGATGGAGTGCAGGTGCGTGAAATGCAGACATTTTTTTTTTGACATTTTATGCAAGGGATTTTTTTATGTAGAAAATGGAATAAGAAGCCTCTTTTTTTTCAAGTTAGTACCCACCCTGTAAATACATATAGACTTTCGCGAAAGTACGAGATATGGGTAAAAAATATATACAAAGTATATATACAGACCCCCCTATACTTAGCGAGTGTTGTGTCCTCAGAGCACAAGAAGCGTAAAGAAGACATAGCTCGGGCTAAGCGTAAGAGAGTGAGAAAAAAGAAAGAAAGAAAGAAAGAAAAAAGAAAAGAAAAAAAATGAAAAGAAAAGCGGTCAGGAGATGAGGAGAGTATATACGGGTGGATGTCGGTTCCCCCTATACCTATGTTCTGATTAGCCTAAGTACGGAGGGAGGGTGGAAATGGAGCGATTAGGAGTCAGGAGAAGAATGGTATATACAGATGGCATCGGTCTCCCCCTATACTTAGGCCTTGGCCTAAGTAAAGGAAGAAGCTGTACACGGAGGCCGATGTGGTCGGGAGGGAGGGAGGGAATGATCAGATAGATTTTCAATGTCCTCGCTCTGCGTGAAATAGATGACCTCGACTTAAACTGTTTGTTCTTTGGGTGATTCAATGTATGGCTTCAGCATTTGTCCATTTACTGAGAACGGTTGTGCATTCTCTTTGAGTTCGGCAATATCTACGCTTCCATTGGTATGCACATCGATGACAATGTAGGGACCCGTCCATTTTGATTTTAGTTTCCCATGAAAAATCTTCAACCGAGCATTAAACAACCACACTTTTTGTCCAGGGACAAAGGTCTTCTCTCGAATGTGTATATCATGCCATCTCTTGACCTTGTCCTTATAAATCACACTGTTGTCATATGCCCGATTTCGGATTTCAATTAGCTCATTCAGATTTAAGTCTCGACATAGTTTCCCAAGGTGACAACTCCAATTCAACTTTTTGATCGCCCATTCAGATTTGTGGATCAATTCTGCAGTAAGATGACATGGCTTGCCATAGATCATCCTAAAAGGTGAAGTACCGAGTGGAGTCTTATAGGCTGTCCTATAGGCCCATAGAACTTGGTCCAACAGTGTTGACCAATTCTTCCTATCGGGACGAACCAACTTCTGGAGAATGCTCTTCACCTCTCTATTAGAAACCTCTGCCATGCCATTAGATTGCGGATGATACGGGTTGGCTATTCTATGCTCAAATTTGTACTCCTTAGCCAAAGATCTCATCTCCCTGTTCACGAAGTGGCTACCTCCATCAGAAATCAATACTTTTGGTATCCCGAACCTCGCAATGATGTTATCTTTGATAAACTTACAGACGACTTTGCTATCTGCGGTTCGGGTTGGAATAGCCTCTACCCATCTTGATAAATAATCCACCGCTAACAAGATGTACTCAAATCCATTGCTGTTGGGAAAGGGACCCATAAAATCAATCCCCCATACATCGAAAACATCACAGAAAATCATTGGTTGCATGGGCATTTCATCTCTATATCCCATAGTCCCTCCCATTCTTCGACAAATCGGGCATGACCGTACAAAGTCATTAGCATCTTGAAATGAGGTCCGCCAGTAAAATCCACATTGGAGTACCTTGTGCGCGGTTCTCTTTCCCGAATGGTGTCCTCCAGCTCGAGAGAATGACAGTGTGTGAGGACACTCTGATATTCCTCCTGAGGAATACATCTTCTCCAGACACAATCCGGTCCTTCATAGAAAAGGAAAGGATCGTCCCAATGGTATTTTCTCGAATCTGTCTTTAATCGATCAATCATTTTTTTTGGTCCAACCATAGGGAACCTTATTGGAGACAAGATAGTTCACTATGTCGGAATACCATGGGGTTGAATCAATGACACAAACCGATTCGTCTGGAAAAGTCTCCTTGATTGGTCCAATATCAGGATGATCATTTTGCTCGATTCGGGAAAGGTGATCAGCAACAACATTCTCTATTCCAGGTTTATCCTTAATCTCCAAATTAAACTCCTGGATTAACAAGATCCATCTCAAAAGTCGTGCCTTAGCATCTTTCTTATCCATGAGATATCTGATTGTTGTGTGATCTGTGAAAATTGTCACCTTGGAGCCCAATATGTATGATCTGAATTTTTCCAGGGCCCAAACAACTGCGAGCATTTCCTTTTCAGTCACTGTATAGTTTCTCTGTGCAGGGTCCAACACTTTGCTCGCGTAGTGAATCGCATAAGGAATTCCATCTCTTCTTTGTCCGAGTACCGCTCCGACAGCAAAATCCGATGCATCAGTCATGAGGAAGAGACCAGTCGGGAGCTTGTAATATCGGCGATTCACATATTTTCTTTTTCATGAGCTCGAAGGCCTTTAGACATCTGTGATTTACAATAAACTCGGTGTCTTCTCCTAAGAGCTCAGTCAGTGGGCGGGCGATCTTTGAAAAATCAGGAATAAACCGTCGATAAAATCCAACATGCCCTAAGAACGACCTCACTGATTTGACGTTGGTTGGTGGCTCAAGTTTCTTGATCACATCCACCTTGGCAGGGTCCACCTCCATTCCCTTTTTGGAGATGACGTGCCCCAACACGATACCCTCGGTCACCATAAAGTGACTCTTCTCCCAGGAGAGTACCAAATTAACCTCCCTGCATCTCTGAAGGACTCGGTCCAAGTGTGCTAAGCATGTATCAAATGAATCACCATGAACTGAGAAGTCATCCATGAAGACTTCCAGGAAATCACCAACCATTTCGGCAAATACGGCAATCATGCACCGCTGAAATGTGCCTGGGGCATTGCACAGCCCGAATGGCATGCGCTTGAATGCATAAGTACCGAAGGGACATGTGAATGTGGTCTTTTCCTGGTCCTCGGGAGCGATAGCTACTTGATTGTAGCCGGAGTACCCATCAAGAAAACAGAAGAATGCTTTCCCTGCAAGTCTCTCCAATATTTGATCAATGAATGGCAGTGGAAAGTAGTCTTTCTTGGTCGCAGCATTCAGGCGCCGGTAATCGACACATACGCGCCACGATGTGGGTACTCGGGTCGCGATCTCTACCCCCTCCTCGTTGGTAACCATCTGGATTCCCGACTTCTTCGGGACGACATGAAGGGGGGCTACCCACTTGGAGTCAGAAATGGGGTAAATAAATCCTGCTTTGCACCATTTTTCTATTTCTTTCTTCACTACTTCCCGAAGATTGGGGTTTAATCTTCTCTGAAGTTCACGAGAAAGCCTTGCATTATCCTCAACATAAATTTGATGCGAGCAGAGAGCGGGGTTTATTCCTACGAGATCCGACACAGTCCAACCTATGGCTTTTCGATTTCGCTCAAGGACTTCGATCAGTCTGGATTCTTGGTCCACTATTAATGATGAGCTAATAATCACAGGGAATTTTTCTTTGGGTCCATTGAGGAATACATACTTCAGTGTGGGAGGAAGTGGCTTCAGCTCTGGCAATTCTGGATCGTCGATCAAGTCTGGCTGAATGACTTTTGCTTCTGGCTCAGTATCGGTTGGCGGTGAATCACTGTGTGAGATGTTGGCTACCAATTCCGAAGAAAAGTGAGTCGGATCGATAGAGGAGAATGGTAATTCAGCCAGAGCCGCGTCCGACTCATCATCGATTGACTGTCCCAAAGGTGATGTGATTGACAAATCCAAGAGGATTTCTGTGTTGTCAAGTATGTGATAATCTAGGGGTCTAGAAGTCTCAGAGACTACATCGTGTATTATTTCTTCTTCTGAGGATGTGCTTTCTACCTGTATGTCTGGCAGTTGGTCCCATAGCCCAGTGGTTCTGAGGAGATTGCATTCTGATGTTTTGGCATCTTCAGTTGTGGATTCGGAGTCTGGCCTTTTCCACTTTGTTTGTTTCATCTCCAAGTCCACTTCTCCGCCTGGAGAACGGAATTTCATCATGCCAGTTCCGTAGTCGAATACGGCCTTAGCGGTTCTTAAGAAAGGTCTTCCGAGAATGATTTGCGATTCCTTCCAATGGTTCGGGGTCTCCATGTCCAGGACAATGAAGTCTACTTTGTATTCTGTGCCCTCGATAATGATGATGACATTCTTCACTTCTCCCTTAGGTCTTTTAGTGGATTTATCTGCAAATTGGAGTAAAGATGATGATTTCTTTAGAGGGCCCAACTCCAATCGATAATATAAGGCTAAGGGTAGAAGGTTTATGGAAGATCCATTGTCGAGAAGTGTGCGTGTGAATGCTATGCCGCCAATGTGACTCTCCACATAATGGGTGCCCAGATCCCTTTTCTTTCTTGGCAGATGCTGGTTTATGACGCACTTGGTGGTGGCAACTGTCAAGATATGAGTCTCCACGAATTGACTTGTTCTCTTTGTACGAGTCCTGGTAGGAGTGCATTTTGCCTTCAAGTATTTCTGAAAGGCTGGATTACCGGCCACGTACTGATCAAAGGGTACTTTGACTGTGATGTTTTGTTGGCAGAATTTTTCCATGACTGGGTCATCTTTGATGTTTTTCTTTTGTTTTTCTTTCTTTAGGGCATGGGGGAAAGGAATGGAAGCATTTGAGACAGGAGATAGAGGATCAGAATCAAAAATAAGAGCATCTTTATTCGACTTGGAGTTTTTATTACAATCATAATAATCAAAATCAGGTTGCTGAAAAGGTGACAAAGGTATTTTTGCAGCAACTAGAGGTTCAAGGTCCTCTGCAGACTCCATAGATGCTTTCCCTTTATCTACTGCTGGGATCTTCAGGCGTCCTTCATCTTCCTCCTCGGAAACATCCTCCGGTTGATCTTCCGAGTCTTCATGGTCTGATTCCCTTGCCCGGTCAGGTACGACCACGGTCCTTCCGCTCCTGAGTGACATGGCATTGATTTTGTCAAAGGAAAGGTTCTCATGTTCAGATGTGGAAAAGTCTGGATAGTATACCTGGTTATTGTGTTGAGATGCGTTGAATTTGTTCAGGCTATTGGGGTTAGCTTGAACCTGGGCGGGAATGGTTGTGGCTGGAGCTGTCTGCTCATCCTTCCAACGGGACAAGCGGTTGACATCAACCCGTAGATCTTGCAGCTCATTTCGGAAGTGATGAAACTCTTCAAGTATTTGTCTCTGGATGTCGATCGGTTCTTCTGGGGGTTTGAGATTGCTGATGGTATTGCTGAGGTTGGTTCTGGCGATTGTAGGGTTGCTGCTGCTTCGGCTGCTGGAACGATGTAGTGTGCTGTGGAGAAAATGCGGCATTATAGAAAGTGGGTGGGCGCTGATAAGTATGACGGTCTCCCATATTACCCTGTCGGGTAGTGTCCTGGGTGTACCAGATGCCATTCACTTCAAATGTCAGAGGCGGGGCTTCCTTGACTGTCTCAGTCGGTGGGGACGGCTGTTGGGAAAATTGGGCGTGGGATTGATCGTGAGCCCATGGTTGTTGTTGCTCTGCTCCTGGTTGCTCCTGGACATGATGCACATGATATATCGGGACAGTAGGTGCACTAGGCATCCCCATCTTGGACACCTTCTCGGTGAGTTTCTCCATCTGCTTTGGGAATTGGGAAATCCTACTGTCGATTTCGTTCATTCTCTTGTCCACAATTGTCAATTTATCAGAAATAAAGTGCATGCTTGGAATCAAGTCCTCAGCTATTTCTGCCACCGTCTGCTTCCCGCCTTTGGCTTGAAGGGTGTTCAGGGAATCAGTGTATGCTCTACTGGCAATTTGAGACCGGCTTGTTTCTGCCATCTGCTCCAGTATTTTCCAGACGGTCTCAGCTCCACGTGATGTGTAATTCCCTCCGCAGGCAGCACTAACTAACCCTTGAGTCTCGTGGTTGAGGCCAGAGTAGAGTGATTGGACTAGGATGTTGTTGTCCAGATCATGGCAGGGACATTTTTGTAGCAGGTCCTTAAACCTATCCCATGCCTCACAGAGTGGTTCATTGGGCATCTGAGAGAAACTGGTGATGCGGGTCCTCATTTGATTGGTCCGGCTCAAGGGGTAGAATTTCTTCAGAAAAAGGTTTTTGAACCTCTCATAAGTCGTCACAGTCACCCCCAAGTTTTTCACCCAGTAGTCTGCTTTCCCTTTCAAGGCGAAAGGTAGTGCAGTGAGACGAATATAGTCTTGGCTGACTTGTGGGTGCCTCAGATTAGAACATATCAGCTCCAGGTCCCTCAAGAATTCGTATGGCTCCTCAGTCGTATTACCATGGAATTGAGGTAATTGACTGACAAAATGTGGCTTTAGTTCATAGTGGATCTCTGGCTGTGGTGGCTGTAAATAGTTCCACACTCTGTACTGTCCAGGGTTGTATGCGGCGTCCAGTGGCACTTCTCCCCCAGCATTCATTTGTTCGAGCTGCTCCCTCAGTAGCTGTTGTTGCTGCTCAGATGCAGCCAGTCTCGCGAGAATCATCTTCATTGGATCTTCATTAGGTTCATCTTCAGGGTCTTTCTTGGAAGGTATCTTGGGTGGCATCTCTTTTTCTTTATCTGGAGAATATAAAGGGTTTGAGTTAATAGATTGGAAAGAATTGATGTAACAGTTATCCTCGATCTTTTGTGGTGAGAAATAGACAGGGTGGGTCTGTCCTCCTTCTAGGAGGAAGAAGGAATAGGGTTCTTGGGAATGGTTTCCCGAAGGCCAAGCAGGTCCAGAGTAAGAGTTTCTCTGGGCTTTTGAGATTGGGGAGTTTGTGGTAGAGAGAGACGAGCCTGAACAAAAGTTACCACAGTCCTCCATTCTCGGGGTCAACAAGATGTTTTATGATGTAGACACAATTGTGTGGTATTCGTTGATGAACTATTTTCTACGCACAATCAAACACAATACAAGGGTTGTTTCACCAACTCAACTCAAAGTGAAGACCGTAAGGGTCCGATCAATTATCTTGTTAGTTTTAATTGGTGAGAATTCAAGTCTTGCAAGTCGTTTAAACGTGCTGTTAGGTTTGGAGCTGGGCTCTATCCTAGTGTGCGTCTCTCTCCTCGCTGCAAGATAAAATCAAACAATGTCGGGGTTGCTCTCCTGCAGAAATTCTTGATTTTATGGATTTTTTTAGATCGACTTTATTTAGCAGTCCCAATTTTATTGAGGCGATCACTGAAGAATTTAGATGAACACAAATACACGTCTACCGTCCAGTCCCAATTTCCTTTAGATTTATGTGATAAAACAAGAGAGAGGAATTCGGGAAAAGCCGATGCACGCGGAAAACTATGATGAATGCTCAGTTAGAAGACTTACAGTGCCTCCTCGCAATCTCCATGTGGGATGCAATACAGAATTTTAAAAATTTATACTAAATGCGTGCAAGCCGATGAAAATCGCACCTAAGCAGAAAGTTCTATTAGCGGGAAGAATTGAGTTGGATTTGGCTAAGTTGAACGATCTAATGTGCGTCTCAGTTAAAGTGCAGTGTGGCTTAAGATCCTACGAGCACAATCAAAAATAAAAAATGCTCTAAGAGCCGTATGTGCAGGTCTATCCTAATCGCCACTCAAGTCGGGCCCCACCCTCTCCGGAGAGTGAAACAGGCCACGACACACCACAAATAAAGTTCAAGGTTTTTTTACACACGCGAGAGTCCAAACGGACACCGCTATAAATGAGCAGAAATTAAAAGTGCAGAAATTAAAAACCTAGACTCTACGCTCTCTCACGACTCGACTCGATATTAATTTAATTGCGGTTTCTTCGGGTGTCGGTGCGTCGGTTCCTTGAAAAACCGTTCCACGTGCGCCGGGTACCTCGCAAGAAAAATAAGAGAGAGAATGTAAGAGAACGACTCAGAAACTAATCAAAAATAAAATAAATGAAATAAATGCTGCAAAATAAATACAAGAAATAAAATGGGATTTACAGTGAAAAATTCGGGGGTCAGACTACCCGAATTCGGAAAACCGAACAAAAATTTTCAAAACAAAAAACTAAGCCATTTGCCTCCCCGGCAACGGCGCCATCTGACGGGTTCGTAAAAGCCGCGTTAAGAAATTGTTTTTATCATTCGTGCGTGAAATTAATGAAAGTCGTTCGTCGTAGGCGGCAATCGGAAACAGTCAAGAAATAACCACAATTTTTAATCAAATTTAATCAAGTGGTTTTTATGTTTATTTTACTTGGGCAAGTTCCAAGGTCGATCACAAGGAGGCAAAGGAACAACCTAGAGTTGTGTCTATCAAATTTTGAGTTCGGTTTTCAAGGCGGTCTTTTTTTGGAATTTCTCAATGCAATAAGGGATGCAAAATGCAAGTTCGGCCTATTTTAGGGACTAAAATGTAAATTTCAATCAACCGGTGTCCGCAAAATACGAAACTTGGCCGAGATGTAAAATATGATGAAATAAGTGCACTATAATTTTTTTGGAATTTTCTAATGCAATATGAATTTTTTATGAATTTTTAAATGCAAACAGATTAATTTTCAATCTTTAATTTTAATAAATATTAAACCTACTTATTTTCGAGAACTAAAATTATCTAAGATCTATCACTAGGTAATGGATCTTAGAAAAATCCTAGACCTCAAAAATGGGGGATTTAATACTTACTAAAAATAAAATAGTGAAATATGCAAAATGATTTTTACAGAGCGAAGTATGCATGCAAATGCAAAGATTTTTGGGCACAATGTTAATCAAAATAATCTCTACAATATTTGATTTTTGGGGAATTTTTAGAGTCACGGTTGATTAAATAAAATTTGACGAGCACAGACTGGGAAAAATATGGTAATTTCCACAGAAAAATTAATTATTAATTAACCATTAATCATAAAAATATCCACAATATGTCCAGACGTAGAGAATTAAGTGTAGAACAAAATGCCAATTTTTGATAGATAAAATGATGTCTAGAATAGGTTCAAAACAGAGGGAGAACACAGGGGGGTAATTGCAATGTATGTAAATAAATAAAATATGCAAAAGGGCCTATATGTAATTACCGAAAGAGCCGGGGGCCTGAATGCAAATTTTCCAAATGGTCACGTGCAGGGACCTGGCGCGAATACGGAGGAACTTCGGGGGGGGCTCCAGCAATTTAACCCCGCGTCACGTGCGGGGCTAGTGACCGGGGGCGGCTGACGATGGATGACGTCCCCCCGCACGTACCTCGCACGTGGGGGGTCTCGGGCTCCGGCCCGGTGGCTCGCGTTTTGAGAGAGGCGGAGGGCCGGAGGTGTAGCGGCGGTGGCTGATGGCGAGGCGGAGTAGCTGGCGGTTGTCGATGGAGGTGAACGAGGAGCGCCGGCGGTGTTGTTGACGTCGTGAGCTCTCCGGCAGAGGGGCTGCTCTGGTGAGGCGGAGGAGCAGCAGGTGGTCGGTGACGAAGCCCTCAGGTGGGTTGTCGGAGAAGACGAAGATGACGTCGCAGGAGATGAAGTCGAGGGAGTCGCCCGAAGTAGCTGCGTCGGAGAAGAAGATGTAGGTGGTTGGCGTTGGCGTGGCGAAGGCGGAGGGGCGGGCGTTGATGTCGAGCGTTGACCGGCTTGGCCCAGGCGGAGGGTGTCGTCGATGGTCGAGGAGCGAAGGTGAACAGGGTGCTCGAAGGAGTAGTGGGGGCGTCGGAGCGGAGGCGAGGGGCGAAGCTCCGAGCGGAACGCCGAGCTCGGAGACGGAGAGAGAGATGGAGAGATAGAGAGATAGAGAGAGAGATTACCGGGAGAGAAGAAGGCTCGACGGCGGAGCCGGAGCAAGCAGCGCTGGAGGGGGAGGCTGCGACAAGCTCGAGGAGCCTGGATCTTGCCGACGTGGAGTCGTCGGAGGGCTGTCACCACCTCGGAGGCTTCCTAGGGCATAGGTCGACGGATGAAGGCTAAAGGCGGACGAGGCGTTCCTTAAATAGGGTTGAGGAGGAGGAGGAGATCTCGGAGGTTGTTGGGTCGGTCGTTAGGGTCAACGGCGATGGAGGAGGGGGCCGTTGGCGGAGATTTCGGAGAGGGCGGCGACGCCCGAATCGATCGGGGGTGATGGTTGGGAGGTTGATGATGAGGGAGCAGCGGCCGTTCGATCGGCGTTGATCGAACGGCCACGCATATGCCGCGTGGTGAGGGGTTAAGGGGAGAGGGCGCAGCGCGTGAGGGGCACGTGCAGCGCACGTGCGCGCCGGTTTTTAAATTTTTTTTTACGAAAACGATAAAAATAAATGCTAAAAAATGCTGACACGTGGCGGCCTCTGGGGCTGCCACGTGTCAGCTCCAGAAAAATCCGAAATTAAATGATTTGTAAAATCGATAAAAAATAGCAAATGACCTCGGATCGAAAAAGTTCCTTCACGAAAAATGCTCGTCTCGATGAGATCTACAACTTTCATAAGACATCAAAGCCAAATTCGGTCAAATGTGAAAAGTGAATTTTTGGGGTATCCCATGTACATAGAATACCTTTATTTTTGGGTTTTCTATTTTTTTTTTCATTTTTAAAACAAGATAAAAAACCGAGAAAATCTGGAAAACTCAAAGATAAATAAAAGGCACCTAATTCTAATTTTTTTTATTTTTATTAATGAAGAAAATAAGTACATAAAATATAGGTCAGAAAAGCCGCGAAAATATACAATGTACAAAAGAGGCCCAAAACCCAACTTTCACATACGAGCTCCGATTCACTTGAACTTGGTCTTGTTTTGAAGGTAATTGAATGTGCATTAGTTCAAAAGTGAGTAGGATCAAATCGGACACTGGATGGGGAAGATCTGGGGCTTTTAGTCCGAAAATCCTGAAACTAGGGTTTGGGTTTTTGGTCCACTTAACAGGGTTAGTGAATTTTTTGTATTTTTCATTTATTCTTGTTAGTGATGTGTACACAGTGGAGGTGGTTTTGGGTTATGCGGTGTTAGCATGAAGGAGTTAAAAATGGGGGAAGTTAGGCTATTTACAGGTCATTGTTGGCTTGGATTTTTGGCTTCTTATTTTATGCTAAAATGCAATTCTTATGAAATCATGCTTGAATGCTAATTATGCAGAATAAATGCAGAAATATTGTTGATTTTGAGGGACTTGAGCTTAATTAATGAGACTTAGAATGGTGAATCCGAGATTCATCAGTGCGCGCGCTTGTACACAACTAAGCTTATATCTAGTTAGTTGAGAGATGGGTGTACGTGTGTGTGTGTGTACAACTAAGCTTATATCTAGTGAGTTGAGAGATGGGCGTATGTATGTGTGTGTATGTGTGTGTAAAGAACTAACCTTATATCCTGTTAGTTGAGAGATGTGACTTTTTTCTTATAATTTTTTCAAATTTTCGACCATCAAGCACGATTGAATGATGATCAATATAGTGCTTTCGGCTGACTATGATGCAAAAGCCCTCCCATTTGCCAGATAAGATGAGCACTTCTGAAAGTTCATGCTAGTTCCGATGTTGAATGCATTAGATAAGCCTCACTCTAGAAACCTTGGATCCATGCACTAGGCTTGAAATCTATTTCATGCCAGCTTAATATATTAGGATCAAAACCTCTATTCCATTTTTCCAGTAGCTGAGGATGTGAATTAGCTAGAATAGAACGGTCGTCCAACTGATGGCCTCATATTACTCACTCCATTGAGTTATTCAGGTTATTAACCACGGGATATAGTAAGCCCTTCCGAATTCTTTATCATATTGTAGGACAATCGCACCATCTTGATGACTAGTGGTAATTTGAGCTTCCTTTTATACTGGTGGGGATAAGGGGTGGGTGGACCAGTATATCTAACTTTCGACAATCTATGATGGATCATGCCTCCTTTTGACAGAAAGTCATTAATGCTCCTTTTCCTAATGGTTTATTTATCTGCTTAGACCTCCAAATTCACCAAGAGATACCATCTTCTCATCTATATTTATCATATGAGTGAGGCTAGCAAAGGTAGGTGGGAGATTTTCCAGGCTAGTTACTACTCAGTGTGTCCGCCTATCTTTACGTGGTTGAATTGTTCCTCAAATCAGACAGTTGAGGACTTTTCCTTAAGCTTAGATTGCTAAACAACCCTATATGAAAGATCAATAACTATCTCAAAACTCACTCTCTAGTCACTTTGACTCATAGAATGACTTCCTTTGGAAATTTTAAGTAGCAACCATTTTGATGTGAGACCCTAAAGATATCCTTTCCTGATTTCGTCTAGCCAGCTGAATATTTTATATATTATAAATGACATATTTTATATAATTTATGATAAATTTATCCAAACATGCACAAGCTTATTGTCAAATGTCTCTTATATTAAGAAGAATCCCTAAGCGCGAAGTTTATCCAGGAGATGTTTTATCATTTGCATTCACGTCATTTAGAAAGAAACGTTAAATTAAGTTCCACGTCATGTGAATAAAGTATGATCACTTTTTGTTCTAATTTAGAGCGATAACGAAGTCACTTCCTTCGGCTTCGTGAGGCAAAGCAGCTCACAACAGTCCTCGGATAAAGAAAGGATTCAAATAGGAGCCCTATATGAGCTATATGATAGTCGGTCAACTATCTCATAGATGATGGATCCCTATAGCGAGAGAAGCCATGATTCAAGGGAGGAACGAGGGAAAAGAAAGTTGTTTTGTAGGAGTAGTCTGACATTGAGTAAGCCAGCTTCATTATATGGCATTTGCTAGTGACCGATCTGATGTTCTTTGGCAGCCTTCCCTAACTCGGTCTTTCTCTTGACTATCATTTTCAAGAAAGCTAGATAATGGAAACCAAACAAGGAGGCAGCTCACTAAACATGTGGGGAATCTACATATAGTCCAATGTCCAATTGTTCGGCTTGTTTATGTGTTTATAAGTTTTTTATATTTTAAATATTATTTTTTATTTACTTTTTAAATTACCTTAATTTTGTAAATTAGTTTAATTTATTAAATTTTGAATTTAGATTAAATAAATAAAATAAAATAAAAATGAATTGGTAATAGTTCTACATAAAAAAGAAAGAGAAAGAAAGTTTTCAACTAAAATAAAACATATATAAATGTGAAAAAAATATAAACAAAATGTTCTTGCATTTTTTATTTTAAAAATATTTTTGGGTATTTTTTAAGTAAATAAAGAGAAAAAAATAAAATAAAAAACTAAAAGTTGAACAGGAAAACAAGACAAATTGGCTCCATTTTGAAATAGAATTTTAGTTCAAAAATGGAGATAAAAATCTGATGGGCATTTTCCCTCAAAACATGTTCAAAGTAGATTCTAAAACATCTTTTCTTTTTGTATTTTGTTTTGTATGTATTTTTAGTCGTTTTATGAAAGTTTTTGATCTTTTTATGATATCTAGAGGTAGACAAAATGACTCGTGAATTTTTGGATATGTTGTGCACTTATCCTTATTTATTGATATTTTTAGATGAAATGAATAAAATATAAATGACATAATGCAGAAGGGTTTAAAAACATGTTTTAATTTTTTTGAGATATTTAAACAAGTAAATAAAAAGCCAACAAATTCCTCGATTATAGAGCAAAGCTAGGCTACATCCGCATATTTTTTATATTTTTGAATGGATGCAAAATGCTCATGGAATAAATCCATTATTCAAAATATTGAGAAATTTTATGTGCCACATATGAGGGTATTTTTATTGAAACTTGGGGATAAGTTTGTCCAATTAAAATCTACAACATATTAAATTATGAGCAAAAGATATGAAGCATGCAAAAAGTAAGTAAAGAATTAAACCAAAATGACACTGTGATTTAAAAAAATCATCATTGATCATCCATGCGTCAAATATTAATGGAACTTTGATATAATGTAAAGGTTTTATAAAATGGAATTCAAATGAAAGATTAATGAATGTTTAAAAACAGGAAGTACATATGTAAACATTGAATTCGAAACAATTGTTTTAATGAGCTTAAGGGAACTTCCTTGTAAATATCCAAAATCCTAAGGGTGTGCATACAAAATTCCCTCAGGCCATGTAGCAGCTCCATAGAGATTCATGCGTGTAGGGACTTCATTGAAATACATGATCATGTGTTGGAGGTTAACAACCCAGATTGTACATGGTTGGGTCGATCCATGGTTATGGGTGCTCCTACATGGCACACATTTGTTGCACGGTTCGGTCGATCCATTGTTATGGGTGCTACTACATGGCACGCATTTGTTTCACCTGTGGAAATGATCACATGGTTGTTGCCCTTATCGAGTGGATGATGGAAATGAAGATGGAGGACGCCATCGAACAATAGTTGTATCGTGTGAGCCTCCCTCGCTCTTCCTTAGAGTTCCCTTGTAGTAGCCCAAAGAAAGGGGATGCATGTTGGACAGGGGGCCTACGTATGGTGGATGAACATGGTGATCGACATGGATCGGCGTGGATGTCTACGATGGTTATCGGTTCGCGGTGAAGGGGGTGTGCGATAAGACGGTTGTTACTAAGGGGGAAGGGTGGCTTCCATATCCAACAGTAGCTACTCAATGCAACCTCCCCTCCTATTCTGCTACTCCTACATACGAGATGGACACGGTCGACATCCAACTAGGGCACGATCAAGGTGCACACTCCCCAACAACGATACCATTTTAATTGTGTTGAATTGTATTGTAGTCGGCCAATCAGGATCAATAAAAAATGAACTACACAAATAAATAAATAAATAAATAAATAAAGTAATATGTAGATTTGTGTTTATTTAAGCAAGCTCCAGGGTCGACTCAAGGAGCTAAAGGAACAACTTAGGGATCGAATTATCCAACATAATATATTGTATTCAAAGGGAGGTTTTTTTGGTATTTTATGTGAAGTATGCAAATGCAAAATGCTAATGAATTAAATTCTTAAGCAAAACAAGAGTCTTAGCCCAAGTAATTTTTAATTCAAAATTAAATCAAATTAGGCAGTGATATTTTTCCTGTAAACCTAATTCAAGGATGCACATGAAACACATTTTTTGTATTTTTAAGGGTTAAAATATAATAATGAAAAATGAACACTTTTTAGGGGGTTTTGAGCAATTTCAGGAACATACAGTATTCAAAATTAATAAAATTTGAACTTAAGCTTAAATATGATGAAATGAGATTACACTAATTTTTATGATTTTTTGACAAGAAATGATTTTTTCATGAATTTCTAAGTGCAGACTGGGTGATCTGAAGTAAGTTAACTTTAATAAATATCAAAACTAAATAATTTCTCGAACTAAAATTATCCTAAATAGCTCTAATAATTAGAATCCAGAACAAGTTTAAATCCTTAAAATATTAAGTTATGAATCAATTAAAAACCATTTACTCATATCACAAAATAATTTATTTCGGACAAACTATGCTTGCAAATGAGATAAGTTTTTTAGCACAATGTAAAGAACAATTAATTACATAGATTGTGATTTTTTTATTTTTAGAGCAAGTTGTGATTTTCTATGAATTACATAGTATGAAATGGGCAAAATTATGCAATTTTCATCAAGATAATTATAAATAATTCACACTAACTCATAAAAATTCTATTAAATATCCGACAGAGAATTAACTATTCATCACAATAAAATTTTAAAACTTAAAAATGATGATAAATGAAGGCTTGAAATGAGATCCAAACATATGGTTCAAATAGCAAAAATTAAAAGATTGGTATAAACACTTGCACTCAAATGCGCTTCTTTAAATTACCAAAATTGAGAAGGGGCTTCCTGCAATTTAGTCTGGGTAGGGGTGTGCCACGTACGTGAAAGATCTGGCCCCTTTTTTCTTGGTATTTTTACCCAACAGACCCTATAATCTTTTTAAATTACCTCTATGACCTTTGAAATATCGATATTCCTCCCTCGACCCATAAACATGCTAATCCTTACCCTACAGATCTTGTGGTTAACCCCCATCCATTTACCTGTTAAAACTAACCCGACTATGTTACATTCTTTTACATTATACCCATTTTATTTATCAAATTTACATTCAATGCCATTCCCCCTCTCCCTCCTCATCTCTGTTTCCCACCCCCTCGCCCCTTGCGCCCTCCGCCCTTCGCCCCCTGCGCCCCTCGCCCTCCCGCCCTCCGTCCCTCGCCTCCCCCCCACCCCCCGCCCCCTGCGCCCTTCACCCTCCCGCCCTCTGCCCCTGGCCCTCATGCCCTCCACCCCTGGCCCTCGGCCCCTCGCCCCCTCCACCCCCTGCCCTCCCGCCCCTGTACCCTACTGCCCTCTGCCCCTCGCCCCATGCACCCCTCGCCCTCCCACCCTCCACCCCTCGCCCCTCTCCCCCTGCGCCCCTCGCCCTCTGCCCCTGTCCCTCCCTCCCTCCGCCCCTGGCCCTCGCCCCCTCCACCCCCTGCCCTCCCGCCCTACGCCCCTGGCCCTCCCTGCCATCCGCCCACCAGCAGTTGCTCTCTAGTGGCGTCTATGGAAGTCCAAACCTCTCGTCCTTCCCCTCTTCTTGTGGGCATTCGTCCGCCTTCGACGTTGACCACTCAGTGGCCGCAAGCCTCATGAACTCGAGAGCCTCCACATTTGCCAAGCGCAGCCAGACTTCCATCGATCGTGATGCTTCGACTCATTTAATCCAATTTCACGGTTGCGCCTATGTCTACTGTTGCTGCTGCCATGACATTATCTCCCTTGCCAGCACTCTCCAACTGGGGTTTCCCTGATGGCAAGGTGGAATGGGCAATTCAGGGTGAAGAGCTCAACAAGCTGAGGAAGTCTTCTTCATTCGCGTATCGTGGGAGTGGTCCGGTTGTGTCAGCGACAGGTTCTCCGGTCATGGCGGATGAACCAGATGTATCGTGGGTGTAGTCACTGATGAGGGACGGTCCATCAGTAGATGCCATCGAGGGCCACCATGCTGTCGTGCCCAATGTGTCGAATATGAAGGGCCATCATGGGTCGTGACGATGACCTCCCCTCTATACGCACAAGAGTGAAGAAGGAAGGAGAGAGTACGGCTTCGTCCAGCAAGAATGAAGAAGGAAGGAGAGAGAGTGGAAGAGGAAGGAGGGGGAGAGAAGAAGAAATGAGGGAGAGTGGAAGAAAACCTACCATCGGATTTGCCAGAGTTAGATTAACTCAACTTAAACCCAAGCTAGTTAACTCAAAAAGTCTCAAATTAATGACAGGGTATGTAAGGTAAGACGGAATAAGTTTACGGGGTCAAGGGAGGAATATCGATGTTTCAAAGGTCGTAGAGGTAATTTAAAAATATTATAGGGTCTGTCGGGTAAAAATCCTTTTTTTCTTATGGTGATGGATCCAAAGGGGAGGGCACATCCCCTTCTCTTGCTCTGATATGCCTGGAGGAGGAGGACGGTGATGGGGTATGACCGTTGCACCTTGCGGTGGTGGTTCTTCTGGAGAGGAGCACGGAGTGTGGCCGTGCAGGTGGACTGTGATGGGGTGGAGAGGTGCAGGTGCGGTGGCAGTGGCGCCGTGTTGCGTGAAGTAAAGCGACGGTGGTGGGAATGGGCTCCTGCAGCCGCAGGTGGAGGGGCTGGCTGCGGGTGCTGGAGTGCAGTGACACATAGCCGCACGCGGTGACGTAGGTGGACTGCGATGGGGGTGAATGTACGATTGGACAAAGCTTGAGACCCACTAAAATGTCCTTGTTGTGGAGCGGTTCTTGTTGTGCTTCAGCTATGCCTCTACCTCTTTGATGCTCCTGCAGGGATCAATGATGGGTTCCCAACTCAAGAAAAGTCATGTAGATGCAGGAGAAGATGATGTTGAAGCCTTGAGAATGGTGTTTCTGCTCCCAGTTGTTAGTGATTGGTCCCCGACTCCGCGTTGGAAGCTAACGGCTTGCAAAGATTCACAAAAGGGGTGGGGGCAATTCTGGGTATGTTGCCGCGTGATCTGTTGAAGAGGTGTACCTCGTAAATGCTTCAGACCTGCAAGCAAGGGGATCTTGACTCGAGGAAACGCTAACCCCGGTGGAAGGTTAAGCGCTGGATTAAAATAGTGAATGATTTCTCTTGTGGTGTCACTGGTGGTGGAGAAGGAGCTTTGCTTTAGCAACGATTTGACCGATGGTGAAAGGTGTGGAAGAGATAGAATAGAAGGTGTCGAGGTAAGGACATGATGATTAATGTTAAATGAGATGTCTGATTTTTCGAACGGATTTTTTAAATAATTAGTAAATTATTTTTAATTAGTTAAACAACCAACAAGTTATAATATTTAAAATAGAGCCATAAATAGACATCTGAAGTGCTGATTTAGAGACATAAAGGATGGAAGTGCAAAAACCCAATGAATTTGCCCAAATCGGCACCTCAAGCGTCGATTTGGGCATCCTCATTAGGTAATTTACATTTCCATCATTTGAGTGATTTGTGTTTCCATCCATCATTTGTTATCAATAGTTCTTTTCAACTAACATCTTTTGTTATCAAAAGTATAACATTTACCATAGGAATGTATTAAAATGTGAATGGTAAATGTGTATCTTTTCTATCACTGAAATTGTTCTTTTCAAATTTTTAAATTTTTAGTTTATAATTCTTTTCCTTCATTATATTATATATTAAATCTCTTATTCTAATTAATTATGTTTATACATAATAATTGTAACTTATTCAATTTAATTTTAGATTGGTTATATCAACGCTGACTGACAATGAAAAGGGATTGGCTACATATCAGATATGTCAATTTTCTTATCCATATCCATATCATCTATATCGAATATGAATAAAAATCTACGTACGGATATGAGTCGGATGAGGATTTAGGGAACCATATAATTGGATACGAATTCATATAGAATATTCATTGAATATGAATAAAATAAAAAGTGAATAAGAATATTGATCGACTAAAGATCCGATACGAGTGTGATCGAATAAAAATAAAGGTTATTTAGGGAATCATAGAATTGGATTACGAAGTCTTCAGTCCGAGAAATCATTGTAGACGGATGTTGAAGACTTTGTCTACATTGGTTTTCGGGCTGAAGACTTCGTAATGGTACATATATTGTATCATTATTCTCTAAATATTATACTATAAGTATAAGTATAATTAATTAGAATAAGAGATTTAATATATAATATAATGAAGGAAAAGAATTATAAACTAAAAATTTAAAATTTTGAAAAGAACGATTTCAGTAATAGAAAGGATACACATTTACCATTCAAATTTGATTACATTCTTATGGTAAATGTTATACTTTTGATAACAAAAGAGGTTAGTTGAAAAAAACCTATTGATAACAAACGAGGGATGGAAACACAAATTACCCAAATGATGGAAATGCAAATTACCCAATGAGGATGCCCAAATCGGCACTTGAGGTGCCGATTTGGGCAAACTCATTGGGTATTTTGCACTTCCATCCCTCATGTCTCTAAATCGGCACCTGAGGTGCCGATTTGGGCATTACTTCTCAAATCGGCACCTCAGGTGTCGATTGATTGTTATATTTTTAAATATTATGACTTGATGGTTGTTTAATTAATTAAGAATATTTTAATAATTATTTTAAAAAAGGCCCTCTTCGAATCACACGAAAAAGAGAATCGGGTAGTAAAGGGAAAAGCAGAAGTAGAGAAAGCAAGAACGAAGAAGAAAGCAACTGAGAGGGAGCGGGAAATAGAGAAGAGGAACTACTTGGAAATTGTGTGTCAGATTCACCTAGGGATCATATGACTAGGGGAGCTTCCGAGGTTGTCGTTAGAAGTTGCAGTGGAGGCTGAGCTGAGCAAGTGCTCCTCCCAGAGCTGTTGCGACGAAGGTTGGTACACCTTTGGATCTCGACGGTGATATCGTCGCTCAAAGGCCGACACCGCTATCATCGGTGGTTTCAAGAATCCTGAGTTATTTCGCAAAGAGCGGATGAAGAAAAAAATGAGAGGAGAAGAGAGTAAAAGGAAGAAGAAGTGAGAGTTAGGAAAGAGGTGGGGTGAGAGAGTGGGAGAGGTAGGGAAGAATGGAAGTTGGTGGGAAAATAAAATGAAAATAAAATAAAAATAAAAAGTAGGCTACTAAAATAAAATAAAGATAAAATAAAAAGAACTAGAAAATTACAAAAGTGTTAACATGGAAAATGTAGATCTATATGAGATCTACATTTTTCATGTGGACCTTGAATCAAAACAAAACTATGTACAAGTAAGAAATATTTTTTAGAATGCATTTTAAATAATTAAAACAAAAATTTATGGCTTTTTATTTTTTTTTTCATTTTTAATTAAAAGATATTTACAAAATAAAAATTAAAATAAAATACCAGAAATAAAGTAAAACATAAATATAATTTTTTAAGATTTTTAATATATAAGAAAAAAGCAAGAGAAAAAAGGAGGAAAGATTAATATTTACACTATACACAAAGTCACTTTGCATTATTTTTAAAGGTAAAATAATTTATTTAAATTTTTGTAATTATTTACTTTATTATAATATATAAAAAATTAATAGATGAAGAAAGAAATAAAAATCGGTTAAATTTGTACATAAAATGTTGGTGTCAAGTTAGTACATATATAGTATACAATTAGGTCTCAAATATGATATTTTGCAAACAAGCTTTGATTTTAATGAAATCACTTTCATTGGATAGATAAATTTATAACTAGAACTTTTAAAATGAGTTTGATGATTTGGATTCATACAGATCAGGAATTTAGCTGAGAAGTTGGACTTTACGGCTTTTTCGGTTCAAGACCTACAAGTATTTATTCAATGTGGAAATTATTTTGAAATTTTGCATACATTTTTATATATAAGTAAGAAGAAGAATTATGTCAAAAGGATTTTGTATGAATTCACTAAAAATCAATGAAGATTGAGCTTTTTACAGGTGAATATATATATATACATTTTCATCTTAATTTTTTTGCGATTTTTTTTCAAAAATATTTCATGAACTTATTTACAAGATGAATATACATTGTTAGTTTGTTTTTATTAAGAGTTGTATTTTGTTAATTTATTGAATTTAGGAATATTTATTTGATATTTGTTCAGGGAGTTAAGCTAAGATTAGTATATTAAGATGATGAATTATAGATTGATGAGATGCTTTTCACGACAGATCTTCAGTGTTCATGCAAGGTTGAATAGAGGCTCGAGCTTTGGGCTCAACCAAATATTGGGTACAAAAAAAGTGTTGTGTGCATGTTTATCTCCGCATGTGAAAGAGGGAGAAGCACTTCAGCCATTGTATGTGGTGGAAAGCTCTTGTATACCACAACCGTCGAAGTTTATTAGCCTCAACTGATCACAAATATTGTATTTTGAAGTACCATATATATGTTGCTTTTTCAAGAGGCGACTTTAGAGTTTTTATGTATATGGTATTGATGAGAGCCGCATCTTCAAAAGGCAGCTTTGGCTAAAATCAAAGGTGTTGTTTTATGAATAAATCAATGTAAAGACACCTCCAAAATCAAAGCTTTATCTAAAATCAAAGCTTAGATAAAATCAAAATCGCATCTTGAAGAGGCAACTTACATAAGGTACTTACCAAAATACAATATTTACAACTGGTCCTGGCTAATAAACTTCGGTGGTTTCATTATATTGGAAATTCCCTCCACTATGTGTGGTCAAAGTTGGAAAGGGATACGTGAAGAAGTGCGGATAAGAGCGGAGGAGAGTGACAATGAAGTACTGGAGCCGCATGAGGGGATGGACAAGGTAAAATATGTGGAGATTACACTACAATAAGAATAAAAAACTAAGTATAAGCTTTATTTACATCTATATTAGAATCAAAACGTAGCTAGTGGAGGATACCGCCTATGGTGATTGGTTCTCCAATGAGAATGATTGGTCGTTGCCTCAAGTCCAGCATTGACGAAGCTCTAACCAACCATTACAACTGGATGAAAACGTCGGAGGTGATACATGGACCATTCCAAACCTTGGTCAGCTCATCACTAATCGATCTATGACCTCGTTGGGTATGTCACGTCGATGGCAAGGTCTAGAGAGCTAGTAGTGTCCTTGGATAATGGGTGATGGTTTGAAGTGAGGTTCATGGATTCCATTTTATTTAGTGGAGAATCGAAGAGGAAGGAGGATGATCTTGAGGACGAGAAGGTGGTGGGGCAGTCAAGGGCGTTAATGGCAACAGCTCGAGGTTGCTGATGGTATTGGGGTAGATGAAGGTTTCATAGGTTTGGAAGGAAGAAGGTGAATGATGGTGCAATTGACCATGTGTCAACTTACCAAGAGAGGGAGAAAAATGAGGTGGAAAGGCATAATTCAATGAAAGAGAACTATTCAAATTATTTTAGACTCTTGTGGGAGGTCAAAAGTGATCCACATTCCATGTGGACCAATCACAAAAAAAAAGAAGAAGAAACAACCATATAAAAATGGACTCGAAATAAAGTAGGAAGCCTCTAATAAAAAATCAAAATATAAAACGTTCTCAAAATAATTTTATCTAAAAATTACAGAATAAAGTTTTCCAAACAATGTCCAGAATAAAAGATATAAATTTATAAGCATTTTTTGTTATACCAATTTAGAGTTTTCGTATTTTAATTTTATTTTCTTGCTAAAAACACTAATATTACTTGAATATATTTTTGTTTATTTTTAGTTTGTTTGAATGAAAAGTATAGAAATAAGTAAAAATAGAATACAAGTCAACTTGGCTTGTATAGAAATACCAATTTTATTTATTTTTAATTTTGCATTTTTATTTGAATTTATATTTTTAAGGAGAAATATAATATACAAATAAAAAATAAAATTAAAAAAACTAAAAGAAAATGATTTAAAACAAACTCTATACAAAAGAAAGAATAAACAGTAAAAGTTGGACAAATAGGCCTTGAAATCGACTTTTCACAAATAATCCATGATCATTTTCAAAGTATTTAATAATTTAAAGAATTTTAAATGCTGAACTTTAAAAGAAAGTTGGAGTGAATTGGAATTTACATGCTCAAGATACAAAATCAAGAATGTGTGCATATTGGAAAAGTGAATCGATTCTATTTGCCAATTATTTACAATGGTATTTTTATGATGTTTTTATATCTTTCTATACAATTTTATTGAGCTAATTTAAAATAAATTAATTTAATAAGAGTTATCTACAATTACTTATGAATGTTCGAATTTTGTATATGTAAATAGTTGCAGTTCGATTATTTTTTGTACAATTGAGTATGTTTTTGTATTTCTATATTATTTTTTTATTTTTTTTTGTTTGCATATATTTTAAGGGATTTTGAAAGATAAAAAGGTATTTCTATTTACTAGTATGAATTTATAATAAATGCATATTAATGCATGCATGATCATATTTGTTAAGAAATTTCGCTCCATTTTCAATTTTAAGGTGGATGAATTCTAGTTTCATAAATGTCAACCCTTCTCCATCCCCCATAAAAAGAAGGTGGCATTTCCTTTTCCAACGATGAAATCTTCGTGCCTCCTCCTCCCTAGTGCACGTAATCATTGGGGATGGTTGACTCTTGTAGCACTACCTCCCTCCAACTGTGCCTCCTCTCCAACCCGTCGTCATAAAATAACTGACTGCCAATTATAAGAGAGTGGATGAGATGGATTGATCTAGAGAACCAACGAGTGCCCTATCCATCAGAGTTTGGAACCAAATCGGAAGAAACCCGCCATTAATAATCATGCTCGACGACACTATGTCATCATCGATCTTGACTCTAGCCATCGGAGTTCGGCACAAAATCGGAAGAAACCCATCATCAAGATTGGGCTTTAAGCCCTCCAGCACCATCGATGTTGGTATTACTCCAATACTCCTCCTGTTTACTGTTGTTGCCGGTGTTGGCAACATGCAGAGGAGGGGAGGGGAGGATGGCGAGAGGGGGTAATACTTGGTAAATTTGATATCCATAAGGGTATATATCAGTTTTTCTTTAACGAGTTTTGTCCGCTTTAATGGTCAAATTGATGGGAGTTAGCAACAATGCTCTTGCTGTAAGAGATAGTAAGTTTGCAGGAATCACATAGTAAATATAAAGAAGTCAGGGGTTGTGGTGAAATTACAAAAAAATGTAGGAGTTGTGGTGTAAAATTTCCATTACAAAAATAAAAATAATATTTTATGATGCATAATGTGAGTTGCTATTTGACATCAGTACCGTATGTGAAATATATTCATAATTTCTCATGCATGGTCTCCAACTCTTTTTTTAAAGTTCGATTTAATTCTAAGGACAATACGAATGCTATACATTGTTCCATTAACACCATCAAAGGATTATATGATATATAATGTGTAGAAGTAGGCCAACAATTATATTGGCAAATGGGGGGTTTACAAGTACATGCTCAAGTACTTATCACTTCATGGGTCGTAGGAACAATCAATATACTTTTAATACCGAATCAAGATCAATTAGGATAGAAATAAAGTATTGGGTCGAACTCTTCTTGGGTGTCAAGGTAATAGCTATGAATATTGATTTGAGAACGAACAAGGTGAGTACCCAGTCTATTCAATGCTAGACATAATGAGTATAAAGGAAGGTCATAGCAACAAAAGTCATTGAAATCTATATTTTATATATTTGGATAATCTGTTTCGTTATTAATAAACATGGAGAGGGGAAAAGAATAACCGAAAGAATTGAAGACGTCCTAGAAATTCGAGTCCTAAGAATTTTTTATCGAAAAATATGACTTCACAATTCTTAAAAATAATATCTAATTCATTGAAATTCCATCCAATAAAACGAAAAGAAATGTAAATTTCTAAAATAATAGATAAAAATATTACAAATAAAACCATTGCAACACTTAAATGGAGTAGTCGTCGGAACTACTCTAACAATCCCCTACTTAGTGGATTCCACAGTGAAACAAGGGGATAATGACAACTTACGAGAGAGTTAACAGCTCTTGCAGGAATATAAATACAACAATGTAGGTTTACCATAGAAATAATAATTGGTGTCCACGTGAACATGAGACATCCTCGATAAGATTATGGATTAGGAGGCAATACGATCCAATGGATCCAGAAGACCGACATGTGACCAGTGTCCATCGTGGGTTCCGTCCGATTCCCATCCATGACATGTAGACGAGACCCCGACATCGTTCTTAACGTCTCTCTCTCTCTATGTCTATCTCTCTCTTGCTCACCCTCCTCTTACCTATCTATAACCTCTCCATCTATGTCTCTCTCCCAATATATATATGATAAATAGATAGATAGATCACAGATTCTGGTCTCCCTTTCTCCCCTTTCCTCCTATCTCTCACCACCACCCACATCCCCTCCTCCTTTGAGCATCATCACTGTAAAGGAGAAGGGAGGGAGGGAGGTGGGTGGTGCCAAGGCAGCGGCAATGGCAAGCGGGAGGGAGAATGGTCACGTGCATGAGAAGGAGGAGAGGAAGACAAGGAGGGTGACGGTGGTGGGGAGTGGCAACTGGGGGAGCGTCGCCTCCAAGCTCATTGCTTCCAACACCCTCCGCCTCCCCTCCTTTCATGGTAACGTCAACTCACTCATATGCATTTTTACCATTTATCTCATTCTGTTGAATCTGGAATCCAATTCTGTATCTTCCTAATAAATGGGTCATTGGATTTTCTTGAAGATTAATTGACTAAGTGGTGATTCAGAGGTAAAGTGAAAACTGGATTAATGTGATTTCCTGCAAATCCTCTCATTGTGATGTTAACCTGCAAGGTGGATTGTTCAATTACACAATCATAGTGAGGATCGATAGTTGCAATGATGAGCATACCGATCAGGCTACCAATTCTCATTATGATAATTACACAATCATAGGGAGGAGAGCATTAACCTTGGACTAGGAACACCTAGATTCAAGTTAATAGGGCTATTGGATACAAAGACTAAAATCCTTATCCAATTACAATAGTAATATGTCAAAAGGGCAGGAGAGATCTTTTGTTTCCACTCTTTCAGTTGATAACGGGGTCTCTCTATATAGAGCATTCGTAGAATAAGAGGATGAAAGTGACGGATGTCGCAAATCGCTACACGTCGAATAAGGAGAAGGTCGCTAACATTTTCTTCAAATCATGATATTCAGTAACAATTTATTGTATCAGGAAGGACATGATTAATCAATGCAAGGTATAGGCACAATGGATAGCAAGGATCATGCTTATACCAGAATAAGCAACACATTGCCCCCAGAATAAACAAGTGTTAGCATAAGAGTTATTGAATTTTTTGGACTACTTGATGTAATTCCGTCATCGATAAACACACTCATTGCACATGGTATGACAGTATTTGGTGTAGTTTTTCATGTGACATATATGTTAAAATCCGTATCACACATCCAAGGAAAATGTCTGTTTTAAACCTGATTTCTATTCAACCATTAGCAGTGATGTCTCATGATATCACGACTCCATATTTATTTACTCATACACCTACATGGCTACGCCCTCTAAGGTTCGTAGGGTCCAAGTTTTGTACCATGTACTATGTATTTCTGCTGTCGTGAATCCTTATCATATGGATGATGATCCGCCTATCCTCCTAGTTTTCTCCATTATGAGATTTTTAACGACTTAAAGGTTCCACATACGGTTGCTTGGTTGGTTGGCTTACATTAATCATCTCTCGATTTTTCATATCAAGATCTGTGGGCAAAACACAGATTCACAAATATACATGTGAAACGCCTTTTGATAGATGGCATATATTTTTGTCAGATGAAGTAAAGATGTGGGTGTATGAGGAGACATTACTTGGAGGTGAGAAACTCACAGAGGTCATCAACAGAAAAAATGTAATAAAATCCAACTTATGTGGCATCCTTTCAATTTAGTCGTCTTTGAGTTGTAACTTGTAAGTTTCGGTTACATGCTTTGATTCATCTTCTCAACCTGACAGGAAAATGTTAAGTACTTGCCCGGAATAAAGCTTGGAAAAAATGTGATTGCAGATCCGGATCTTGAGAGATCAGGTAAGAATTCTGTTTAGAAACAAGAAGTTCCGAATACTGAAAATAATCTCAAGACAAATGTGGCCAAAGTCCAAAGTAACTTGTACAGTTCTTTTTCAACAGAGGGTATAAGATTAATATAACTGTTCCCCGAGCGTCAAGATTGATTACGAGTCAGTTTTGGGATGTGAATCTTATCAATTTATCCAAGGCACAAAAAGATCCTATACAACATGGAACCATAAAGATCCCATATTTTTTTCAACTGTATTTTTTTACCTAAAATGGAGAGTCCCGTTGTAACTCGCATATAGTTCATTTGAATGTAAAAGAAAAGGATTCTTCTTGTAACGTCTCGGGCTTAGGTCCCCGATCCGTTATCGAGGAAAACTGACCCTGACAACTTGTTGGATATGGGCCCAGATGGACCCGTTGACAACCACCCAAAATGCTTAAGCCCAAGTTGTCAAGTAGTAATCCCCACCACTTATAAACTACACACACACTTCGTGAGTTTTAGGTATGGTACTATGTTTGGGGTTGGGGTGTTACAACATCCCCCACTTATATTCGCAACGTCTTCGTTGCGACATGGCCCATCACTTCTTCCCAAAGATAGTGGCGGCTGCACACTCCGGGTAGCCATTTCCTCCAACCTCTTTGTAGGAGCGGCTCCACCTCTCGGGTAGCCCTTTCCACTATCAGAGAGAATTTGGCTCTGGTACCATTTGTAACGTCCCGGGCTTAGGTCCCCGGTCCGTTATCGAGGAAAACTGACCCTGACAACTTGTTGAATACGGGCTCAGATGGACCCGTTGACAACCACCCAAAATGCTTAAGCCCAAGTTGTCAAGTAGTAATCCCCACCACTTATAAACCATACCCACACTTCGTGAGTTTTAGGTATGGTACTATGTTTGGGGTTGGGGTGTTACACTTCTGGTGTTACAGAGGACTTCCACTTAATTTTTTCATTGGATATTATCACTAAGATATTCATTTATTAGAAGAACAAAAAGAGAAATAAGAGGATCTGTTACCGTACATGAATTTCCATTGAATATTTCGACTTTGTTCTCTATTACAGAACATAATTTAGGTGGAAGTACTGTTTTAAATTTACTTTAAAAACGAAAAAAATGCAGTGAAGGATGCAGACATGTTGGTATTTGTGATGCCGCATCAGTTTGTAGAAGGGATATGTAAGAGACTGGTCGGGAAGATAAGAAAAGACGTGGAGGCCATCTCCCTCATCAAGGGAATGGAGGTCAAGATGGAGGGCCCGTGCATGATTTCCAGGCTCATCTCTGAAATTCTCAACGTAAACTGTTGCGTCCTCATGGGAGCAAACATTGCCAATGAGGTACGATTTCTCCGATTTTATATCTAGATCAAAATTGTTCTATCTGATCTTAGTTTATCCTTCTTTCTTTTGTGGTGATTAAATGTACAGATTGCAGTGGGGAAGTTCAGTGAAGCAACAGTTGGATATAAGGGGGATCGAGCAATTGCACAAAGATGGGTGGAACTGTTCACCACCCCGTATTTTCTCGTATGTCCGGTAGGTCCAAATTGGTTGCTTATCCATTTGATTATCTACATAACTCGTGATTCCCTTTTAAATCATTTCATATCAACCCAAATTTATTTCCCTTTTCTTATCATTTTTTCAAAGAAAAGTTTCTAAGTGTGTGTGTGTATTCAATAGAAGAGAATGATCTCAACAGGATGCTGCAAAATAAACAGAATTCTCTCTCAACATTTAGATATAGCTCGATTCAACTTCAAATGCAGGAAGGATAACTTCAATACATTCTATGTGCTATGTTCAAGATTTTTTTTGAGGAAATGTTATCTGAATCTTTATAAGAGTAGCTTTAAAAGCCACTGCATGAACAGGTACAAGACATTGAGGGTGTGGAACTATGTGGAACACTGAAAAATGTGGTGGCCATAGCAGCAGGTGATTTGGAAATACCTTTCTTTCAGTAGTGGAATGAAACCACACAGGTTAAATATAGTTGCAAAAACTGCAGGTCTTGTTGATGGATTGGACATGGGAAATAACACCAAGGTATTAAAAAGTAAGAAAGAGTTTAAAAAGACTGATATTCCGTGATTAACTTCTAACTGCGATTATATCAGGCGGCTATTATGAGGATTGGCTTGAGAGAAATGAAGGCCTTCTCGAAGCTCATGTTCCCCTCTGTCAAAGACAACACATTCTTTGAAAGCTGTGGTGTTGCCGACCTCATTACCACATGTCGTAAGAAAGCTGCATGCATTCTCACTTTCACTTGTTAGTAGATATTGCAGTAGTTTCGGGTCTAAATGCATCCTAACATATCGAGATTTTTTAATCTGAATTCCAGTTGATATGATCATAGTTGTTCATATCCCTACTATATCAACACCCATGGTACATATGAAATCAAATTATTTTTTCTTTTCGCAACATTATATACTTTATTTATGACATCTCACCTAGGAAGCAATATTCCATGCATTTACATATACATAAGACATTCACATCAATATCCATATCGGTATCTGAAATTTTAAAAACGGGCATGAAGATGCGATGTTTTCGCCCTGAATAGTAATGCTTGAAAAAAGCATCACTTCGCCTGCTGATATACCTGTTTTATTGATAAATGATGGCAGTCGGAGGAAGAAACAGAAAGGTTGCAGAAGCTTTTGCAAGGAATGGCGGGAAAAGGTATTCACTAAGTTGTTACCCCTTTTAGCACATATTGTTTTCGACGAAAATAACATCAGAACACTTAAACGAAGTGGAACATATCTGATACTATCTAGTATCCATTATTTTTTTTCTGAAAATAACCCTTTTCTGAAGTTTCTAATGATTCTCCTTGAATTAAAGTACTTTAACATGCCATAGAGCGGTAAATGTATTCAATTATCTCTACAAAGTATAAACCACTGTAATCTTGTTGATTATTCTATCCCCTATTCCTATGATTTTAATTTTTTTCTGAACAATGAGACAACTCCCTGCATCACTGTAAATCCTCAACATCTTAATTTCTTTCATATGTCTTCTACTTCAAGATCCCTAAACTTTCACTAACAAACAAATAACTTATTTGACTTCAAAAATGCACAAAGATAGTAATTAGAAAATGAGTGAATTACCTAGATTTTCACCCAATAACAATCTGATGCCTATACTTTCATGAATATCGATATAGTATTCAAACTGACTACTCAAGGAAAATTTGGTGCTCGTGAAAATTTTCTTTATTTATAATGCAAAAAATTGTAAAATGTCGATGGCTGCAGCGCTTTCTATTTATAAAACACAAATATGTATCCCCTTTTAAACACTTGATCAATCTAGAACCTCGTCACATTCATTCATTCCCCTTCCCATTTAATAGTAATTTGATGTCCTGATGACTTTGTCATTACTGTAAAAGCATATTCTTTCTGGTTGTACATGTGAAAACATATTCTTTCTTTTATTTCAAAAAAAAATCTTGTAAAATGTTAAACCTCTCCCATTGTCATCTTGATCATGCTATCATTACACACTACATATGTGTTAAACTGCTTCTAGGTTGAGCAAATAGAACTAAACATTGCTGAGTACAACTAACCATCCTAAATTTGACTCCTCTTCTCTGAAGTGTGACAACAAGTGTCTCTCCCATAAACTAAGGGACTCCTCTTACCTGAGGTAAAATAGCATATAATTTTCTTCTCCATCTCATTCTTCTTTTTCTTTTTCACATCTTGGGCCATCAACAATTTTTTGCTCCTTGTAATAATGAAAGCAAATGACTGGATTCTTTGACTAGGATTGACCTCTAATCCTCGTCTCGCTTGATACAAAATGTTTGTTTTATGTTAACAGCACATGACCTTCATTTTTTGTCATCTTATCTCACGATCTCTATCAATACTCATTCATAAGCATCATAGTAACAGTCTTATCCAACGCGATGGTTGTTTTTCCATAGAGGAACATTGTCATAATGTTATCATAAAAAGATGCAATAGTTATTATTAGAAAATAAACATGCGGATGCGAACATGGAAAAATATAAAGAACAAGAAGAACAACGGGATTTAATGTGGAACCCTACTCCGTGAGGAGCGGGATGAAACCACGGGAGAAGCCCTCAAAGGGGTGTGTTATGCATTGCACTTTCTCTCATCTGTTACAGGAGGTTTGGGGCTCCTTATATAGCCTCCACAGAGCCTCCAAGTCCCACTGTTGGACAATGTGGGACTAAACACTTGGATGGGGTAAATGGATCCTGGAGGTATCCATTTACCCATCTACAACTCAATAGGCGCATAACCAAATACTCCAACACTCCCCCTCAAGCTGGAGCATGCAATGCTCAGCTTGGACAAACATAAAGAAACTCAACTCAACGCTACAAGACACTACGGACAATATCAACCCAACGCGCACAACTGCTGCTGTCGAGGACGTTGCTTCTCATGCCGTGCAGGTGAGGAGGACGAGCGGGCTGGAGTGTGAGTCAACTGAAGACTCGGAATCTGACCATCGAGTCTGAAACTGTGCCTGAAGTCTCCTCGTCGGAGAACTGGGTCTCTCCCATCTGGCTCAGAGAATGATACTCTACTCCGGAGTATCTATGATACCACATGAAAAACCTTGCCCTCAATGGCAAAGCGAATGGTCCTCTGCTCTGGAGTCCCTATGGCTCACATGAAAACTCTGGCCTGACAACAAAAAGAATGATGGGGACCACGAAACTGAAGACTGCACACTCGTGCATGTATGAAAACTGACTCGGAACACCAATCGTCGAGTCTGAATATCCGTTGTAGAGTCTAAACAATATCTGGCTGGTCTGAGGAATCTGCAATCTGGAGAAGACCTGTGACTCTACATATATACTCCCCCTTTCTTCCATACTGGTCGGTATGAAGACATTTGTTGACCAAGTTGGGAGAAGACAAGATAATACATAGAATGTGGGGAATAAAACATTACTTAGCCGATAATAGTATTTTTTAGGCTTTTTCATGGCTATTTCCATTTTTTTAATAGCCGTGACAATTTTTTTTCGAAACACATTTTTTTGTCAAATATGCGTACGACTTTTTTTTATTGTACACGCCTTTTCTCTCTCTCTCTCTTTTGCACAATTTTTTTTGAAAAAAACCTCGACCCTCCTCTCTTTTTTCAATTGGCGCCTCACTTCCTCTTTTTTTGCAATTTTTTTCGCAAAATACGTATGGCTTTTTTTCTTCTCTAATTGTACGTGCCTCTTTTTCGCTTTTTTTTACAAAATATATCGGCCAAAGTGGGCCCCCAACTCTTCTCACACCCTCCTTTTTTAAAGAGGCAATCGAGCCCCCACATTTCCTCTGTACGTGACCAGGGTTCCCACGATTGGGAACCTCTTCGAATCGCAACCCCACGATTGGGAGGGCACCGTCGCCAAGACCTGTGCGTCGCCAGGGACCTGTGCGCTGCCAAGACCTGTGCTCTGCCAGGGGTTGCGTACCATCGTGAGGGGATAGGGGCCTAGGAGCCTGGAGATGGCTCCGCCTGGGAGCCTGGCGCGCCAGGGCGGTGTCGCCTTGGACGAGGAGGCATGTTGCGCCGTCGCACGAGAGAGGAGAAGTGAGGCTCCGCCAGGGATGCTTCTGGTCTCCGCCAGGGATGCTTCTGGAGACTTTTCAGACTATAGGAGAGATGACGCGTGTTTGTGGAGGCGCCACCTGATGCGCCTGGATGCCTGGGGCGCCAGAAGGGGTTGCGCGCGATGCTTCGGATTCCAGTGAGGGAACCCTTAGGTTTCCCGAGATGCTTCCCGTTCCAGGAGTATCAAGATGCCGTCGCCTGCGGCTTGAAGATGGTGCAAGGCCTGGAGAGAAGATCTTTACAAACAAATCTAGGGTTTCAGAAAACCCTAGAATAAGAACTTTTGACCAATAATAATCTTCAATAAAATAATCTTCACGAACAACAATCGAATATCGAATAAATAAACACAAAATCCTCGAAAATCAAACCCGCTCTGATACCATGTTAGAAAATGAACATGCGGAAGCGAACATGGAAAAATATAAAGAACAAGAAGAACAACGGGATTTAACGTGGAACCCTACTCCGTGAGGAGCGGGATGAAACCACGGGAGAAGCCCTCAAAGGGGCGTGTTATGCATTGCACTTTCTCTCATCTGTTACAGGAGGTCTGTGGCTCCTTATATAGCCTCCACAGAGCCTCCAAGTCCCACTGCTGGACAATGTGGGACTAAACACTTGGATGGGGTAAATGGATCCTGGAGGTATCCATTTACCCATCTACAACTCAATAGGCGCATAACCAAATACTCCAACAGTTATTGTTGGGAAAAATAAAGAGCATGTTTATTCTATCAGCCGTAGGCTCTCTTATATAGGAGAGTAGCCTATGGTTAAATTACATAAAGAGAACGGCAGGAACATGAAATAACTAAGAAATACATAATTGAATAATATATGTTAACACTCCCCCTCAAGATGGAGCATAGATATCAATCATGCTCAGCTTGGATGCACACTTCTGG
Organism: Ottelia alismoides; assembly: GCA_037367405.1. Lineage (NCBI taxonomy): Eukaryota > Viridiplantae > Streptophyta > Magnoliopsida > Alismatales > Hydrocharitaceae > Ottelia > Ottelia alismoides. The sequence continues at coordinate 390,396 of JAZKJV010006783.1, read as the reverse complement.
AACGGGCCTCGTAGTAATGCCTTGGTGAAGATATCTGCAGTTTGATTCTCTGAACTGATATGGGATGTAGCAATGAATCCCTTCTGGATCATATCACGTATAAAGTGACAGTCAACTTCAATGTGCTTGGTTCGTTCATGGAATGCTGGATTGTTTGCAATAAACAAAGCTGCCTGATTGTCACATTCTAATGCCATAGGAAGTGGAACATCTATATGTAAATCTGTAAGCACAGCCTTTACCCACATCATTTCTGTGCTAAACTGGGCCATAGCCCTATATTCAGACTCAGCACTAGACCGCGCTACCACGGTTTGCTTCTTGCTCTTCCATGAGATTAGGGAATCTCCAATGTATACAGCAAACCCCGACGTAGATTTTCTGTCCTTGGGACACCCTGCATAGTCTGCATTTGCACAAGCTGAGATAGAGATCGCTTTACCCTTCTTGAACAGCAAACCTGCACCTGGAGAAGACTTAAGGTATCTGAGTATCATGTGTATGGCATCCATATGAACCTGGCGTGGTTGCTCCATGAACTGGCTCACTCGACTCACTGCAAAGGATATGTCGGGCCTAGTGATAGTGACATACAGAAGTTTGCCCACCAGTTCTCTGTATCTTCTCTTATCCACCTCCTCCATATCATCATCATATAGCTTCATATTAGGGTCCATTGGTGTGGTAGCAGGTCGGCAACCAAGCATTCTTGTTTCACTCAACAGGTCAGTAGCATACTTTCTCTGAGACATTACTAGCCCATACGGATTTCTGGCGAACTCCAACCCTAGAAAATATCTAAGAACTCCAAGGTCCTTAGTAACAAATTCACGCCCCAGCATCTCTTTTGCCTCCTTTATTCCTTGTACATCATCACCTGTAATTAAGATGTCATCTAGACCATGATTGCAATGGTGCCTCTCGAAGTCTTTTGTACAAACAAGGAATGATCAGCATTAGAACGTTTGTATCCCTGTTTTTTAAAGAGGTCTGAGAGGTTCTGAAACCACGCTCTGGGGCTCTGTTTAAGGCCATAGATAGCCTTATGAAGTCTACACACCTTGGAACACTCCCCCTCAACAGCAAACCCAGGTGGCTGTTGCAAGTAGACTTCCTCCTGGAGATCACCGTATAAGAATGCATTCTTGACGTCCAACTGATACAGAGGCCACTCACGAGTAACCGCAACTGATAGCAAGATCCGTAGAGTAGAATGGCGGGCCACTGGTGAAAATGTATCAAGGTAGTCCACCCTGTATGTTTGTGTAAAGCCACGAGCAACAAGGCGAGCCTTGTACCTGTCAATACTGTCATCCGCATTCTGCTTGATTGTAAATACCTACTTGCAGCTCACAAGTGACACATCAGCAGGTATAGGAACCAAACTCCACGTTCCTCTAGACTGGAGTGCTGCCATTTCTTCCTCCATCGCTAGACACCATCTACTATCCTTCAGAGCGTCTTGGTAACTCCTTGGAATATCTACAGCTGACAAGGCGACTACAAAGTTCCTGAAATCTCCAGATAGTCATTCAAATGACACAGAAGCTGCCAAAGGATATGAGGCGCAGCTCCGCTTCGACTTGTTCATAGCAATAGGAACATCTAAGTCAGTTGTGTCCTCGTCTGTCCTCTGTAACACATCCTGCTCAGAAACATCATTAGATCCATCAATAGTAATATCTTCAGAACATACCTCAAGCGAGCTAGGTGATGAGTCATGACCATGAGCTGGAGCAGGCCTACGGGTATAATGAAATGGTAGTGGTGAAACAGGTATAGTAATAGGAGGTGCAGATGATGATAAAGGAGCTGCTGCTGCTGGTGGTGGTGGTGGTGGTAATGGTGGTGGTGGTGGTGTCACATAGATGGCATCGGTAGTAGCTGCAGGTATCAACTGATCACCTGAGGATGAAAAATACATTACGGATTCAAAAAATGTAACATCTGCACTAACAAGATACCGCCTGCGCAATGGATCATAGCACTTGTACCCCTTCTGAGTTCTGGAGTACCCAACAAACACACACTTGACAGCCCTAGGAGAGAGCTTGTCCGTACCGGGAGACAACTGGTGGACAAAGGCAACCGAACCAAACACACGAGTAAGGGAAAATAGAGTTTTACCAGGGAAGATAAGGGAGAAAGGAATCTTTTCGCCTAGAACAGATGACGGCATACGATTGATTAGGTAACATGTTGTAAGAACCGCGTCACCCCAGTAAGAATAAGGAACATGGCTCTGTATAAGAAGTGACCTGGTGACATCTAGTAAGTGGTGATGTTTCCTTTCAGCGATCCCATTTTGTTAGGAGGTATAGGCACAGGATGTCTGGTGGATAATCCCTTGGGAAGAGAAATAATTGGCTAGGACATGAGTACACAATTCCAGGGCATTGTCACTTCTCACAATTTTAACAGATGTGGAGAAAACATTACGAATCTCATTAAGAAAATTGATAATAATATTTCCTGCTTCAGATTTATTCTTTAACAAAAATACCCATGACACACGAGAGAAGTCATCCACAATAACTATATAAAACATGTGTCCCTGATGGTCAGGAATACGACTCGGACCCCAGATATCAATATGAAATAACTCAAACTTGGAGGTACTACTCCGACACTGACGACTGGGAAAGGTAGACCGATGATGCTTTCCCAACTGACGCGCCTCACATTGGATAGATGTGTGAGGTAAAACCTGGGGTAACACACGACGCAACTTCTGAAGAGTCAGATGTCCAAAGCGCAGATGCCATAATAGAGAAGAGACAGGTCCAGTAGGTAGAGATGAGGTTTTAGCAAAGGAAGTCTAGCATAGGCGATATAGGCCTCCTTGCTCATAGCCACGCCCAATCACGTTGCCCGTAAGGATGTCCTGAAAAACAAGAGAAGATGGATCAAAAATCGCCCGACATTGTAAGTCCTTTGTAATTTGGTTGATAGATAATAAATTCATTGAAAAATCAGGTGCATGTAACACATTCTTGAGCTGCATCGATGGTGTCAGTCTAGTCTCTCCCTGACCAGTAATCGGGGAATGTGTGCCATTAGCAATGACCACTGTTCGACCTGGGGGGGATCTGTCTGTATCCTGTAAGTAGACTTTGATCGCCACATTAGGTGATGTGTAGCGCCAGAGTCCATAATCGAAGCTAAAGTATCTGATCCACTACTAGTAAATACATGTGTGTTACCTGATGTACTGGCAGAAGCAGAAGCGGATGTAGCAACATCAGGATGGCTCTCAGGAGTGGATGCTGGATGAGATGGAGGAATAATGCCCCTTAGACGGGCAACAAGATCATCAAAGTGCTGATCCAAAGAAGCAGCAGATGGAGGCTCTATCTGCTCAGCGACTCGTGCAGATGCAGGGAAACCATGCTTAGAGTAGCATGTGTCTTCAGTATGTCCGGTGCGATGACAGTAGGTACACGTTGGCCGAGTACGGCCTCCTCTACCACGAGGGCCACGGCCGCGTGTATGATGGTGACTTCCACGACCTCGGTTGGCAGCCATGGCTGAAGCAGTCTGATTCGTCGTCGTAGATCGAACATTGATCCGGCTCAACCTGTGGAAGGCTTCCTCCATAGGAGGAATAGTAGAGTCTGCTAAGATCTGAGACCGTGCTGCCTCATACTCAGGATCAAGGGCAGCGAGAAAAACTCCTACTATAGTGGCATTCCGGTAGGACTTCTGTTGCTCTGGTGTAGCTGTCAGGGGCATAAAGCTATACAGCTTCTCGAACATCCCTCTCAAGGATGTGTACAATGAGTGTAGAAGACGTCCATTCTTCTTAATAGTGAATATGTCATGCTGGAGTTGCAGAATCTTTGTCTCATTCTTCGCTTGAGAATATGTGGCGGCTAGAATATCCCACATATCTTTGGTTGTGGGCTGATGAAGAATATCATTGGCAATCTCGATTGTCAGAGTTCCGGATAGTCATACTTTGGCATATGCATCATCTGCCTCCCACGAGGCATTGACTCAAGTCTTCTCAGCAGGCTCTTCTTCAGTAAGAATATGTTTCTTACCGGTTGACTTCATCATACTCATGAACTGCATCGCCTACAGTTCATAGTTCAAACCATCCATCTTCACAATCGGCGATGGACCTCGGAATGCGCCTATAGATGGGATATCTGCCTTGCTTTCAGACATACTTGTAACCAAAGACTGGACTGGTAGACTGAGAATAGGATCGTCTACACGGACATAGATGAGTTTAGTTGCAGGTGTAGACTTCACGCAACTAAGCCCATTCCTTTGGAGGTGTGCATGCTAGACCTTCGTATGCGGATGGTTTACTGTTTAAGGACGCACAACACTGAGCGCACGCGAGCGGCGCGCAAGGAGCACGCTGGAAGTCCGCGCGAGAAGGCCCACAACGAAGCGCACACCGGAGACGCGCTAGATGCGCACTGGATAGCGTTGATGCGCTAGATGCGCACTGGAGTGCACGTGATGCGCTAGACCACGATGTGCGCTTGGCGTGCAGATGCGCTACGTAGCAGAGGCACAGTGCAGCGCAGCAGATGCGCGGCCCAGCACAGCGCGGCGCAGCAGAGGGAGGGCACCGCGATGCGCGATGCGCTCACGGAGAGTCACGCAAAGCTCAGGAGCACAGGGCGCTGGCTGGCGACGCGTAGGAGGCTGAGGTGCACCGCCGGCGGCGCGCGGAGAGAGGCTCGACGGTGGGGTTTAGGGTTAGGGTTTCAAGAACTCCAGTCTAGGACCGTCGCTCTGATACCATGTTGGGAAAAATAAAGAGCATGTTTATTCCATCAGCCCTAGGCCCTCTTATATAGGAGAGTAGCCTATGGGTAAATTACATAAAGAGCACGGCAGGAACTGGAAATAACTAAGAAATACATAATTGAATAATATATGTTAACAGTTATCAACAAGATTTTCTTGCACTCCTTGAAGAGTGGCTCTTCTGCCTAGGTCTTATTTTTAAGTGTAAGCATATCCTTAAATTTTCGTCGAACTCATCAATTGTCATCTAGTTCATGTCACTGTTGAAGGGAATAAGCAAGATGAATTCAATCAAACCCTAGAGCTCTCTTATATAGAAGAAAAGCTCTATGGGTAAATTACAGAAACAGGACAATTAAAACTAAAATAACATAATTATTCTAACACTCCCCCTCAAGCTGGAGCATATATATCTAACATGCTCAGCTTGGAACAACATAGATGAAAAGGACCTCTAGCAAGAGCCTTGGTGAACATGTCTGCAATCTGCTCTCCTGATGATACATAAGAAGTCGAAATAAGCCCCTTTTGAATCAAGTCCCGTGTATAATGACAATCCACTTCAATGTGCTTTGTCCTTTCATGGAAGGCTGGATTATTGGCTATAAACAAGGCTGCATGATTATCACATTTAAGATGCATAGGAAGAGGTACTTCAATAGTTAAATCAGTCAAAACAGATTTGACCCACATCATCTCAGCACTACCTTGGGCCATTGCCCTATATTCTGACTCTGCTCTGGATCGAGCCACGACAGTTTGTTTCTTACTTTTCCAAGCTACTGGTGAGCTGCCAACAAATACAATAAAGCCTGAAGTAGACTTTCTATCATTAGGGCACCCAGCATAGTCTACATCAGCACAACCTGTGACAGATATAGAGGTATCTTTTCTAAACAGAAGACCAGCACCTGAAGATGACTTCAGATATCTCAAGATCATAAAAACAGCATTCATGTGAGCCTGTCTGGGTTGCTCCATAAATTGACTTACCCTACTAACAGCAAAGAATATATCTGGTCGGGTAATAGTGACATACAACAACTTCCCCACGAGCTCTCTATATCGTCTCTTGTCCACCTCCTCAGAGTCAGCATCATAAAGTTTAACATTAGGATCCATAGGAGTAGTAGTTGGTCTACATCCTGTCATTCCTGTCTCAGATAACAGATCAGTAACATACTTCCTTTGTGTCATTACCATGCCTTGCTCATTTCGTGCAAACTCCAATCCCAAAAAGTAACGAAGTGTACCCAGATCCTTCGTAACAAACTGCTCACTAAGAAAATCCTTGGCTGCTTGAATGCCCTGCTCATTACTACCAGTGATAACAATATCATAAACATATACTAAGATGATCACAATACCTCGCTGGTCTCTCTTTACAAAGAGAGTATGATCTGCTGTAGATCTGGCGAAGCCCTTTTGTTCAATCAACTCCGAGAGCTTCTGAAACCAAGCCCGTGGACTCTGCTTCAGGCCATATATGGCCTTATGAAGACGGCACACCATACTGGACTCCCCCTCAGCAGCAAACCCTGGTGGCTGCTGCATATAGACCTCTTCCTGCAAGTCACCATACAAGAAAGCGTTCTTGACATCTAACTGAAACAGGGGCCAGTCACGGACAACAGCAACTGCAATGAGAATCCGTAAGGTAGAATGACGTGCTACTGGAGAAAACGTCTCCTGATAGTCCACCCCATATGTTTGGATGAACCCACGAGCAACCAACCTGGCTTTGTATCTATCAACCGTACCATCAGCCCGATGCTTAACAGTAAAAATCCATTTGCTTCCGACTATTGACGCACCTAGTGGAGGATGCACAATACTCCACGTACCACATGACTGCAACGCCGCCATCTCCTCTTCCATAGCTAAACACCACGGACTGCTCTGTAGGGCCTCCTGATAAGACCGTGGGATGTCTACTGCCGATAACCCAACAACAAACTGGTGAAAGTCCGGGGACAAACGCTCCAACGAAGCCTGAGATCCAAAATCCATCCCATATTTGGGATTCATCGTCCGCGCACGCTTCTGTCGTCTATGAGCAATAGGGATATGGAGGTCATCAACTGGAGGAGTGAAAGTACCATCAGTACCCTGTATATCCATCTGCACATGCAAATCACTTGTGCCATCAGTAGAACTCAAATGATCAGTACATACCTCGGGCATGCTGGATGATGGAGGAGGCATATGAGCAGAGGGCCGACGCTGATAGACCTGAGGATAAAAAATAGTAGCTGGTGGTGGCGGTGGTGGTGGTGGAGTAGGCTGTGGTGGTGGTGGAGTAGGTTGTGGTGGTGGAGTAGAGCATGGAACAGATGGCGGAGGAGGAGGCACATAGATATCGTCTCCTTCCTCTGAGTGAGTGAGTCTGTCACCTGTAGGAGAAAAATACATAATGGACTCAAAGAAGGTGACATCTGCACTGACATAGTACCTTCGTCTAACTGGATCAAAACACCGATATCCCTTCTGGGTTTTGGAATAACCCACAAAAACGCATTTGACAGCTCTAGGAGAGAGCTTGTCAAGACCAGGAGAAAAGCAATAAACAAACGCAACAGACCCAAAAACACGTGGTGTTAGGGAGAAAAGATCCTTCTCGGGAAACGCAGTCAAGAACGGAATCTTCTCCCCTCACTGACGAAGGCATACGGTTAACAAGATAGCAGGCAGTTAGAACCGCATCCCCCCAATAGGAGTGAGGGGCACGGCTCTGAATCAAAAGGGTTCTGGTAATATCCAACAAATGACGATGTTTCCTTTCAGCCACCCCATTCTGTTGGGAGGTATATGCACAAGACGTCTGATGCACAATCCCATGAGACATAAGGAATTTAGAAAGTTGAGTACTACACAATTCTAGAGCATTGTCAGACCGTATGAACTTCACTACAGCAGAGAAAATATTTTTTATTTCAATAATGAAAGACTGAATAACATGTCCACCATCAGACTTATTTTTAAGCAAAAAGACCCAAGATAACCTAGAAAAGTCATCGACAGCAACAAGATAAAACCTGTGCCCCTGAAGATCAGGGACACGACTGGGACTCCAAATATCAAAATGAAGTAACTCAAACAGACCATGACGACTTGGACCTAGACGACTCTGAAATGACGACCGGTGATGTTTTCCGAGCTGACACGCCTCGCATTGAAAAGTAAACCTGGGAGAAATCTGTGGAAGGATATGGACCATCTTTTGCAACGGAAGATGACCAAAGCGGAGATGCCATGTGTAAGGAGAGACAGATCCAACACTCACAGAAGAGACACCAGCATAAGGAGACTGCACCAGTCTGTAGAGACCCCCTTGCTCACGGCCAGTTCCAATCACTCTGCCCGTTAGGATGTCCTGAAACACAAGAGCAGATGGGTCAAATATGGCACGACAATGTAAATCTTTAGTGATTTGACTAATCGACAGTAAATTCATTGAAAAATCTGGAGCATAGAGAACATTCTGAAGCTGTATCGCAGGGGTCAACTGCACCTCCCCCTGACCAGTAATGGGAGAGTGTGTCCCCTCAGCTATCACCACAGAACGGCCTGTCTGAGTTGCATTGAAACCATCCAATTGATTTTTATCACCACATAAATGGTGAGATGTTCCTGAATCCATGATCCATTCTGCTAGATCTGCTCTGTAACAACTAGTAAGAGCATATGTTGTACCTGACGTGGATGCCGATGCTGAACCGACTATCTCTGTAGATCCTGAAGTACTTGCTGGCCCCTGACTAGGCATGATCTCTCTAAGTCGCGCCACTAACTCCTCAAACCTCTGATCCGGGTCATTGGAAGGACCCTATTCCTGCTGAGTCTGCTCCGCCACACGTGCTGTAGTAGTAGGAAATCCATGCTTAGAATAGAATGTTTCCTCAGTGTGTCTAGTCCTGCGACAGTAAGTGCACGGCTGACGAGGAGGTCTGTTACCTCCTCCTCTGCCACGACCACCTCTACCTCGAAACTGTGGATATCCTCCCCTGCCACGAGACGCTGCCATGGCTGAGAGCGTATGAGCTCCACCATGAGATATGGAGAGTCTACTCAGCCTGCGATAAGCCTCTTCCATAGGAGGTATGGTGGCCTCTGTAAGAATCTGCGCTATGGCGGCATCATACTCCTGATCAAGGGCTGCTAGAAATACTCCTGTCATCACTGAGTCCCTGTATGCCTTTAGCTGTTCTGGTGTGGCTGTCAACGGAATGTACCCGTGTAGCTTCTCAAACATACCCCTCACAGAGGTGTACAGGGTATGAAGAGGACGCTCGTTCTGCTTCGAGGTGAAAATGGCATGCTGGAGTTGTAAGATCTTGGACTCGTTCTTCGCCGGAGAATAAGTGGTAGCTAAGATGTCCCACATGGCCTTCGCAGTGGGTTGACTCAGAATGTCGTTGGTTATCTCCATGGATACAGTACCCGATAACCATACACGTGCATAGGCATCGTCAGCCTCCCATGAGGCGTTAACCCCAGTCTTCTCAACAGGTTCCTCTTGCGTGAGGATGTGCTTCTTGCCATTGCATTGCATAAGACTCATGAACTGCATGGCCCACAATTCATAGTTCGTGCCGTCCATTTTCACAACGGGTGCTGGACCTTTAAAGGAACCCAGAGACGGAAGATCTACCTTGTTGTCTGACATGATGACAACAATATTCTGCAACTGGGGTTACACGACTAGACCGTGATGTCTACGTGAACATCTATGAAGGTCGTTGTGGACGTAGATTCAAACCACAACGCCCTCCATACCTTGAGCGTTTCTCTGACTAGTGCGTCTACTGTGAGCCGGTGGGACTACAACCCAAACACGCGCACCTGACGCACGTGTATGGCTCGCGCCGACAGAAGATGTCGCGCACTGAAGATGACGCGCGCGCAAAGCAGGGCCACGCGCAGAGGGGCTCACGCAAACCACGCGCAGAGGGGCTCACGCAAACCACGCGCAGAGGGGCTCACGCGCAAATGGGCGTTGTGCGCAGGAGAGGCGCCAGAGGAGGTCGCGCGGTGTTCAGCACACGCAGCGGGGAGCCTGACGAAGCGCGAGAGCCTGGTGCGCAGGGATGCCGCCAGAGGGGGTCGCGCGGTGTTCAACACGCGCAGGCGGGGCGCGAGAGCCTGAGGCACGCCGCCGCCGCGACCTCAGAAGACGCGTGTACGTACACGCGGTGGAAGAGGCGGCGGCGCCGATCGGAGGAGAGAGAGGAGAGGCCGGCGGGTGGGGTAGGGTAGGGATAGGGTTTTGAGAACTCCGATCTAGGACCGTCGCTCTGATACCATGTTAAAGGGAATAAGCAAGATGAATTCAATCAAACCCTAGAGCTCTCTTATATAGGAGAAAAGCTCTATGGGTAAATTAGAGAAACAGGACAATTAAAACTAAAATAACATAATTATTCTAACAGTCACCATAATCATCCTTAAACCATACAGCTTCTTCAACAATATGTTTGTCAAATTTAGACTTTTACCATCTCTTGATCTTCTTCCAGATCTTAATCAGATCATCTAGATTTATGACTGGAATATTGTCAACAACGGATTTCTTGTACTTCATGACAGGTTTCTCCTCTCTTAACAACCTTAATTCTCCATCGATTATAGCCGTGTATTTTTTTCTAGAGAGATTTCACAAGTCCCTCTCATGAGAATATTCTTAACTTGTTTCTACCACTAGGTAAATTCATTCTTCTCATTTAAGATCTACATGGAGAATGATTATCCTTTGAGGTGATCTTTACCATCATATCCATGTCTCACACGGTCTTTTTCTATACAAATAATCCGATTGCTTTTAGTCAAATTAGATTGTTATTAATCATATTGAAAATAATGAAAATTTTCTACACAAATAATCCAATTACTCCTACTTAGATTAGATTGTTAATAGTCATAGAAAATGATGAAATCCAAGATTATACTGAAAAAGTAGTAGTGTTCATGGAATTGGCTGCTCATGCCGCATATGCGATCGTATATACCAATGCAGCATGCAGACTGAACCGATTTTATAAATCGGTGCATTATGCGCTCTAAGCGCATATGCAGCCCGCATATCCTGCATATGCTCCGCATACTGCTCTAACAGCTTGGTGGCTCAGCCTTCAACAACTCCAACTCTCCAATCCACTCATTCTAGTGCTTACCTCCGCAGCTTCGCCTCTTCCTCCATTCAGCTATAAGAATATGCAATGCATTTTTATACAATTGCAATGTATCATGTCATTATATATATGCAATATTTTATGTTTTGTTCATGTATTGTTTTCATGAGTAAATGCAATGTTTCGTCTAATATTTTAATATATGTCAATCGAGGTTTTGTTGATGTATTGCAAATATGCATGTATGTGTATTGAAGTTTTGTTATTATGAATCATCTAATATGTAAAAGTTTTTTTGGCTAAATATTTTTTATTATTAAATGTTAGGTAATTAATGGCATCTACTCAGCCATCTAACGTGAACCATTTTTTTCTTAGTACTTCTTTAACTCCACTTTGATATATAAATTCAGTAGTAATATTATTTATATATTTATTTATTTTAAATTAGAAAGTAGAAAATCACACAGAATCGCATATACCATGATTATGCCCCCGCATACCGCTTACTCAGTATTCGGTGACTTGTCCGAACGCATATGTGTACTGCTTTCCTAAACCTTGAAAAATAGAGTTAAATCCTTCGATTCATACCATCTAACTCGTTCAAAGTAAAACCTTACCAATCCCTTCCATATCCATGAATATCCTCAATCGGACTTTAGATGTTCTCAACATCAATAATTTACTATAATTGTTTGTAGAATGAGAAGAATTGGATGTCTTATTATTGTATCCTATGCCTCTTTATATATGTGTGTGTAGAGGCCAGAGCAAAAATAGTAAAATAGTAAAAAGCGCTAAATACGAAATAGGAATAATACCATTTAAGTTTACAATAAGTAATATCAATCATCTTCTCAATCATATCAATCATCTTCTCAATAATATCCTCTAACACTCTCCCTCCAGATGGAGCATATATGGCAATCATGCTCAGCTTGCTGCAGCAACGTCCAAACTGGGGACGTCGTAGATGATTGATGAAAACATCTGCAATTTGATCCTCGAAGTAACTGCTATAGTCGGTAACAACCCCCTCTGAACGAGATCTAAAGTGAAGTGACAATCAATCTCAACATGCTTTGTATGCTCATGAAACATGGGGTTGTTTGTAATATATATGGCGGCTCGATTGTCACATCTAAGCTCCATCATTCGAGGGTCAGAAATATGTATGTCAGTCAAAATTGTCCTAATCCACACCAATTCAGCAAGAACATGGGCCATTGCCCAATACTCACTCCTAGCACTGGAGCGAGAAACTACATCTAGTTTTTTTGCTTCTCCATGTAATCATATTATCTCCCATATAAGTGCATAACTTGGTAGTTGACATTCTGTCAACCAAGCATCATCCATAATCAGTATTAGAATATGTCACAAGGTTCACAGAGGCATTTTTAGCAAACAAAAGTCCGTTCCCTGGAGTGGACTTAATGTACCATCATAGCAACATCAAAATGAGCCTGAGTAAGACATTCCATGAACTAATTCAGTTTCCCAACAACAAGACAGATATTTGGTCTGGTAATGGTTAAATGTAGTAGCTTGCCAACCCGATGCTTGTAGTTGGTGGTATCACCGGCATCACTTGTCTCATACAGTCATTCTTTGGGATCCATAGGAATCAATGCATACGTGGATCCTGACATCCCAACATCTTGCAACAAGTCAGTGGCATACTTCCTCTAAGACATAACAACACCCCCTTGCCATGGGTAAACTCTATCCCAAAAAAGTATCCCAATGTCCCAAGGTCCTTGATGACGATCCTTTTTGCTAACAATCTCTTCACATCAGCAATAACCTCTGAGTCATTCCCTGTAAGAACAATGTGATCAATGTAGACAAGTATGGAAGCAATACATTTTCATGTTTTCTCCACAAACAAAGAATAGTCTGAGGATGATTTGGAGAACCCCAAGCTCTCAAAGACCTTTGATAGATTATGGAACCAAGCACGGGGGTTTTGCTTAAGGCCATAGATAGCCTTCTTAAGCAAACACACATTCTGAAACTCCTTGTGAACCTCAAAGTTGTAGGACTACTGCATGTAAACAACCTCATGTAAATCGCCATAAAGACAAGGCAGTCTTCACATCAAGCTGATAAAGAGATTTTTTTTTCACTACCATAGTCACGAGGATCCTTTCAGTATAAGACGAGCCACATGAGAGAAAGTATCAAAGAAATCAACACCATATCTTTGTGTGAAGCTTTTGGTCACCAATCTAGCTTTACACCGTGCCACATACCCATCGGAGTTATACTTTATTGTAAAGGAAGCAAAGAAGGCTGTAAGCGAAGCTAAGTCAAAAGCTTATGAAGTTTTGTATAAAAATCTCAACTCTAAGGAGGGCCAGAAGGATATATTCAGGTTGGCCAAAGCAAGAGAAAGAAAGGCCAAAGACCTTTCTCGAGTGAGATGCATTAAGGACGAGGCATGGCCTCAAATTTCAGCGAAATTCGGTCGAATTTCTGTCGAATATCGACATCCAGTCGAAATCGAAATTCGACCGAAATGACCGAAATATGGGGGTCCTAGTACAAAAAATGACCAAAATGACCGAAATTTCGGTCGAAATTCCACCGAAATTCCATCGAAATTCTGTTTTGGTCGATACCGAAATGGTGACCGAAACCGACATTTAAGGCCTTGGAGGAAGGTCACGTGCTTGTTACTCAGAAGGATATAGAGACTAGATGGGAGTAGTACTTCCATAAACTTTTCATTGGAGAAGGAAATAGAGAGATCACTTTGGGTGATCTAGCTAGTAGTGAAAGTTACTTGAATCGTGCATGCTATAGACGAATACAAAGAAAAGAAGTAGAGGAGGCTTTGAAGGTTATGAGACCTGGGAAAGGTGTTGGACCGGATTACATCACTGTAGAAGTACGGAAAGTCTTAGGTGAGCGTGGTTTGACTTGGCTTACGAATCTATTCAATGTTATTTGGCGAAGCAAGAAAATACCTGAAGATTGGAGGAGGAGTATCGTCGTGCCTCTTTATAAGAACAAAGGAGACATCCAAATTGTTCAAATTACAGAGGTATCAAGCTGATGAGTCACACTATGAAAATTTGGGAACGTGTGATCGAAAGAAGGTTGAGGCAAGTTTCCCAAGTAAAAGAAAATCAATTCGGATTCATGCCAGGTCGCTCAACTATTGAAGCCATCCATTTGCTGAGGAGAACAATGGAGATTTATAGAGCTAAAAGGAAGAATCTCCATATGATCTTTATTGATTTGGAGAAGGCTTATGATTCCGTCCCACGAGAGATACTATGGAGAGTTTTGGAGAAGAGACGAGTACATGTCCTATACATTAATCTCATAAAGGATATGTATGATAGGGCTTTATCTTGTGTAAGGACCCCGACGGGGAAGACTGACTATTTTAATATCAACATTGGTTTACATCAAGGTTCGGCTTTGAGTCCATTTCTTTTTACTTTGATTATGGACGAGTTGACAAGTCACATTCAGGATGAGTTACCTTGGTGTATGTTATTTGTTGATGATATTGTGTTGATTGACGAGAATAGAGATGGAGTAAATGAGAAGCTTGAGGTTTGGAGACATGCATTGGAGACTAAAGGTTTTCGTATAAGTAGGGCTAAGACGGAATATATGGAATGCACCTTTGATGGAAGCAATGGTGAAGGAATCGATGTGAAGATTGGTGACGATAACATCCAGAAGAGAGATTCTTTTAGATATCTGGGATCTATTTTGCAACATGATGGGGAAATTGATGGAGATGTTACTAATAGAATAAATGCAGGCTGGCTAAAGTGGAGAGGAGCCTCCGCTGTTCTCTGTGATAAGAAAATTCCTTTAAAAATTAAAGGAAAGTTTTACAAAGTAGCCGTGAGACCTGCTATGCTTTATGGTTCTGAATGTTGGCCTGTGAACCATAGACATGTGCAGAGAATGGTTGTAGCAGAAATGAAAATGCTAAGATGGATGTGTGGACATACACGTAAAGATCGGATTTGGAATGATGCAATCAGAAAGAAAGTTGGCGTAGCTCCGATCGAGGATAAGATGCGAGAAAACCGCTTAAGATGGTTTGGTCATTTGCAAAGAAGGTCAACTGATGCACCGGTTAGGAGATGCGAGTGTTGGGATGTTGAGCCGGCTAAGAGAGGGCGAGCACGGCCCAAGAAGTGTTGGAAAGAGACTATACGAAGGGATCTTAGTTTTTTGGATATAAATCCGAGATTGACCCAAGATAGATCTGAATGGAGGCGAAGAATCCATGTAGCCGACCCTACTTAATTGTGGGAAAAGGCTTTGTTGTTGTTGTTGTTAATGTAGAAGCCTCTCTCCTTTTCCTTTTTCCTTTCAGATATAGGCAGGTGGTCAGTTTCACCTAGGTTCCTGATAGAAAAAATAACATGAAGATCTAACGGTAGCTCACTCCTTGTAGGATGAGAGATACGTGTATCTGTATATGGCATGGTGTTTGTGATTGGTATGGTATCACTATCAATCTGTAGCTCGATGTCATGAGTACTTACCTCAATGGTAGATGTTGGAGCAGGCTCGAAAGGGAAAGTACAAGGGAGACAAATCAGAACCTCTATAGTGATAGGCATGGATAATGAGGTAGATACATGAGCACTAGATCTTGAGAAAAAAGGGATTGATTCAAAAAATATCATATCAGTAAAAGTATAGTGTTTATGCAACCATGATCCATAACAAGGATATCCCTTTTGATTTCTAGCATATCCCAAGAAAACACATATAACTGTTTAAGCTGCAAGTTTGTCCCTCACATGATCAAGAAGATGAAAAATTGCAGAGGAAGAGGAAATCCCCCTTTTTCCTGGAAAAAACACCTCTATGGGGATATGCCCCTCAATAGAGCTAGAGGGCATGCTTTTGATAATAAAGGCAGCACTCATAACCACATCTCCTTGGTAGGTATTGGGAATACTTTAGTGAATTTATAAGGAACAAGTAACATCGAGAATGTGGCAGTGCTTGCGCTCGGCCACCCCTTTCTATTCAAAAGTGTGGCTACATGAGGTCTGATGAATGATTACTTGACTAGAAAAGATGGAGAGCAAGTCATGAGATAAAAACTCTCTAGCATTATCAAAACGAGATGTTTTTACATTGACATCAAACTTATTTTTAATTTCATTAAGAAAATAAGCAATAATATCTTAGACATCAGACCTATTCTTGAAAATTACCCAAGACACATGAGAGAAATCATCTAACAGAACAAGATAACAACTATTCCCCAACCTGTCTGGATACCTACTAAGGCCCCAAACATCCATATGAACCAACTCAAATAGACTAGATGACCGACTCGGGGGTGGGCGACTTGTGGTGGGTGGGAATATACTCCTATGGTGTTTCCCCAATTTGCAGACCTCACACTTTTTTATGGGCAATAGGAGGAAGATGAGGAAAAGTGTGACGGAGTTTACGAGAGAGATGACCAAATTGGTGCCAAAGAACTCTTGTGGAAGACAAGGACTGAATCCTGGAGCAAGCAATAGCAACTGGGGACCGCCGACTGGGTGAGCTGATACACTGCCTGTTCTTCATGGCCCACACCAATCATCTTCCCAGTTGAAATGTCATGAAAAACACAAGAGACTGTATCAAAAATAGCTCCACAATGTAGATCACTGCAAATCTATGCAATAGAAAGTAGATTAATAGGAAATTCAGGAACAAATAGCATGTCAGACAAGTGGATCTACGGCATTAGAGTAACTGCCCCTTATTCCTCTACTGGAGACAACCTGCCATCGGCTACCTGCGCCATTCGACCAGATTGAACTGGCCTCATCTGATGAATAAGCCTCTTGTCATTGCTCAAGTGACACGAAGCCCCAGAGTCTATCAACCAATTGTCACCAGTATGTAGACTTACAAAAGCAACAACAATACCTGAAAAAGATGATGCCACATCTGATAAATCTCCTTGTTGTATCTGAGATAGCTCCTTGCTGTCATACAAGGTGAGATGCTGCATCACTGAATCTTGGTCCCCTGGTAAACCTGAACTGTATTTGTCTCTGATGTGACCGCCCTAGCAACAGGTGGATGACCATGCTTGCTCAACAGTATGTCTCTGGATCACCCTTCTTCCTACATAAGGTGCACTAAGTAAAGCCACTACCTCTACTAGAAAACCACTACCACAACCACGACCTCAAGAAGAGGAAGAGCAATGGCCTCCTCTCACTGAGGATGCTACAATTGTTGAAGCATGGCCCTGGGCGTCTACTGCCAAGCCTTGGGATGGTGTCAATCTGCTAAGTTTACCAGACGCTACCTTTAGCGTCGGTATAGTGGTAGAATTTCTTCACGATTGCTAGAGAATGCACCCTCATGGTGTACCCTTGTCAATGCCAAACCTCCCTTCGATACCATCTGGGGATCAACGTTAGATCACACAATCTTCTTCCAAAGATGATGGCATGAACAAAGGTGGAGCTCGCATAGCATGCAAAGTCCTCCACTATTGGATAAGCAGCACTCCCCAAATGAAAAGTAGCTTGGTGTCTATGAAATCAAATATGTCAACTGTCCTTCCATATCTTAATTCATTTTCTTTCTTGAGCTACATGCAGCGAGGCATCCTTCTATCAGTTCTCATGCATGCCTTTCTACAACTTGCCTCTTCTTTTCATACGGAGAACGTGTAAACAAGAGATCTTAGTAGGTTTACAATGTACAAATGAAAATGTGAGAGCAAAGTGTAATTGCACAATGGTTAACTTTGAAGAAATTCCTTAATTTTTTAAAATTTATTGACACATAATGTTGGAGTATGAGTTGTATGCGCCTATTGTGTTGTAGCAGGGTAAATGGATCCGGGAGGAGATCCCTTTACCCCATCCAGTGTTTAGTCCCACATCGTCCAGTGGTGGGACTTGGAGGCTCTGGAGAGGCTATATAAGGAGCCCCAGACCTCCTGTATCCATTGAGAAAAGTAATGCATAGCATGCCCCGTTGAGGCTTCTCCCGTGGTTTCATCCCGCTCCTCACGGAGTAGGGTTCCACGTAAAATCCCGCTGTTCTTTTCTTTTATTATCTTTTGTTGGAGTATTTGTGGTATGCGCCTATTGTGTTGTAGCAGGGTAAATGGATCCTGGAGGAGATCCATTTACCTCATCCAGTGTTTAGTCCCACATCGTCCAGTGGTGGGACTTGGAGGCTCTGGAGAGGCTATATAAGGAGCCCCAGACCTCCTGTACTCATTGAGAAACTGCAATGAAGCATATGCCCCTTTGAGGGCTTCTCCCGTGGTTTCATCCCGCTCCTCACGGAGTAGGGTTCCACGTTAAAATCCCGTTGTTCTTTTTCTTTTATTATCTTTTTCCATGTTACGCTTCCGCTTCCGATTTTCTAACATGGTATCAGAGCGGGTCGATTCTCGAGGAATTTAAATTCTTATTGATATTCAAAATTCATTTTTTTAAGATTTGTTCGAGATCTGTGCTGAAAATCTCCGCTTCTTATTTACTCGAGATTTGTTCAAGTTGGAGATATGTTCATGATTCATGTTGGTCGAGACGCAACCATCTGCAACGCCATGAAGAATAGAGGGTTTCGAAACCCTAGTTCTAGGCTCCAGCGATCTCCAGTTCCCAGGCGTAGGAATCCTCCCGTGCGCATGACTCGTGCAACGCCAGGCGCAGCCCCACGCGGGCTCCGCGCTGCAGAAGCAAGCGGCAGAGGTGCCGCATCCAAGAGGCGGCGGCGGCGCATATTCTCCCAGGTCCAGCAGGCGCATAACACCACCATAGCAGCAAGAAGCCCCTCCCAGGCGGCGTGTCTCGAGATGGCGACATCTCTTCCGGCATCATCAGCCCTACCCGTTCCTCCAGGCCACACACCCCGTTCCTCCAGGCCCGTGCGCTCCATATGTCATCTCTGATGCGCGCCTCCCGACGGCGAGACTCCAGCAGTGCCGCGCAAGGCGGCAGGCCGTGCATGCTTCCCGCGCAGGCCAACAGCTCCTGTCGACGAGATCCTTCCACCGCGCACGCAAGCTGTCCAGGCCCCTTCATGCTTTGTCCCAGAGACCCCTCCCTCGATCTCCTGGCGGAGCTCTCTTCCTTGTGCCTTTCATCCAAGCGGCGCCTCCCTCTCAACATCGTGAAGATTCAAGGTTTGGGCGGCGACATCTTCCATTTAGCCCCAGCGGCAGTCCCAAAAGGGGGGGTTCCCTAGGTTTACGCAAAAAAATGAGAAAATAAAGGGAACGGCCTCTCGCAATTTCGCCAGGCGTGTAGTTAAAAAAAATATTAAAAAAAAGGGGAGAAGAAGTTAGCCCTGGCGGGCTGGAAAAATGTTAAAAAGAATGCTTCTCTGTTTTTGTTGGGCCTTGTTAGGCCGTGTGTCGATTTTTTTTAAAAAAAAAGGGGGGAGAGATTAAAAAAAATGATGATGAATTTTTTGAGAAGGCGCGTACAAACAAAAGCCGTACGCATAGTTGGAAAAAATGTTGATGAAAAGCCGAAAAAAAGAGTCAACGGCTTAAAAAAAAATTGTTACAAAAAAATGATTGGACGGCTTAAAAAAATTGGAGAAAAGCCGTAAGTGTTTGGATGTCCTTGTTTACCCCCGTATTATCTTGTCTTCTCCCAACTTGGTCGACATCCATGTTTTCCGACAAGTATGGGAGAAAGAGGGAGTATAGATGCAGAGTCACAGGTATAGATCCACATTCCAGATTCAGATATCAGTCTCCAGACCAGCCAGATGATCAAACTCTACAGTTCGGTTTCCGACTCGACGATCATTGTTCCGAGTCTCCAGTTCCAGACACGCACGAGTGTGCGGTCATTTTCAGATGAGCATATGTTGCCATCATTGTCAGAAGGTCCCCATCATTCTTCTTGTTGTCAGGCCAGAGTTTTCATGTGAGCCATAGGGACTCCAGAGCAGAAGACTATTCCCTTGAGGGCAAGGGTTTTCATGTGGTATCATAGGTACACCAGAGCAGTGCACCATTCTCTGAGCCAGATGGGAGAGACCCAGTTCTCCGACGAGGAGACTTCAGGTGCAGTTTCAGACTCGATGGTCAGGTTCCGAGTCTTCAGTTGACTCACATTCCAGCCCGTTCGTCCTCCTCACCTGCACGGCATGAGAAGCAACGTCCTCGACTGCAGCAATGTGCGCGTTGGGTTGAGATTGTCCGTAGTGTCTTGTAGAGTTGAGTTGAGTCTCTTTATGTTTGTCCAAGCTGAGCATTGCATGCTCCAGCTTGAGGGGGAGTGTTGGAGTATTTGTGGTATGCGCCTATTGTGTTGTAGCAGGGTAAATGGATCCTGGAGGAGATCCATTTACCTCATCCAGTGTTTAGTCCCACATCGTCCAGTGGTGGGACTTGGAGGCTCTGGAGAGGCTATATAAGGAGCCCCAGACCTCCTGTACTCATTGAGAAACTGCAATGAAGCATATGCCCCTTTGAGGGCTTCTCCCGTGGTTTCATCCCGCTCCTCACGGAGTAGGGTTCCACGTTAAAATCCCGTTGTTCTTTTTCTTTTATTATCTTTTTCCATGTTACGCTTCCGCTTCCGATTTTCTAACATCTTTCTTCCATGTTACGCTTCCGCTTCCGATTTTCTAACATGGTATCAGAGCGGAGTTCGATTCTCGCGGTTTCATTCATGAAGATTTATTTTTGTTTTTCCATTCTATCCGAGATTTGATTATCAAGAGTCGATTGTGTTTGAAGATTATCATTCCTGTTCGGATTTGTTGTCCAAGTTTCTAGGGTTTTGTTGGAACCCTAGTTATGAAGATGTGAGCAGCGACATCGAGGATCCCTCTCGTTGATCTCCTTCGGTCCAGGCGATTCCAGGCGGCCGCATCTCGCGGCACTGGATATCTCCAGTTTTGCGGCAACATAGTTTGTCCCAAAGAAAGATGCATCTCGCGGCATCTCACGGCACTGTATATGTTTGTGCCCTTTCTCCATGAAGCTCCTCGCCAGCCTCGCAACATCTTCGCACATCTCCAATTCCTCCCAAAGGCGTGCGCACTTCTCCAGGCAGTCGCATCTTCAGAAGTGGCATGCCCCAGATCTCAACGGAGGCAAATGAGGCGCCATCGTGCATCCTTCTCCCTCGCGCAGGCAAGGTCTCCTTCAGAAGCAGCAGGCGGCGAGAGATCTGGTCGCAGGCCTACCTCCAAGTCCCAGGTGCGGGGGGCCCTAGCTGCACCATCCAATCGCAACTCCTCCTGGCGGCGCCCTCTATGCTGCGGCGACAGCTTTGGCATGCCGCGCATCTCCTTCGCACCTTCCCGGTGAGCCTCTTTCCCTCCCCGCATGCGAGTACTGTCGGCGGCATTCCTCCTTTCTACGCGCACCATCCTCGCTTCTTCAGGCGCAACCCCTCACGGGGTCATCTTCTGGCGGCAGCCCCAAGTAGGGCGGCATGTTTTGCAGAAGGGGTTCCAAGTGGAACCCTAATAGGGAAGCCGAATGGTTGGGCCCAGAATGGGCAGCGCTTTATTGAAAAAAAAGGGAAGGGGTTCTAACAGGGAACCCTAACGTCAGTAAAAAAATGTGGGGCTTGGTCCGTTAAAAAAAAGGGGAAGAGTTTCAGTTATTCAAAAAAAAAGGAAAAAAAGGCGCGTAAAAAAACCGTACGCAAATTGAAAAAAAAATTGTGTAAGCCGAGAAAAAAAAATGATTGACGGCTTATAAAAAATTGAAAAGCCGCGAGATATTTTCTTGAGAAGCCAAAAATATTTGTTAACGGCTTATTTTTCATGTCTCCCCATTTTATGCATTATTTTTGTCTTCTCCCAACTTGTCGATGTCCATGTTTTTCCGACAAGTATGGGAGAAAGGGGGAGTATATATGTAGAGTCACAGATCTTGATCCAGATTCCAGATTCAGATGTCAGTCTCCAGACCAGCCAGTTGATCAGACTCTACAGTTCGGTTTCAGACTCGATGATCATTGTTTCCGAGTCTCCGGACACGCACAAGTGTGCGGTCATTTTCAGATGAGCATATGTTGCCATCATCAGTTCGAGGTCCCCATCATTTTTGTTGTTGTTCGGGCAGAGTTTTCATGTGAACCATAGGGACTCCAGAGCAGAGGACCATTCCCTATGCCATTGAGGGCAAGGGTTTTCATGTGGTATCATAGGTACACCAGAGCAGTGCACCATTCTCTGAGCCAGATGGGAGAGACCCAGATCTCCGACGAGGAGACTTCAGGCGCAGTTTCAGACTCGATGGTCAGATTCCGAGTCTTCAGTTGACTCACACTCCAGCCCGTTCGTCCTCCTCACCTGCACGGCATGAGAAGCAACGTCCTCGACTGCAGCAATGTGCACGTTGGGTTGATATTGTCCGTAGTGTCCTGTAGCGTTGAGTTGAGTCTCTTTATGTTTGTCCAAGCTGAGCATTGCATGCTCCAGCTTAAGGGGGAGTGTTGGAGTATAAGTTGTATGCGCCTATTGTGTTGTAGCAGGGTAAATGGATCCTGGAGGAGATCTATTTACCCCATCCAGTGTTTAGTCCCACATCGTCCAGTGGTGGGACTTGGAGGCTCTGGAGAGGCTATATAAGGAGCTCTAGACCTCCTGTATCCATTGAGAAAAGTAATGCATAGCATGCCCCGTTGAGGGCATCTCCCGTGGTTTCATCCCACTCCTCACGGAGTAGGGTTCCACGTAAAATCCCGCTGTTCTTTTCTTTTATTATCTTTATTCCACGTTACGCTTCCGCTTCCGATTTTCTAACACATAATTCATAATCATTTGCAATTCAAGGTCTTTTGACGAGCTAGAGGCGGAACTTCTACAAGGCCAGAAACTGCAGGTAGATGTTGCTCAGCAGTGTCACCAACTCCCTCTCTCTCTCTCCACAGCTTAATCTTAAAAGTTTTCTGTTATCATATAGGGAGTCTCCACTGCAAGCGAGCTGTACGAGGTTCTCAGCAGCCGCGGGTGGCTCGGGTTGTTCCCGCTTTTTGCGACAGTGCACGAGATCAGCACCGGCCAACGTCCGCCCTCCGCAATAGTGGAATACAACGAGCAGACTGCGAACTTGTCTGTTGCCAACGGCTCTTCAGACATACTAGTGACTACTTAATGCCATTGCCAAGAGTAACTAAAACGCCATTCTACTTGAAACAATCAAGTAGCATCGCAGTTGGAACTTCTTTGCTAATGTGAAGCTGATAGCGAAAGTGTGGATCATCCACGATGTGTTGCTGTAGAGTTATGTGCTGCAGAGAAGGATCTGCTCAGCGGATGTACTTGCTGAGATTTACTTGAAAAATGTAGTGTGAAACTTGAGCAGGAGTTTTAGTTGCATTCGTTTTGCCATCAAGCCACCTTGATTGATCTACTGTTGTATTGTCATTGTAATTGAAAAGAGTTATTACTGCCACTAGATATTGATAGCAAGTATGAGCATAGTTATGGTATTGACTTTTTCAGAACAGATTGCTGCTAATTTCTGATTTAATTGTAACAGTTCTTTCTGCGCACTGTTTAATTTCAGCGCACGCTTGTAATAAGATATGGATCTAAGCAGTCTAAAGTGAAATGAGAAAACTCACACATGATCTAGAGTTGGCAGGATGATCTGGAGGCATTGTCCATTAGCTTTGATCACAAGTACAAGTGTTTGTTCGAGAAAAAATATCTAAATACAGCGTAAAGATTGCTTGACAAGTGCAAAGATAATGAGAAACATGCTTGCCATGCGAGATAGCATTCATTTATCTCGGGATGAAGGTGTAACGTCTCAGATATAGGTCTCTAAACTGCTATCGAGGAAAATCAGTCCTGACAACCGCTCAAAATGCTTAAGTCCAAGTTATCAAGTAATACTCCATCACTCTTATAATCTGTTCTTACACTTCGACTTCATATTGATGCATTACCTCGATATTTCTGCACAGTTGTTGCATATTTTTCGCACACTTACACTGTAAGCTTAGAGTCTACCACATATACGTGCACAACAGAAGCAGTATTTTACCAGCAAAAAACCATGCTGTTCAAGTGTTGGGCACTATTTTACCAGCACATGCACATCCTCACCATGCTATACTCATTCTTAGAATCTTAACTACGTTGGCGTTACACTTTGTTACCATCAAAAATGCCATGTTACCACGAGATGCACATTCTTACCATTCGATGCACATCCTTACCAATCAAAACTCATTCTTAAGGAAATGGTTTTTTACCCCCAAACAATGTCTTTTTTCGATGTTTGATGGTCGTTCGATATGATCACAACATGGAATTCAGCAATGAATTCACTCAAACACATTTCTAAAGCAAAACATTTCATAAAGGATGTGAAATGCCAGTTATCAAGAGAGGATAACCTTAATCTAAGAGTAATAACATATATTGTATTAAATCGATAAATAAAACTTGCATTTAGATAACAAAATGATATGTGAACAATGGAAGTCAAGCTTTTTTCACTTCCAATGGGAATAACTGAGATACATGATGTCAGAATAACTTATTTAAACTTATTAAGTACACAAATTATCTGGAATATCGCACATGATATTATAAAGTAGGGATTTTTACACACATAATCATGTATATTTTTATATCTACATATATAACCCTGAATAATCATGAATTACACGAACAACCCTGAAAAATGCTGGCATAACCATGTGTTAGTTTCCTTCCATTTTATCCGTTAACTTTGATAGAAAACGTTTAAAATTGACAATTTTGTCCCTTAAGTCATGTCAAATTTATAAAGGATGCTATGTACAAATTATATATAAATAGACCTATGAATTCTAACGAATACATCAAAATTTCCGGGATTGGTGAATTTCAAACAAATCGGCTCATTTGGGTTGGACTTGGTTTGATTCTCATAGAATTGAACTCAACGCATCAACAAGAACAATGGGCTCACTGAGACTATCAATCTTGCAATTCTAGTATTTCAGCATAAGAAATTTGAGTTTCTGATGATTCCAAATTGAAATCTAAGTAATATGTCCAAATGAAACCTCATTAATACACAAATGACTAGAGGTATCTGGATTCACTCGGTCCTTTACAACAATTTACAATCGAAAACAGTGTGTTGTGAGTGATTAAGTCCTGTAAGATTTGAAAGAAAGTACAGAAACTTCGACATAGAAAATAGAAGTTGAAAGATTATTATAATCATGGCAGCATATAAAACGTTTGATTAAAAGACAAATAATACTTGATTAGATTATCGAACCTCCTCCACGTTCACCAAATCTCCCTCATCATCTCTGGAGGTCTTGCGTTCAAGAACCGTCTTCATTTTCGGAGCACAACCAAGAGGGTGAGTAGCAATACCCACAAGCCTCTGGTATGCAGTACACAGAGTATCAAGGACACAACCTCGGTATAACAGCGCTTCGCAGCGCCATTCCCACACCTAAGCCTCGTCGGGAAGAAAAGAATGCCGTGTATCTTCGCCTCTGACTCCAACCACGCCTACTTGTACCTTGCATCCAGTCGTGTACTCATGATCTCGCGGTGGGGGAATGCCGGCATCCCAACATGATGGAGAAACTCCTAGAATCTGGGGTGCTCGAAGGCAGAGAAGGTGACGGCTCCGCTGGCCTCGAAGATCCAGTCAGCGTCGTGGGTCGTGGCGGACTCCACTGGAGCTTGGTGGGGGAAGATCCAGGGGAGGACCTGGGGCTCTTGAGTTTCTAGGCGCTGTCCTCGAGCATTGTGTGGGCATCGATGGCGTCCTTCTCAACAGAAAGCTCGAGCTGTTGGTGAGGGGACAGATAGGCAAAGTGGGAGGGGTCAGGGGGCTGGAGGAGGGGCTGGAAGGGGCGGCGGAAGGGCTTGAGGAGGGTACTGGAGGAAGGGCAGGAAGGGGCGACGTAGGGGGCTAGAGGAGGGGCGGCAGAGAGGAGGTCGAGGGGCAGCATCGGAGTGTTGCTGCTGCTACTGTGGGAGGAGAGGAGGAGGAGGTCGAGGGGAAGAAGGCAGGTTGATTAAAAAATTAAAAAAATACGTAAATGGTAATCTTGGATGTGATCTGGTTAGGTTTAAACGTGAGTTATTGGACCAAGTTAACGAGTGTATGTATGCGAGACAGAGTAATTATTTAAAGTTTCTCGTGTAATTACGAATTATCGAGATCTACACCATCGTCGTCATCACAACATTTTACTAGTATGACAATGTCATAAAACAACTATATACTAGCTCTGCTTTCCTTATGCAAGCAATTCTTCTCTAAAACATTTGATCTCTCTTTCATGTTCCAATCTCTCTTTATGGAACTTAAGAATAGTAGTGCAACAATAAAAAAGTAGTATAATTCTACGAGAAAAAGGGTATAATTATGCATCGATTCTACCGCATTCAAGATTAAAAAAATTGAAATTATACAAAATATTTTACGTAAGTATCTCCCTGATGAAATGAAACCCATAGCTGAATATCAAATATATTTATACATGGGTCTTTAATTAGAATGTTTTCATATAACCATTGTAGATCCTTTACTATATCAAATAGATTGTGTTTTTGAAAGGTCGAATAAATTGTGATACTTCTTAAATACTATAATAATATAAATGATTAGTAAATAAATTTTATTTACATACTATAAAACAATAATAAAAAATCTTAACTAATATTGATAAATCTATTGATATCTTTTTAGGTAAACGTTAGATTAATGGACCATTATTTTTCTTGGCTTTGCTTTCCGTTTCTTCTTCATATTTGGGGATTTGCAAAAGATATAAACTAAATTATTTTACCCATCGGTGTTTAGTATAAACAATTCTTTCAATATTACATTCATTTTTCATAGTTCTCAGAGAACATGTTGTCCCCACCATTGGCTTCAATATTTTATATTGAACGTCACTCCGTAACCAACCTAATAAGAGTGTTAAGTTTGAAGTTTTTTTTTAATCATAATCTAATGCTATTATTTTCCATTTCTCTTCTTCCATGAACCCTTTCCAACATCCATACATAACCAAACCAACCTCATTCTCCTCTACTCCATCCACCCCTCTTTTTTTCTACCACACAATCACAATCCCTAAGGACATGTTTGGTTGCTGAGTTGGATTAGGGTACACCGGTGTACCCCTCCTTCCAACCCTCCTCATAGTTTACTATTCACAGAGGGTACCCCAACCTAATCCAACCCAACCCAATCCAACCCAACAACCAAACATGCCCTAAAGGAAATTCAAGGAGCTTCAGATGTTCCAAAGAGGTCATTGTTATCTGTCATACCATGATTATTGTTGGTGCAGCAGGGAGGAAGGAGCTTTCGGTACATTTAATAAGGGTGTAAGTATGTTATTCCTCTAATACTAAATTTGTTGGAACATCGAAAAAGTGGCGATGAAACTTTCAAATAAGACTTCAACTCATGAAAGAGTACTTATAACACTTACAAAAAGAATGGGAGAATTTTAACACTTGGAAAGTTGGTGGATACTTATTATATTTATGTGTTGTATTTCTTGTGCCGTGTTCGAATGAGATCCCTTACGTGGTATTTATTAGGTGAGATCTTTTGAGATGAGACTGTTCGTGCTGTAGATTTTTTGTGTGGACGTTACACTCATTCTCATCAACATCCTTAAATAGATATTTTGGTGATTTGAGAAATATCTAGATACTTTTAATTTTAGGCACATATGCACAAGGGCCTATTGCAATAAGAGTTCTACACCAAGAAAATTTCAAATTGCTTATATTTTCAGCATAGATTCCCTTGTAGAAGTTACTCTATCCTTCAACCTCTTGCATGAAGAAAGAGGATATCGTGGAGATACATAATATACATTCCTCCCCCTTGGCTAGCTTGCAAGGCCTTCTGACTTCATCATCAAACCCAAGAGGGACATCATCATCGCAAACATATACTAAATATTTCTTTTATTTCGAGAAAAAGAAGGATTTTCACCTTTAATAGATGTCTATCCACTAACTTTATTTGTTATCGAATCCACTATAACAATTGAGTCATTATGAATCAATCAAAAATCGTGCATGTGCATATACATTTTCCGCATAATACATCTCTTGGAAAATCGAAGTGTATCTGACAAACCAAATAACCCACAGAAACAACGCTCTCTTCTCTTTAAACTAAATGTGCCCTCAAAGCTCAACCACAAAAGATGGGACGACCCCGAGGCCCTGTTCGTTTGAGGGATACAAAGTATCTTCTTTATCCTACAAATTTTTTTAACCCTTTGAATATGATCAGTATTTGAGTTTTGGAGTCAACGTGCCCTCCACTATCAATCTTTCCCGCTACAAAGATAGAAACAACTACCATTTATCTTACAATTTTATCTAACATAATTAACTTCTATCATGTATCCCTATCGATTCAACCGAACGAAGAATATCAAATAACTACTAGGTATTCCTCCTTATCCCACATATTCTAGTCTTGCGGGGGTGGCGAGGGCGGCAGGGGCAGGGGCGGGGGAGGAGCAGCGGTCGGGGGGCGGGGTGGCAGGGGCGGCGGGGCAGGGACGGGGGGAGGGTGGGAGCGCGGGGGTGGCGGGGGCGGCGGGGGAAGGGGTGAGGGGAGGAGCAGCGGGATGGGGGCATGGGGGTGGCGGGGGGCAGGGGCGAGGGGAGCAGCAACGGGAGGGGGTGCGGGGGCGGCGGGGGCAGGGGCAGGGGGAGGAGGTAGGGGCGGAGTAGGCAGGGACCAGGGGGGCCATGGAGGAGCCGGGACGAGAAGCGAGGGCCGGGGAGGAGCTCGGCGCGGAGGGATATTCAGTCTATTTTTTTCAATTAATTCACTTGTGTCCTTAAGTTAACGTCCGTTGTATTAAGGATGGACGGAAGTAACTCGAGGGGCACAAGTGATAGAATGGGACGAAGTGAAGGGCACAATTGATATTACCTAAAAGATAGGGGCATAACTGAAATTGTGATATCTCAGAGGGACACAAATGATAAAAACCCTTAAAAAACATGTGACAAATGTTTTCCTCCTCCCCAACAAATATACATTTTTCACGTAAGCTTTAATGATTTACAGGTTGGTCTATGTATTAACGCTTTTACGTGTAATTTTGTATAATACTAAAATAAAGAAATTGCTAGAAATCGAGAATAAAGTGCGTTTTAAACCATTTTCCCATCAACTTTCTAAATTAATCTACAATCATTTCTTATGTATGCATCTCTTACAGTTAGGGATGTGAATGGATTGATATGGATATGTATATAGGTGTAAGCTTACCTTATCTATTTTGAATATGGATATGGATTCGAAAACGGATATTTTGTCAATATTGAAATCGCAATTTATTCTTTAAATGTGGATATAGATGCGGGAACAGATAATCATGATTAGAATATCAATATTTTGCAAATGGATATGAATTATCCTTCGGATAACAATGACTCCTAACACTTACATTCAAAAAGAAAATATTTTTTTTTGTAAAGTTGAACATAATAAACGACTAAACAAATATTACATAAAACTACATATATAAATAAAAAGAAAATAAATGAATATGATAAATTAAATAAATTGTATAAAAATAAGTAAATAATGTAATGATGTATATCTTCCTAGTTTTAAAATGACTTCAAAGTGCAACATATTATGTGTAACCTTTAACATATTTAGATGTATATTTATATATAGGATTAAATGAGTATGCTTTCTGGAGCATATAAGAGTATGCCCCTACCTTTTTTCCACAATTTTTTATTTTTGAAATGAAACTTGAGGGATTTACTTAAAAATAATAAGTGGAATATGGTTTTCAAATTTCATATAAAACAGACATTTCTACAGTCCCATATGGAAAAGGTCGATTACAGCAATTCTAAGACCGTTAAAATTTGACAGCCTTGACGAAGGGGATATAAGTCACGAACTAAGAAGAATTTTGAATGACACTATGTTAATATACTGTGATCTAAATTCCACTAGGTTTCATTTAAAAAATAAAAAATATGATGAAAAATGTAGGAGCATATAAGTTACATGCTCCCGGGGAGCATACTCCTTTTTCCCAATATATATACATGGCACCTTTCAAATGAGGTAGGGGCTTTTCTGAAATTGTAAAGGCCACTGTGATTTTAGTAAAGACTCTGTAATAATTTTGTAAAAGTATAAACTGCACATTGTAAAAAAAATAAATTTTGTAAAATATATCATCCAAATTTAAATTAACATTTCCATCCAATATAATTATATTCATAATTTTATTTCAATATACATATTTTGTTAATATTTATTGTTATATGTATGAAACAAGACATTGTAAAATATATTGGAAAGATGCCTAAATTGAGGGTGGCTCACCATATATTGGTGAGACCCCGTCTCATTTGAAGTTTCTTCTACACACACACATATAGGGGTTGGGAGCATGCACACAGGTGCATGTAATTTTACATGCATCGGGAATAAATCTTCCATATTTTTTTATTTTTAGAAAATATCACCATGTATATTCATCTGTATGTCCCTCCATTATGCCATTCGAATTTTGTCAGAAACATGGACTAATATGCCCTCCATCTAGAACAGATCGACTTGCAAAATACAGGGCTGGGATGGGTTCGCGCTGGCCTATCCAGATTTTTTCGGGCAGTGGTCCGGCCCGAAACCCAGAAAATAAACGGGCTCGGATTCGGGCCGATGCCCAGCCCGGCCCGCCTGGTCCGATAATCAACCCTACGGCACATGCTCAAATCTCCAAGCCTAAGCTCGTCCCATTAGTGGGTTGGGCGAGCGGACCCCCAACCCGTGGACAAGGTCTAATCAAGATCAACATCAAAATTACACATCCTATGCATTGATTGGAACAAGAGTCCTCTATATCACCCTCATCCTTACCATCCATTTTTTAGGGGTGTCTATTGAGTTTAACGAGTTGAGTAGGCTCGTCTTGCACTCAAACTCGATAACAAAACTCATACTCGATAAGATTCAAGCCCAAGAATGTTGCCTCAAACTCGAACGTGTTGAGTTTGATTTGGCTCACGAGCCTCTTAATGAGCCTTTTATTGTAAGTTGATTTTATATTCCTTGTATGTAAACTTTCTTCAAAGAAGCTAATAGTTTCATTAATAACAATGGTTGGAAATGTGAGTTGTAGTGTCGTGAGTGTGGGAAAGGAATGGATATGACAGCTTGCGCTACTTGTAAATGAAGGGAGAAGGCAGAAGTTGTAGAGCCATGTTGGCTGCTAGGAGCGATTGTATTTCTTGTGTGCGAAGGAGGAAGCCCCATGGGAGATGGAGGAGATGGGAAAGGAGGAGTTGTAGCGCTGTGCATGGAGATAGATATGGGTATGATATGTATGGGGTTTTTTTAGTTTTTATTATTTTTTAGTCATATGGAATTGGAAACTTCTTAGGAGAAAGAATGATTAACTATCACACAACTCCAAATAATTTATTTGTGATGTACCATTTCCTACTCATATTCATATATCTTTTATGCACATATGAAATGAAAAATGTATAAAAACTAATAAATTAAAACGAGCTATCGAGTTAAGTTAGCGAGTTGAGCATGCCTCAACTCGAACTATGGGTCAATAACCTTAACGAATAATTTATCCCATTCAGACTCAAACTCAACAGCTTTTCAAGGCCCGGCTCACGAGCTCTTGATTACTTGAGTCCAAATTGGGCTCAACGAGCCCGACCACTGTGGTAGCTCACCATATGTATTCCATGTCCCCTTATCCATACTTTGCTATTGACTATGGTACACAACTTTCCATGTTCACGCATCACATGTGGAAAGGTGGATTTCTCATAGTGGGTATTGTTGCATACATAGTTATTTTTATGACAAGAGACTATGATCCAACTACTCGATACAACGATCTTTTAGATCGTGATCCTAGACGCTGCGATGCAATTATATATCGTATCTCAATGGACATATATTTCTAGATTTCATAGTTTCAACTTGTATATTCATAATGATACCATGACACCCCTACCCACTTTATTAACAATGCCTTAACCCCGCCCGCCGTGCTCCATGGTCAAAGATATTGCATCCCAAGACACGTCGCCCTCATTCTAATCATGGCCAAAGATGGTAAAAAACATTTGTATCAGATCCTCAAGCTGTCAATAAATCTTCGTCGGCAAAATATGCATCGACAAGCCAAAGATCAAAATATGTAAGATCAATGATCTCCTCCTCGACAAACATTTGGCCTTTCAGCCAGACAATTTTTACACACAACTTCGTCGGAAGATGAAATTCTCAGTACATTGCCGTTTAGCTATGCTAGCCCTCAAGCTCGCTTAGAACAAGCCTCCCTCCACAGAAGGATTTATCAAGATCTCTTGCATCACTGGAATTTTAGTGGTAAAGCTAGCGGACAAATGAAACTCGAGTTCATCGAATTGTAGATTACATGATTGGGCATGTTCATTGTGTAAACAGACCATCTTCATTGTCGCAAGATTTTGTTGTGGCTCGACCACGAGCATTTCCATTTGCGCGAGATTTTGTTGTGTCTTGACACTGATGAACCCGAAATCCAGCCCTTTAAAAAAGTGGAATTAACATTTTAATGTCATTGTAGTCGGGGTAAATAGGATCCATCAAAAATCACTTGGATTTTTTATATCAATTAAATGCTAGCGGTCGAATTTAGTTTACTTGAGCAAGCCCAGGGTCGAGCTCAAGGACACGAGCCTCCAAAGTATATATTTGGACTCTCATTAATCAGATTAAGCTATAAATAAAGAACTCATAGGTCAACATACACAAGGAGGTGATGCAGACACATGGAGACTGATTTTCTTTTTATTTGATTTGTATCATGCAACGAGATGCAAGTTTAAAGTTATGCAAATATACCCAAATTAGATAGAATCAATGAGCAATTAATGTGTGATCAATTTCAGAATCAATTTACGAAGTAAACTTCATTGATAAAATTAATCAATAGCATCACAATAATTAGGCAGGTGACACCATATAATTAGAACTAATCATCTGGATTCTAAGTGTCAAATCATAAAACAATTCATGTCATCAGATAGACAACGAAACAAGCATTGAAATGAAATTGAAATCAACTAAAACGGAGGTCACATGCTCAAGATATTCTCAAAAGAGACCAGGGGCATAAACGCAAAGAAAACATGAAAATAAATAGGAAAACATTGCAAACAGGTCCCTAGGAGGACTTAGATGTAATTATGAAAATTCATGAGGTCTTCCCTGTAATTTACCCATACGTGTGGGGATTAAATTGCAATTATTAAAACCCGGAGAGGGATAGGTGCAATTAGCCCCAGGCACGCATGCCATGCAAGTGCTCAAATGACTTAAATGCAAATTAGAGAAAGTTGGCGGGACATCCCTGCAATTTTTCCAGACCTCACGTGACAAGACACGTGAGGCTAAGCTCGAAAGTCGGCTCAGGCTCGGGACAAGGCTCGGGAGGCTCGACGAAGGCTCGTGCCACGTGTCGATAGATGGTGCTCTGGCTCGGCTCGGATGGCCCAAACCTGGAGGCTCGTTGCTGAGGCTCGACGAAGACACGTGGCTCTCTGTGTGTCATCCGGTCATGAGGATCGGACGGCAACTGTGCGTTGCGTTCCTCCTCTCCGCCCCCTCTTGCGGCGGACTTGGTGGGTCTCCAGCGAGTAGCTAAGAGCTCCACCTGACCATGGTTGAATGAAAAAGGCTCGGGGACGACTTCAGACTTGCTGGCGATGAAGCTCAGGTGCAGGAGAACGACCGAGGCGATCGAGTTCGACGTGGCAACAAGAGTTGTCCGGAGACGAGGACTTTGAAGACAGTTCCAGCGAGGGATCTGATCACTAAAAAAAGTACCTGCAATCTTTAGCTTGGTAGCCAAAGTGTGCACGTGCGGGGTGAAGTAAATGGAGCAGGGTTCCATGTGAGTGACGGGACGGGGAACCAGGGCTCCGTCTCCGGCGAACTGGAGAGGAGGTGTAACGGATGTCTTCAGGTGATGAAGAAAATGACACGACGATCGGAGGTGTGCGCGAGGATGAATGATGTATGAGGAAGCTGGAGCGATGGCGAGTTGAGGGTGAAAATGCGAGTAAGAGCCCAATTAATTAGTAGAAATTAGAAGGAAAAGCAAAAGGGCTTACCTGGAACCTTGGGGCAGATGAGGGACGGCTTGGGCTGAGCGTCGGGTGGCGCTCCGATCATTGTTGGACTCTCCCAGCCATGGGGAATAGCTTGTCGGTGTTGTAGAGCAGGGGGCAAGGCCTACCATGTCCAGGGGTCGTCACCGGGACCTTGGTCATCTTCGCGACCTCGATCCGACCTCCCCCTGTCATGGGGAGGCAGAGAGGAGATGGGCCAAGGCCCGTGTAAAGGCGGACAGCCTGAATTTACGAAGTTGATGGCTTATTTGAAGGGGAGATTTTGGAGCAGAAGATGGTGGAGGTCATGGGTTGCGAGGGGAACGTAGGACGAGAGAGAGGGGATTGTGGTCAGCTAAGGGACCCACGAGGAAGACGGAGGATATGGCTTGGACAGAGCACTTCAGAGGGACGAGGGAGGTGATGAGGAGATGGGGAAAATGGAAAGGGGGCGACGTGCGCGATGTGGCGAACATGGAAGAGAGAGAGCGACTGGAGGAGGAAGACGGGGGCTCGACCGTTGGATCGTGCGATCCAACGGTTCAGGTGAAGGTGCTGATGAATCTCGTATTCATCATGCTAAAATTGGTCAATTAGACTTTGTTCCCCAAGATTCACATGCATTTAGTCATTAATAGAGCATTATTAGCATACATACATGTGTAAATAATATTTGCATTTCATCATGCATAATTGCATTAAAAATTCAATTTGTAAATTAGTCCAAAAAGCCACTAACTTCTCATATTTTTAATTAATTCATCCTAACTCTGATTGACCTCAAATTACCTTCGTTGTGTAGATATTACTAACAAGAATAAATAAAAAATACAAAAAATTACTAACTCAAATAAGTGTCAAACAATCCCAAAGTCTGATTTAACATCTGATGGACTAAAACGAGCATATCTCCCACATACAGTTTCCGATTTCGGTCTACTCATTTTTTAAGTACTCCATTTTCAAATACCTTCAAAACAAGATCAATTTCGTAAAATTCAGAGCTCATATGTGAAAGATGGGTTTTGGGCCTCTTTTGCGTATTTTAATTTTTTGCTTTTTTTAATCGAAGTTTTTATGTACATATTAACCCTTTTAATTTTATTTCTTCTTCATTTGTGTTCTTTAATGAAAGTTTTTTTAAGCAACCCAAAAATCCAAATCCAGATTAAAATTGAAATCAAAGAAACTGACTGAGTCCAAGTGTCCATTGTGAGTCTGTACAAAAATTGTGTGTTTCTTATTTCTATTTTATTTTCCTATTTTCTTATTTAATAAAAATCCAAAAAATTAGATTAGTGTATAATTAATTTTCTTGTATTTTGTCGTAATTTTTCTAGATTTTCATCCTCTTTAAAACCACCAAAAAATTATAAAACTCCAAAAAAACCGGTTTTCTATAAACATGGAGACCACCAAAAAACAACTTTGCACAGTTGAGCTCTTTTGCTCCAGTTCCTTCACGAATGTTGTAGATATCGCCGAGAAAAACAACTTTCTTGTTGATCATTTTTTCATTTGAATTCATACTCTATCACTTATTATTCCTTCTTCTTTTCTTGTGTTCGGTCAAAGTCAATGACACGTGGTATCCTTATACTGGTTCAACACAACCCACTTAACCAAGTCATCCATTCCCCTCACCTCCTCTCTTTTCCAGCAAATCAAATCCTTTCTCCATTGACCCCCTAGTCAACACCCCCTCCATCAATCGTTACATGAAGGGATCCAACGTACCCACTCCTCCTTCATGAATGCCACCTCCCACGTCCTTGGATCCGCCATGCATGTAACTCCCATCGTCCCATCATGTAACCGATATACCCATTCCAAGCCATTACACCTACCGTTTCCTCCTCCACCACCTATAAGAACTCATCTCCTCCCACCACAACCATCATCCGCCACTTCATAGAGTGAGAGATCGAGCCCCTAGAATCTTAGGTGACAGCTGAGATATTCCAGTCGAGCAACGACCCTCTCTCATCTCCGGTGTGATACAACGAGAAGCTCTCGCTGTCGCAGCTGCATGTCCTTGCAGTTGCTCAAGCTCTGAGGCTTGCCGACTTCATCGAGCGAAGACCCCAGTCGGAGCATCATCTCCATCTCTTCCCCAGGCTCTCATTCCACCAACTCATCGGGTATACATGCTTTTCATCTCCATCTTCTTCCTCCATTTGTTTACATCTTCTTCTTCCCTTAATATTTTCTCTCTCTCATTTCATTATCAATCTTTCATCAAAATGCCAAAATGATCGCATTTCCACAGATATATCATGTCTTCTCATCATGAATATGAATTTTATTTATTTTTTTTGGTGAGATTTCGTGAATCAATTAATAAAAAATTTATGCGTGCTAAACAAATACATGCCAAAACTGGGGAAACTTGTGCAATTCCCTGTTTTTGTGAAATCACCCCTCCCACGTTCTCTCTCTTCATCTTCTCCTCTATCTTCTTCTCTTCCTCCCTGCTTCTCCTCCTCCTTCCTTCCATTTCTTGCACCACCAAACCATCCACTTCTTCTTCCCTACACCCCTCTCCTTCCACCTCCACATCTGCACCACCCTCGCACATCACCGTCATTGATCGACCACCACACCTCCATTGTGCAGCCTAGCTCCGTCGTACCACGCCCAACTAGCCTCGCCACCACCGAGCATCTCCTTGCATCTTCCCCATCCCCCCACCCTTTTCTTTGTATTCTAACCATTTGCAGGTCAAACGTCAAAGGCTTCTTCTGGAGTGGAACTCCACTTGCAGGTGTTTAGAGCCTCGTTCACAATAGTTGAAGCTTCACGGAGCTCCCTCGTCTCCACCGAATACGCATCAACCACAGGAGCTTTGAAACTCTGAAGTTTCGCCGATCGCACAACCATCGTCTGCCACCCTTCATCTTTTCTCAAGGAGGAAGGCGACTTCAAGAATATACCGCCACTCCTTGAGTGACCGATTATATCTGTGGGTGCCTATTCTCCGTCAGATTAAGAGCCATCCGAGCCTCTTGCTTCTGATGAACTAAGCCCATGTGGAGGCGCCACATCAGCACCAAGCCACAGGTTCATCCCAAACCGCCTGGACCTTCAGAATTTGATTAAATGCAAATATACCCCCGCTTTTGGGTATTTTCCAGAAAGGCCCTCCGACTTCTTGATTTACATATAAGTCCCTACAGGGATCACTTTGAAAGAAAACTCATACTTTATTTACATTTTATCCCTACAACTTTATTTTAGCACAACTTTTTCATTCGAACTCTGTTTTTAGAATATAATGTATCATTTTGAAGCTATCTCTGTGCTCTATCATTTTTGCATAACTTGTGGAGTAATCTGAGGACATTCATTGCTGATCATTATTGAGGATCATTATGATTTATAGAAGCTAAGATTGATATTTGTGCTATGGGAAAAGATGAAATTAATGATCTTTCTGTCGGAAGTTGATTGAAGATATTTATTCCTTCGTGATTGTCGTAATTCATTAATTTGTGCAGGGGGCTAAATCGAGGAAGAATTTAATTAATTTCCTTATCATTTCTCTAATTAAATAATGATTTTGAGTAGCGAATTACAGAGAGTCCTGACATGTAATTCATTACCCTCCTTGCAACTTGGATTTGATTGGATAAATTACAATTTGAATTTCCTTCTGATCTGTGATTGATTTTGAGGATTTATTGATCATACTATTGAGGATTTAAAATCATGTAAAATCTCAGATCCTGAGCTTCATTCTCTCTATTTATTTTATTCGCATCTTCATTGCATTGTATTATATTTCCCCAATGCAGAAATTATTTAGCAAATTAATAAATTAATCAATTTAAAACCACGCAACTAAAATCATCGTTCCCTGTGTTCGACCTTGGTAGACTTGCTAAGTATAAATACTCCACAACATTCAAAGATTGTGGTTTTGATCGATCGATTTTCGCCTCCTATACTACAATTATCGATTATTGAAGAGGTGAATTTCACGCTCATCAAATGGCGTCGTTGCCGGGGAACGGTGAATTTTTAGGGTTTTAAATTATTTTTGTAATTATTTTTTGTGGAAATAATTTCTGTGTCATTTTTTCCTTTTGTATTTTTTTTCCTTTTGCATTTTTTCTCTTCTGATACTAACCGCACTTTCTTTCTTCGCAGATTACTCTGTGCTAATGTTGGATATAAATCAAGGACCTGCAAAGAAGACTGATTTTTTTAGAGAGAGTTAGTATAGATTTAATTTCCCGCATTATTCCCAGGTTCCCTCTCTTTGAACCCTGTTAATTTGTAATATTCAGGACTGGACTTTGTGTGGGTGTGGCGTAGAATTTAGGAGCACATACACTAGATTAGAATTATTTTTGCTCGTGCTTGTAAATTTTAGGACACACATTATTCACTAACTAGGCGCACTGGTAGATCGTTCAACTTAACCAAATTTTGAAATCATTTCTTCCCGCTAATAGAATTATCTGCTTAGGGTGTCTTTCATATGTGCATATCATTTAGTGTAATTTTTAAAATTCCTTGTATTGCATCCCGCATGAAGAACGCGAGGAGTCATTGTAAGTCTTTTTCTTAAGCATGCATCATTGATTTACGTTTGCATTGGCTTTTTCGATTCTCCTTCCTCAAAGTTTTACAACTTAGGAATTAAAGGAATTAGGACTGCTCGTTAGGCGTAAATTTTTGTGCTCACGTAAACTTCAGTCATAACCTTAATCTAAAACTGGGACTGCTAATCAAGGTGGTTGTAAATAAAATTGATATAAAATTAACATGTGTTTGATGGAGAGGAACACACTCATTGTTTGTAAGGATCAGATCGCACACTTAGGACAGAGCTCAAACTGAGAAATTTCACTCAGACTACTGATTTTGAAAATAATTAGCTACTTTTCAGTGAAGGTCTCGGGTAGCCGTTTTACGGTCCTACTTCCCTTAGCAGAGTAAGTGGTTTAGAGGACACTGCGGAAGGCTTCGTCCTCAAGTATCACGGGTAGCCATTTAAACGGTCCGTTCTTACACCTATACTGGCTGAAAGTAGGTGCAACTAGTTGTATAAACTCGAGACAGTCTTTGTGAAATATTTTGGCACCTAACAGCTCCGCTTAATTTTCAAGATTGTTTTGTCATTAAATTAAAATTGAAAAGATAAGCGGCCGAGCCCTAACGTGCCTTCACCAGTGTTGAGTGGGTGAATCTACGTGTTTTTTTTTTTTATTTGTGGGCGTTAAAGACCTTGCCATCGCAAGCAAATCATGGTTCGCTGATCATCCTTCTTGAGAAGATGTCAGCACAGTGGTCTTCTTTCCTGATCTCCACGACCATGTCTTGATATCCTTCTTCTCACACTCCTTAGGGGAACCTGATATTCAAATCAAGTTCCCCTCAACCATCATTCTATTCCCGCCAATACATCGCACCCTATGACCACACTTCTTGGAATAGCCCTCTCTCACATTATGACAATCTTATGAACATGCGAGAGAGACCAGAATTGAGGATGAACAATAGAGTGACCGATATTGACAGTAGAACACAATTTCCGGTTACTATGATCTCATAGCCTCTTGAACCATCCCCTACTCATGATGACTATCCTCTTGAGTACAATCAATTTTCCTTCGACAATCCACGAGAAAACCAGAGTCAAGGAAATATAACTCATGACCAGACCAAAATGATTATGAACAATCAATACTCCATCTGACATTACATGCCAGAATCACGACACATGGAGAATGATTATTCAATCACTAGTCATGAGATGTTTGAGGATGAGATTGCTCGGATAAATCATAGAGCAGATACTTTAACTGAGAGAATATACATTCTCATCATGTCTATGCAGAATTCAGATGAAGTGAGGCCACCACAATGCGAACCACTGGATCATCATGTGACACA
The DNA here is from genome assembly GCA_037367405.1 of Ottelia alismoides. Classification (NCBI taxonomy): domain Eukaryota; kingdom Viridiplantae; phylum Streptophyta; class Magnoliopsida; order Alismatales; family Hydrocharitaceae; genus Ottelia; species Ottelia alismoides. Next base: position 350,482 of record JAZKJV010006783.1, on the reverse strand, counting down.
CAATCAGGCACAGACACCGCTGGCCTCTGACCCCCCTACTGACCATATCACAGAAAATAATTAAAAATTGAAAATTTTGAAAATTCAAAAAAAATGGATAACTCTGAAATGGAAGCATTTTGCAAGAGTCTGGTCTTAGAGCTTCCATTGATCAAAGCCATAGAATATGTGCCTGATCTTAAGAGATTTGTGAAGAGTCGACTAAACCCCAAAAAGACGGGCAAGAAACCATCAAGAACTGAATATCATGACATATCTATGGCTAGTTCTTTGATGATGAATCGTAAAATCAAAAGCCGCAAAGTCAAGCGGTTGACTCGAATCTCATGTGAAATTGAGGATACCTTATTCACTCATGTTCGGTTAGACGACGACTCCACATTAAACATCCTCCCCAAGTCTGTCTTTGACAAACTCAAACTTGGACAACTGAAAAAGACTAGGGTGATCGTTCAATTGCCTGATCGATCCACCAAAAGGCCACGTGGGATCATTTCGCTCGTCGTAAACTTTCGGGGTGATAGACATAAAGTGGACTTTATTGTCCTTGACAATGAGCACCACGGAAGGTTGTCTGAGTCACCTATCATTTTAGGAAAGCCGTTCTTAGCCTCCGTTAAGGTGATCGTCGATTGTGAGACTCGGGAAATCAAGCTCCCGAACTCGGACCGCAATGAACAAACCCTCAATGACACGACCTGCTCTGAGGAAAACCAACTTGAAATCGACAGTTATGATCAGGAGATAAATATTTCACATTATCAGACATCTCCGCATGACACACAGATACAAACCCTAGGAGAGTTACCTAAAAGACTGACGATTGGACAAACTTCGGATTCTCACCACCCTATCACTGCTCCTAAGAAAAATCAAGTTTTTGGAGCTTATGAAGAATTGGACCATATTACTGAGGATCGTCACGATTATTTGAGTGGTCCAATCTTTGAGTCGGCAGTAATTCATGAAATACTTGAACCATACAAAGAACCGACTCAGGAAACCTCTGATGTCATCAAAATTCATGATCATCAGGAGGTGACATCAACATCCCCGGCCATAACCCACAAAATCACCAGGAACAATCTCCCTCGACCGAAGCAGCGCATGACCCTTCAAGAATCAGTCGAATTTTACGGGGATTCATCTGATGAGGAACTCATGAATGCCACATAGGTTACTCAAGACAAGGAGATGAAGACTGTCCAACTTCCTCTTAATACTTCCCAAGAAAACAAACTGACCAAGAAAGTCACCTTTGACCTAGACACTAGGTGATTTCTGAAGAGTCCTCGTTCGGTCCTAAAGTGGTTCATCAGATAAGTACAATAAGTACAGCTCTGATCCAAAGGCACTTACCTCTGATTGACAATAGTTGGAGATCCTTTGCATATGACTACTATTCTCCTGAGGACGACTCCGACGGTGGTTGGTCTTCTTCATCGGCCCCCTCTTCATCGCCCTCCACATCTCCATACTATCTCCCTCCACACTCCTGCAAGAAGGTCCGTCGCAAACCTCCTTGATCTTGTACATCCGCAAATCTATCTGGTTCCCCATCTGTATTTATTCGATTATACTTAGGCTAACCTGAGCCTAAGTATAGGGGGACCGGTACCATTATTTATATATCACTTCTCTTCTTTTGTTTTTGACCCAGCTATACTTGGTACGAGCTATGTCTACATTTCACTTTGTGCCATGAGGACATAGCACACGCTAAGTATAGGGGGTGTGTTTGTATATATTCTATCTACTTTATCCATAGCTTGTGCTTTAATCGTTTTTATCTGACATCGGGGATGGGTACAAGTAGTGTATATTATGTGTATAATACCTGTTTTTATAAAATAAAAAATAAAAAAACAAAAAAACAAACAAGAAAAACAACAAAAAACAACAAAAAACAACAAAAAATTTGCATAAAAAATCATCACTCATGGTCTTGCATTTCATCAAGCATTTCATGCATTCCTTGGTTGGTGTATTCCTGACACAATCACATTCACTCAAGGCTTGAGGATTTTGAGGACACTGGATTTCTGTGATCTAAAGAGTCTGAGTTAACACGCCATAATCATTAGGATTTTTAAGCTTAATTATCCACACTTCCCTTGTTTGAAAGATTTGAGCGTTATATTGCACTCTCCATCTCTACCTTCAAAAGAATATGATCAGAACAGTCACTTCCACAACTGCATGATTGATGAGATGAGTTGAGATATCACTTGAGGAACTATGACTAGAGATTTGAGTTTAGACCCGATCTAATGATATTCGAGGATGGGATAAATTAATGAAGGCTTCAGAAAACCTGGGTGTCAGCAAAATCCTAGCCAGTATGTGAACAAGATTCATATGCTGCCTCTTTGATATCTACCTATGTGCCAGGGTGTGATGAAACTTAAAGATAATTGTTGATCAGAATGCGTCAACTTTTGGTAAAAGCAGTGGAGCTAGCTGATAAACTCGAATTTCTCACGGTCTTGTGATCCACACAAGGCGGGAACACAGAGGTCGTTGCGGTGACCACTAAGAAATCTGAATTTAATCAACAATGAACCCACAATCAAATATCAAACAATGACAAACAAATGTGGAGTCAAATTTATTTTTAACTCTACATAAAAGATGTATAGGTGCAAGTATGTAGAGTTCGAACACAGGGAGCAAGGCAGGATAGATCAAGCAAGTGTGTATGTGTGTGTGTGTGTGAATGTGATGTATTGTCTACACTATGCAATGCAAATATTTTGTGGGTTTTTAATCAAAAAAATTTTCTATTTAATTTTTAAATTTTGTATTTTGATTTTTAGTTTTCTGATTTTATATTTTCTTTTTATAATTTATACTTTTTTTATATTTTCTTTTTCAATAATTAAGTATATATACAATATAAGAAAAGAGTGTATATGGTATTTATAAAAATAGGCAAAAATAGATAAAAATTAGAAAATAAAATGTTTTTAGTCTTTTTATGATTTTATAATATTTTTGTGATTTTTGGGGATTTTTTCAAAATATTTTTGGGATTTTTAAAAGTCAAAATAAAGAAAACAAGAATAAACTTGTTGGCCGAAACTAAAATGGGAATGAAAAATACCAAATAGTATCAAAATTTTCCCAAATTAATTTTAAAATGAAGGTAATAAAATAGGGAACCTACAGGATCTGAGTTTATATTTTTTAGATTTTTCTATGAGTTTTTAGATTTTTTGAATTTTTTAGGTATTTTCTAATTTTTAAGGTTTTTGCTTTGAATTTTTTTAGTAATTTTTGGATTGATACTAGAAGACAATAAAATACACAATAGGTAGTTTTTTTGGAATTCTTCGAGGTGTTTTAATAATTTTTATGGATTTTCTAAGCTAGACAGTATTGAAAATGCATGTTTTTGATTTTTAATAAATATTAAAATGCAATAAAAATGCAATGCAAAAATACAGCGTGAAAGTGCAAGCACACAGGAGCTTAAGTTAAATTTTTGGGAATTTTTCGAATTAAAATGATGCTCTAAATAATTAGGGAAAGTAAGCAAAAATGTATGGCCTAGCAGGGGTACAAATGCAATACGCGAAACATCTAGGGGCTATAATGTAATTTTTCCACAAAATTTATAACGCAATTAAACTTTTCCACAAAAATATGTGGGGCTCTCCCCTGTCACCGGAGGTCCCCTTCTACACGCTCCCCGGAGGTTGGAGGCTCTCAAAGTCTGTTCTTGATCTGAATGAAGGTCAAGGGTGCTTTTTGAATTGGTGGTCGGGGCAACTCCAAGAACGATGCGTGGTAGGTGATGCAGTGATCCAAAGACCAAGGCATGCCCTGGGCGTGTATGTCTGATGCAAGGGGAAGAAAGTCCAAGAAGGCACTGACATGATTTGGTGAAAGGAGTGCCCTCGAAAAATGGGTGAAAGCCAGTCAAAACCGAGGCTGACAGAAGCTACAGGAGTAGGGCTAGGGAGTTGACCCGCCGGTCAACTCTCCGGCCCCCCTGGTTGGTCCACATGGACCAACCAGGAAAAAATCTCGAAAAAGATTTAAAAATTCATTTAAAAACAATAAATGATTTAATTATTTTTAGGTTATTTAATGAAAAATGTTTATAATTTTATAAATTATTTTATATTGATTTTTATTTATTTTTATAAGGTATAATTTTACAAGTTCCCTGTTATGTCCTTTGTAGGTATATATACATATATATTTTATTATTTTATTTTTATTTTGTGATTTTAGTTTATTTATTTTTATTTATTATTTATAAAATTATAAAATACTTTTATACACATAATTACATTTTTATTTTATTTTTCTGATATATTTTATATATTTAATAAAATATAAGCATGGTTCTCACAGGTTTGAGTATAGGTATAATGCCTATGTATTTTATATACATGTATTTTATTTTGTATTTTATTTAGGTTTTTATTCTGATTTTATTGTACATAATTATTATAAATAATAATTATAAAATTATACAAATATAAAAATACAAAAATAATGAATAAATAATAAATTGAATATTTTAATCTGTACAAGTATACAAGGTGGGTCCAAAACTCAACTTTCAAACCGTAGCTCCGCCAAATGCGAAACCACTGCCATTAAATAGCTTATTTTTAACTATATACATTAAAGGTGAGTTTGATGCATTTAGAGTTTTCATTTGTGAGATACGGGTCTGGGAGGTTGGGATTCTGGATTTTTATTCAGACCATAACTTTTTATCTGTACATTATTTTTGAATGAAATCAATGTTGTATTTTTCTTTATTTAATTATCTACAACTTTCATGTACAAAGTTTCTTTATTTGAGGTATAAAAAGTGGAACCAAAAATAGGTCCCAAAATGAATAAAGAATGATAGGAATGAATAGGTATTTGAATTGTATTCTGGCCCTTATCTCCCCCTACTTTATTCCTTGTCGACCTATTCATCAAGATGCCTAAGTCTCAGGGTTTCGGGTCATAAAATATTTACAATATTTTATTCTTTTCTTTTCTTATATTTATTCTATAATTTTGACTTTAATTACAGTATTTTAGACACTATTTACATGCACATGCATGAATACTAAGATGTTGTATTTAATGGTATTTACACGCATTTACTAGGGTTTTTGAGGCCAAAATGATAGAATAAAGATGATGAAATGTGGATTCATCACCCCCTATACTTTACCTTTGCTAGTCCCTAGCAAACACTTATGCAATAAGTGCAAAAAGAAAAAGAAAGAAAAGAAAAAGAAGAACTTGGATTAAATTTAATTATCAAACTTGTCTCACAAAATCAAAGTTTGGAGCTTAAGTCGGACCTTTGGAATTTTAGTGCGGGTGGAACCTTAATGAGAACCGAATTTGAAATCCAACAGTCCTTGAGAATCCCAAAATTCTGTTCAAGTCTCCTCAATAGCCAGGTCAGAAATATCTCAACTCATACGCAAACCCTTACGACTATGAATCTGACTTGTACAGTGTAAGTGATAGTGGCTCTCCTCAACTAGAATGACAAAGAGACTGACTTCTCCAGTATGACAACCCAATGATTCTCCAATCCAATAACTCCATCCTCGAGGAGCGGGGTATTCCCTTCTAAGTTCAAGTGGCAACCAGCTCAAGAGGAGGGGGTGAAGAGAAGCATGGACGGTAGCCAGTGTAGCTACCTATCCTAGGATACAAGACCAGTGTAGTCAAGTCATCCAGCTGCAGGCTCACATATTTGACTTTGGAACTCAAGCTTGCTTATAGACTTTACAACATTTGTACATACTTTACAGGCATTTTATTATTGTGCATGCCTGACCATTTTTTTGAAATACTATTCACAGCAGCATTTACATAAGGAGTTTTTCCTCTTGAGCCAGTAGACTATCCCTCTTTTGAAGCTTTATCGCAACCCACACTCTCCTGTCTTTAGATTTCCTCATTACTGGATGGGTTGGGGTGCACTTCCCTCTCTAGAGGAGGACAAATGTTTCCACTTGTGTGCGTCTCATACCGGCAAATCCAACCCCCTCACCACTCCAACTGAGTTGAGCCATGTGAAAGGTGCAGGTGTCCAAGTTAGGTCATTATCAACAAGAGTCGTGCGTGTGTTCCGAAATACTCTACTTAGGCAGTCAAGAATCCATTGAACCAAGTCTTGTGATCCTCAAAGAATTAAGTCAACTAGACCTGAAGTACCTCAAACCCAGTTCCTATAAGGTTCCTGTTATTAGGTAGATTTTAAGGTCCAATCAAGCTCCAATCTCCGGATTTTACTTAGACTTTTTCAACCATCAAACTCAATCTGAAAAATGCTAATGCTATGCAATGCAATGCAGAAATATTTTTGTGATGCACTTTTCAAAGATTTTGAACTTTTTATGGATTTTTGAAAAGATGATGATGCATATGCATTTTTTTGTATTTTTCAAAAATATTTTTCAAATGTTTTTTTGGATTTTAATTTTGCAAATGTTTTTGGAAATTTTGAAAACAAAAAGATTTTGGTTGAAAACTAGGTGAAAACATGTACAAGGGAGTACTTCTTATATTTACAAGAAGTGGATTTTAAGAATTTACAGGGTAAGTGGTCAATTTTATACATGTATATAATAAAGGATTTTGGTGTGATGTATATATTCCTCAAACTTATTTGACACAATTTTTTCAAACAGTTTTGAAAACTCTAGTCCAAAATAATTTTTACAAACATTTTACAAACATGTACACACATTTGAAAATCATTTTACAAAGATTTTCAAACAGTATAGATAGATTTTTCAAAATATTTTTGTAACCATTTTTCAAACCATTTGCAAATCATTTTTCAAATATTTTATTTCACACAAAGAAAATAAATTTTTCAAACAAAATATTTTTAAAAAGGTTGAAAACGTGTAACAAAACGTTTTCCAAATAGTTTTCAAAAGATTTTTCACAAAGATTTTCAAACTATTTTTCAAACATTTTGCAAAAAATATTTTCACCTGATTTATTAATCAGTAAATACAAAAGAATTTGAGGAATGAAACACCTTTTTATTAGGGTTTTTAATGAATTTTTATAGCCATATTATTAGGAAAATACGAAAGTACGAGTTATGGCTATAGTATATACGTAGTATATACGACCCCCCTATACTTAGCTTGAGCTATGTCCTCATAGATCAGAGAGAAAAGATAAGACATAACTCGTACTAAGTATAGGCAAGTCTAAAGAATAAATAAATGAACCAATGAGAAGTTGATCGTCCCCCCTACACTTAGGATCAAATAATCCTAAGTATAGCAGACTGTACACAACGCAGGGAGGGTCAAGGGTGGGAATGAACAGATCGTACTCAAATTGTCTCCCCCTATACTTAGGGTAAGATATCCCTAAGTATAGATAAGAAGAGGAGACAGTGGAGAGGATCGAAGAATCGAAAAACTCGGGGTGCACACCCCCCTATACTTAGGACAAAGTACATCCAAAGTATAGAAACTGACAACAAGGGGAGACACCTTTTTCGGTAGATAAAGAAAATAGAAGAGGAAAAGAAGAAAAGAAGAAAATAGATCAGGAAATGAGAGAAGAGATCAGAGGATGTACACACCACTCCCCCTATACTTAGGGTAAAAGAAGCCCTAAGTATAGGCAACAACAGGAGTGATGACACAGAACGAAGAAAGAACACTCAGCTCGTCCACCGCCCTATACTTAGGACAAAGTACGTGCTAAGCAAGGCAAACACGAGGAGTGGGTGGACGAGCAATACGGAAGATAGACAAAGATGAACAAAAGAGGATATACAACAGAGGTGGATGTACATATGGTCAAGAAGGTAGAAAGTAGACCTTCTTCCGCGAAGGGATAGATCTAGTGTGGTGCAAGTCGACATCGGGGTCCACAGTGGACGGAAGCCGATCAAGGTCGATAGGGTGAAGGCCCTTAGTGGAATCAAATCGAAAAGGGACGAACTGGTCAATGGAAGTAGTCTGACTGGGTTTGCCCTTAGTGGTCCTACGGTGTGAAGGCGCAGACAGACGAGTGGAAGAAGTGTGGTCAGGTCTGGCCTTGGAGGTCTCGCTGATATCAAAGTGGAATGGGACAAACTCATCATCCTCGGAAGAAGTGTAATCGGAGTCGTCCTGCGAGGTATCGTCTAGGTCGAAATCAAAAGGCACGAAATCATCTGTGGAAGTATCCGAAGTCTGTTCGTCCTCAAGAGTCTTACCTGAATCATTGTCTTCAATAAGAGGCCTTAATCTATCAAAATAAAGGGCAGCATCATAACCGACCTCAATCATCTTTACTTGTGAGTGACCAGGAACGGACTTATCAGTGGAAGTAGTCAAACGAGGTTCGTCCTGTCTAGTCTTGGTATCTGCCCTCTGCTCAATAGGATCAATCACGTAAATACTTTGGATTTCATCAACACATCGCCACACACCAGGAGGAACTGCGAGGTCTATGCTTTCTGATTTCCTCCCCTTTCGGGGGATCCGTCGGGTCTCATCAGGTTTCGCTAAGCAAACATATCTAATATCATCAGATAGGTCACAGACCTCGGAGTCAACTAGAATTGGTGAAGGTGCATCAGGTACAGGTCTCTGGTCAACTGTGGGTGTGGTGATCGACGCTTCGTTCTCGTCAACAGGACGGAAGCGAATCTCTCCTGATCCATAGTCTATAACGAGCCTCGCAGAGGCGAGGAATGATCGTCCCAGGATGATTGGAGACGACTCCCCTGTGGAGGTCTCCATGGGCAACACGAGAAAATCAACATGGTGGCTCGTGCCCTGAATAGAAATGACGGCGTTTTCAAGGATACCCTTCGGCCTCTTGATGGATCCATCAGCAAACTGAATGATCATCCTGGTTTTCTTGAGAGGCCCTAAGTGAAGAGACTGTACCAGCGAGAAGGGTAATATGCTAATCAATGCACCGCCGTCTAGGAGAGTGTGATCACATGTATAGTCAGAGATGGTGCAAGTGATGAAAGGGGTAGTTGTGTTCTTCTTTTTGGGAATGGGACGGTGTGTGATGGCGAGGGCAGTGGCCGTGGTCAGAATATGACGCTCAGATCTGCTCCTCTGCTTTCTCTTCTTGGGAAGAGGAGTAGATATTTGTGTCATGGCCTGTTGAAGTGGGGCACGGATGATCTCATGAATAGTGGCCATCACTTCCGGTTCAGTCAACATTTTTTTGAATTTTTGGACTTCTTCCATACAAGGGAGGAAGTCGGAATCAGCATCTACACGAGGCATGCCAAGAGCAGTCTGTACAGTGGCATCCTCGGGGTCAAGGGTGGGACAGTGTGTGAATGGATGTGCAGGTGAATGATCTGGTAGATGGGCCCTCTCTTCACGGTCTGAGTCAACCATTGGTCTCCCGAACTCTTTTTGTATTTTTAAATTTTTCTCATTTTTTTTGTATTTTTTGCGATTGCAAGCTCCCATAATCACCCACAAGTAAATCCGTATCCCCGACGAAAGGAGCATTAATCTTATTTTTCCTCAAGATAGCAAGATGATCATTCATCAAATCAATGTGTACTGTCATCCGGTTCAAGATATCACTCATAGAGATAGAGGGAGGTGACTCCAACAGGTCAGACTCGGATGGATGTGAAGGTGGAGGTGGATAATATACAGGTGGAGGGAGAGGTGGGTAGAAGTCCGAGGTCTGATACTGCAGCTGAGGCGGATATGTACAAAAATCAGAAAAAGTAGGAGGAGGATCCTCCTGATAAAAGGGAGGTGGACCGACTGGAGTGAACGAAGGATCTGCAAAGTCCGGATAAAAGAAGCTCCAGGGGTCCATCTCGAAAACAAAAGGAAAATGATCGGGGGAGCACGATGGTCAAGTCAAGAGAGTGAAGAAGAAGGCGCAAGTAAGCAGAAGCGATCTAGGACACACACAAAACTATCACAGATAAAAAATGAAAATAATACAAACCCTCAATTCACCTACTCAACTCGGTAGAGACCGAAAATTCGGTCTTTTTATCTTGTCTGTTTTAGAGTTAGGTGAGAAGTCCAAATATTTCACAAACACTTAGGGGGCTGAAAATGGGTTTTGGACACTAACCTTAGTGTGTGCGCAAACAATTTAAAACGAAGACAATGAGGGGATTACTCGTCCCAATACAAGATTTTCTTTTTAGTGGATTTTAGGGTCAAGTAATATTAACAGTCCCAAATTTATTGATTTTAACTCTTTTTTATGGCTTTTTAATGAGAATGCACGAGCCTATCGGGGAATCAATTCCTTTAAGCACCTAGGTTGGCAAAATCAGAGGTAGAGGAGCGGAAAAGCAATGCAAGCAGCAAAACGATGATGCATGCTAAAGCATAAATGCTCACCTTGCCTCCAGCACTCTACATGCAAAGATGCTCAGCAGAATTGAAACCTATCTATATGCAAATGCAAAGCCGATGAAATCGCCCTAAGTCTCAGAAATTGCTATTAGCGAGAAGCACCACAAGTCGGTCACCGATCCTCGATCCAAGAGTCCGGTCTAGGCTCACCCCTCCTACTCTCGACAAATCGAGTTCAGGAGAAGCGCTTGGCAGGGTGAGCTCGCGGCGCGACGGCTCGAAGATGGTGATCAACTGTTTAAAATTTGACTAAGTACAAACGCGGCTATAGGTACATGCAAATATATTAAGTGTTTGGCCTTAGTCTATCGCAAGCAATCCTAAAACTAGGGGCTCAATCACACAAAAGTTAAGAAAACAAAACCGGAAAACAAAATAAAAAGAATGCGAAGAAAACACGAAAAAGAGGCGGTGAGCCCCCAAGTGAACAATCACTTGGAAATTAGGCTCAAGAGTCCAATGTCCAATGTACATGTATTATTACAATAATATGTGTCTCTTACTCACTTAAATTACAAAATAAATACAAGAAAATAAATGCTAAGGAGTTGTCTGCAAAATCCTCCAAGTCCTTTTTTGTGCTAGGCTAAAGCCGCTTCACGTGGGTGTGAGGGTGCTCCAAGAGGGGCTCCTCCCTCGATCCGCGTACCTCGCATAAAATCCAAACAAGGAGAGTGGTTAGACAATTCAACAAGGTATATCAAAAATAAGGAAAATATAACAAGCAGAAATAAAAACCGCGAGAGTAGACCAATAATCACAAACACAAGCAAGAAGTGACCTAAGCGTTGTTGCTCCCCGGCAACGGTGCCATTTGATAAATCCGAATTTCGAACGGTCTTGTGATCCACACAAGGCGGGAACAAAGAGGTCGTTGCGGTGACCGCTAAGAAATCCGAATTTAATCAACAATTAACCCACAATCAAATATCAAACAATGGCAAACAAATGTGGAGTCAAATTTATTTTTAACTCTACATAAAAGATGTATAGGTGCAAGTATGTAGAGAGTTCGAACACAGGGAGCAAGGCAGGATAGATCAAGCAAGTGTATGTGTGTGTGTGTGAATGTGATGTATTGTCTACACTATGCAATGCAAATATTTTTGTGGGTTTTTAATTTAATTTTTTTATTTAATTTTTAAATTTTGTATTTTGATTTTTAATTTTCTGATTTTATATTTTCTTTTTATAATTTATACTTTTTTCTATATTTTCTTTTTCAATAATTAAGTATATATACAATATAAGAAAAGAGTGGATATGGTATTTAAAAAAATAGGTAAAAATAGCCAAAAATTAGGAAATAAAATGTTTTTAGTCTTTTTATGATTTTATAATGCTTTTATGGTTTTTGGGGATTTTTTCAAAATATTTTTGGGATTTTTAAAAGTCAAAATAAAGAAAATAATGAATAAACTTGCTGGCCGAAACTAAAATGGGAATGAAAAATATCAAACAGTATCAAAATTTTCCCAAATTAATTTTAAAATAAAGATAATAAAATAGGGAACCTAAAGGACCTGAGTTTATATTTTTTAGATTTTTCTATGAGTTTTTAGATTTTTTTGAAATTTTTAGGTATTTTCTAATTTTTAAGGTTTTTGTTTTGAACTTTTTAGGGATTTTTGGACAGACACTAGAAGACAATAAAATACACAAAAGGTGTTTTTTTTGGAATTTGTCGAGGTGTTTTAATAATTTTTATGGATTTTCTAAGTTAGATAGTACTGAAAATGTATGTTTTGATTTTTAATAAATATAAAATGCAATAAAAATGCAATGCAAAAATATAGCGTGAAAGTGCAAGCACACAGGAGCTTAAGTTAAATTTTTGGGAATTTTTCGAATTAAAATGATGCTCTAAATAATTAGGGAAAGCAAGCAAAAATGTATGGCCTAGCAGGGGTACAAATGCAATATGCGAAACATCTAGGGGCTATAATGTAATTTTTCCACAAAATTTATAACGTTATTAAACTTTGATGGACTAGAAATAAATCACAAAACCTGCAAGGGCCTTTTGGCAAAAAGCCCACCCACGCGCGTGCGACGAACGCGCCTGGGGAGGACCTGCTGGCAATTATTAGAAACTTAAGGGCGGAAATGCAAAAAAGTCCAAAAATATTACACTGCAGTTGAAAATTTAGGTACGAAAACTAAATACACACACCCTGTGGGGCAGCCTGCAAAAATCACAGAGTCACGTGTGTAGCGCACGTGACCTGTGTAGGACCTAAGTGGAATAAAGTAAAGCTCGGGGGTCCTTCAGCAATTTTTACGAAAGTTTCAACAAGGCAGATGAAAGTTTAAAAATCTATTACTAAATACAAAACTAAATTGGGTATGACGCAAAATTACCCAGTGCTTGGGATCCGACGGCGGTGCGGCTCCCACTTGCCACGTGTCGCGACGAGAAGCGCCGATACCCCTTCAAAACGAAGGGCCACAATTAGATGGCACTGATGATCCAATGGCCGTGATGCTTCTTATCCAACGATGGCTGCACGCTCTGGAGTTTCTCCTCGATCGGACGGTGGAGGACCACGCTGGAAGAACAGGGAGGATCCCTCGCCGGAGCGAGCTTCCTCCGAGACGATCTCGCTCCTCCGTCAGCCGTTGAAGATCAGACTATCCAAAAACACTCCTGCAGGGTTGCTCTGTCGACCGGAGGAGGCAAAAAGAGCAGGGGGCGCCGTAGGACCACTGCAACGTCAAAGACGAGGAGAAGGTCCAGGAAGCTCCGCCAGCTCGCAAAATCTCCTCCAACGTCTTGACTCGTTCGGAGCACCTGTAAAAATCGTTAAGGAGGTCGGGGTCAAAGTGCCCCAACCTTCCTGGTTGCGGAACGAAGGAAGGGAGATGAAAACGAAGCTCACCGGAGCAAGCTTCGGCGAGGCAATGGCGGAGATGTTTGGTCGATCGTGGATCAAAATGGAATATGGTGCTCTAAACCTAACACTAAGGGGAGTAAAGTAATGCGAGAAAAACAAGGAAAAACAGTACCTCAGAGCAAAATGCTCAAGATGGACCTCGACGGCCACGTGGCTGGAGGTGGCTTGGAACGCGGCCCTCAAGCCTCGCCGCACCTCAACGGGGGTGTGGGGCTCTCCCCTGTCACCGGAGATCCCCTTCTACACGCTCCCCGGAGGTTGGAGGCTCTCAAAGTCGGTTCTAGATCTGAATGAAGGTCAAGGGTGCTTTTTGAATAGGTGGTCGGGGCAGCTCCAAGAACGATGCGTGGTAGGTGTTGTAGTGATCCAAAGACCAAGGCATGCCCTGGGCGTGTATGTCTGATGCAAGGGGAAGAAAGTCCAAGAAGGCACTGACATGATTTGGTGATAGGAGTGCCCTCGAAAAATGGGTGAAAGCGAGTCAAAACTTAGGCTGACAGAAGCTACAGGAGTAGGGCCAGGGAGTTGACCCGCCGGTCAACTCTCCGGGCCCCTGGTTGGTCCACGTGGACCAACCAGGAAAAATTCCTGAAAAAGATTTAAAATTTCATTTAAAAATAATAGATGATTTAATTATTTTTAGGTTATTTAATGAAAAATGTTTATAATTTTATAAATTATATTATGGTAATTTTTATTTATTTTTATAAGGTATAATTTTACAAGTTCCCTTTTATGCCCTTTGTAGGTATATATACCTATATATTTTATTATTTTATTTTTATTTTGTGATTTTAGTTTATTTATTTTTGTTTATTATTTTATAAAATTATAAAATACTTTTATACACATAATTACATTTTTATTTTATTTTTCTGATATATTTTATATATTTAATAAAATATAAGTATGGTTCTCACAGGTATGAGTATAGGTATAATGCATATGTATTTTATATACATGTATTTTATTTTGTATTTTATTTAGGTTTTTATTCTGATTTTATTATACATAATTATTATAAATAATAATTATAAAATTATAAAAATATAAAAATACAAAAATAATGAATAAATAATAAATTGAATATTTTAATATGTACAAGTATACAAGGTGGGTCCAAAACTCAACTTTCAAACCGTAGCTCCGCCAAATGCGAAACCACCACCATTAAATAGCTTATTTTTAATTATATACAATTAAAGGTGAGTTTGATGCATTTGGAGTTTTCATTTGTGAGATACGGGTCTGGGAGGTTAGGATTTTGGATTTTTATTCAGACCATAACTTTTTATCTGTACATTATTTTTGAATGAAATCAATTTTGTATTTTTTTATTTAATTATCTACAACTTTCATGTACAAAGTTTCTTTATTTGAGGTATAAAAAGTGGAACCAAAATAGGTCCCAAAATGAATAAAGAATGAATGGAATGAATAGGTATTTGAATTATATTCTGGCCCTTATCTCCCCTACTTTATTCCTTGTCGACCTATTCATCAAGATGCCTAGGTCTCGGGGTTTTGGGTCATAAATTATTTACAATATTTTATTCTTTTTCTTTTCTTTTATTTATTCTATAATTTTGGCTTTAATTGCAGTATTTTAGACACTATTTACATGCACATGCATGAATGCTAAGATGTTGTATTTAATGGTATTTACACGCATTTACTAGGGTTTTTGAGGCCAAAATGATAGAATAAAAATGATGATATGTGGATTCATCACTAGCCAACAAAAGAAAAGAAACAGAAATGTCAAAGAAAAGCTCTATCTTCCAAAGACAAATTATAAATGAGCTCCCACCAATGGCGACCGCTCCCAAACATTTTCAAAGTGTCCACTTGGACCAAGCGCTAATTAGGACCAAGGAGTCAAGCTGACACCATAAAAGGGCTCTACATCGTAAGAGATACAAGTCTGGGTGTCGAAGATATCTTAGATACTCAAAAGAGACACACCCCGGTGTACTCTCAGAAAAATAAGTGCAGGCGACTCCAAATTTTCTTGACGGACACATTGATCAACAAAATAAAAATATACTTGTGTTGAGTAATAAGGCACTCGAGAGGCACCTTGTTCCAATGTGAGGGAGAGAAAATTAGAAACAATCCTATGCCCTCCATCATCTGGCTGTCCATCTACACTTTCAAGTCTGATAAACTAATGAGACTGAAGCAAGAATAGACTTATTCCCTAGCAGACAGAGAGTCTGAAAATTAGAAAAGTTGGATTCCTTCTGATTAAAGCATGGTTGAGCCCAGAATTTTAGGATCACTCAAATTAAGGGTCTTCTATGAGTTGAGCCTTGAAAATTCACATGTACAATCAGGGATGTATTCAACTAAGACATTCATTCATTCATGCTCGGGGACGAGCATGGTCTAAGTATAGGGGTATGATGAATCTTGTATTCATCATGCTAAAATTGATCAATTAGGCTCTATTCCCCAAGATTCACATGCATTTAATCATTAATAGAGCCTTATTAGCATACATACATGTGTAAATAATATTTGTATTTCATCATGCATAATTGCATTAAAAAATCCATTTGAAAATTAGCCCAAAAAGCTGTTAACTTCTCAGATTTTTAATTAATTCATCCTAATTCCGATTAACCCCAAACCACCTCCGTTGTGTAGATATTACTAACAAGAATAAGTAAAAAATAAAAAAAATTTACTAACTCAAATAAGTGTCAAGTAATCCCAAAGTCTAATTTCACATCTGATGGACTAAAACGAGCATATCTCCCACACACAGTTCCCGATTTTGGTCTTCACTTTTAAAATACTCCATTTTCAAATACCTTCAAAACAAGACCAATTTCGTAAAATTCGGAGCTCATATGTGAAAGATGGGTTTTGGGCCTCTTTTGCATATTTTAACTTTTTGCTATTTTTGACCGAAGTTTTTATGTACATAATTAACTCTTTTAATTTTATTTATTCTTCATTTGTTTTCTTTGATGAAAGTTTTATTAAGCAACCTAAAAATCCAAATCCAGATTAAAACTGAAATCAAAGAAACTGAAAGAGCCCAAGTGTCTGTTGTGAGTCTGTACAAAAATTGTGTGTTTCTTACTTCTATTTTATTTTCCTATTTTCTTATTTACTAAAAATCTAAAAAAATAGATTAGTGTGTAATTAATTTTCTTGTATTTTATCGTAGTTTTTCTAGATTTTTATCCTCTTTAAAACCACAAAAAAATTACAAAACTCCAAAAAACTGATTTTCTATAAACATGGAGACCACCAAAAATATAACTTTGCATAGTTGAGCTCTTTTGCTCCTGGTTACTTCACGAATGTTGTAGATATCGCCGAGACAAACAACTTTCATGTTGATCATTTTTTTCATTTGAATTCATACTCTATCACTTATTATTCCTTCTTCTTTTCTTGTGTTTGGTCAAAGTAAATGACATGTGACATCCTTACACTGGTCCAACACAACCCACTTAACCAAGTCATCCATTCCCCTCACCTCCTCTCTTTTCCAGCCAATCAAATCCTTTCTTCCATTGACCCCTTAGTCAACACCCCCTCTATCAACCGTTACATGAAGGGATCCAATGTACCCACTCCTCCTTCATGAATGCCACCTTCCACGTCCTTGGATCCGCCATGCATGTATTCCAAGCCATTACACCTACCGTTTCCTCCTCCACCACCTATAAGAACTCATCTCCTCTCACTACAACCATCATCCGCCACTTCATAGAGTGAGAGATCGAGCCCCTAGAATCTTAGGTGACAACTGAGATATTCCAGTCGAGCAACGACCCTCTCTCATCTCCAGTGTGATCCAGCGAGAAGCTCTCGCTGTCGCAGTTGTATCTCCTTGCAGTTGCTCAAGCTTTGAAGGCTTGCCGACCTCATCGGGCAAAGAGTCCAGTCGAAGCATCATCTCCATCTCCTCCCCAGACTCTCGTTCCACCAACTCATCGGGTATACCTCCTTTCATCTCCATCTTCTTCCTCCATTTGTTTACACCTTCTTCTTCCCTTAATATTTTCTCTCTCTTCATTTCATTATCAATCTTTCATCAAAATGCCAAAATGAATGCATTTCCACGGATATATCATGTCTTCTCATCATGAATATGAATTTTATTTATTTTTTGATGAGATTTCGTGAATCAATTAATCAAAATTTTATGCGTGCTAACAAATACATGCCAAAATAGGGGAAGTTGTGCAATCCCCTGTTTTTTGTGGAAATCACCCATCCCATCTCTCTCTTCATCTTCTCCTCTATCTTCTTCCTCATCTCTTCCTCCCTACTTCTCCTCCTCCTTCCTTCCATTTCTTGCACCACCAAACCATCCACTTCTTCTTCCCTACACCCCTCTCCTTCCACCTCCACATCTGCACCACCCTCGCACCACACCTCCATCGTGCAGCTGATGAATCCACATTTCATCATCTCTATTCTATCATTTTGGCATCAAAAACCCTAGCAAATGCCTGTAAATACCTTTAATTTCATCATATTAGCATCCATGCATGTACATTCAAATAGTGAATAAAATACTGTAATTAAGGCCAAAATTATAGAATAAATAAAGAAAAGAAAAACAATAAAATATTGTAAATATTTTATGACCCAAAAACCCCGAGACCTAGGCATCTTGATGAATAGGTCGACAAGGAATAAAGTAGGGGGAGATAAGGTCAGAAAAGCAGATAAAATACCTATACATTCTATTCATTTTTTATTCATTTTGGGACCTATTTTTGGTTCCACTTTTTGTGCATCAAATAAAGAAACTTTGTACATAGAATTTGTAGATAATTTAATAAAGAAAAATACAAAATTGATTTCACAGAAAAATAATGTACAGATAAAAAGTTATGGTCTGAATAAAAATCCAAAATCCCAACTTCTCAGACCCGTATCTCACAACTGACAACTCCAAATGCAGCATACTCACCTTTAATTGTATATAGAATAAAATAATCTATCCAATGGTGGTGGTTTCGGATTTGACGGAGCTACGGTTTGAAAGTTGACTTTTGGACCCTCATTGTATAAATGTACTGACTAAAATATTCAATTTATTATTTATTCATTATTTTTTGTATTTTTATATTTTTATAATTATGTAAATATTACTTATAATATATATGTGCATTGAAATTAGAATAAAAATGCAAAGAAAATACAGAATAAAAATACTTGTAAAAAGAACACATAGGTATACTGCCTATACTTAGGCCTGTACAAAATACTCTTATAATTTATTTAATACACAAAACATATCAAAAAAATTAAATAAAAATATATTTATGTATATAAAAGTATTCTATAATTTTAGAAAATAAGAAATGAAAATAATAAAAATAGAATACATAAAATAAAAATCAAATACTTAATTACATAGGTATTATACCTATATAGGGTTAAAAAGCAAACTTGTAAAAATATAAGTCATAAAAATAAATAAAAATAAGAATAAAATACTACATAAAATTTTAGGCATTTTTCATTTTATAACCATTAATTAATTCGACATTATTCTATTTTTAATTGATTTTTCAAAATAATTTTCAGGGTTTTTCCTGGTTGGTCCACGTGGACAAACCAGGAGGCGTCAACAGTTGACTTCGGTCAACTGGACGCCCTACCCCCCCTGTAGCTCTGTCACCTCGTTTTCTCCCCGCATTTGCGGATTTTTCGAGGCATAAACTTTCATCCTTTCGTGAAACCTTCTTCTGCAAATCTCTCCACCTACCATCCATCTTGCTCGCCATGTGATTGCATCGGGCTAAGCATCACTGTGGCGCAAGATTTTTCTTGGTCTTTGGACCCCTGCAACTCAGGGTCAAACCAAATAAGAGAAACCCCCGACCTTGCGATTGAATTTTGAACACCTTCGGTCCACCCCTCGTGCCTAATCCTAGCTCCAGAGCTTCCTGGAGGTGACAGCTCCACCGCGAAGCCATCAGCCAAGGCAACCGAGGTCGGAGGCGCTTCCACCACCTCCCGCGAGTACGCCGGTCGAGGTACTTTCTTCCCTCTGGCTCCGGCCATTGAGGGCCCCTTCCCCATCATTTCTTTCATGCATTTTACTCCTGTCAACCTAAGGATGAAAAACCCTCAAAAAAATTAGAGTTCCGTCGACTCAATCGTTCGATCCATCACTGTGGCCGGAGCGCACCTCCGGCCGTTCGTCGCCACCACATGTTACGCCTCCCCACGACCATCCAAGGGTCCAGGCAGTTTGCCCTGGAACCTTTGACCATTTTTGCAGGTCAAAGCTGAAGTGAAGACATCTGGAGCTCGAGTTTTGAGCTCGCCGGAGCCAACGAAGCCTCACAGCTCCACCAGCCCCCAACGAGCACCACGGCCGCCGCCGTGGCTTTTTGACGACTCCAGGAGAAAGAGAAGACCCTCTGGAGCTTCCCCGACCTTTTTGCGAGCCCGAACGCCGCTGGAGCCGGACGGAGGAGCTCGGAGAATTTTGCCTGGCCGTAGCTCCTCCGTGTTCTTCCATCTGCCTCCGCCACCGTTGGATCGTGGTGGAGCGCCAGATCGTGCAGCCACCGTCGGATCTTCCTGCGCCTCGACCGTCGATCATCCTCGAAGATCTGATCGTAGCCGCACATCCGCTAACCGTCATCGGGCCCGGAGAAGCCGACATGTGTTTAAGTGAAGCGCCCCTCGCCATTGGATCGAGCCTCGTCCCCAGCCGTTGGATCGCCACCACGTGTCACGCGCACCGCTCCGCCGTCGGATCACGCGTCGAGGGTATTTTGCATATCAACCCTCGCGCATTTTGTATTTACGGTTTAGTATTTAAATTTTCATTTGTAGTTGAAAAACTTTGGGTTATTTGCATGTAAGCCCCTGCACTTATTTTTATTTACATCTAGGTCCTCCGCCACGTCACCTCACGTGACCTGTACACGTGAGGTGGTGGGCTTTTTGCAAGGACACCCCTGGGGTTTATTTATTTTAGTTTAGTCCCAAGATTTTGGAATACAGTGTAAAACTTTGGGATATTTTGCATCGACCCCCCTGTTAGTTTCAAATATTGCATTTTGGTCCCTGCCAGGTGCGTGCGAGTCACGCGCCCTGGGGGGCAATTTACACCGAGACCCAGACGGGTTTTGTAATTGTGGATTGTCCCTTTAAATTGAATATTTAGTTTATAGTTTTGTGGAAATTTGCATGTTCGCCCCTGGATGTTTGAGAAATTGCATATATACCCCTGCTAGGACTGTTTAAAATTTGGATGCTTGTTCTAATTATTTAAACCATCATTTTAGCTCCAAAAATTCCACAAAAATAGGGTTAAGCTTCTGTTGGCTTGTATTTTGACGCTACATTTTTAGTTTTTGATTTTCTTTTATTTTTATATTTATTAAAAATCAAAAACTTGCTTTTTATTCACTATCTAGCTTAGAAAATGCTAAAAAAATATTAAAGCACTTCGAAAAATTCCAAAAACATTACCTAGTGTCTATTTTAACCTATTTTAGTGTCAGTCCAAAAATCATTAAAAATTTCAAAAGAAAAACACTAAAACTTAAAAACACTCTAAAACTTCAAAAAAATCTATAAAATTGTAGAAAACTCCAAAATAGCAAACTCAGTTCTTGTTTGTTCTAGATTTTATCCTATTTATTTTAAAATTAGTTTGAAAATTTTTGGTTGCTGTTTGTTATTTTTGATTCTAGTTTTACCCCCAGCCAGCAACTCTGTCACTGTTTTCTCTTATTTCAGTATTTAAAAATACAAAAAACACATTGAAAAATACCCAAAAATCACAAAAACAGTAAAAAAATCCTAAAAATATCAAAAACATTTTATTTCTGAATTTTTGGTTATTTTTGCACGTTTTTATAAATATTTTATCTTGCCTTTCATTACATTGTTTTTAAATTCCAATATTGAAAAAGAAAAAAATATAAAATATAAAATCAGAAAAATCAGAAAATTAAAAAATCAAAATACAAAATTAAAAATTAAATAAAAATGAAATAAAAATTTAAAAATTAAAACCCACAAAAACACCTTTGCTTGCTTGCTTGGTGTAGACACATCACGCACACCCACTTGTGCATCAATTTTTGACTTACCCTGTTTGCTCCCTGTGTTCGAACTCTCTGCATACTTGTCCCTATACACCATTTGTGCAGAGTTAAAAATAAATTTTAACTCCATATTATTTCTAAGTTATTGATCTTTAGTGTGGGTTAATTGTTGATTAAATACAGGTTTCAGTTGAGAGTCTCCACAGCGACGGTTGTCTCCGCCTTGTGTGAGACACCCATTTAGGCTCTCATCGAAATCCGTGTTTATCAAATGACGCCGTTGCCGGGGAGCAACAGCGAGTAGCTCATTTTTGTTTACTTGTATTTAGTGTTTACCATAGCTTCATTTCATCTCTCTTACATTTTTTATTTATATATTGCTTGAGCTATCTGACCACCCTTTCTTGTCTTCTTGCGAGGGACCGCGGAGCGAGGCGGATCGCCTAGGTGACCCGAAGCAACCTTGGGAAGCGGAGCCGGCCTTCTTAGGTCAAGCCGGCAGGAGAGAGCAGGAGGAGTGAGAGAGTGTGGTAGTTTAGTTGCCTTTTTATTTTTGTGAGAGAGTGACCTATTAATTGTAATAATACAGGTACATTGGACACTTGGACTCTTGGACACTACCGGGCCTAATTTCCGGGTGTTTGTTCACCCGGGGGCTCACCGCGGTTTTTTCGCGTTTTTATCGCTTGTCATTTTCCGGTTTTGTTTTCCTTTTTCCTTTCTTTTGTGGATTGAACCCTTAGATTATAGGTCCTGGTTGATTCGATTAGAATAAGGTCCAAACACACTAATTACCTTTGCATGTTCCTATAGATCGTTGTTGGACTTAGACTAATTAAATAGTTAGCTAGTAGCTTTCGATCCACGCGCCGCGAGCTCATTCCCGAACAAGCACTTTCTCCTAACTCAAATGTGTTGAGCAGAGGAGGGGTGAGCCTAGACCGGACACTCGGATTGGGAGTTAGTAGCTAGCTTGAGGTTCTTCACGCTAGCAGTTGCCTATTCTAGGATGATTTCCGCTTTGCATATCGCCATGTAGCTTAGGTTTACAAATTCTGCTTTGCATCCCGCATGGAGAGAGCTGGGATTCGCTGTAAGTCTTCTCACTTTGCATGCATCATTTAGGCACAAAGGTGAGATTTCCACCTTGTTGTCGACTTGCACGGCTTTTCCGCCTCTTTTCTCCCTCTGTTTTTGGAACAAAGTAGGATCAAGAAAATACAAAAACCGTTAGGCGCTTGTTTGAATCTACTCAAAAGAAGCGATAACACCAAAAAAATTAAAAAAGGGACTGCTAAGAAAACTTGACCAAAAATAAAATCGGTAATTGGATTCATTGCTTGGGGAGAGTAACACCCTCACTTGTATTCAGGTTGCATGGGAAGGTCTCCTTCCAAGTGAGGTGAGCGCTTCGTAAGGATTAGAGCCCAAAACCCAACTTGTGGCTGCCTTGTGTATCACCCGGATTTCCGAAGTATTGGCGTTACTATCGTACGTAGTCGAGTAGGGCTTGGTCGCCACTGGTGACTCACTATTGTGTGAGCACCGACCTTGTCCGAAGTACCGAGCTTAGGCCACGCCTTCACGGGTGTGTCTGTCTCACCGGCTGCGTCCGAGTAGGATCTTGCACGCTCACAGGTGATTCCGTTGCGAGCGAGGTCCGAAGTATCGGTTTCGCCTATCGGCTTCCTCCCTCTATTTCTTTGGTTGAGTAGGGATCCAGGAAGGGTTACAAGGACCTCAAAAAGCGCAAGTTACAGGTTACACAGGAGGAGGACAAGTACGGAGACACTTTCCCGGCAGTACTCTCTCTCCTTTAGGCGTAGCGTTCTAAGGACTCGTGAAAAGATAACTTCCTGAATCAAGATAAATTGACAAGATAAAAGCCGAACCTTCACGGCTTCACGTGTTGAGTTGGTGAACTTACCCCTTGCTTTGCGTTTGATTGCTAGATTTGTTTAGGTCAAGATCAAAAATACATCACAATTGTGCGCGATTTTTTTGCATCTCATTTCATTCCTCTTCTTCTTCTCTTGTATTTCCCCTGCTCTTTCCAAATAATCAAGATGATGGGACGGAGATCTCTTAGGCCGACCTTGTCGGCACCGCTATCCAGCACTCCTCCTCATTCATCTAGGAATACCTCGAAGAGTCCGCTCTCCGAGCCTGAGTTCACATCCACCATGTTCCCCCTCGACCACCCTTCTCATTCTCCTTCTCTCAGTCCAATTGTTTCAGAATTCAGTGCATCACAGAGTTCAGCTCATTCGACAGCACCTGAGATGGACTCTTTTGCTTTTTCAGAAAATCCAACGATGGGAGACAGAGGCGAGCACCCAGATGACCATGATCACCCTCCATTCATAACTGATCAGGTGGCCATCAACAACTCCTTGTTAGCGTCCCTGGAGACCATGCAAAGACAGATCCGTGACCAGGGTACCTTCATGGGTGATCTGATGAGAGAGATAGTACAGATGAGAGAGAACCGACCTGGGGGCGGTGGAGGAGGAGGAGGACCAGATGCAGGAGGAGGTGATCCAGACGCTGAGCGACCGCCACAGACCATCATGAGGGAGTTGCACAACCCAGCTGCATCCCTCACTCACCGTTGGATCAGACTTCCGCCCATTCACGGAGATTTCGAGCTTCGGCCCCACACTATCCAGCTTCTACCCAAGTTCCATGGGTTGCCGACCGAAGAGCCGCACCTCCACCTCCAGGAATTCGAGATGATTTGCAGCACTATCCATGATCGGTTGATGACTGAGGACACCATAAAGATGATCGCCTTTCCATTCTCTTTGGTTGACAGAGCCGCCTACTGGCTCAAACACCTTGGGCGATTCGTCGACACATGGGCAAATTTCTGGACCGCATACCTGAAGAAGTACTACCCTCTCGGCCGGACCAACGCGGCTAGAGCCATGATCAGTAACTTCGTCATGATCCCAAATGAACAATTCCATGAAGCCTGGGATCGATTCAGAGAGCTCATCGACCGGTGTCCACATCATGACATTTCCAAGCCCAATCTCGTGCAGAGTTTCTTCTGTGGGCTGACACCGGAGTTGCAGGGGCTAGTGAACGCCTCTTGCGGTGGGTCTTATTTCTCCAAGGGAGAAGACGACGTCTGGGCCATCTACGAAGGCATGGCAGAAAACTCCACAGTGATGGCCCAAGTCCAAGTCTACACACAGCAAAAGCTCCCGCAAGGAGCGGGATCATTCCAGAGGATCGCCCGCATCGATGCCAGTCCCAATACAGTGTCAGCTACCGCAGCCCAAGCTGAATCAGCCGCAGCAGACATGGGCATAATCAGTGAGAAGCTGGACCGCCTCGAGATCCTCGAGAAGAAGCAAATGCAAGGCATGGCCCAGATGGACCAAATTGCCAAGACCATGAGTGATCTGAAGACGCAGATTTTGTGCGTCCAGGAGGCACAAGCTCAATCCCAACAGCCTCCTAGATCACGTGCTGATCCGAGCAGTAGCAATGCCAGCCAACTCTCTACCTCGTACCGCCAGGTGAACCATATTCAGGCAGAGCCGGTTCCACTGCTACAGTACTACCCAGAGCAGTCGTCATCTTCGGACACGCAGATGGTGGTGTATCAGCCGGAGCAGCCACTGGCCGTTCTTCCTCCACCCTCCTTTGAGCAGGAACCATTGATGGAAGTCAATGGGATATGGTACGACCGGTACCCTCAGCCCGGGATTCGTCGGGATCACCCCAGATTCCGTTGGGGTAATGGTGGATCCTCATCCCAACAACAGAACCCTGCCCAAGGACAGCAGAACAGCCAGCCACAACAGCAACACCAGCAGCCCCAGTATGCCCATCAACAGCAGTATCAGAATGGTCCTCGTCCCACCTATCAGGGACAGCAGTGGAGGCAGCGACAGCCGCCTCAGCAATCTTATGCCCAGCCGGCCCGGAACTATCCGTACCAGCAACACCATCAGCAGCAGCAGCCCCGTTTCCAGCAGGGACAACCATCCGGTTCTCAGGGTCCCACTTTTGAGAACCCAGCGCTCGATGATCTTGCCCACTTGCTATCTGAACAGCGAGCATCTTTCAGGCAAGAAATGGATGAATTCCGGCAGGAAATGAGAGAAATAATCAAAGGCAAGGCCGCCATACCCGCTCAGATTGAACCTAACCCGAACAATCTGAAAAGGAAGTCTGAGCAGGTAGAGTTTACAGAGGATGCTTCTCCTAGTGACGATTTGAATGATATGTCTTATTCTTTGAATGATGCTGATTTTGTGACTACTAGGAGCGGTAGGATGCCAGCCGGCGGCGCCTCTTCTGAGCGACAACCAGATGCAGGATCCGGAGCGCCAGAGGAGCAGGTAGCGGTGCTGATGCCGCTAATGACGATGTTGAAGACGGTGATGCTGATGCCACTCAAGATGGAGTCCAAGACGACGGTGCCGATGCCGTCGTGATGCCAGATGCAGATGGTGGTGCTGATGCCACCATTTTGGATGATGAACCAGAGCGCGGTACCGGTGCTAGTGGTGGTGCTGAGGCCACCACATCCACTTTTGTTGAGCCCCCATCTGTGATGTTGCCACATTTTGTACCCAAGGACTGTGGGAACAAAAAGAAAAACAAAAATATGAATAAAGGAAAGGTTTCTGTTCAAATTGCGGATCCATATGTGGTGAATGATGATTATTGTATGGATTCTCCTTCTTCACAGGCACAGGGACCTATTCCTAGTCCTCCATCTGAGGAGGCCCCTACCATCCCCTTCCCCGAGGCACTCCGCCGAGCGAAGGGGAATAAAAGAGAAAATCCCAAAAAAGAGCAACAGGTAGAGTTCGACAATCAGATGATAGACAGATTCCACATTCAGCTGACTCTACAATAAGAACTTGAGCACATCCCCTTCTTCAAGAAGAACCTGAAAGAGAAGACTACCGTCCGCAGGAAGAGGAGGAACCACAGAGATCAGATCCATGTGCTCACTCATTCCACTTGCTGTACCATCCAGAACAAGCTGCCAGCCAAGAGACCAGATGCAGGAGCTCCCTATGTCAGATGCGAGATTCAAGAGCAGCAGTTTGATCGTACTCTATTAGACAACGGCTCTTCAATTAACCTTCTTCCGGCAGCCTTACTCGACCGATTCGAGTTTGGTCCTCTTCTTAGGAGCAGGACAGTCCTTCAGTTTGCTAATAGGTCGACTAAGAGGCCGAAGGGGTTATTGAAAGACGTGGTCGTTACCATTCAGGGCCTGAAATTCCCCGTGGACTTCGTTGTGTTGGACATGGAGATCCCTGAGTCGGTAACCGATGCCCCCATCATTCTCGGACGTCCATTCTTGGCCACAGCCAAGGCGGTGACCGACCATGATAGCGGGAAGGTATGCTTTCGCGTAGAGGGCGAAACCATACAAATAGAGACGATCGAGGAGACCAAAGCCAGAGAGTTGGCGTGCTCAGAGCAATCCAGCGAAGACGAGCAGATGACAGAGGAGGAGCTAGACATCCACCAGGTTTGTGATTTTGAGATGACTGATGATGAATCCAACTGGAAAGATCCCGTAGCACCGACCCTCGCCTTGCCTACAGATTCACTATATCTCAAGCTCATGGCACTCGAGAGCCGGGAGAGCACACTCCTGGATGAGGATATATCTGAAGCTGACAGTGTTGTGATGAGTGGTGCTGAGGAATTTCAATCATGTTCATCTTCTTCCGATCCCTCGGATTCAGACATTGACTGGGATGACTTTGATGATTATTTACCTTGTCTGATTCCTTCTGAGCCAACAACCATGACAGAGTGCGAGCCAGTGCAATTTATAGATGATTCAGCGGGCCGCCCTTCGTCAGAAATTCATGCAGAGCGAGAATTCTCCCATGCAGACCTGGTAGCATTTACACAGACATATCAGAAGCCAAATCTGCCACCTCCCAGTTGTCCAGAACGGAAACCTCTGCCGCAGTCGATGACATACAGATTCCTTGCGGGTGAGCCAGAAATGTACCCAGTCATTATCTCAGCAGATTTGACTGGAGAGCAAGAATCTCGTCTGATGGAGGTTCTTGAAAGAAACCGCAAGGCAATCGGTTGGAGTATAGCTGATCTCCAAGGGCTGAGCCCAAATCTTTGCTCTCACCACATCTATCTTGAGGATAACGCTAAGTCGTCGCGTGAGTTCCAACGACGGATGAACCCGAATCTTCGAGACGTAGTTATGAAAGAAATTTCAAGGTGGTGGAGCGCCGATTTCATCTATCCCATCTCCGACTCCAAATGGGTAAGTCTGCTACATGTGGTACCCAAGAAGACGGGTATCACTACTGTTGTCAATGAGTCTGGAGAGGAGATCGCTACCAGAGTGCCCACTTCTTGGAGGGTCTGTGTGGACTACAGACGATTGAATGAGGCCACTAAGAATGATCACTTCCCGCTACCATTCATTGATCAGATTATCGAGCGGTTAGCCGGGAAGAGTCATTACTGTTTTCTTGATGGGTACTCTGGATACAATCAGGTGGCCATTGCGCCCGAAGACCAGGAGAAAACGACATTCACCTGTCCGTTTGGGACGTATGCTTTCAGACGGATGCCCTTTGGTCTATGTAACGCTCCGGCGACATTCCAAAGGTGCATGTTGTCCATATTCTCGAACATGGTGGGTGACTGTTTAGAGGTCTTCATGGATGACTTCTCGGTCTATGGCGACGGGTTCGATGCTTGTCTTGACTGCCTAGACCGTGTGCTTCAGCGCTGCATAGAGGTCAATCTTGTCTTATCCTAGGAGAAGAGTCATTTCATGATGACTCAAGGGACGGTCCTTGGTCATATCGTCTCCAACAGGGGCATGGAGGTCGATCCGGCTAAGGTGGATATCATCAGAAAACTCAATCCGCCGTCCAACTTGCGTCAGTTACGGTCTTTTCTGGGGCATGTCGGTTTCTACCGACGGTTCATTTAGGACTTCAGTCGAATTGCCCGACCGCTCACTGACTTGCTGACAAAAGACACCGAGTTTATTGTCAATGATAAGTGTCTTGAATCGTTTGAAACTCTCAAAAATATGGTTGTTTCAGCTCCTGTCCTTCAGCCACCTGATTGGTCTCTCCCATTCGAGATCATGACGGATGCTTCAGATTTTGCCGTTGGGGCGGTGCTTGGACAGAGGAGGGATGGTTTACCGTTTGCCATTCACTACGCCGGCCGAACCTTGGATGCCGCGCAGCGGAATTACACTGTAACTGAGAAAGAGATGCTGGCCGTAGTTTTTGCTCTTGATAAATATCGATCTTACATTCTTGGATCTAGAGTAACCATCTACACTGATCATACCGCCATCCGGTACTTAATGGCTAAGAAGGATGCCAAAGCACGTCTCACCAGATGGATCCTTCTACTCCAGGAATTTGATATTGAGATTAAGGACAAGCCTGGAGTCAAGAATGTGGTGGCGTATCATCTCTCCAGATTGGAGAATCTTGAGGAATCTGAGCCCAACGCACCTATCACAGAGACATTTCCAGATGAGGCGATCTTGGCTATCACCTCGCTCCCGTGGTACGCTGACATTGTGAACTATCTTGTTGCCAAGACGGTTCCACAAGGTTGGCCCAGGCAGAAACTCGAGACCTTCCTGGCGAAGAGCAAGTTTTATCATTGGGAGGATCCCGTCCTTTATCATGAAGGAGGGGATAGTATCTGGAGGAGGTGTATTCCTCAAGAAGAGCATCATAGCGTCCTCACATACTGCCACAAGCTTGAGGCAGGAGGACATCATTCTGGAAAAAGAACAGCACAGAAGGTGCTTCAATCCGGCCTATGGTGGCCTACTCTCTTCAAGGATTCTGACGAGTTCGTGAAGAGATGTACTGACTGTCAGAAAATGGGAACCTGCGGACAGAGAGACATGATGCCCATGCAACCCATTCACTTTTGTGAGGTTTTTGATGCATGGGGGATTGATTTCATGGGCCCATTTCCTAAGAGTCAGGGATTCGATCATATTTTGCTCGCTGTAGATTATGTCAGTCGATGGGTTGAGGCCATTCCCGCCCGAGCCGCAGATGCTAAAACCGTTTGCAAATTTTTGAGGAAAAATATCATTTCACGGTTCGGGGTACCGAGAGTCATGATTTCAGACGGGGGGTCTCACTTCATCAATGACAAGGTTAGGGCCCTTGCAGACGAGTTTGGCATTGACCATCGGGTTGCCACACCGTATCACCCTCAGACTAATGGTCTTGCCGAAGTTTCGAATCGGGAGATAAAGACTATCTTGCAGAAAGTTGTCCGCCCAGACCGAAAGGATTGGTCACAGCTTTTGGACTCGGTCTTGTGGGCTTATCGGACCTCTTTCAAAAATCTATTGGGGATGTCTCCCTTTCGTCTCGTCTATGGTAAGCCGTGCCATCTGCCAGTGGAGATCAAGCACAAATCTTTTTGGGCAGTCACTGAGTTGCTTTTAGATCCCGAGAGTATAGGAGACCAGAGAAGAGCTGAATTGGCAGCCCTGGAAGAACTTAGAGATACAGCCTTTTCTAACAGCCTACAGTACAAGGAGAAAGTGAAGACATGGCACGATTTGCATATCAGCCATAAACAGTTTGAGCCAGATCAGAGGGTATGGTTGTTTGATTCCAGGCTGAAATTATTCCCAGGGAAGTTGCAGAGCAAGTGGAAAGGTCCGTATGTGGTCAGGAAGGTACATGACAATGGCAGCATCGACATATCCGAACCATCATCTTCCTCTACCTTCCGCGTCAATGGTCAACGCCTGAAGCTATATCTAGATCATGATCCACCAACCATTGACGTTGCCCCCATTCTTCTGGTATGAGATGTGTCCTTTAACTCTCATCATCTGCATCTCATACATGGTGATCAATTCCATCTTCCGCTGTACAGATCCACCTGTTCATATCACTATCTCATCTCTTGATTTATTTTCTTCTTTTCTTCTTTTCTTCTTTTCCATTTCTATCTTCTTTATCTATCAAAAAGGTGCCACCCTTGTAGACAGTTTTCCATAGTTAGGACGTACTTTGTCCTAAGTATAGGGGGCGTGTACCCCGAGTTCTGTTATTTTCATTTCGATCCTCTCCATTGTCTCCTCTTCTTGTCTATACTTAGGGATATCTTACCCTAAGTATAGGGGGAGACAATCTGAGTATGATCTGTTCATTCCCACCCTTGACCCTCCCTGCTTTGTGTACAGTCTGTTATACTTAGGATTATTTGATCCTAAGTATAGGGGGGACGGTCAACCTCTCATTCATTGATTCCTTCATTAGTTTGGTATTCTTTAGACTTGTCTATACTTAGTCCGAGTTATGTCTTCTCTTTTCTCTCCGATCTATGAGGACATAGCTCAAGCTAAGTATAGGGGGGTCGTATATACTGCGTATATACTTTAGCCATAACTCGTACTTTCGTATTTTCCTAATAATATGGCTAATTATTCTTTAAAATTCATTAAAAATCCTTAATAAAAAGGTGTTTTGTTCCTCAAATTCTTTTTGTGTAATTACTGATTAATAAATCAGGTGAAAATGTTTTTTGCAAAATGTTTGAAAAATAGTTTGAAAATCTTTGTGAACATTTATTGAAAACTATTTGGAAAATATTTTGTTACATGTTTTCAACCTGTGTGAAATTGTGTGTTTTGTAAAATTTCTTTTCTTTGTGTGAAATAAAATGTTTGAAAAATGATTTGTAAATGGTTTGAAAAATGGTTGCAAAAATGTTTTGAAAAACCTATATATACTGTTTTGAAAGCCTTTGCAAAATGATTTTCAAATATGTGTACACGTTTGCAAAAATGTTTGTAAAAATTATTTTGGCCTATAGTTTTCAAAAATTGTGTGAAAAACTTGTGTCAAATAAGTTTGAGGAATGCATACATCACACCAAAATCCACTATATGTATATATGTAAAAAATTGATCACTTACCTTGTAAATTCTTAAAATCCACTTCTTGTATATATAAGAAGCACTCCCGTGTACATATTTTCACCTAGTTTTTAGCCAAAATCTTTTTCATTTTCAAAAATCCCAAAAACATTTGCAAAATTAAAATCCAAAAACATCTGAAAAATCTTTTTGAAAAATACAAAAAATTGCATCTGCATATGCATGCATCATCATCATCTTTTCAAAAATCCATAAAAAGTTCAAAATCTTTGAAAATTGCATCACAAAAATATTTTCTGCATTGCATTGCATGGCATTCGCATTTTTCGGATTGAGTTTGATAGTTGAACAAGTCTAAGTAAAATCCGGAGATTGGAGCTTGATTGGACTTAAAATCTACCTAATAATAGGAACCTTATAGGAACTGGGTTTGAGGTACTTCAGGTCTAGTTGACTTAATTCTTTGAGGATCACGAGACTTAGTTCAATGGATTCTTGACTTCCTAAGTAGAGTATTTCGGAGCACACGCACGACTCTTGTTGATAATGACCTAACTTGGACACCTGCACCTTTCACATGGCTCAACTCAGTTGGAGTGGTGAGGGGATTGGATTTGCCGGTATGAGACGCACACAAGTGGAAACATTTGTCCTCCTCTAGGGAGGGAAGTGCACCCCAACCCGTCCAGTGATAAGGAAATCTAAAGACAGGAGGCTGTGGGTTGCGATAAAGCTTCAAAAGAGGGATAGTCTACTGGCTCTAGAGGAAAAACTCCTTATGTAAATGCTGATGTGAATAGTATTTCAAAAAAAAAAAAAGTTCAGGCATGTACAAAAATAAAAAGCCTGTAAGTATGTACAAAGTCAATAAGCAAGCTTGAGTTCCAAAGTCATATCATGTGAGCCTGCAGCAGGATGACTTGACTACACTGGTCTTGCATCCCGGGATAGGTAGCTACACTGGCTACCGTCCATTCTTCTCTTCACCCCCTCCTCTTGAGCTGGTTGCCACTTGAACTTAGAAGGGAATACCCCGCTCCTCCAGGATGGAGTCATTGGATTGGGGAATCATTGGGTTGTCGTACTGGAGAAGTCAGTTTCTTTGCCATTCTAGTTGGGGAGAGCCACCATCACTTACACTGTACGAGTCAGACTCATACTCGTAAGAGTTTGCGTATGAGTTGAAGTATTTCTGACCTGGCTATTGAGGAGACTTGGACAGAGTTTTGGGATTCTCAAGGACTGTTGGATTTCAAACACGGTTCTCACTAAGGTTCCGCACGCACTAAAATTCCAAAGGTCTGACTTAAGCTCCAAACTTTGATTTTGTGAAGACAAGTTTGATAATCAAATAAAATCCAAGTTCTTCTTTTTTCTTTTCTTTCTTTTCTTTTTGCACTTATTGCATAAGTGTTTGCTAGGGACTAGCAAAGGTAAAGTATAGGGGGATGATGAATCCACATTTCATCATCTCTATTCTATCATTTTGGCATCAAAAACCCTAGCAAATGCCTGTAAATACCTTTAATTTCATCATATTAGCATCCATGCATGTACATTCAAATAGTGAATAAAATACTGTAATTAAGGCCAAAATTATAGAATAAATAAAGAAAAGAAAAAGAATAAAATATTGTAAATATTTTATGACCCAAAACCTTCGAGACCTAGGCATCTTGATGAATAGGTCGACAAGGAATAAAGTAGGGGGAGATAAGGTCAGAAAAGCAGATAAAATACCTATACATTCTATTCATTTTTTATTCATTTTGGGACCTATTTTTGGTTCCACTTTTGTGCATCAAATAAAGAAACTTTGTACATGAAAGTTGTAGATAATTTAATAAAGAAAAATACAAAATTGATTTCACAGAAAAATAATGTACAGATAAAAAGTTATGGTCTGAATAAAAATCCAAAATCATAACTTCTCAGACCCGTATCTCACAACTGACAACTCCAAATGCAGCATACTCACCTTTAATTGTATATAGAATAAAATAATCTATCCAATGGTGGTGGTTTCGCATTTGACGGAGCTACGGTTTGAAAGTTGACTTTTGGACCCTCATTGTATAAATGTACTGACTAAAATATTCAATTTATTATTTATTCATTATTTTTTGTATTTTTATATTTTTGTAATTATGTAAATATTACTTATAATATATATGTACATTGAAATTAGAATAAAAATGCAAAGAAAATAGAAAATAAAAATACTTGTAAAAAGAACACATAGGTATACTGCCTATACTTAGGCCTGTAAAATACTCTTATAATTTATTTAATACACAAAACATATCAAAAAAATTAAATAAAAATATATTTATGTATATAAAAGTATTCTATAATTTTAGAAAATAAGAAATGAAAATAATAAAAATAGAATACATAAAATAAAAATCAAATACTTAAATACATAGGTATTATACCTATATAGGGTTAAAAAGAAAACTTGTAAAAATATAAGTCATAAAAATAAATAAAAATCAGAATAAAATACTACATAAAATTTTAGGCATTTTTCATTTTATAACCATTAATTAATTCAGCATTATTCTATTTTTAATTGATTTTTCAAAATAATTTTCAGGGTTTTTCCTGGTTGGTCCACGTGGACCAACCAGGAGGCGTCAACAGTTGACTTCGGTCAACTGGACGCCCTACCCCCCCTGTAGCTCTGTCACCTCGTTTTCTCCCCGCATTTGCGGATTTTTCGAGGCATAAACTTTCATCCTTTCGCGAAACCTTCTTCTGCAAATCTCTCCACCTACCATCCATCTTGCTCGTCATGTGATTGCATCGGGCTAAGCATCACTGTGGCGCAAGATTTTTCTTGGTCTTTGGACCCCTGCAACTCAGGGTCAAACCAACTAAGAGAAACCCCCGACCTTGCGATTGAATTTTGAACACCTTCGGTCCACCCCTCGCGCCTAATCCTAGCTCCAGAGCTTCCTGGAGGTGACAGCTCCACCGCGAAGTCATCAGCCAAGGCAACCGAGGTCGGAGGCGCTTCCACCACCTCCCGCGAGTATGCCGGTCGAGGTACTTTCTTCCCTCTGGCTCCGGCCATTGAGGGCCCCTTCCCCGTCATTTCTTTCATGCATTTTACTCCTGTCAACCTAAGGATGAAAAACCCTCAAAAAAATTAGAGTTCCGTTGACTCAATCGTTCGATCCATCACTGTGGCCGGAGCGCACCTCCGGTCGTTCGTCGCCACCGCATGTTACGCCTCCCCACGACCATCCAAGGGTCCAGGCAGTTTGCCCTGGACCCTTTGACCATTTTTGCAGGTCAAAGCTGAAGTGAAGACATCTGGAGCTCGAGTTTTGAGCTCGCCGGAGCCAACGAAGCCTCACAGCTCCACCAGCCCCCAGCGAGCACCACAGCCGCCGCCGTGGCTTTTTGACGACTCCAGGAGAAAGAGAAGACCCTTTGGAGCTTCCCCGACCTTTTTGCGAGCCCAAACGCCGCCGGAGCCGGACGGAGGAGCTCGGAGAACTTTGCCTGGCCGGAGCTCCTCCGTGTTCTTCCATCCGCCTCCGCCACCGTTGGATCGTGGTGGAGCGCCAGATCGTGCAGCCACCGTCGGATCTTCCCGCGCCTCGACCGTCGATCATCCTCGAAGATCTGATCGTAGCCGCCCATCCGCGAACCGTCATCGGGCCCGGAGAAGCCGACACGTGTTTAAGTGAAGCGTCCCTCGCCGCTGGATCGAGCCTCGTCCCCAGCCGTTGGATCGCCACCACGTGTCACGCGCACCCGCTCCGCCGTCGGATCACGCGTCGAGGGTATTTTGCATATCAACCCTCGCACATTTTGTATTTACGGTTTAGTATTTAAATTTTCATTTGTAGTTGAAAAACATTGGGTTATTTGCATGTAAGCCCCTGCACTTATTTTTATTTACATCTAGGTCCTCCGCCACGTCACCTCACGTGACCTGTACACGTGAGGTGGTGGGCTTTTTGCAAGGACACCCCTGGGGTTTATTTATTTTAGTTTAGTCCCAAGATTTTGGAATACAGTGTAAAACTTTGGGATATTTTGCATCGACCCCCCTGTTAGTTTCAAATATTGCATTTTGGTCCCTGCCAGGTGCGTGCGAGTCACGCGCCCTGGGAGGCAATTTACACCGAGACCCAGGCAGGTTTTGTAATTGTTGATTGGCCCCTTAAATTGAATATTTAGTTTATACTTTTGTGGAAATTTGCATGTTCGCCCCTGGATGTTTGAGAAATTGCATATATACCCCTGCCAGGACTGTTTAAAATTTGGATGCTTGTTCTAATTATTTAAACCATCATTTTAGCTCCAAAAATTCCACAAAAATAGGGTTAAGCTTCTGTTGGCTTGTATTTTGACGCTACATTTTTAGTTTTTGATTTTCTTTTATTTTTATATTTATTAAAAATCAAAAACTTGCTTTTTATTCACTGTCTAGCTTAGAAAATGCTAAAAAAATAATAAAACACTTCGAAAAATTCCAAAAAAATTACCTAGTGTCTATTTTAACCTATTTTAGTGTCAGTCCAAAAATCATTAAAAATTTCAAAAGAAAAACACTAAAAACTTAAAAACACTCTAAAACTTCAAAAAAATCTATAAAATTGTAGAAAACTCCAAAAATAGCAAACTCAGTTCCTGTTTGTTCTATATTTTATCCTATTTATTTTAAAATTAGTTTGAAAATTTTTGGTTGCTGTTTGTTATTTTTGATTCCAGTTTTACCCCCAGTCAGCAACTCTGTCACTGTTTTCTCTTATTTCAGTATTTAAAAATACCAAAAACACATTGAAAAATACCCAAAAATCAAAAAACGGTAAAAAATCCTAAAAATATCAAAAACATTTTATTTCTGAATTTTTTGTTATTTTTGCACGTTTTTATAAATATTTTATCTTGCCTTTCATTACATTGTTTTTAAATTCCAATATTGAAAAAGAAAAAAAATATAAAATATAAAATTATAAAAATCAGAAAATTAAAAAATCAAAATACAAAATTAAAAATTAAATAAAAATAAAATAAAAATTTAAAAATTAAAACCCACAAAAACACCTTTGCTTGCTTGCTTAGTGTAGACACATCACACACACCCACTTGTGCATCAATTTTTGAATTACCCTGTTTGCTCCCTGTGTTCGAACTCTCTACATACTTGTCCCTATACACCATTTGTGCAGAGTTAAAAATAAATTTTAACTCCACATTATTTCTAAGTTATTGATCTTTAGTGTGGGTTAATTGTTGATTAAATACAGGTTTCAGTTGAGAGTCGCCACAGCGACGGTTGTCTCCGCCTTGTGTGAGACACCCATTTAGGCTCTCATCGAAATCTGTGTTTATCAGCAGCCTAGCACCGTCGTACCACGCCCGACTAGCCTCGCCACCACCGAGCATCGCCTTGCATCTTCCCCATCCCCCCCCCCTTTTTTGTATTCTAACCATTTGCAGGTCAAACATCAAAGGCTTCTTCTGGAGTGGAACTCCACTTGCAGGTGTTTAGAGCCTCGTTCACAATAGTTGGAGCTTCACGGAGCTCCCTCGTCTCCACCGAATATGCATCAACCACAGGAGCTTCGAAACTCTGAAGTTTCGCCGATCGCACAACCATCGTCCGCCGCCCTTCATCTTTTCTCAAGGAGGAAGGCGACTTCAAGAATATATCGCAACTCCATGAGTGTCCGATTATATCTGTGGGTGCCTATCCTTCGTCAGATTAAGAGCCATCCGAGCCTCTTCCTTCGGATGAACTAAGCCTATGTGGAGGCGCCACATCAGCACCAAGCCACAGGTTCAACCCAAACCGCCTGCCTCGAGCCAAGCCATCAGTAAGGACCTCCAGAATTTGATTAATTGCAAATATTCCCCTGCTTTTGGGTATTTTCCAGAAAGGCCCTCCGACTTCTTGATTTTACAGATAAGTCCCTCCAGGGATCATTTTGAAAGAAAAACTCATACTTTATTTACATTTTAGTCCCTACAACGCTATTTTAGCACAACTTTTTTCATTCAAACTCTGTTTTTAGCATATAATGTATCGTTTTGAAGCTATCTCTGTGCTCTATAATTTTTGCATAACTTGTGGAGTAATCTGAGGACATTCATTGCTGATCATTATTCGAGGATCATTCTGATTTATAGAGGCTAAGAGTTGACATATTTGTGCTATGGGAAAAGATGAAATTAATGATCTTTCTGCCGGAAGTTGATTGAAAATATTTATTTCTTCGTGATTATCATAATTCATTAATTTGTGCAGGAGGCTAAATCGAGGAAGAATTTAATTAATTTCCTTATCAGTTCTCGGATTAAATAGTGATTTTGAGGAGTGGATTACAGAGAGTCCTGACAGGATAATTCATTACCCTCCTTGCAACTTGGATTTGATTGGATAAATTACAATTTGAACTTCCTTCTGATCTGTGATTGATTTTGAGGATTTATTGATCATTCTATTGAGGATTTAAAATCGTGTAAAATCTCAGATCCTGAGCTTCATTCTCTCTGTTTATTTCTTCGCATCTTCATTGTATTGTATTATATTTTCCCAATACAGAAATTAATTTAGCAAATTAATTAATTGTTTAATTTAATTTAAAACCACGCAACTAAAATCATCGTTCCCTGTGTTCAACCTTGGTAGACTTGCCAAGTATAAATACTCCACAACATTCAAAGATTGTGGTTTTTGTTGAATCGTTTTCTGCCTCCTATACTACAATTCATCATTATTAAAGAGGCGGATTTCACGACCATTAGGTGCTAAGGAGCGGCCCTAATCTAATCGATCAGGGTGCATCCAAGGGCCGTGGGCGAAGTACGTGGCGACGTTGGATCTAAACATCCAACGGTCTAGGCTTGAGAAGACGTGTATGCGCCAGATGCAGTCTGGAGGAGGATCGGAGGATGGAGAATGGCAGCGGGCTGAATGGTTGTGATGAAGGTGCGAAGAAGGGGATCAGACGGCTGAAAGCGACAGGTGTGTGGCACGAGGAGAAGCGGGCCACGTGGCTCAACCAGAAGGAGCCACGTGGCCCAACCAGGTTATTTAGATGAAAAAGTCGAAAAAAAAAGAGAAGGAGGCCGAATTTTGAAAAACTCAAAACATGAAAGTATAGATCTCGATGAGATCTACAAGTTTCATTTGACAAAAACGCAAAAGAGGTCAAACAAAAGGGAGAAATATTTTTGTGAGTATTTTTAAAGGTATAAAAATACTACAATTTTTTGTTTTATCATTTTTTTGTATTTTTAATTTATTTCAAGACACGTATATATACAACAATTAATATGGCTTTTATTGACACTAATTTAAGCTATGGGGTTAATATAGGAAAATTAACATGATGAAACCAAGGTTCACCATCCCCCTATACTTAAACTATACTCGTCCTCGAGCATCTCAAAAATGAATAAGTTGGATTAACCCTGATTGTACAAGTGAATACAAGACCTGACCAGTTCAAGAATTCCTGATTTAATAGATCCAAAATTTTAAAGTTGAACCAGACTTTAATTAAGAGGCATCCAATTTCTCTAATCCTCATACTCTCTCTCTATTTACATATAAAATAAGGATATGATATTAAGTGTTGACCGTAGTTACGAAGTAGAGTTAGAACTTCACCCAAGGTTACAGTCCAAGAGACTCTCCTAAGAACCCAATCCTCAACACTACGGAATAAACCAAATATTGCATCCAATCCACCGTCTCTTTAGTTGTCAGACTCAGAAATGTAGGTGGCAGGCCAGTTGATGGAGGGATTATGATTGTGTCATTTCTTCTCTCCCTCTCATTGGAACAAGGATCCTCTCGAGTGCCTTATTAACTCAACACATTTTTAGTTGTTGATCAGTGTGTCCGTCAAAAGAAGTTGGAGTCGTCTGCACTTGTTTTCCTGGTAGTACACCGGATGTGCCTTTTTTTAGTATCTAATATACCTTCTATACCCATACTTATAGCATTTACGATGCAGAGCCCTTTTTTGTTTTAAGCATGACTCCTGGTCCTAAATAGCGGTGCTCCAAGTGGACACTTTGAAATGGTTGGGAGCGCTCGCCTTTGGTGGAAGCTCTTTGATATTTGACTTTGTAGGGGAGAGCTTATCTTTCAACATTGATATTTCTTTCCATTGCTTTTGGCTAGCTCCACTGCTTTTACCAAGAGTTGGCGCACATTGATCAATAATTTTTTTGATTTTATCACACCCTAGTACATAGGTAAATGTCAAGAGATAGTATTAGAACCATGTTCTCATACTGGCTTACGGTGCCGACACTCAGGTTTCATGAAGCCTTCAATGATTTTATTCCATCCTCGAGCATCCTCAAATCTTGTCCAAACTCAAATCCCTCATCCCAGTCCCTCAAGTGAAATTTCAACTCATTTCATCACAGCTGTAATCGTGCATGTGAGGTGCTGATCATATTCTTAAAGCAAGAAACTAAGCATGCAATATAGCATGTAAATTTTTAAAACTAGGGAAATGTGGATGATTAAGTTAGAGACCTGATGACTAAGGCTGGTTAACTTAAAGTCTCAAGACCTCTTAAACCAAGTGTTCTTGAGCATCACTAATCTTGTGTGGATGTGGAAGTGTCAGGGATTGAACAAACTCCTTCATTCATTTTTTAAACAATAATTACAAATACAAGTTAGTCTCATTTACACCCTCTTTTTGAAAAGATTTTTTAAAAGATTTTCAAAACAACGTCACACATATAAAGGTTTTTCAAATATTTTTCAAACGATTTTTCAAAACAAGTAAAAACCCATTTTTCATACCATTTTCAAAATATTTTCTTCAAAATAATGTAACATAGTAGAGAAAATATTTCAAACTTTGAAAATATTTAATCCAACTTACTTCAGAAAATTTATACTCTAGCCCAAAAAGTTTTAAAATTTTCAAAATTTTCAAAAAAATAGCTATGGTTAAAGTGATGAACCCGAAATTCAGCCCTTTAAAAAAGTGGAATTAATATTCTAATGTCATTGCAGTCGGGCTAAATAGGATCCATCAAAAACTGCTTGGATTTATTTATCAATTAAATGCTAGGGGTCGAATTTAGTTTACTTGGGCAAGCCCAAGGTCGAACTAAGGGACACGAGACTCTTAAGTATCTATTTGGACTCTCGTTAATCAGATTAAGCCATAATAAAAGAACTTATAGGTCAACATACACAAGGAGATGATGCAGACACATGGAGACCGATTTTCTTTTTATTTGATTTCTATCATGAAATGAGATGCAAGCTTAAAGTTATGCGAATATACCCAAATTAGATAGAATCAATGAGCAACTAATGTGCGATCAATTTCAGAATCAATTTACGAAGCAAACTTCATTGACAAATTAATCCATACCATCACAATAATTAGGCAGGTGCCACCATATAATTAGAACTAATCATCTGGATTCTAAGTGTCAAATCAGAAAATAATCCATGCCATCAGATAGACAATGAAACAAGCTTCGAAACGAAACTGAAATCAACTAAAATGGAGGTCGGATGCTCAAGATATTCACAAAAGAGCCCGGACGCATAAATGCAAAGAAGACATGAAAATAAATAGGAAAACATTGCGAACAGATCCATGGGAGGACTTAGATGTAATTATGAAAACTTGTGAGGTCTTCCCTGTAATTTACCAATACACGTGGGGACTAAATTGCAATTATTAAAACTGAGAGGGATCGGGTGCAATTAGCCCCAGGCGGGACATCCCTGCAATTTTTCCAGATCTCACGTGACAAGACATGTGAGGCTAGGCTCGGAAGTCGGCTCAGGCTCGGGACGACGCTCGGGAGGCTCGGCGAAGGCTCGTGCCACATGTCGATAGACGGTGCCCTGGCTCGGCTCGGATGGCCCGAACCTGGAGGCTCGTTGCTGAGGCTCGGCGAAGACATGTGGCTCTCTATGTGCCATCCGATCAAGAGGATCGGACGGCAATTGTACGTTGTGTTCCTCCTCTCCGTCGCACTTGGTGGGTCTCCGACGAGTAGCTAAGAGCTCCACCCGGCCATGGTTGAACGACAAAGGCTCGGGGATGACTTCAGACTTGTTGGTGATGAAGCTCAGGTGCAGGACAACGGCCGAGGCGATCGGGTTCGATGTGGCGGCAAGAGTTGTCCGGAGACGAGGACTTTGAAGACAGCTCCAGCGAAGGCTCCGATCATTGAAAGAAGTACATGCAATCATTAGCTCAGTAGCCGAAGCATGCGCGTGCGGGGTGAAGTGAATGGAGCGGGGTTCCAATCGAGCGATGGGACGGGGAACCAGGGCTCCGTCTTCGACGAACTGGGGATGAGGTGTAACGGATGTGTTCAGGTGATGAAGAAGAGGAGACAACAATCGGAGGTGTGCGTGAGGATGAATGATGTATGAGGAAGATGGAGCGATGGCGAGTTGAGGGTGAAATTGCAAGTAAGAGCCTATTTAATTAGTAGAAATCAGAAGGAAAAGCAAAAGGGCTTACCTGGAACTCGGGGCGGAGGAGGGACAGCTTGGGCTGAGCGTCGGGTGGCGCTCCGATTATCACTGGATTCCCCCAGCCATGGGGAGCAGCTTGCTGACGTTGTAGAGCCGAGGGCAAGGCCTACCATGGCCAGGGGTCATTACTGGGGCCTTGGTCATTTTCGCGACCTCAATTCCGGCCTCCCCCTGTCACGGGGAGGCGGAGACGAGCTGGACCAAGGCCCGCGTAAAGGTGGACAGCCTAAATTTGCGGCAGCGATGGCTTATTTTAAGGGGAGAGGTTGGAGCAGAAGATGGTGGAGGTCGTGGGTTGCGAGGGGAACGTGGGACGAGAGAGAGGGGATCGTGGTTAGCCAAGGGACCCGCGAAGAAGACTGAGGATATGGCTTGGACGGAGCATGTTCAGAGGGGCGAGGGAGGTGATGAGAAGATAAGGAAAATGGAAAAGGGGCGACGTGCGCAATGTGACGAACGTGGAAGAGAGAGAGAGAGCGGCCGGAGGAGGAAGACGGAGGCTCGACCGTTGGATCTTGCGATCCAACGGTTCGAGTGAAGGTGCTAAGGAGCGGCCCTGATCTAATCGATAAGGGCGCATCCAAGGGTCATGGGCGAAGTACGTGACGACGTTGGATCTAAAGATCCAACGGTCTAGGCTTGAGCGGACGTGGACGTGCCTGATGCAGTCTGGAGGAGGATAGGAGGATGGAGAATGTCAGCGGGGTGAACGGCTGTGATGAAGGCGCGAAGAAGGGGATCGAACTGCTGAAAGCGGCGGACGCGTGGCGCGAGGAGAAGCGAGCCACATGGCTCAACCAGAAGGAGCCACGTGGCCCAAACAGGTTATTCAGAGATCTACAAGTTTCATGTTGACCAAAAACGCAAAAGAGGTCAAACAAAGGGAGAAATATTTTTGTGACCATTTTTAAAGGTATAAAAACACTATGATTTTTGATTTTATCATTTTTTGTATTTTTAATTTATTTCAAGACTCAGATATATACAACAATTAATCTGACTTTTGTTGACACTAATTTAAGCTAGGGGATTAATATAGAAAAAT
Organism: Ottelia alismoides; assembly: GCA_037367405.1. Classification (NCBI taxonomy): domain Eukaryota; kingdom Viridiplantae; phylum Streptophyta; class Magnoliopsida; order Alismatales; family Hydrocharitaceae; genus Ottelia; species Ottelia alismoides. The sequence continues at coordinate 307,735 of JAZKJV010006783.1, read as the reverse complement.
TAACATGATGAAACCGATGTTCATCAACCATTGGTGAGTTGGTGCAGCTTTTATCTAATTCTTTGGCTGCCATTAATGTGTCAAACTAAAATATCATTTAAGCAGTGCAAAATGCATAACGGATGAGGAAAAAGGATTAAATTTCAGATCACTCTACTCTAAAAACATTCAGTCGATCTTAATGCGAAAACAAATGGACCCTCAACCCCACTTCTATGACTGAACGCAGTTGGGAGTGGAGATGTGGAATACATCATAACGAACATAAAAATAGGAAAAGAAATAGCCCTGCTCATCAAGGGAACAAACAAAATCACATCCTCATCAAAAGAAAACTGAAAAAAAAAAAACCACAATCCAACCATCAGAGGTGCTGCTCTAGTCATCGAAACTTGATGCAACATGTCGTCGCACTAGATCTATTTCAAATCATGAATGATGGCAAGAGGAGCAGTATCAAAAGGAAAAGCATCAATCTAGAATTGCTGCGATGTAATCTTAACAGAAAAAACACAAGTGTAATAGAAGAACAAGGGAATGAGTTCCCAAATACTCAAAATCATGTCTACCTATCTAAGGTGTCTTAAAAAACATCTTCAATGCGAGCTGTTCATGGTGGTTCAGTTCAATTTGCTTCTTTTATTAAAATGTAAAGCTTGGCAAACAGACAGGAAAATCATTTTTTAACTAGCTGTTAACATGGTTAACATGTTCCAGGGAGAATGATTTTTCTGGAGGTGTTTTCTTTTGTATGAAAACTTAAATATGATGGACAGAATAGGCCAATAGCCTTAATTTTGTTAGAACAGATGCAGCAAATTTCAGACTTTGTCAAAAAGGTTCTACAGCTTGTGCAAGAGATAAAATGGCGTCCGAAACAACCAAAATTCACTTTCTGGATCTCTGAAGAAAAGTGATCCATAAAAGAAGTGAAATGCCAAGTCCTGATATAAAGGAAGGATCGCCACAATCTACGAATAATAACAGAATGTAAGCGGTACAAACAAATAAGATTTGCATTTATAGCACACAATGATGTCAACAATAGCAATAGTTAAGCTTTTGCCAATTTCAATGGGAATGGCTTCGCAATAAGATGTCGGGAGAACTTATTAAGAAATTACCCAAACTGTCTGAAAAAAGTGCAAGCTATTATAAAGTATCTGTAGTGTAATTAAAGACAAAGATGGCAGCACTATCACGATCACAACAGTTTGCTAGCACGACGATGCCATGAAAGCACTTCATACTAGACCCGTTTTCCTTCAGCCAGCAACTCTTCTCTAAGCCGTTTAATCTCCCTTTCACGTTCAAGCCTCTCCATCTGAAAGGATAAGAAGAATGGTCTAACAATCAAACAAATGGCAGAAATCTACTTGAAAGCATATATCCAATAAATAGCATAGGTTTACCGGAAAAAGTGCGTAACTATGCACAGCCTCTGCCTTCGGACAAAAAATTTAAATAATATGCAAAAGACGCAAATAAAAATTTCACCAATGAAAGTGGAAACTCACAGTTTAAACATCTAATTGATTATACATGGGTTTTTTTAATTCTGTACATATGAACCACTGCAGATCCCTCACTACATCAGATAGATTGCGGTACTTCTTATATTTTAAACAGGATATCAAAATGATTAGTAAATAAAATTTATCACTTCTACAGTAACCTAAAAGCTAAAATGACTGACAAGTCTATCCGCATCTTTTTTGAGGTGAAAATCATATTATTGGACTTCTATATTTGTTGGCTTTGCTTTCGATTTTCTTATCAATATTAAAGGATTTCCAAATGTTCTAAACAAAGATATTAAGCATCAACAGTTCTTTCGATATTACACACACACACACCGAGAAATCCCAGAAAATATAGGATTGCCACCGTTAACTTCCACAATATTACATGTTACACCCCTTCATTAACTTGTACCAATAAGAGTTTTATGTGACATTTGCTTGTGTTAAGAATTTTGTTTAAAAGACTAACCAAATACAACTTTTTACTTCTTTACCTTCTTCCTCATCCCTCCACCACCTCCATACAACATACCCCCATCCCACACCCTCCCCTTCCCTCTCCTTGACCACAACCAACCTCGCCATCATCCCCTCTTCCCCCTCTTGATCGCCATACAGCCACCACCTCCAGAAGAATCAAGGTTTGAAAATGCAATAAGTTTATGCCACAACTTTATATGAGACAAATAGATAGAATATAAATAAGGTGCACTTTACTGGAAAATAATATAAATAATTCATTTAACGCTACGTTATTCTCAGATAAAAAATGCCAAGAGATAAAGTTGAAACTAGTATACAATTGCTTAATAAATAGAATCAATCAACCTAAAAATTGCCAACTTCAATTAAGGAGTTAAACAATGAAATGCTTTCCAACAAGTTTACGCTCATATAAAGCTATATCGAACCATTATCAAACATAGTTAGTCTTCGAATACGAATATTATATATCTTTCTGTAAATGAAAAGCATGTATATCTAGTTCAATGTAAATAATTTAGTTATTTTAAGAAAGGGGGTGACCCACCTTTGGTGAGCTGTCACTTGTCAACTCATTTTATTAAGTTAAACTAATTATATGTGTGCCATCCAGAAGACATAAATAAAATCGTGCATATCATATTTTTTTACATTATGTCTCTCCACTTCTAAAATCAAAGCATTTATGGCAAGCCAACTTGCTCAACACACAGTAGATATTTTAATTACAATAGCTCTAGAGAGGCAGAGTGAAGACACTATAGCTTTTCAAAAAATGGTTGTCGTTAGAGACATCCAACCACCTTGTACCAACTTTCCACCAAATCTCTCCATTGTTGCAACATCCAAAGAAGAGATGATAAATATCTTAGTCCACAACCCTGCAAACCAAGCAAGAAGTCACATAATTGGCAACAAAGTGTGCCCTGAAGGCCCTCGTCGCCAATTTTTTCCGTCGAAACAACCACATATAAAGATCTTAACCTTGAAGGGTACTTTCAGCCCATGCATCCAAAGACTTGACACGTGATAGCAATTTATTGTATGCCTTCTCAATCGAAAAAAGACATCCATCGGGCCCTCCTCTGTATATAGCTCCATCATTCTGCCAAATTCCATCACTCGAGAACCCGAAAGAGATTTCCTCGGAACAACGATAACCAAGATCCCTCAGGACCAGCTAATGACAACCGAGAGGGGCAGATTGAGGCAGTTTTCTATAAGTGAGGCGAGGCATACACCTCTTAAGTGGTCGAGGCGTAAGACTCAATCTTTATGGGGAGACACTAAATTAGTAATTTTATATGTTCATAATTATAAACAAAACACATTCTATTAAACACTAAAGGGTTGGAAGTCTAACCATTTTTGTTGCTCTAGTCATTCTTAAATCAGAGGATTTGCATCAAGTTTTTTGGAATTCACCATAACATCATCTATCTTCAATCTTCATTATTATAATAATGACTCAGAATGCATGTATAACTAAAAGTTCACAGTTAACGTAAAGGATTTACATTATAAAGTAATGATTTAACAATGTTCTAAGAAGATTTGCAAAAGGTTCATAGCATTTACAAAATAAAAAAGATTCTTAAAATACTTTGTGTTTATTCATGCAATATTATATTTTACATGGTAGGCGAAATGGGTAAGGAAGTGGAAAAATCAAATTCTAACAAATAGTAAATAAAGAGTTCAATAGTATATAAAATGCCATTAATATTCTAAAGACTGGTGTAATTGTCGAATATTCCCAAAGAAGATGATTTCTTTAGCTCCAAAAAAGATTATTCCTTACTAAGTTTTCTAGTTATAACCAAAGTTTGAAAAAGCGAAGAGCGGAACGAGGCGTTTTCCCTGGAAGCGAGGCGAGGTGTAGCCTCGAGGCGGTCGAGGCGTAAGCCTCAGTTTGTATAGGAAAATAATTGCAAAATATATAATAAATATATTTATTGGTGAACTAAAGTAATTTGACAAACATATTGTGAAAGAATGATAAGAAAAGATGATTCGTTGTTTATTCAAGAGGTCTAGGGGTCCTTATATAGGACTAAACCCTAGAGGGCTCAAAGGAGAATATTCTATAGAATATTCTTTAGAATATAGAATATTCTCTATAGAATATTCTCTTAACAAATAGCCACATAGAATATTCTCTTAACATAAAAGCCCTCGTGAGATTACAATAGAATATAAAGAAGGAAATCTTCTGCAATCTCTAACACTCCCCCTCAAGTTGGAGCATATCCATCAATCATGCCCAACTTGGAAGATATCCAGGAAAGACGCTTCTTTGATAAGGCCTTTGTGAATATGTCTGCAAGCTGAAGATCTGTTGAGATATGTGGTGTAGAAATCTTGCCTTCTCGTACAGCATCACGAACAAAATGACAGTCGATCTCAATGTGTTTGGTCCTCTCATGGAACACAGGATTTGTAGCAATATAAGTGGCAGATTTGTTATCGCAGTATAGAGGAACAGGAGTAGTGATAGCAATATTGAGTTCTTGCAAAAGAGACAGTAACCAGGTAATTTCGCATGTGGCTTGGGCCATTGCCCTATATTCTGCCTCTGCACTGGATCGGGAAACCACCGTCTGCTTCTTGCTCCTCCAACTAACAAGGTTACCTCCTACCATCATCGCATAGCCCGTCGTAGAACGACGATCCTCAGGTGAGCTTGCATAATCAGCATCAGCATAAGCAGCAACCTTAGTGTATCCATTTGCCCCATAGAATAGACCACGTCCAGGGGATTCCTTCAGGTAGCGAAGGATCTGAAGAACATCTTGCCAATGGCTATAGCATGGTTTCTCCATGTGTTGGCTAGCTCTGTTCACAGCATATGATATGTCTGGCCTAGTAACAGTAAGGTACAGAAGTTTGCCAACCAGGCTTCTGTATCTTGTAGTATCTTCAAAGGCAGGATCATCTGGTGTAGAATGTTTCTTTGGTTCTGCAGGTATGCCAGATGGCTTGCACCCAAGTAATCCTGCTTCAGTTAGTATATCTAAGCAGTACTTTCTTTGTGACATATGAAGCCCCTTCTTGGTGCGTAAGACTTCTATACCTAGAAAATAGCGAAGTTGCCCCAGATCCTTGGTGACAAAAACCTTTTGCAGAAAAGTCTTCACTTCTAGCACTCCTTTATCGTCATCACCTGTAACAACCATGTCATCCACATATATAGCTAGTATGACAGTACCTGTTGATCGTTTTCTGACAAAGAGTGAATGGTCAGATGTAGTTCTCTGAAAGCCCAGAGTGCTAATCTCTGAACTAAGTCTCTCAAACCATGCCCTCGGACTTTGCTTTAGACCATAAATTGCTTTGCGAAGTCGGCAAACATACTCCCCCTCGACTTCGTAACCTGGGGGTTGCATCATGTAAACTTCTTCCTCAAGATCACCATATAGAAATGCGTTCTTGACATCCAGTTGAAAAACAGGCCAGCCTTTGTTCACGGCTACAGAGAGGATAGTGCGAATAGACCCCATCCTGGCAACAGGTGAAAAAGTCTCGAAGTAATCAACTCCATATGTCTGTGTAAAGCCTTTTGCCACAAGTCTTGCTTTCAGTCTGTCAATAGAACCATCTGGAGAATGTTTCGTAGTAAAGACCCATCTGCAGGCAACAGGCCTGACACCTTCGGGACACGGAACTAGATCCCATGTTCCTCTGGAATTGAGAGCATCCATTTCTTCATTCATAGCTTGTCGCCACCCGTGGTCCTGTAATGCAATGTGATAGTCTCTTGGGACCGAGATTGTCATAAGAGCATCTGCATATCTTTTATCAGAACATGATAGGCTATCAGTGGACGTGAAATTAGACATAGGATGGATAGTGCATTGCCTCTATGTTCTGCGTAGGGCAATGGGAAGCTCCTGAGGATCATCCGGAAAAGTATTGGTGGGGCCACTTGAAGATGGCATATTTTCCTGCAACAAAGGAACTGGTAGAGGAACAGGAACAAGAGGGGACACATGTTTTCTTTTATAGACAATTGGTGGAGGAGGAAGTTCTAATGGTATGTCAGACACATCTTGATTGAAGAAGCGAGTTTGTTCGAAAAAGGTGACATCAGCTGATATATAATAGTGTTTACCACAAGGATCATAGCATCTATACCCTTTCTTTGTTTGGGAATAACCCAGAAAAACACATTTAATTGCACGTGACGATAATTTGTCTGTAGTATGAAAGTTGTGAACAAAGGCGGTGCATCCAAAAATCCGCAGAGGTAGAGGAAATGGTGAGTCATTTGGATACAATAAGGCAAAGGGTGTGGAGCCATTTAGGGAGACAGAGGGAACTCTGTTGATTAGATGGACATCAGTGAGAATAGCATCTCCCCAATAGGTTTTGGGGACCTTCATTTGGGTAAGAAGAAAGCGGGCAATGTCGAGGAGATGTCGAAGTTTTCTTTCGGCTACCCCATTCTGTTGGGAGGTATATGGGCAAGAGGTTTGATGTATAGCACCCTCGGAAGCAAAGAAGGATGTCAAATCATTTTGTGTAAATTCCAATGCATTATCAGAACGAAATATTTTAACAGTAGTGGAGAAGATGTTTTTGACATAGTAAAAGAAATTCTTGATAATATTGTTAATTTCTGAGCGTTCCTTTAACAGAAAAACCCAAGATGATCGATTGTAGTCATCCACAAAGACAGCAAAATATTTATGACCACTTAGACTTCGGACCGGACAGGGTCCCCAGATATCACAGTGAACAAGTGCAAAAGGAGTACAACGACGAGGCTCAGTTCGTGCAGGAAAGGAGGTTCGATGATGTTTCCCGAACTGACATGCTTCACACTCAAAGGGTTTCAGCATAGAAAGTTCAGGGAACATCATGGAGAGAGCTTTAGCAGAAGGGTGACCAAGACAAAGGTGCCATAGAAAAGGATCTTCAGAGATGGAGACTGCACCAACAAAGTTGGAATCAGAATGGATGTCGAGGTAATAGAGGCCGTTCCTCTCATGACCCCCACCAAAAATCTTCCTCGTCCGGATGTCCTGAAAATAACAACAAACCTCATCAAAAATAACACGACAGTTAAGCTGATGACATAGCTTCTGTACTGATAGAAGGCTGAGAGGAAAAGCAGGGGCACAATGAACATCTGTCAGATGCAGCTTGGAAGAAAAGTTGACAGTACCAACAGCAGTTACTGGGGAATGATCCCCATTAGCAACCCGAACAGTCTTCACAGAGGAAGATGGCTAGGAGGAGGTTAGCAAACTTCCTTCTCCCGTCAGATGGGTAGAGGCTCCAGAATCAATAATCCATGCATGCTTAGAGGCAGAGACAGAGTTTGCTACTGTACCTGAGGTAGTAGCCAGGCTAGCAGTAGGGGCAGAAGCATTACTATCAGAAGGGCTAGATTCTTGCAGCAGTTGTCGTAGGCGAGTATATTCAGAAGCAGTGAATGGGGTTTGTGCCTCGTTAGTTTGCTGAGTAGATGTTTCTGCAGTTGCATCATACGATACTTCATCATAGGCATTGTTAGCATTAGGTTGCATGCCAAACGTTGTCCAGCAGCGATCAGAAGGGTGATTCCAGCGTCCACAGTGTACACATGCTGGATACCGAGCAGAAGAATCACGACCACGTCCACGATCACGTCCGCGTCCAGAGTCACGGCTGCGTCCAGATTCACGACCACGTCCACGCCCTGAGTCACGTCCCCGTCCTCCTTGATAGTTATGACGCCCTCTGTATCCTGAGGAGATATAGTGGGCCATCGTCTCTGTAGAGGTGTGGGTGGTAGAGTGCTGAATCGGAGCCTCTAGCTCCTGTAAGCGTCCGAAGATGGTCTCAAGAGTAGGTAAAGTATCAGCCATCAGAAACTGATCTTTCACAGGCTTATAGTTTGGATTTAGCCCCGAGAGAAATCTGTAAACCTGCCATTCAGCACGTTCTCCTACTTGTTTATCACAACATGCAGGCTGAAAAATAAGGAGTTCCTCAAAAAGACTTGTAAGAAGCAGGTAGTATTCGATAAGACTTGATTCTCCTTGAGTGGCAGACCAAATTTTTGTGTATATGTCTGACAGACGAGACTTAGTCGTCTTTTGAGAATATGTACGCTCAAGGTTTTCCCACATTGCCTTAGCGGTGTCTTTGTAAAGAAGATTCGCAGCAATATTTGGATCGACGTTGTTCGTCATCCAAGTGATAACCTGACAATTATCAACAAACCAAGTTTCATAGTCCTTATCAGTTTCCGCAGGTGGAACTTTTGTAAGAACGTAGCTCTTGCGCTGGCCACCAACAAACACTTTGAAAGACCGAGACCATAGAACATAATTTTCGGAGCCCTTCAACTTGACAGAAGTGCCCTGTACCAGCAAAGAAGAAGTAGGGTACGTGGGCTTGATCTCGGCAGACGTCATTGTGGCGACTTAGGTCAAGAAAAAGTGACCTAGAGAGTATATCTTCCCTCAATTTATCATCAAATATCTAAACCCTCATCAAGAAATAAGAAGGATGAGGCAATGCTCGTTTGACGGCACAAGAGGGGGCATGGCGGAGTCGGCCTGGCGGCGGAAGGAGGCCCTGGGAGGGTTGGCGGAGGCGCCTGGCAGCGCGAGGCGGGCGTGGCCGACCTGGCGGTGGTACCTGGCTGCCCTAGAGCAGCCTGGCGACGCTCAGCCGAGGCGGCGCGGGCCTAAGGCAGGAGGTGCGGAGACCCGAGGCGGCATGCGGTTGTAGATGAACTTGGAGGGCTGGTGGTGGCGGAGGGGTGATTAGGTCAGAACACCGGCCTAGGACCGCTGCTCTGATACCATATGAAAGAATGATAAGAAAAGATGATTCGTTGTTTATTCAAGAGGTCTAGGGGTCCTTATATAGGACTAAACCCTAGAGGGCTCAAAGGAGAATATTCTATAGAATATTCTTTAGAATATAGAATATTCTCTATAGAATATTCTCTTAACAAATAGCCACATAGAATATTCTCTTAACATAAAAGCCCTCGTGGGATTACAATAGAATATAAAGAAGGAAATCTTCTGCAATCTCTAACACATATAATAAATAACAATGTAATATATGATGATATTATGAAGATAAGAACATAGAAAAAAGGATATGTCAATGCCATAAACATTTCTACTAAATTTCTACCCAGTCAAAAGGAAATCATTGGCTATGGCTATAGTTGTCATTATAGATATCCAAATTGTTGATATGAACCATATGATTTGAATCCTAACCGCATGATCTATTGAACCCAAAAAATTCTCTTATATGGATATTCGAATTCACACACAGTTTCTTATATGTTAAGGGTGTAATAGTAAGAGTTCACTAAAATAATTGGACGTGTTAATGGTAAATATGAATATGAAAGAGGTCAAATTTAAGCATGCATCTTGCATAAATATATACTCAACAACTAGATCTTTATAAACATCTGAAAATACTAATAGGACTAATTATTTACTTTAAAAAATGCTTGAAATAACCCCAAACACCTCACCTTGCGCCTCGCCTCGCCTTGACTGCCTCGCCTCGACCGCCTCAGACATCTGAGGTGCACGCCTCAAACAGTGGGTCCGAGGCGGTCGCCTCAGGGCGTTTTTCTTCCGCCCCGTTTCGCCTCGACCGCCTCAGCGCCCCGATTCATGTTTTTTTCAAACAATGGTTATAACCAATAGAAAACATAACCACATAATGCCTTCTTTTAGAACATCTTCATATGCCGAAGATTATTGAGACAATGCCTCGATTTTGTCTCACAACCTTAATACAACCTCATATGAAGCAGTTTGAGGCTATTTCCTCGAGGTTATACCCCCTTAAAACTGCCTTGAGGAAATAGACACTAAACACCACATATTCTAAATCCTTGAGTTTATAGTACAAAAGATATGATTTAATTTTTTTCTTGAAAGAATCATCTTGCTAGGCATATTACTCTTGCTAATTTTAACTACTCGATAATTGACACTAAACACCAAATCTTATCATTCATTAACTCTGTGTTGAGAAGAGAAACGAATGAGAGATTATTCCATAGAGCTAGGGTCTCTTATATATAAAGAAAACCCTAAAGAGTACAATGGTTACAGAACCCGAAGGATCATGGGGGGTTATGGAACTCGAAGGGTCACATAAGGTTACGGAACCCGAAGGGTCACGAGGGGTTACAGAACCCAAAGGGTTACAAACATAAATGTAAATATAATAATTCTAGCACTCCCTCTCAAGCTGGAGCTGAGAAAGCTGCAGCTTGTAACAAAAAGAAAAATTATACACCACATCTTCACATGATGCATCATAAGAACATATGTCCGTTGTTGGTAGAAGACCTCGCTCGAGGACGGGTCTGTGGCTTTCAAGTCACCGGAATGTATCTCTGCCATGCTTGTAGAGTCGTTGCGATATCAGGTCACCGGAACGTATCGTTGTCGTGCTTGCAGGTCACCGGAACATATCGTTGTCATGCCTGGAGAAGAATCGTTGTAGAAGAAGTCCAGCATGGAGTAGTAGTCATGTCGTAAAAGAAGAAGTATACGCACTGACGAAGAAGTCGATGCTCATTGAAGATGGATGATCTGAGTAGTAGTCTGGAGCGTCGGTTTGTCGGTCGTGGTAGGGCAGCAGACGTTCTGAAGAATCATCTCTGTCTCCTCCTTTCTCCCATACTTGATAGAATAAAGAGTATTGAACATCAAGTTGGGAGAAACAAACATTGGGTGAAATAAGTCGTGATGAAGCACGGGCTGTTGGAGGGGGGGGGGCGCTCCAGGCCGGCGACGCAGGAGGTGCGGCTATTAGAGTTTCTTAGATAAATATCAGCAAGCATCAACATTCAGTAAATCAATAAACCAAGGACCAAGCGATCTACTTGATAGCAGTTAACAAGGAAAAGGAAATGGTTTACATTCTAACTTATGGGAGGACAAAACTGGGACATCCCTACCATTAAGAGATTGTTGTCCAAATATTTTGATCCAGGCCTCAAACAAAACGGCAACTTTTCATAATGACATGGCTATATTAAAGGTCAGAAAGAACTGGCTCAAAGCCATGCCTGCACAGCAGGACCTCCACTACAAATTGAGGTACAATATCTTAGGGATACCCTAGCAAATATTATCTTTACCTAAGAGGAAGAAAATTTATCTTGGCCAGCATGCAAAAATTGTGTTCCCCTACCAGCTATGATCAAAAAATTGCCATGCTAGAACATCCCATTTCTTATGGTTAATGGTCCACAACAAGATAACCAAAATGCATATACAAGTTCGGTGTTCATGCACCCAACTAATGCTTCCTATTGAGAAACAAAGCCGCATCTATGAACCACATTTTGGCAAATTTTAATTCACGAGACCTAAAAATAACAAGTTTCAAGGGGGAGGTAACACCAACCACATACATGAATGCCAGCAACTTGTATTGCTATAAGAATAACACAACACAAGAAAGTTTTGGGTAAAAGGTGTTGTAATCCCAATCCGAAACACTGTTTATGACTGCTGTTTTATAACAGCATTAGACTTTGTTCACTTTATTTACGTCATGTGACAAGCACTAAAGCCTGTGTAATTCTTCTGCCTAAAAGCATGCATAGAGACATGTTCGAGGCTTGAGCCTCAGGGAAAAGTCAAATGCCTCACATTGAGGCACACCTCCGATCTTCACGATAGACAACTAGAGCCTTTCAAAATCACAGGTATTACATAATGCAGCTTTTTGTTAAACTCTCATTTGAGCGAGGAAACAAAATAGCATATTCATTACCATTTGATGATACATAATGATAAAAAAACATGGCGACAAAGGTCGAATCTTTTTTTATTAATAAAGTGAGAATATGTAAATAATAAAAGGTCAAATCATTAAAAAGGTAATCACTCAGCAAATATTAATACAGGGAAATTTAAAGTAAGATTACGTTAATGATAGCTTAAGAAAATCATAACAAAGAAGATCCTCAAAGATTATTAGTTGACCTAATTAATGTCTTAGGTAATTGTAACCAACCAAGAACATCAATGTGTAGGACTTATATTGCTAAAAGAAATACCACACAAAAGTTTGGGTAAAAAGGGTAAAAACCCAACAATCATATACACATTATTTATAATTGTGATTATTTTGTATAACAAAAATAGCGTTTGTTTTTGCTCGTTTACGTAGTGACATGCACTAAGGCATATGTCTTGTTCCCGTCGAAAATCCTTCTTTCTTTTACCACTTAAGAGTCCTGCAGGATGAGAGTCTCATGCACGGTTTTGAATAAGAGAAAGAAGTGAAAAGCGAGGATTCTCTTTTCGACTCTAACTCTCCCACTCCAATCGTTGTTTTTCTCTTCAAAGTTCAAACGTAGTTGCTTCAACCTCAACCACGCACATTTTTTATCATAGAGGTGTCGTAAGGCTTCCGCCTCAAGGAAAGAAGCATATTCCTCACATTGCGGCATGCAGCATAGATCTTCACAATAGAGCCTTTCATAATCGTAGGTATTACACAATGTGATTCCTTGTTGAACTCCCATTTCCTCGTAACAAGGGATTAATAAATGGTATAAGAAGGAAACTGAGATGATACTTTGTGTTCTCATATACAAGAATGCACATTTATTTTGATAAATGTAAATAACTTCCCTTAGTTTATTCGCAATTCAATAGCAAAGGGAAGTTTCATATACTAATAGTTTGGACTTGATAAAAAGCAATGTGCACCGACCTAACCAAGAAATCACGTGACTGCTGAAGTTTGAATTGTTGTAGAGGACTACTTGATAACAAGTGCAACAAATTCCACGTTAACACTCTAGCTGATTTCCATTATATATTCATATTTTAAATTTAGAAATGCATCAATTATACTTGCTATTCGCTTAGAAAAAAATATAGGTTATAAATTAGTTTCCTTACCAGACCACAATGGAAAATTCCCTCGTGTTATGCACTGCCACTGCATGTGAATTCTTCCAAAAGCCACAATTTAGGCACACATATATAGGGCAGACACTAGTCTCCTCATATACATTAGATTCCTTGAAAACAGTACCGGAAGGTAGAGCTAATCTCAGTCTGAGCATTCCGCTCCAGTATATGCAGAGACAACTTAGCTTCCAACAGCTGATTGTAGATGCACATATAGTAGTACGGAAACAGTCATTTCTAGAACATATACATGACACTTCCAAAATACATAATCACATGCTAACCTATTTATTTGCCTTACGTCAAGGACCCTAAACTAAAGTACCAGTCTGTGACTCTGTGGGTATATCAACATCTGAAATCATGGGAACATTTACATGTGATACAAGAAACAATTTTCTGATGGATCATGTGGGAATTTTGAATTGCAGTTTCAACTAAGGATGTGGCACTTTTGTCGGTTTCCCATTTTCAGAATCCAATGCCTTAACTTATTTTGAGCAAAATTTCAAGAAATACTTCTCATAGTAATCATTTCCTCAGAAAATGATATCCAGGCACACACTTAGTTTCAATGGCCTTATTTTATTTTAACGGGGACAGCCTAAGACACGCAAGTGCCAATAATAATTAAAAATCGAGTAACCAACAAAAATGGAGACCATACAGATATTGTGTGACGTCCTTCAAAGTCCAATGTGAATACAGTATTTAATCAGTAAATCTCAATAGCCCAGACCTATGATCAAACCTAGACAAAGTTGCTTGTCTTCCTGACTAGATTAATTCCACAATTAGGACTCGTCCTTGAATAGATTAATTCCACAATTAGGATTCGTCCTAACATTGGTATCCACATATTTCTGTCGTGTCCATCAAACATGTTTGTAGCGGGGGTTCATCAATGTAAGGAAGATATAGGAACATTTCCGTGCATATATCCATGTTACCCTCTCTCATCAATCTCGCAATGAAAGTGAGTCATTTCCTACGTCTGTGAATCATCATGCATTCTCGATGTTCTACACAATTCATTCTAAGAAAGATAACCATATATGTGTTAACTCATGTTGAAATATGCACCTCCTTTGTGTCCTACTCACCCTGCACTCTTCATCTCATCATTCCATTAGTAGGTTAAAAACAAACAGCCCTGATATGAACCTGGTATATACCTTTCAATTCTCACATTGAGGAACATAGAATTCAATCAAGCATGCGATGAGTAGGTTCTCTAGATAGAGAAACTCTCCTCTCCCGTCTCTGTCTTCCCTCATGTCAATTCCGGACACGCGGGAGTTCACCACTCTATCAAAACCCCAATTCTGGATCATCAGATCCTCCCATTTACCGGATCTAATTACTCGTATCGCAACCCATTCCCTTTCTTCTTTCCTGATTTTCCTTTTTTGTTAGCAATGGGCTCCTCCGATTTCAGGAGACTTGTGTTCACCTTCGGTTGTGCTTTCTTCTTGGAAGTGATCAGATGTTATGCATTAAAAATAGGAGAACGAAAAGAAAGAACCTTGGATACGGATCACAAACCCTAGAGATCATAGGAGGTGATAGAAACCCTAATCGGCGAGGAGGAAAGAGGGCATCCGGCAACAATAGAAGCGAAAGGACTGAGAATGGAGAGGGGGACAGAGGGGATGGGAGAAAAGGGGAAGTACCTTCTCGTCGTGGTGGAGAGCGAACCAGACGTGGACTTTGTCCATGGATTCCCAGAAGAGGAAGGCCCCGAACGACATAGCGAAGAACGTCGCCACCCTCACCATCTCCTCCTCCTCCTGATCGATCACCGGAGAAGGCAACAACGAAGCACTCTCTCTCTCTCTCTCACCCCTTCGTGTGTGTTGAGGTTGGATGACGATGGGGACTCGAGGAGGCGTGTGAAAACATATCAAGGGGGCATTCATGCAATTTACCTACAGCTTCTCTGCTTCTTTGAGGAACTATTGCACGAATATCCGTGTATTCTGTTTAATGACTCATGTATCCCTAATCATATATTTTTAGGGATTTTATCACTTGTGCCCCTCCGAGATATCGCAATATCAGTTATGCCCCTATCTTTTTAGTAATATCAGTTGTGCCCCTCACTTCTTTCCCCGTCATCATTTGTGCCCTTCCGTCAGATTGACGGTCAAAAAATTAAAATAACCATGGTTTATTCAAACTATGGTGTGGTTAAGAAGGGTATTATGGTCAAAACAAAATCAGGGACGGAGGAGGAGCTCGAGGGAGGAGCTCGGGGCGGGCCGCGATGGAAGGAGGGGGAGCAGGGGGCAGCGCCGGGGAAGGGACGGGCGGCCCAGGGGAGGGAGCACGGCGCCGGGGAGGGGAGGGGGTAGGGGCGGGGGCGACGGGCTGGGAGGAGGCGTGAGGGGGCTTGCGGAGGCGTGTGGAACTTGCGAGGCTGGAGCTTGCGAACTTGGAGATGGGTTCGATATTGAACTTGCTGATGCGCGGGAGGGGGTGGAACTTGCGAGGCTGGAGCTTGCAGGGGGCGGAGGCGCGAGGCTGGAGCTTGCAGGGGGCGGGGCGCGAGGGCGCAGTCGAGGGGGGTTGCGGAGGCGCGAGTTTGGGCCGGGGAGGGCCTGGAGCGTGCTGGCGGGCGTGGGGCAGGAGCTTGGGGGGTGCTGGAGCAGGCGGGTGTGGAGGGGGGCCTGGAGCTTGCGAGGGGCGGAGGCGCGGGTTTGGGGGCAGGGAGGGTCTGGAGCATGCGGGCGATGGTGTTGCGGCTTGGGGGGACGGAGGCGCAGTCCGGGGGGCTGGGGTAAGAGCAGGCGGGTGTGGAGGGGGGCCTGGAGCTTGCGAGGGGCGGAGGCGCGGGTTTGGGGGCGGGGAGGGTCTGGAGCATGCGGGCGATGGTGTTGCAGCTTGGGGAGACGGAGGCGCAGTCCGGGGGGGCTGGGGCAAGAGCAGGCAGGTGTGGAGGGGGGCCTGGAGCTTGCGAGGGGTGGAGGCACGGGTTTCGAGCTTGCGAGCCGAGCGGGGGCCGGGGGAGGAGGGTGTTCTGGAGCTTTGACCGACCAAGCGATGGAGGTGGCGAGATAGAGCTTGCGGTCAAGCGGGGGGCACATGGGGGGTGACGGAGGCGACACGTGGCAGGGAGCTCGGGGCGGAGCTGGGCGGCGCGGGGCAGGGGCGGGGGGCGGAGAGGGAGGAGGAGGAGGTAGGAGGAGGAGGAGGAGGAGGAAGAGGATGGGGAAGAGGAGGAAGAAGAAGAGGATGAGGAAGAGGGTGTAAAATTACCCCATAACCTTTTTTAAAAAATTAATTCCGCTTATGTCCTCAAAGTTAACGTCCGTTTGCACTGTGGATGGAAGGTCACTAACCTGAGGGGCACAAGTGATAAAATAGCAAGAAGTGAGGGGCACATCTAATATTACCAAAAAGATAGGGGCATAACTGATATTGCGATATATCGGAGGGGCACAAGTGATAAAATCCCATATTTTTATCCTTCCTTTAATGTCAATTAGGGTGCATGCGCTTCAAGGCATGCTCTATGTATTTGTTCTAATATTAAAAAATATTAAAATAACGAATATATTAAATTATGTTTTTTCTGTATAATAAATGTGCGAGTAGATCATATTTTAATATATACAAATATGATCTTTCATATCATTTTATTTTAAAAATGACTTCAATGTATTTATTACAATATGCACGCATATCATATATTAACATTTCCTTACTATGATAATATATATTTATATAAATTTTGATTTTTTTTTCAAAAATAAAATAAAGTTTAACTTTTATCTATGTTTATAAAAATATTTACAAAAATAAAACACAGTACATGCATGCTACTATATTTAAAAAATTATAAAAAGATCATATAACTTGTATATCTATATATTGTTATGTCAACATGTTTATATATTTGATTAAGACTTAGATAGATTTTACTAAAAAATAATGAATTAAATTGTTATTTTAATTTATAATTTTATTGAAATCATTATGATAAAACTATTCATTCATTTTTTCTTGATATATTTTATGTATTCTATATATTTAAGTTATTATTTGCACAATAATTAATCGATCTATGATTGTCAAAATATAAATTAGAAATCTATAGATATTTAAATTATATAAGAAATAATGTAAAAAGATTTAAAATTCATTCGATTTGAAATCTAATATTTATATGCCACCCTAGTTTCGATGAGAAAACATAAGTTATGTACATATCATATTTTAAAAATAGTATTTACTATTATAATTTTATATTATTTTTAAAAAAATTATTAATAAATTATTAACATAAGTAAAATTATATCATTATCATATTTATAAGTTATTTTTTTATTTTTATTATTTATTGAATTATTTGTATCACGTAATAGCTTAAGCATCAATTTCAAATTATTTCCAAATTTCATTTCTTTCTTGGTTCATTGTAGGACTTATATCTACAAAATTAAATTTATCTCAGTTTTTAATTATTATTGTATTTCAAGATTTTAACATCATACATATTGTATTGTAAATGTTTTTGAAACTGCCTACATTTCATTTGAGAGAGAGAGAGCGCACATGAGCAGAGAGAGTCTTTTTTAGAGGTTACATGGAGTGGAGATAGGATGCATATCTGTACTTTGTTATGTGAATAAATTTTAAGCTAAAGCTTTTGAGAAATGGTAAAACCTTAAGAATATAATCTCGTATAATATAAAATTGGTCAGAATTTTGCATGGAAAGGTATTATAACTTTAATATTTCCATTAGTTATGCACTATATCTTACATTTTTATAATTTATTCCTATGCAATCATTTCTAAATTTGAATACGTTACTAAATTTGGAAATAAAAAATTATAAATTGAATTAATGGAAGAGAGAAAGAGCAGAGAGTGTGTAAAAGGGAGGAGGGATAGGTAGAAAGTGGAAAAGAAGGACTATGTGTTTTCAGAGAGAGAAAGAGGGAAGAGTCCATGTGTTTGGATGGAGAGAGAGAGATTGAAGAGAGAGAGAGAGTGATGGATAGAGAGGGGGTCGGGCATTACATTACTAAGTTTGGAAACAAAAAATATATAAATTGAAATAATGGGAGAGAGAAAGTGAAGAGAGTGGGTAAGTGGGGATAGATAGATTGTGAAAAAGGACCATGTGCTTTGAAGGAAGGAAAGAGGGAAGAGACCATGTGTTTCAATGGAGAGAGAGAGAGTAATGGATGGAGGGAGAGAGAGAGAGAGAGAGAGAAAGAGGGAACGGTGCATGGGAGTAGAAGAGAATGGGAGGGAGAAGACAAGTGAGTGAGCCACGGAGATAGGAAAATCCACTACTAAATAGAGTTAAAAATATTTGGACATTTATATGAGCTGATATTACATCTTCTTATATTCTCATGAGGTTTAAAGTCTAAGAATGAATAAATTATACTCAATATTTTAATTTTTGAAGAAATTATAAAAATTGTATAATTTATGATGGTTGGTATAATTGATTTGATCTTAAAGATGGAGTTACTGTAAAAAGAAAAAATGGTGATGTTTTAAATTATTAGTATACATGGATCATCAAATAAAATGATATGTATCAATCAAGTAATGGTTTTTTATCAAGTAGAGCAAACATCTAACATATTGCTCAATTTAAACGATGTTTATGGTAAACTTGTTAACTATGCACAATTCAAATGAAGTTTGCATAAAAATAATAATTCTGTAAGGCATTTGTGTAAATACCATTTAAGAGGTGTTTATATTTTAAATAAGGGAAAACAGAAATAAAGGTTTGAGAAGGAACTTTTATCAACGATCCTAGGGAGAACTAGACACGTTGTGAGACTTTGATATAAAAAGATTTATGTGATTCTCGTTGTGCATAATAGGATGGGTCATATTAAGACCAAGGTCGTGAACTTCCTAATGTTGCAAAGGAATATTAAGAAGATTTCCTCATGGAGAATCTTCGAGGAGATCATCAATGATGACATTTTTATAAGTTCGAATGCATCATAAGTAGTAATTCATTCTTGATAACATGAAGCATGTGGGATTGTCCTTTGATCGGGTGAATGGCTACACAAACTTATCTACCTTTCGATACAATTTGAGCTTATTGAATTCCTTTTTGTTGTCTGAGAAACTTTTTCCATGGATTTTATGTTCTTTTACAAACTTGTCATCTGTGTGCACCTGTGCTTGCTCCTAAATTTAAATACGACTAGTCCTTGATCTTCGGCTTCACGCACACATATCCATTCACATCCCTCCCTCTCCCTCACTCCCCATCCCCTTCTCTCTAGCACACCAATATCTAAATTTTTCTTCATAAAAACAACACCCCCTCCCCACCTTCCCCTTGTTATTAACAGGATCAACCATGCATATATTAAATAGTAATCATACGGATCCAAATGGATTGAGAGAACAACATTACAGATTATCAAAATTAATATCATGCAATTCCAATCCATTATCCGATTACAGAATGCAAACAGAAACCGATTAAACAAACGAAAATATAAAATCGGGCGAGATCTAGAAAAGGTTAAGTAATAAACAAATTGCGGCAAACAATATATAAAAAAGATTAGATTAGAATTCACCGAAGCATCCATGAAATGGACTGTCCTTAGAGAAGATATCGCCCCCACAATACCGGTAAAAAGGGTACTGGCAATCAACTCCCAGGATACGACGGTACACGATCTTCGTCCGCACACACCGACGAGATCGTCCTCGAAAGTACCTCAGAGAACTGCAGCCGAGAGAAAGAGAGAGGTTCGTCCGCCAAGAGGAAGAATCAGAAGCAGAGTCAAGACGGCGTAAAAGGTATTCTGCGATGTCTGTAAAACACAACGTGGGGGAAGGGATATATATAGATGGTCGTGTGCCCCACCACGGTGCCTTTCGATTTCCAAAAACGCCTCTCAACGGGCGCATCATTTCGGATCCTGAAATCGCGGCCAGAATCGCGTCCATAATGGCGAGTTGAATTCCCATTTAAGTCGACTTACCAAATTAATCGTGTGATTAATTTAATCGACTTACCAAATGAAACCCACAGCATCGAGATCCGACATCCGAATTGACTCCCCCGAGCCCGAGCCCGAGCTAGAAACGGAGCGGAGCGCGCGCGCGTGTGGTCCTCCATTCCTCCTCTCTAGTATCGCTACAAGATCTTGGGGTATGAGCTCATATATAAGTCCATCAAAAGTTTAGAGTTCCAAGGTATGGTACTAAACTTCCACCCAAATTTTTCCATATTTCAAATTTAGGAATTCCCAACTTTCCCTCCAAACCATTTGGTTTCCCAATTGAAACCAAATTAACTCCAATTGTAATTACATAGATTTTCCCATTAAAATCTAAATACAATTTTTAATACAACAATCCCCCACAAATTCACCAATTTGAAAACGAGATTCAAAGAGAGTTAAAACACAACTTTCGGCTGCCACACTTTGCTTTCAGTAAAGGTACCTTCCGGTTTGAACCTCTACCTGAGTTTACTACTTTCACTTTAACAAGAACGAAGTGAACTACGTCTTGAACTTCAGACATTGGTGTTAAAGTATACGGTAGAAACAGCAAAACGTTGTTCTTGGTACAATCTTCAGGGTTGGTGCTCTTAAAGGCCATGCACCCTTATCCTGTTTCATGAGTGTATTCGGAAAAGACCATCTTCCTTTAACTGCGGTCCACAGTAACACTCACATAGGTGGCTTCTCCAAGGATGCACTGCTAACATCCTGCCAAAGGCTTGAACCCATTCAGAGTCTACGCTCTTCCTAAACTTACAGCTTAAATTGCACTCAGGCTTCTAGAGATAAGACACTCATGCATACGCATTAAGATTAAGGTGCCAACCAGTTCTCCAAATAGCTTGTTATTACCATATTGAACCTACTTTTGGGGTCTCCGCTCAGATAGGTTGGGTTGCTACTGTAGAGGTACTCCCAATAGGTCTTAGTCTCATCCCAAGTCTAGACTTTAGGGCTAAAGATCTATCAAGTCCCTTAGTCAACGGATATGCCGTGTTGTCTTTGGATCCAACAAAATCCACAGCCGATACCCCTCGAGACACCAAATCCCTTAACGTCTTAAGTCTGATTTGTATGTGTCTCCTTATTTTCTGATTGAACTTTAAACTCTTGATCTTGGCAATTGTGGTCATATTATCACAATGTATCGAGATCGCAGGAACTGGCTGACCTACCATGGGAATTTCAGACAGAAGTTCCCTTAGTCATTCAGCCTCAATTCCAGTGGTGTCCAAAGCGCATAGTTCGGTCTCAAAGGTGGATCGAGCTAGAATGGTCTGCTTCACAGACCGCCAGGAGACCGCACCACCTCCAAGGGTAAATACATACACAGTAACACCATTACTCCCATACTCCTCTATTTTTCCTATCCAACTTGCATCACTAAGTTCTTCTAGTACAAATGGATGTCTACCATAGTGAAAACCAAGGGAAATAGTTCCCTTCAAGTACTTTAGTACTCGATCCAGAGCTACCCAGTGAGTACGGTCAGGACAGCTAGTGTATCTACTCAGCTTTGCAATCGAGAATGAAATATCAGATCTCGTGCAATTTGTAAGATACATTAAACTTCCTATCACTTGTGAATACCTTAGCTGAGCTGCAGGTACTCCACTTTTATTCTTAAACAACGTTTTGGATGAATCAAAAGGAGTGCTTACAGCTTTGTAATCTTGATATCCAAATTTCTCAAGTACCTTCTCAACATAGTAAGATTGAGAAACTATAATCCCATCAACTGACCTTGTCAGTTTGAGACCCAAGATAACATCAGCAACACCCGTGTCCTTCATCTCAAACTTGCTATTTAAGAATGCCTTAGTCTCATTAATAATCCTCATATGGGATCCGAACAACAATATGTCATCAGGCACAAGATAATATACTCATCACCTTTCACCTCGGAATAGACACATTTATCGGATTCATGAACCTTAAAGCCACATGACAAAATAGTTTTGTCAAACTTTTCATGCCACTGCTTTGGTGCTTGTTTCAATCCGTAAAGGGATTTAACAAGCTTGCAAATCTTTCTCTCATTCCCAGGAGTCACAAGTCCATCAGGTTGATCCATATAGATCTCTTTCTCAAGATCGCATGCAAGAAGACGGTCTTCACATCCATCTGGTGGATAGAGAGATCATATACAGATGCCAATGCCATGAGCATCCAGATTGTGGTCACCCTAGTCACAAGGGAATAGGTATCAAAATAATCGATACCTTCCTTTTGCCTAAATCCCTTGACAACTAATCTGTCTTTATACTTTTCAATTGATCCGTCAGGTCTAAGCTTTCTCTTAAACACCCACTTGCACCCAATGGTAGAGCACCCTTTGAGTAAATCAACCAACTCCCAAGTTCATTAGCCATAATAGAATCTATCTCAGATTTGATGGCTTCCTTCCATTGTTTTACTTCAGATGAAGCCATGGCCTCCTTGTAACTTGGTGGATCACCCTCGATATGGTAGACAACAAAGTCGCTACCCAGATCCTTAGCTATCTGAGGTCTTTTACTCCTCCTTGGCTCAATCTCTTCAGAAAGATCATTAGGTCCGGGTTGAGTCTCAACCCCCACATTCGTTATCTTTTCCACTTGATCTGGAATAGATCCTGATGTGGAGGCACCCTCAATGATTAGATTCTGAGGAATCCCAGACTTCAACAGGAAGACATCCTCAAAGAAGGTAGCATCACGGAGTTCAACATTGGTGTTGACTTCTATGCCCGGTATCTTGGACCGAATTACCAAGAACCTATATGCATAACTATTTTCCAAATAACCTAAGAAGACCGCATCAACAGTTTTAGGACCAAGCTTCTTTCTCTTGTGTTCTGGAACTAAAACCTTAGCGAGACAACCCCACACTTTGAGATATCTTAAGCTTGGTTTCCTATTTCTCCAAAGGTCAAAAGGACACTTTTCCATATGCCTTGGAGGAACCCTATTCAGAATATGGCAAGCTATATTCTGGGCTTCTCCCCACATATAGGTTGGAAGTCCAGAACTCTGTAGGAGAGCATTGATCATGTCACTTATGGTTCTATTTTTCCGTTATGCTATCCCTTTTGATTGCGGTGAATATGGGGCCGTAACTTCATGAACTATGCCAAATGATTTGCATTGTTCATCAAATAAGTTAGAGGTATATTCACCTCCTCTATCTGACCTATGGCGTTTAAGCACTTTTCCTGTTTGTGTCTCAGCCTCATTCTTAAGTATAAGAAATTTCTCTAAGGCTTCATCCTTGGTTTTCATTAAATATGCATAGCAGTATCTACTACTATCATTTATAAATGTGATAAAGTATTTCTTATTGTCTCAGGTCAACACACCATTAAACTCACAGATATCCATGTGCACTTCCAAGATCTCACTATCTCTAGAGACAGACTGAAAAAACCTCCTAGGTGTCTTAGCTTGCACATAGATTTCACATTTTTGAGTTTTATCAATAGTGTATTTAGGGATCAACTCTAAATTCATCATTCTTTTGATTGAATTTAAGCTTACATGTCTTAATCTACCATGCCATAGATCATATGATTCTAAATTATTCACAACATGAGATACAGAATTAGAACATTCAGAACTTAAAACATTCATTTCATCAATGTTTACTGAATTACATCTAATTCTAAATAACAAATCAAAATCTGCCAAATAGCTTTTTTCGTAAAAAAATACCATGTCTCAGAATGACAACTTTATTACATTTAAAGTTCAATTCAAAACTATTTCTAACTAAGATAGAGCTAGATAAAACATTCTTCTTGATGTCAGGAACATGCAACACCCTCTGCAACGTCCAGATATGTCCAGAGGAGAACCTCAAGTTGACTTGTCCTGACCCTAGCACCCTGGCTGCAGAATTGTTCACCATCTTCACAGTCCCACCACTGCAGGTCTGATAAGAAGAAAACAAAGTTCTGTCAGAACAAATATTTACATTGGCTCCCGTATCCACGAGCAACTCATATGGATCATGGATATGGTATAGTTCAGGTTTTACAGAGACATACCCCTCGCTAGCCCCAAGACCCATAGTGATCATATTCACTTGCGGACTTCCGTCTGCAGCCTTAGGTTGAGCCTTTAAGGATGGACAATCCTTCTTCCAATGGCCAACCTGATTACAGTGCCAGCAGGGTTTATTCTTTGCTTTTTTCTGGATCTTGCCCTTTGGTTTCATTTTATTGTTATTAACACCCTTTTCCTTCTTGTCTTTGCCCTTAGAGGTCATGAGATTGACCTTAGCCTGAATATCGACAAGAAGCACATGCTTTTATTTACTGTATTCCTCCTCTATGGCAATTGCCACCATCAAGTCATCCATAGAAAATTTCCCTTTCCTCTGTTTCAGGGTTATACCGAAGTCTTCCCACGACTTGGGGATTTTTCTATGATGCACATGACTTGAAACTTCTCTGGAAGTTTCATTTCGGCATCTTCTAAACCATGGATCATGAGTAAAACCTCATGTGCCTGTTCAGAAACAGACTTCCCTTCGACCATGGAAAACTTCAAAATTTGGCCACAGAGTATTTCTTAATACCGAGGTCTTCGGTGTTATACTTCCAATCTAAATCTTCCCATAGCCCCTTCGCAGTCTGCGTGGACGAACAATACACGTCAAACAACGTGTTGGACAGAGCCAACAGGATGCAACCATGACATATACGATCACGTTATTTCCACGTAGATTGCGCCTTCTGGCTATCGGGTATGGGGTTTTCCTTTTCTACCGCAGGACAGTCAGTTTCAAGCATAGAGATTAATCCTATGGTGGTTAACCATATCTTCATACGTTGTTGCCAACGCTTGAAATTCTGACCACCGAATATTTTAGGCATACCCGCCATATCTACCCTCGATTTAAACATTGTTTCCGACATTATTCTAGAATCGGTTCTGGATATCCTCTCTAAGATTGTTGTTAACAGGATCAACCATGCATATATTAAACAGTAATCATATGGATCCAAATGGATTGACAGAACAACATTACAGATTATCAAAATTAATATCACGCAATTCCCATCCATTATCGATTACAGAATGCAAACAGGAACCGATTAAACAAACAGAAACATAAAACCGGGCGAGATCCAGAAAAGGTTAAGCAATAAACAAATTGTGGTAAACAATATATAAAAAAGATTAGATTAGAATTCACCAAAGCGTCCATGAAATGGACTGTCCTTAGAGAAGATATCGCCCCCACAATACCGGTGCGAATGGTACTGGCGATCCGCTCTCAGGATATGACGGTACACGATCTTCGTCCGCGCACACCGACGAGATCGTCCTCGAAAGTACCTCAGAGAACTGCAGCCGAGAGAAAGAGAGGGGTTCGTCTGCCGAGAGGAAGAACTAGAAGCAGAGCCAAGACGGCGTGAAAGGTATTCTGCGAGTGTGTGTAAAACATGACGCGGGGGAAGGGATATATATAGATGGTCGCGTGTCCCACCGCGGTGCCTTTCAATTTTCGAAAACGCCCCTTAACGGGCGCGTCATTTTGGATCCCGAAATCGCGACCAGAATCGCATCCATAATGGCGAGTTGAATTCCCGTTTAAGTCGACTTACCAAATTAATCGTGTGATTAATTTAATCGACTTACCAAATGAAACCCGCATCATCGAGATCCGAGATCCGAATTGACTCTCCCGAGCCGGAGCCAGAGATAGAGCGGAGCGCGCGCGCGTGCATGTGGTCCTCCATTCCTCCTCTCTACTATTGCTACAAGATCTTGGGGTGTGAGCTCATATATAAGCCCACCAAAAGTTTATAGTTCCAAGGTATGGTACTAAACTTCCACCCAAACTTTTCCATGTTTCAAATTTGGGAATTCCCAACTTTCCCTCCAAGCCATTTGATTTCCCAATTGAAACCAAATTAACTCCAATTGTAATTACATAGATTTTTCCATTAAAATCTAAACACAATTTTTAATATAACACCCCATCCCTCATACTAATTTACCTTTTGTGCCTATGCATCGTATCTTATCCCCTCGTGCTTGTCAATAGTTGGTACTCACCCCCACGAAAAAGAACTGAAGCGCTTAGAATTGAATATCATATTCTTGGGAATAATGAGGGTTTCGTCTTCTCTTCTCATAAATGGGATTGGAAACAACATAAGGAGGAAAATTTTATATCTGCTTATATATATACATATATGAGAAAAGGGATGCTACAACATGATGTAGCTAACCTTAGCTACATTAGCGACATTTTCGTCTCTCTTTTTTTATTTTTTATTTTCAAAAATACCACGATGGATTTTCATAACTATATCCCTCTAATATGTCATTCAAATTTCGTCAGAAACAGAGACTCCTACGGCCTCCATCCAGGCAATCATTTTTTAACGGTCACAGATTTGATGTATTTTACCTGTTCTGGATGAAGGCCGTACGAGTCTCTGTTTCTGATGAAATTTGAATGACAAATTATAAGGATATAGTTATAAAAATTCATCATGGTATTTTCGAAAAAATAAAAAAAGAGACGAAAATGCTCTGATGTAGCTAAGGTTAGCTACATCATGTTGTAGCTTCCCTTTCATATATATATATATATATATATATATATATATATATATATATATCGAGCAAAAAGTTTGATAGATATCGCAGGCAACCTGAATTTTCAAGAGGTAGTTTTTTTTACAACAAAAGTTGCCTTTTAAATATGATTTTTTATGTTTCTAAAGTAAAGTCAAATTGTGCCTTTTGAATGGGTATGAATTGAAGCTCTCCCCATCTACTAGACAATTTGCTAGAATATTGGTGTTGGTGCTTAATCGAAGAAAATCTTCAGTTTAAGCTTGAAATCCAAGCTTGTCGGAGTTTCAAACTCCATATTAATTAGGGAGTCAAACTATGATTAGAGCGAGTACATCCTCCTCGATTGAAGCAGAAAGGAAGAGGAAGTAAACATTGATTAGTCAGGCTAACCGTAGAAATTACAGATGATAGGAGGTGGAGAAGTCCGGCATGAATGTCATTAGAATTGATTTTAAGCATAATTGCGGCAAGAGAGTATTGGAGAGTAAAATTGAATCTAAACCTAAAATAGATCACTGAATTGTACAAGTAAGAAGAAGTCATGCATGGAACAATAATTGGAATGGAGGATAAGAATGTGAGTGGAGCTCAGATGGAGCTTCATGCTGGCATCGATGCTCGGTAAGGATAGAGACTTCAATTGCACACATGTTCATACTAACAAGGCTACAACACCTTGAATCTAACTCACTCAAGCTCGCCGGAGTTCGATGGAAAAGAAAGTCGATTATGAGTGAATGCCTCAATAAAAGTCATTTAACTAACTTAAATAGAAGGAAGGAGATTACTAGAAGAAATTCTGGATGAATAGGTTAGTTATGTATGTCAACTAACTAGGAAGTTAGGCCCTTTCCACCAATGGTGGGACCATGGGGACTTCGGAAAATGAAAGTTGTTTTAAAAGTTAAATTGTTGAGTTATTTTTTATAATTTCTTATATTATTACAATGTATTAAAATTTTAAATAACCTTTATTTGAAATTAGTAGTTGTAGCATAAATATTATATAAATTATACAATATTATAAATAAAAGTTTTTTACCTATAAACAAGTAGTTTAATTATTTTTAATTATTTTTGGGGTTTTATTTTAGTTGTAAGTAGATTACAATTCAAATCAAAAGAAAATATACTAAAACATAATTTATGTAATTGTCAAAAATTCAAAAGCAAATTTATCACATGTATGATAAGTACCTAAATCTATGTGTCAAACCTTTCCATCTTTAATTTGAAGTATTTTTTAAAATGAATTTTAAAGGTGAGTAGGTATGAATTGGACTTTGTTTTCTCAAAATATTATTTTAATGTATGTATTTTCAAAACTAAAGTTTCGTTTGTTGATATATCTATATATGTTACAATTTCTAAATGATTTTATATTTTTATTAACATTTTATAAAAGAGTTAGGATAAGAGGAGTTGAAATAAAAAAGGCAAATTACAAAAGAATTAAGTTTACATTTATTCCAAATGTAAGGGCCCATCTTTAGATTATAACGAATAGGGAACTAAGTCATTCGTTTGTCCTAAATCGGGACTTTCGTTAGACTATTGATAAGTCAGTAAGTATTTTGAATATATTATTTTTTGAAACTATGATATTTCCCCCTTCTTCTTCCCTAATTTCTTCTTGATCTTTTTTTTCAATCCTTTACAACTCCTCCAACCCCCTTCTCTCTAGATTCAATGAAGTACAACCCGACCGATCAACCTCTCCACCTCTTATCTTATTGGCTTCTGTCTATTCTCGCAATGTCTTTCCTTCTCCAATCACCCAAACAGAGCATAGCTCTATTCTCTCATCTCGCAGAAGCCATGCCCATGTTTCCCACATATCTCACCTCCACGTCAAGCTTCATCTCAAGCCCAATACCCTCTCTTGCAGGTCACAACAGAGGACCAAGTACTTCAAAGCTCCACCTTCCTTTCGTCTCCATCTCGAGCATCTCTCTCACGCTAAAGCTCGAGTTCCATCTTGCATTCCCACTACATGCGAGTGCCCATATCTGTGACTTCATCTTCAATATCTCCAGATCGACGAGGAGTTGGAACAATGGAACTAGACCACCATCATCAGGTCATGGCTTCCATCTCGACCTCGATAACTTTTTATCATCCTCCCTGGACCCTCCATCTCATTAGAGTGAAGGAACTCCACCTCACGTCAATTTAGGGGTACCACAGAGCATCACCGTCAGCGGGCTCTAGATCATCGCCATTGTGTGTAGTGCCTCAACTGCACACAGAAGCCTTCAACATTGCAGAGAATGATGCGAAAAACCCTAGTTGTGGGAAGAGGAAAGGGGAAAAGCGAAGGCATATTCATCCGTCCATGCAAAAGTTCAATGGGCATCTAACTTCGTCACCTAAACCCGAGGCATGTTTGTTACAAGATGAGTCCCTATAGACAATCAATGTAAAGATGGATGTTATTTTTAAATTTATCCAAATAAAAAATTGTAAAAAGATTTTATGTTTTATATACAATACTCTGCATTTTTTATTTTTTTTATGAAAAATGGATATTTTTTAACGTTTTTTTATTCTTTATCGCCCAAGCATTCTATCTCCCATGCACCATGCGATTATATACATTGGCTCCATATGGTAGGAGCATGTTGGGTCGGGTTTTATGCAAAACAAAAACCTTCCCTTGTACCCCTCCAGGAGGTGAGCTGGTACCGAGACTTTGAGTGAGCTGACAGGAAAGGATCCCCAAGACGGAAGAGCATGCATCTAAGCAAACATTGACCTTTCCCTGCAGGGAAAGGATCATTCTCACTTCATTTTTTTGTTGTGGATTCCCTTTGGTCGGTTCATATTTTGGAGCAATAAGTAAAATTTGCAAATCATCGAGGCTTGGTTTTAGAATGTGAAGAATACAATCGAGGGGTGGATCAAACATTTAGTGGTTCCAAAAACTTTAGTCGAAGAGGAGTCTCTTGAGGTGGAAAGGGGAAATCCATCTCATCTTCTCTACTAGTTAATGTTTGTTTATCGGCATGATGAAATGAAAAAGGATGATGTCGGACAGTGGATATGGATCTGGCCGTTGCTCCCAAGAATATGGCTAAATTCTTCAATGAGGGTGATGAGAGTCTTTAGGTGCAATAGATGCTTATGAGGTACGATTGACGGTTTTGAAATCGCAGTGTTAAAAAGAGATGTCGTATTTTGTCGTGCTTAAAATTAATGTGTGATTTGTCGTTCGTTGTAGGCGGCAATCGGAATCGGTTAAGAAATAACCACAAAAATTTAATCAATTTTTAATCAAGTGGTTTTATGTTTATTTTACTTGGGTAAGTCCCAAGGTCGAACACAAGGAGGCAAAGGAACAACCTAGAATTATGTCTATCAAAATTCGTGTGCGATTTTCGAGGCGGTCTTTTTTTGGATTTTTTAATGCAATAAATGATGCAAAATGCAATTTTGACTTATTTTAAGGACTAAAATGTCAAATACACTCAAATGATGTTCGAAAAATATAAAACTTGGCAACGATGCAAAATATGATGAAATGAATGCACTGTATTTTTTTGGAATTTTTGGATGCGAGGTGAATTTTTTTATGAATTTTTAAATGCAAATAAAGTAAATTTCAATATTTAATTATAATAAATATTAAACCTACTTATTTTCAGGGGATAAAATTATCTAAGATCTATCACTAGGTGATGTATCTTAGAAAAATCCTAAACCTTGAAAATGTGGGATTTAATACCTATTAAAAATCAAATACTGAAATATGAAAAATGATTTTTACAGGCAACCTATGCATGCAAATGCAAATCTTTTTGGGCATAATATCAAGCACAATTAACTCTCCAATATATGATTTTTCGGAAATTTTTAGAGCAACGGTTAATCAGATAGAAATTATAGAGCAAGAAATGGGTAAAATATGTGATTTTCCACAGAACAATTAATTATTAATTAACCTTTAATCACAAAAATGTCCACAATATGTCAATACATAGAGAATTAATGGAAGAACATCATGTTATTTTTGGATAATTAAATAATGCAACGTAAGAGTCTGAAATCACAAAGAACTACATGGGTATGACTGCAATTACAGTAAAAAGAATAAATATAGAAATGCAGTGGGGGGCCTAAGTGTAATTACCGAAAGATAAGGGGAGTTTCCTGCAAAATTGCCAGTGGGGGCATGCGTGGTTGTCTGGATTGGATGGCGAATAGGAAATACTTCAAGGGTCTCTTTGTAAATATTCCAAGTGGTCACGTGCGCAGCACGTGACCCTTGGCCTGCTGCGTGAATCGGAGAACCCCTGGGGTGCCTTCTGCAATTTGCCCAGATGGACACGCGTGGAGCACGTGACCAGGACTTTGGCTGATGACGTGCTGGCGTAGTTCCCTCCGAACGTGCTCCTCACGTGGGAGGGCCTCGGGCTCCGTGCCTGGCGGCGGTGGAGGAGCGGCGAAGGGGAGACGGAGGAGTCGTCAGATGTGCGGAGGGGAGCCCGACCGGCGGGTGGCTCTAGCGGAGGACGTCCTCTGCGTTGGCTGGCGAATTGGTGGCTGGTGTAGCGGAGAAGCATGCTACAAATGTTGAAGATGTCAGCGGGGGAGATAAGCTTCATGGTGGTGGTGGTCGTAGGTGATTCGTTGGAGTCGTAGACAGAGCTGGATGCGAAGAAGGTAGTGTCGGTGGCACGTGCGGCGAAGCGTTGGCGGAGTATCTCGAAGTTGAACATTGGTGGTGGAGTTGTCGTAACGAGTCCAAGAAGGTGAAGGTGTTGACGTTGGTCGTAGGCTCTAAGGCCAGGCCGGAGCAAGGGCAGGAGGCAGGGTTTATCCGCGTTGCAACGAAGCACGGAGATGGTGCTTCGTATCTCGCCGCAGGCGAAGGGTTGCCGGGCTGTCACCACCGGCGGGGCCTTGATGATTTAGATATGTCGGCGGATGGCTAAAATGGGGGGGGGGCATAGCTTTTAAATGGAGTCGAGGGAGTCTTCTGGCGATGGAAGGTTTGGTGCATGATTAGAGGTGCGAGAAGTGCGGCGATGGTTGGTCGCGAGATCGGCGGAGGCTGTTGGCGACGAGAGATGCGGAGGCGGTAGCGGGGGCGGCGGTTGGCGAGGTCAACGGTGGAGGTTACGGAGGGAGGGTGCGGGTGGATTGGGACAGGAGACGAGAGGTTC
This sequence comes from Ottelia alismoides, assembly GCA_037367405.1. Taxonomy (NCBI): domain Eukaryota; kingdom Viridiplantae; phylum Streptophyta; class Magnoliopsida; order Alismatales; family Hydrocharitaceae; genus Ottelia; species Ottelia alismoides. The sequence goes on along the minus strand of JAZKJV010006783.1, from coordinate 276,061 downwards.
ACGACAGTCCCGGGGCCGTCCGATCGGCCGAGATCGGACGGCCAGGCGGACGAGACGTGGAGGGCAAGGGGGCAAATGTGGGGCACGTGCGGAGCACGTGCCTGGGAGGCACGTGCGACACATGTGCATTGTTTAATAATTTTTTTTATAAAAACGAATAAATATAAAGCCCAAAAATAGCTGACACGTGGCGGCCCCAGGGGTTGCCACGTGTTAGCACCAGAAAAATGAAAAAAATAAAGATTTTGTAAAATGCAAAATAAATAGCAAACGACCTCGGATCAAAAATGTTTCTTCACAAAAATTGCTCATCACGATGAGATCTACAATTTTCATGAAGACATCAAAATCAAAATCGATCAAATGCACAAAGTAAATTTTTGGGGTATCCCATATACATAGAATACCTATATTTTTGGGTTTTCTAATTTTTTTGTCATTTTTATACCAAATAAAAAAATCCAGAAAAATATGGTAAAATCAAAGATAAATAAAGACACCTTAATCTATTTTTTTTGGATTTTTATTAATTAAGAAAATATGTAAATAAAATATCAGATCAAAAACCGCTAAAATACACAATGTACAAAAGAGACCCAAAACCTAACTTTCACATACGAGCTCCGATTCACTTGAACTTGATCTTGTTTTGAAGGTAATTGAATGTATATTAGTTCAAAAGTAAGTAGGATCAAAACAGACACTGGATGGGGAAGATATGTGATTTTTAGTCCGGAAATCCTGAAACTAGGGTTTGGGTTTTTGGCCTACTTATTTCAGTTAGTTATTTTTTTGTATTTTTCATTTATTCTTGTGAGTGATATGTACACAGTGGAGTGGTTTTGTATTATTCAAAGTTAGCATGAATGAGTTAAAAATCCGGGAAGTTAGGCTATTTACAGGTCATTTTTGGCTTGGATTTTTGGCTTCTTAATTTATGCAAACATAATGGATAAAATACAATTCTTATGAAAACATGCATGAATGCTAATTATGCAGAATAGATGCAGAAATGCTAATGATTTTGAGGGAATTGAGCTTAGTAAATGAGATTTAGAGTGATGAATTCGAGATTCATCATCCCCCTATACTTAAACCATGCTCGTCCCTGAGCATCAAAAAGAAATGCCATGAGGTGAAATGAGATTGGGTTCCATACCAAGACCATGAACTGAAGATGAAAGTGAAACTAAACTCGACCTTTGGATTAATAGTGTGGCGGAACTTCTGTGAGACTTAGAATTTTAAAATCAACATCCTTCAAGTTCTGCACCTCATTGCTAAAGTTTCGGCTCAAAAGTCATCTTAGATCAATCCTCTTCCCAAAGTATACCCTATGAATATTGAACAACCGACTCATGTGTGTGAAAGGTTTTAGATCTTCCCATCCAGAATGCCGGACTACCATGCTCCTCTCCTCTCCAGTAACTCGTCCTCGGGGAGTCAGGTATTTCCTTCTAAGGTCTGTCGCGCTGTGTTCACAATTGAATTGGGGGAGAAGTTAGAAGAAGGGGAAAAGAACTGGAGGGTGGCCAGTGTAGTCACCTCTCCATGTGAAGATGGCCAGTGTAGCCGGGTCTCCACCAAGCTCTGCAGGTTTCTTGAAGCTTGGACCTTTTTGGTCAGATATTTATTTGGTAGAATGCATCTTTGTATTTGGAATTTTTGGTGGTTCTGCTTGGATCTTGTTGTGCCCCTACAGATATAGAATCTTTTTGTTTCCGTACATTTTTTGGGGTCTTAGAAAAAATTGTGCCCAGTCGTCCATCCCTTTTCCAAAGCTTTATTTCAACCCGTACTTCGGTCTTTAGATTTCCACGCTACCAGAAAAGAAACTCACATTGTCTTCCAACGTCCCGTCTGAGTTGAGCTAAGGACATAGTGCGAGAGTACAAATTAATTCCCTATTCCAAAGTTGTACCCAGAATGAAGAGACCATGTTAGACAATAAGAGTCAAACGCTGCACGTTGTCATGTGGAACTCAAAGAATTAAGTCAAAGACCTGAAACTTCTAAAATCCTATTTCTCGGTGAAGTTCCTCTGAAATTTAGGTGGATTAAGGTCAAGTCTAGACCACTCTCAGTTTCTGCTCACAACTCGGTTCAGAACCCAATGACTTTTCATGCGAATGCATGCGATGCTGGATGAAGTGCAGGTGTGTGAAATGCAGACACAAATTTTTTTTATGAATTTTTTTGATTTTTCTAATGCAAAATATGAATAAGAAGCCAATTTTTTTTCAAAAATTTTGAGCATAGTCACTGTTAGTAGCAGAACTCTTTTTTTCTTTTTGTTTTTTTTGTTTTCCAATTAATTGCCCACCCCGTAAATACATATAGACTTACGCAAAAGTACGAGATATGGGTAAAATATATACAAGGTATATATACAGACCCCCCTATACTTAGCGAGTGATGTGTCCTCAGAGCATAGGAAGCGTAAAGAAGACATAGCTCGGGCTAAGCGTAAGAGAGTAAAAAAGGAAAAGAAAAAGATGGATCAGAACCCCCCCTATACTTAGGCTGTGAATATTCTAAGTATAGAAGAAGAACAAAAAAATGAGGCGGTCGGGATATGTGAATGAGGAGAGTATATACAGATGGGCATCAATTCCCCCTATACTTAGACTCTGATTAGCCTAAGTATAGAAGAAGGGTGGAAGTGAGGCGATCGGGAGAAGTGTGATGGGGAAAATGGTATGTGGCATCGACCCCCCCTATAATTAGGCCTTGGCCTAAGTAGAGGAAGAAGCTGTACAAGGAGACCGATGTGGTCGGGAGGGAGGGTGAGTAGCCAATGATTAAGGCGGTTTCCGGCTGATCTTCTTGTGAGCCGACGGTGGGAGATCGTGATGATGAGACGGAGATGAAGCATATGATTCCCAACTAATATCAGTGTCATCCTCAGAAAAATTACGATGGATAGTAGATGAAACATTTGAGTCACATGAAAGGTAGCCATAATCAGAGTTATCTTCAAAGGAATAGTATTTGAATGTGGACACACTCCAGATATTCATATCTTTTTGTTTCTTCAACTGTTTCCTCAGAATTCGTTCCTTCTTGGGGTCAAGCGGTTTGTCCTCAGATGAATACTCAGAAGCACCGGTCTCAGTCAGCTATTAAGAAATAATTCCAGTGTAATTGTAGAGGTCAGGAGCATCAACTTTGGATGAATAGTAGTTAGGAACGGGAGTTGTCCAGCGGGAATTGAATTTTGGATCCTTGCGAAGATATGGCTTTAGAGCTGCCGAACAGACTTCACTCATGTAGACTACCTTTTCCGGACCTGATGAGGGATCATCAGCTGATTCCTCTTCCGAAAGGTCAAAGGTAACTCTCTTTTTCTTGTTTCGTGAAGGTGTCGGTTCACTTGAGTATCCAGATGAATAGCCATTGGAAATCTTTTCCTTGATCGATGTTCAGGTTGTATGTTTGTTCTTAGTCTTTTGAATGTTGGTGAACTCTTGATTTGGGATGATTTGGTCCAGGTATTCAGAGAAGGTTGCTCCATAGTGCGACTATGCATATGTCTTAGGATCATAGAAGAAGGATTTGTCTATTTTGAGATCCGCGGGAATTGAAAAACTGGGGAGAGTCTCTGCATGTTTGTTCTCATTTGATTTGACATTGGAGCATTCCTGTGTCAAGTTGATGTGATTCATGTAGTCAGAATAGGTTGACCCAGGGTGTGCCCATGCACAAGTCTCCGGATCATATGATTCATGTACTTGATTCTCCATGGTGAGAGAAGCGGGGAATGGAGCAGGTAAAGATTCTCTAAACCAATAGTCTCATCAACAACCGCTATCTCAGGTGTAGTAGTGGGGTAGGGCTCTTCTACCTCTTCATGGTTGCGGTTGTCAGGGACTTCATGGGTTGCCTCAGAAGATCGTGGTTCCTCAAAGACAAGGTCAGATCTAAGTGCTTCCAATGCTGTGAAATTGATTTCCCGAGTCTCACAATCAATAATTGCCTTAGCCAATGCTAAGAACGGCTTTCCGAGAATGATTGGAGACTGGGTGAATTCTCCTTGATGCTCAATATCAATGATCGTGAATTCTACTTTGAACGGAGCACCTTGGAATGTCATGATGACAGAAATGATTCCTCTCGGCCGCTTTATCGATTGGTCTGCCAATTGAACAATCTCTCGTATCTTCCGAATAGGTCCGAGTTTGAGTTTGTGAAATACAGAGGTCGGGAGGATATTGATCGGTGAATCGTCATCAATCCGAGCATGGGTGAAAATTGTGTCCTTGATTTTACAGTAAAATCTGGGCAACCGCTTCACTATGCAGCTCTTGATTTTTCTCCTCAACACCAAAGAGGAGGCCATTGACAAGATATGTCTTTCGGTCTTTGTTCTAATCCTACCTGACTTTTTCATAGTTAATTTGTCCATTACAAATCTTTTAAGGTCGGGGAAATGTTCAATGGCCTATAGAAAGGGAAGTTCAAAAATCACTTTCTTTTCTAGTGCTTCCCGTACAGCAGGATCCAAATTCTTCAGATCTTCTTCAGTTTCGATTTTTATATATTTTTCGAGATTTTTAATTTTTTTTGTGATTTTCGAATATTCCAATTTTTTTGTATTTTCTGTTTGGTGTGGTGATGTGGTGTGCTCCTCAGATGAGAAAGGGTTCTGATGTTCAGAGTGGGAGTCAGAGGCATAGTCATTTCTAAGGGAATAATATGTAGAAGTGACACTATCAGAATCGTCCCCAGATTCCTGAATATCCTCAAAATTTTCAATCTTAGATCCAATCATTTCCTCGTTCATTTTTATGTCCGAGCTACCAGAGATTGAAATTAATCGATCGACGAATTCTTGAAATCTATCCTCCATTAATTCAAATTTCTTGTTCATCCTCAATATATCCTCCAAAATCTTTTCTTGACCAAGCGTGGGAGCAGTCGGGATATGTTTTTGTAATTGAATTTCCTCTTCCATTTTCCTATATGTACTAGGAGAGGAGTCTCTTGAAATATCTGATATATGATCATCATTTTCTGAAAATATCTCCTCAATAATCATGGAAGGCAACTGCTCATATGGTTTGGGTATGTTCAGTTGGTTGATGAATCTCCATTTCATCACCTTTATTCTATCATTTTAGCCTTAAAAACCCCAGCAAATGCATGTAAGCATCAATTTGTCCATAATAGCATTCATTATTTATTGTATTTATTGTACATAAAATAAGGTTTTTAATGCCAAAATTGTAGAATAAAGAGAAGAAAAGAAAAAGGAATAAAATATTGCAAATATTTATGACCCGAGCCCCGAGACCAAGTCCAGAATGGAGTTGGTCGACAAGGAATAAAGTAGGGGGAGATAAGGGCCAATAATACAATAAATGCCTCATTTATTTATTCATTCATTTATGCATTTTTGACACCTATTTTGTATATAATTATTTATTCATCAAATAGAAATATTTTATACATGAAAGTTGTAGATAATAATGTGAATAAAAATACAAAATTGAGTTTGTACAAAAATGATACACAATGTACATTTTATACGCAGAATAAAAAGCCAGAATCTCAACTTCACAGACCCATATCTCGCAAATAAAAACTCAAAATCCACCAAAATCACCTTTAATTGTATAGATTTTCAAGAACTATTTAATAAAATTGGTTTCATAATTTTTGGAGTCCATCTGTGAAAGTTAGGTTTTTGGCCTTCATTGTACAGTCTACCCGATTAAAATATTCATTATATTCATTAATCATCATTTCTATAAATTTATATTTTTAAAATTTTGTAAATAATATACAAAATGCATGTACATATTGAAATTAGAATAAAACCAAAAAGAACTAGTAAAATAAAATAAGTCTATGGAATACATAGGCAAAATACCTATGTTATATATGTATATAAATAAAAGGGGAATTCATTCTTTTATTCTTTATTCGTCTATATTTTTATTAAATTGTAAATATTATTTATAATATATTAAAAATGTAAATCCAAAATAAAACCCAATAAAATCCATTAAATAAATAAATAAATAATATATAAAATATAGGTAAAATACCTATAAGTATACCTACATAGTATATATATCTATATGAAAATAAACTCATAAAAATCAAAGAAATATATATATTTATACTCACAAAAATAAGTTATAAATTTATAAAATAAGAAAAAAATAAAAAAATAAAATATACAAAATAAAAAAATAAATTACACAAAACACATGTAAATATACTTATAAATACATCATTAAAATAAATCCATAATAAAATACATCAAAAAAATAAATAAAAATCATTTATAAATACTACAATATTAATAAACATTTTTTATTTTATAAGCAAAATTTAATAAAACTATTTATTAGGTTTAAATAATGAGTCAATGTCACGCTGACGTGGACCAATCAGGTCCCTGCGATCGTTGACCACCTGGTCAACTAGACCCCCAGGCGGCTGATTAGACGTGGCTGGTCTTTTCCGCCCGTCTTCTCCCTTTATTCCCTCTCGACTCGTCCATCTTCTGACATCGCCGCCTTCAGACAAAATGTTCCCCGATTGATGCACATCCACGCCCATTCATTTGTTCTTTTGTACATAGCCCCGATTCTTTGCTACGGACCGGTCAATAAGGGTGCGCCACCTGTTTTTAATAAAGAACCTTCGCCTTCTTCGCAATTTTGGTCAGCTTTTTTCCCATTTTCTTCCTTGTATTCGGTCCCGGATGTGCTCCTCGTGACAGGAGGACGCCGCCGACTCCTTGAATCGGTTGAAGTAGGCGGAGGTTGCACCCAAGGCCGCCGCTCCGGCGAGGCCTCTGCTCCATGGTGTCCAACCAGGTATGAGTTGCACCTTTTAATGATTTTAGGTAGCTTTTATTCTTGTAATTTCATTTATGTTATTAGTATAGTGAATAAGTTAGGCGTGTAGCATAGTTTGGGCGATTCATAGTTCGCCGGAGCTTTGCTCCGACGAGCATTTCACGGTGACCTCTTCCTACTCCGCCCTCGCTTCCACCACCACCTTCTCCGCCTTCCATTTTCCCACACCGCAGGCACCCTCACTCACCCAGATCTTCATCAGATCTGGAGATCAGATCTCTTTCCTCCACCCATCGTCGGAGATCTCCGCCCGAAGTCCCCCTTCATCCATTTTCCGTTCTAACGGGACGAGGCAGTTTGCCCTCGTCCCTTGTTCATCCTATGCAGGTTCAGGGTGCATTAAGGCATCTGGAGGTGCTTTCGACGCTCGCCGGAGGTACCTGGAGCACCACCTCGACGTCGACCTGGTGGCGGCGCTCCGATCGCCTTTTAGCCGATCTGAAGCCTCTTGCAGATAAAGTGGAGAACCTGCGCCGTGTTTGGACCCTTGGGAGGAGCAGGGACCGGCGACAGAGGGAGATATCACTGGAGGAAGTTCGCCCAGGCGAACCTTCCTCCCTGTTCTTCCTGATGCCCTCCCTGCCGTCGGATGAAGGAGGAGTCCCAGATCGAGCTCCAACCGTCCGATGGAGGAAGCCATGACCATCAGATCACCCACGGGATCTAATCTCAGCCCTTCATCGGTGAAGCGGTATCGGGCGTGGAGGAGACGACGCGTGTCAAGTGGAGAAAGCTCAGCCGTTGGATCGCGCGCCTGAGGGGGTAATTTTCACATATAACCCTCTCCTTTTTTGTATTTAATTTTTAATATTGTAAAATAAAGATCTCATTGTAAAATAAATGTAATTTTTGTAGAAGGACCCCTGCAGTTTATGGAATTACAAAATGGTCCTTCCGCGCCTCACGTGCAGTCCCACGTGAGGCGCGTGAATTTTGCAGTTGAACCCTGATGATTTTTGTAATTGTGATATAGTGCTTAAAAATTAAATAAACATTTATTCCTGTTGGTATTTTTGCACAAAGCCCCCTGTCATTTATTTTATTTGCAAAAATGCCCCTACTAGGCTGTATAATTTTTATGTCTTTCATGTATTTATTAAAAATAGCCATGTAGCTCGAAAAAATCCACAAAAATTAGGTTAGATGATTTATGCAGTGTACTTTCACCCCCATATTTTAACTTTCATTTTTTGCATTTTATCTAATTTATAAAATTCAAATGAAGCATAAATAATCATTATCTAATTTATAAAATACCAAAAAAATATAAAAACATTTTGAAAAAAATACAAAAAATATTATATATGATGTATTTATATATACATTGAGTCCAGAAAATGAAAAACCCTAAAAATAAGAAAAAGAAAAATATAAAAATCAGAAAGCTCCAAAATCCAACAAAAAATATAAAAACCCTAGAAAAATACCAAAAATATATTTTTCTCTTTTATAATTATCTATATATTGTTATTTACATATTTAAATTAATTTGGGTAATTTTAAGACTTATTTTATATTTTTAAGACCCAAATTACTTTCGGCCTATTTAATTAATCCCATATTAGGGATATTTTTGGAACTAAAAATATATAAAAATTAATAAAATTCCAAAAAAATACAAAAAAATTAGAAAAATATATAAAAAAGAATATTGTATCTAATATATATATTATTCATATAAATATATATATCCTTATATTACTCCTCTCTCTTCTCTTATATATCTCTTTATATATATCTATGTATTTATATATATATCTATATTATATAATTAAAAATATAAAAAGAAAATATAAAATTTAAAATTTAAAAACAAAATAAATATTATAAAAACAAAAATAAAATTAAAAAAAATATAAAATAAAAAACCCACAAAAACAATAAAGAATTGGACATGAACACTGAATTGAATAATTGTGCATTCAACCCCACCACACAACCATTCGCCTCCCAATGTTCGACCTCTACTTGTGCTTACACCTATACACACTTGCATGTAGATTTATAATAAATTTTAACTCCACATTTTTTATTTTAATTGCATATATTTCATTGTGGGTTAATTGTTGATTGATTGGGATTTATTGAGCGGTCACCGCATCGACTATTGATCCGCCTTGTAGATTAATACGACCCTTAATTTTTGCCACTCATCAAATGGCGCCGTTGCCGGGGAGGCAACGGATGTTGTGTGTATATTCATTCGTTTATTTAATTCTTTGCTCATGTCCAATGTCTATTTTATTATTTATTTATCTAATTACTTATTGACATTATTGATTGACTGCTCTGGCCCATCTCCTCTATTTGCCTTTGATGCGAGGGACAGCCAAGCGAAGGAGGGCCTCCTAGGAGGACCAATGCACCCAAGTGAGGCGGAGTTGGCTCTTCTATACCAGCCAACAGGAGAGAGCATTGAAGTCAGATTGAGAAGAAATTTTGGAAGGCAGTCCAATTTTTGCATTATTTATTTTTATTATGTATATTTAAGTGAGAGATCGACTTAGAAACTTGTAATAATTGGACTCTCACAGGTACACTACGACTTCCGAGGTCCATTGCCCGAGGGATTGTTCCCTTGGGGGCCTCGATGATTTTGACGCTTTTTCTTTTCTTTATTTTATTATCTTGTGTGAATGAGCCCTAGCTTAGGAATTGTTTGCCGATAGATTAAGGTCCAAAGTCCCTAATATATTTGCATGTACCTATAGAAGCGCTTTGGACTTAGTTCAAACTTGAAACAGTCGACCTCATCATCTTCGAGCCTTCGTACCGCAGCCCACCCTGCCAAGCGCTGCTCCTGAACTCGATGTGTCGAGAGGAGGAGGGGTGAGCCTAGACCAGACTCCTAGATTGAAGATCGGTGACCGACTTGTGGTGCTTCACGATAATAGCAGTTACTATCCTAGGGCGATTTCTTCGGCTTGCATTTGCATATAGCATAGGTTTCAAATTTTGTTCTGCATCCCGCATGGAGAAAGCTGGAGGCACTGTAAGTCTTCTTACTTAGCATGCATCATCGATTTCCGACTTGCATGGCTTTTCCGACTTTCTCCCTCTGTTTTTGCCAACCTAGGATGCTTAATGGAAATTGGAACCTCGGTAGGTACGTGCATTGAAAATAACCAAAAAAGTGATAACCTAAATAAAATCGGGACTGCTAACACTATTGGACTTAAAAGAAAACCTAATGGGCTTCCTTGTCTTGGGGAGAGCAACCCCCTCATTGTATGCGTTTTAATTGCTCACGTACACACTAAGGAGTAGAGCCCAAATCCTGTCAAGCCTCCTAAGTGTTTGTACAACTTTGTGATTCTCACCTCACTCTAAAAATGAAAAGATAAATGATCGTCACCTGATGATCTTCACTGTGTTGAGTAGGTGAATTGGGTTTGCCTTGTGTATTGAATATGAATTGGAGTCCGTTGCGTTTTTCATTCATTATTAGAGTAGTCGGTCTCGCCCGTGTGAGTCATGCATTTTTCATCTTTGAGTCTCTTTACCTCTCTTATGTATATATCTCTCCTTATCTGCATCGAGTCGTGATATTGGCGCTTGAGCTCAATCATTCTTCGCCAAGTCCTTCATTACCCTCTTCTTCACCACCTTCCTTGTATCCACCGTACCATCTACATCTTCTCAGGCTCGGGGAGAGCATGCTCTTCGGACCACCATTTTGACGGTGTTCCCGCCTTGTGTGAAACACCCAATTTTGTCTATGTCCCGATCTTCTCGCCCGCCCTCCTCGTCCCCTCTGTATCACTTTTCTATTACCCGAGAATGCTGTGCACATCGATGAGGCCTGCATCGAGGATTTTATGATTACCTTGATTATTTGTGTAAGCCGGGCCAATGATTGAGGATGCTGGGATGAGTGTACCATGAGATTGTGATCAGATACGTGCATGTTTTTGAGGTTATTTGATTTTGGGCACAAGCATAGGTGTGATGCATTATTGAGGAATTTTTGGTCTCGCACATCGGATTAAGGGTGTGATGTATTTTGATGCTTCCATGAGGAATTCATGCGACTTGATTGATTGATCTACCCATTCGATTCGACCCGTCTGGAGTCGGATGTTGGATTGACTATCTTGGTCTATGCTTCATGCTGACGGTGCCCCGAACCCCCATGAACCTTCTCATCCTCCTGATTGACCCATCCTTGATCTCCTGACTCATTGATCTACCCTGGCACTTAGAGGAGTCCTGATGATATATTGTGCCATCTCAGCCAGATTTGATTGACCTGAGGGATGTTTTGTGAATGACCTGATTATTTTCTCCCTCACATGATCTTATGCCCTCCAGATGATTGAATGATTGGATGCTCTTGAGGACCTGAGATTCTGTGCCAGCATTCCCATGACCTACATTGATCTAGCTTGCATTCGTCCCCGAGGACTATCTGCGGGAGAATGCAACAATTTCTTGGACTTCGGTTTCATCCACTGCTCGGGTCGCCATTTTGATGGGACCCGGAACCGAGTCAGATGATATGCTTGATTGGCCTCCCCCTGTGATTGTGTACCTGATCTGTCGGCACATGAGGCCAACTGTCTGATTGCTCTCCTTGACGGTCCTCGCAAGGACGAGCCCTGATATTCCAATTGCTCACTGCCTAGTTCATACCTCTCCGAGGGTTATCTGCGAGAGGCTATGACACATTATAGCTCTTTTGGCCTCTTCTGCTGGTAGACGGTCTGCCGTCTACCGAGGCCACATTTTCTGTGGATCCGTCTGATGGATCCAGCTCCTTTGAGCCTTCTCTCTCCTTGACGACCCTCGCAAGGACGAGATGTACTCTAACTATTCACTATGTAGCTCATATCACTCCCCAAGGACTATCTGCGGAAGGATGTGACACTTTCTTTACGATCGACTTCACTCACTTATGGTGCCTCCATTTGTTGGGGCACGTTGCCGATTCTTCTGATATGGGCAATTGGTCTCCCTCTCTGATTATCCGCCCGATCTGTTGGGGCATGAGACCGACTTTCTCAGACTCCTTTGAGTCTGCTCTCCTTGACGGTCCTCGCAAGGATGAGATCTTTTCTGAGTATTCCTTGACTAGCTCGTAGCTCCCCGAGGGTTATCTGCAGGAGACTACGACATATTTCCGATCTGATTGGTCTCCTCTGTTGGTAGCCGATTTGTCGACTACTGAGACCATTATGGGTCCGTCCGATGGATCCAGCTCCTTCGAGCCCTTCTCTCTCCTTGACGACCCTCGCAAGGTAGAGACACAGTCTGAATATTCACTGCTTAGTTTGCATTGCTTCCCAAGGACTATCTGCGGGAGAATGCAACACTCTCTTTACGCTCAGTTTCCCCCTGTTGACTGTGCCTCCGATCTGCGGAGCACGGAACCGAGTCGTTTGATATATATGATTTTGGTCCCATCCTGAGTTGCATATCCGATCTGCAGATCATGGGACCCATCTTATAAGACTCCTTTGAGTCTGCTCGCCTTGACGATCCTCGCAAGGTTGAGCTCCAGATATCTTCTATTTTCATGCCTAGCTGGTATCACGTTCCCTAAGGGTTATCTGCGGGACACTGCCACATTCTATTGATCTGGCGGTCTCTTCTGCTGGTTAGACGATTTGTCGCCTACTGGTACCGTACCTGATGATCCGTCTGATGGATCACTGATGCCTTTGCGTCCACTCACCTTGACGACCCTTGCAAGGCTGAGTTTGTCTGATTATTCGACGCATAGCATGTACTACTCCCCGAGGGTTATCTGCAGGAGAGTACATCATATTTTAGGTACTCGACTTCACTGCTGGTGTCTCCACTCTGTTGGAGCACGGAGCTGAGTCTTCTGATTATTCTCTGATTCTGCTCACCTTGACAACCCTCGCAGGATTGAGCCATGACTGGCGGTATTCGTTGTGCCTCCTGTGATCTTCCGACCTCATGCACGCCGGATGCCACGATGTCTCTTGTTCTTTACCTTTCCAAATCTTATTGAGACTCTGATTGACCGGAGGAATCTGTACTGTTCCTTCTTCCTCCCGGTCTTACCGTATCGACTCTGTTCCCTCATGCTGACCCTATGAGCCGATTGACTGCTTCATGCTACCGGACCCGATATCTGTCTCTTCGATCTATTCTGCTCCGATAGCCGACACCCACCTGACTGCTTATCCGGGTGTCCTACACTGTTTGAGTGCGTCACTGTTCTCACAGGGAGACTATGACGCAAGTACGGTATTCATTTGTCAGATACAGTCTTGTACTTCACCAGTTCTTCACCACTTGTATATATGTGTTTTGTCTATTCCTTCTTTCTCCCGCATGTTATGTGTGCCCTAGATCTGTTGTCATATCTTTGTGTCTACACTTAGGACGTACCTTGTCCTAAGTATGGGGGTACACACCGCGTTGTTCTTCCCTCATTCAGTTTCGTTACTCCGGTTGTCGCCTATACTCAAGAATATCTCACCCTAAGTATAGGGGGAGTGATGCGTATATTCTCCACGATCTTTTCATCGATCTGCATATATCTATCTTTTCCTCTTTTCTTCTTTTCTTTTTCATATTTCTTTATCTAAATAAAAGGTGTCGCCCCTTGTAGACAGTCTTCTATACTTAGGATGTACTTTATCCTAAGTATAGAGGGGGTGCACCCCAAGTTTCTTTCATTCTTTTCGATCCTCTCCATTGTCTCCTCTTCTTGTCTATACTTAGGGATATCTTACCCTAAGTATAGGGGGAGACAATCTGAGTACGATCTGTTTATTCCCACCCTTGACTCTCCCTCCTTTGTGTATAGTCCGCTATACTTAGGATTACTTGATCCTAAGTATAGGGGGCGGTCAAATTCTCATTCATTCATCTCTTATTCGTAGATTCTTTAGACTTGTCTATACTCAGTACGAGTTATGTCTTCTCTTTTCTCTTCGATCTATGAGGACATAGCTCAAGCTAAATATAGGGGGGTCGTATATACTCTGTATATACTTTAGCCATAACTTATGGCTAATAATTCTTTTAACATTCATTAAAATACCCTAATAAAAAAGATGTTATCATTCCTCAAATTCTTTTTATATGTACTTATTAATAAATCAGGTGAAAATGTTTTTTGCAAAATGTTTGAGAAATAGTTTGAAAATCTTTGTGAAAATCTTTTGAAAACTATTTTGAAAACGTTTTATTATATGTTTTCAACCTTTGTAAAAACATTTTGGTTTGTAAAGTTTATTTTCTTTGTGTGAAATAAAATGTTTGGAAAATTATTTGCAAACGGTTTGAAAAATGGTTGCAAAAATATGTGAAGAATCTATATATTCTGTTTGGAAAACCTTTGCAAAATGATTTTCAAATGTGTGTACATGTTTGTAAAATGCTTGTAAAAATTATTTTGGATTATAGTTTTCCAAAATTGTTTGAAAATCATTTTCAAATAAATTTGAGGAATAAAAGCATCATAATAAATAAAATAAAATAAATCATAAATAAAATACATAAAATTCGTTATCAATTGTATATACACATTAATAAGTCACTTTGTCCAAACCTGTAAATTCTCTAAGTCTTGTAAAATAAAGCGACACGCCCGTGTAAATAGTTGTACATATTTTATACTTTGAGTGCCAAAATTGTTTTATTTGCAAAAATTCTTTGTGTAAAAATTTTGTTTTTGTTTTCAAATTCTGTGAAAAATTGCAAAATTGCATATTTGTAAACGGCATTTGCATAGCATTCATATTCTTTGATTGAGCTTGATGATTAAACTAGTCTAATAAAGTTGAAGATTGGAGCTTGGTTGGACCTTACCGCATCTAACTGCACTGGAACCTTATGGGAACTAGGTTTAAGGTACTTCAGGTCTATTCAGACTTAATTCTTTGAGAAATCAAGGCTGGGTTCAAGTCACCTCAACTGACTAACTAGAACTTTTCGAGACACACGCATGACTCTTGTCGGCCGTGACCTAACTTGGACACTTGCACCTTTCACTTGGCTCAACTCAGTTGGAGTAGTGAGGGGGTTGGATTTGCCAGTCTGAGATGCACACGAGTGGAAACATTCATCCTCATCTAGGGAGGGAAGTACACCCCAACCTGGTCCAGTTTCAATGAAGTTGAATGACAGGAGAGTGTGGGTTGCAATAAAGATTCAAAAGAGGGATAGTCTTCTGGCTCAAGAGGAAAAAGTCCTTATGTAAATGCTGTTGTAAATAGTTTGTTAAAATAAAACTCCAAAAAAGTGGACAGGCTTGTAAATAAAAATAAAAGTGCCTGCCGGAGTATGTATATACGTTGTATAGAAAATATGCAAGCTTGAGCATCAAAGTTATACCATGTGAGCCTGCAGCTGGATGACTTGACTACACTGGTCTTGCATCCCAGGATAGGTAGCTACACTGGCTACCATCCATTCTCTTCTTCACCTCCTCCTCTCGAGTTGGATGCCGCTTGAACTTAGAAGGGAATACCCCGCTCCTCGACGGTAGAGGGATAGATTGGGGAATCATTGGGTTGTCATTCTGGAGAAGTCAGTTCCTTTGTCATTTCAGTTGGGGAGAGCCACAATCACTTACACCGTACAAGTCAGCTTCATAGTCATAAGGGTTTGCGTATGATGTAGGCTAGTTCTGACCTGGCTATTGAGGTAATTTGAACCGAGTTCTGTGACTCTCGAAGGCTGTTGTGTTTTAAATTTGGTTTCCGACTAGGTTCCACACACATTTTCACACCACGGTCTAACCTGAGCTCCAAACTTTGATTTTGTATAGATGAGTTTAATAATCATGATCAATTCAATTTATTCTTTAAATTCTTTATTCTTGCTTTTTCTTTTCTTCTTATTCTTTGTTCTTTTTGTACTTATTGCATAAGTATTTGCTAGGGACTAGCAAAGGCAAGTATAGGGGGGTGATGAATCTCCATTTCATCACCTTTATTCTATCATTTTGGCCTTAAAAACCCCAACAAATGCATGTAAATAGCATCAATTTGTCCATAATAGCATTCATAAACTATATCTTGACTTATTGAAAATGGCAAGCAGTTCCTACTACCTTCCGGCTTGCCCTTGTTATTTATTATATTTATTGTACATAAAATAAGGTTTTTAATGCCAAAATTATAGAATAAAGAGAAGAAAAGAAAAAAGAATAAAGTATTGCAAATATTTTATGATCCGAACCCCGAGACCAAGTCCGGAATGGAGTTGGTCGACAAGGAATAAAGTAGGGGGAGATAAGGGCCAATAATACAATAAATGCCTCATTTATTTATTCATTCATTTATGCATTTTTGACACCTATTTTGTATATAATTATTTATTTATCAAATAGAAATATTGTGTACATGAAAGTTGTAGATAATAATGTGAATAAAAATACAAAATTGAGTTTGTACAAAAATGATACACAATGTACATTTTATACACGGAATAAAAAACCAGAATCTCAACTTCACAAACCCATATCTCGCAAATAAAAACTCAAATTCCACCAAAATCACTTTAACTATATATAGCTTTTCAAGAACTATTTAATAAAATTGGTTTCATAATTTTTGGGGTCCATATGTGAAAGTTAGGTTTTTGGCCTTCATTGTACAGTCTACCTGATTAAAATATTCATTATATTCATTATTCATCATTTCTATAAATTTATATTTTTAAAATTTTGTAAATAATATACAAAATGCATGTACATATTGAAATTAGAATAAAACCAAAAAGAACTGGTAAAATAAAATAAGTCTATGGAATACATAGGCAAAATACCTATGTTATATATGTATATAAATAAAAGGGGAATTCACTCTTTTATTCTTTATTCATCTATATTTTTATTAAATTGTAAATATTATTTATAATATATTAAAAATGTAAATCCAAAATAAAACCCAATAAAATCCATTAAATAAATAAATAATATATATAAAATATAGGTAAAATACCTATAAGTATACCTACATAGTATATATATCTATATGCAAATAAACTCATAAAAATCAAAGAAAAAAATAATTCTACTCACAAAAATAAGTTATAAATTTATAAAATAAGAAAATAAAATAATAAAATAAAATATACAAAATAAAAAAAATAAATTACACAAAACACATGTAAATATACTTATAAATACATCATTAAAATAAATACATAATAAAAAACATCAAAAAAATAAGTAAAAATCATAAATAAATACTAAATTATTTAATAAACATTTTTTATTTTATAAACAAAATTTAATAAAATTATTTATTAGGTTTAAATAATGAGTCAATGTCATGCAGACATGGACCAATCAGGTCCCTGCGATCGTTGACCGCCTGGTCAACTTGACCCCCAGGCGGCTGATTAGACATGGCTGGTCTTTTTCGACGTCTTCAGACGAAATGCTCCCCGATCGATGCACATCCACGTCCATTCATTTGTTCTTTTGTACATAGCCCCGATTCTTCGCTACGACCCGGTCAATAAGGGTGTGCCACCTATTCTTAAATAAAGAACCTCCGCCTTCTTCGCAATTTTGGTCAGCCTTTTTCCCATTTTCTTCCTCGTATTCGGTCCCGGATGTGCTCCTCGTGACAGGAGGATGCCGCCAACGCCTTGAAACGGTTGAAGTAGGCAGAGGTTGCACCCAAAGCCGTCGCTCCGGCGAGGCCTCTGCTCCATGGCATCCAACCGGGTATGAGCTGTGCCTTTTAATGATTTTAGGTAGCTTTTATTCTTGTCATTTCATTTATGTTATTAGTATAGTGAATAAGTTAGGCGTGTAGCATAGTTTGGGCGATTCGTAGTTCGCCGGCGCTTTGCTCTGACGAGCATTTCACGGTGACCTCTTCCTACTCCGCCCTCGCTTCCACCACCACCTTCTCCGCCTTCCATTTTCCCACACCCCAGGCGCCCTCACTCACCCAGATCTTCATCAGATCTGGAGACCAGATCTCTTTCCTCCACCCATCGCCGAAGATCTTCGCCCGAAGTCCCCCTTCATCCATTTTCCATTCTAACGGGACGAGGCAGTTTGCCCTCGTCCCTTGTTTCATCCTACGCAGGTTCAGGGTGCATTGAGGCACCTGGAGGTGCTTTTCGACGCTCGCCGGAGGTACTTGGAGCGCCACCTCGACGTCGACCTGGTGGCAGCGCTCCGGTCACCTTTTGGCCGATCTGAAGCCTCTTGCAGATAGAGTGGAGCACATGCGACGTGTTGGGACCCTTGGGAGAAACAGAGACCGGCGAGGGAGGGAGATATCATTGGAGGAAGTTCGCCCATGCGAACCTTCCTCCCTGTTCTTCTTGATGCCCTCTCTCCCATCGGATGATGGAGGAGTCCCAGATCGAGCGCCAGCCGTCCGATGGAGGGAAGCCATGACCATCAAATCACCCACGGGATCTAATCTCAGCCCTTCATCGGCAAAGCGGTATCAGGCGCGGAGGAGGTGACGCGTGTCAAGTGGAGAAAGCTCAGTCGTTGGATCACGCGCCTGAGGGGGTAATTTTCACATATAACCCTCTCCTTTTTTGTATTTAATTTTTAATATTGTAAAATAAAGATCACGTTGTAAAATAAATGTAATTTTTGTAAAAGGACCCCTGTAGTTTATGGAATTACAAAATGGTCCTTCCGCGCCTCACGTGCAGTCCCACGTGAGGCATGTGAATTTTTTGCAGTTGAACCCTGGTGCTTTTTGTAATTGTAATTTAATGCTTAAAAATTAAATAAACATTTATTCTTGTTGGTATTTTTGCACAGAGCCCCCTGTCATTTATTTTATTTGCAAAAATCCCCCTGTCAGGTTGTTTAATTTTTATGTCATTCATGTATTTATTAAAAATAGCCATGTAGTTCCTAAAAGTCCACAAAAATTAGGTTAGATGCTCTATGCAGTGTACTTTCATGCTCACATTTTTAACTTGCATTTTTTGCATTTTATCTAATTTTAAAATTCAAATGGAGCATAAATAATCACTGTCAAATTTATAAAATACCAAAAAAATTATAAAACATTTTGAAAAATTACAAAAATATTATATATGATGTATTTATATATACATTGAGTCCAGAAAATGAAAACCCTAAAAATAAGAAAAAGAAAAATATAAAAATCAGAAAGCTCCAAAATCCAACAAAAAATATAAAAACCCTAGAAAAATACCAAAAATATATATATTTCTCTTTTATAATTATCCATATATTATTATTTACATATTAAAATTAATTTGGGTAATTTTGAGACTTATTTTATATTTTTAAGACCCAAATTACTTTCGACCTATTTAATTAATCCCATATTAGGGATATTTTTGGAACTAAAAATATATAAAAATTAGTAAAATTCCAGAAAAATAACAAAAAAATTAGAAATATATATATAAAAGAATATTATATCTAATATATATTATTCATATAAATATATATCCTTATATTACTCCTCTCTCTCTTCTCTTATATATCCTTTTATATATATCTATGTATTTATATATATATATCTCTATATTATATAATAAAAAATATAAAAAGAAAATAAAAAATATAAAATTTAAAAACAAAATAAAAATTATAAAAACAAAAATAAAATTAAAAAATATAAAATCAAAAATCCACAAAAACAACAAAGAATTGGACATGAACATTGAATTGAATAATTGTACATTCAACCCCACCACACAACCATTTGCCTCCCAGTGTTCGACCTCTACTTGTGCTTACACCTATACACACTTGCATGTAGAGTTATAATAAATTTTAACTCCACATTTTTGATTTTAATTGCATATATTTCATTGTGGGTTAATTGTTGATTGATTGGGATTTATTGAGCGGTCACCGCATCGACTATTGATCCGCCTTGTGGATTAATACGACCCTTAATTTTCGCCAGTCATCATTGGTCCGAGTAGAGTTCAATCCTTTGTTTATGAGTGGCCGGACCTTGATATTGTGGAGTCAGCATACAGGGTTGATGTATTCCTATGTGGTTGATCCAATCCTCTGTATGAGTATCATGTCTGAAGAGGGGGTTGTCATGGTCAATCCAAGATGATGATTGTTCATTGGTGTTCTAGGGTAGGGTCGATGGAAGAGGTGAAGAAGTGTTTAATTTGATCATGTGGTTATCATCTTCCATGAATGATGGATTGACATTTACCGAATATGAAGGATGAATCATATGATCGACATAGAGTGGATTGACATATGAAGAAGTGAAGACCTCAATCGGTTGTTGGTTTGTATGATCTGCATACAAAGGGCTGTCATTCAGAGAGTAGATCGGATTTGTAGAAGTAGGAGGAGGTGTTTTGGGTCTAATCGTTACGAATTCATTTTCATAGTATAGCTCTGATGGATTCTCGGATAAACGTTCGACCATTTTTGCAAGAGCTGAGAGGAATGAGGGGTTAGGTCTGCAAGAGTTATTGGACAAGAGTTCCATGATGAGGTTTAAATCAAGAAAAGAAGAGAGATGATTGCACGTGATAGTCAAAAGAAATTTTATCAATTGTGCGGCTGTTGATCTTCGAAATCGGTTCACGCACACCAATGCAAACATAAATTAAATCCCGGGTTCACCAACACACACAATGAAGCCATAATAGTTTGGATATTATCTTTTCAATTTTAGTTGGTGATAAATCAATCTTTGAAAAAATTTAGCGAGCTGTTAGGTGCCGAAATTTTCGTAATGACTGGCCCGAATTCTTACGACTAGTTGCACCTACTTTCAGCCAGTATGGGTGTAAGTACGGACCGTAGAACGGATACCCGTGTTACTTGATGATGGAGCCTTACGCAGTGTCCTCTAAACCACCCACCGGACCGTTTACCGGCTACCCGTAGATCCTCACTAAGAAGTAGCAAATCATTTTTGGTAGAATCAATAGTCAATATGAAAATCCGAGTTTTGGGCTCTAGCCTTAAGTGTCGTCTCTCGCTCACTCAGAAAAATAGAAACATCCAAGATCGGGGTTGCTCTCCCGCAGAAATTCTTGATTTTATGGGTTAATTTAAATTCAGCTATATTTAGCAATCCCAATTTTATTTAGGTGGTCACTGAAGAATTAAGTGAGCAGATTAATACACGTCTATCGTTCAGTCCCAATTTCCTTTAAAATTATGTGATAAAACAAGAGGGAGAAGTTCGGGAAAAGCTGATGCGTGCGAAAACAATGATGTATGCTCGGTTAGAAGACTTACAGTGAATCCTCGCAATCTCCATGTGGGATGCTAGACAGAAATTGAAAATTTATTCTAAATGAATGCAAGCCGATGAAAAAACTGCACCTAGCAGAAAGTTCTATTAGTGGGGAAGAATTGAGTTAAATTTGGCTAAGTTGAACAATCTATGTGCGTCTCGATTAATAGTGAGGTGTGGCTTAATACTACGAGCACAATTAAAAATTAAAATGCTCTGAGAACCGTATGTGCAGGTCTATCCTAATCGCCACTCAAGTCGGGCCCCACCCTCACCGGAGAGTGAAACAGGCCACAACATACCACGGAAAAGTTCAGAGTCTTTTTACACATGCGAGAGCCCAAACGGACATCGTTGTAAATGAACAATTAATTACAGAACTAAAATTACAGAAATAAAAACTAGACTCTACGCTCTCTCACGACTCGAATCGATCTTAAATTAATTGCGGCTTTTCGGATGTCGGTGAAGATGCTTCGGTTTCTTGAAAAACCGCTCCACGTATGTCGGGTACCTTGCAAGAAAAATAAGAGAGAGAATGTAAGAGAGTAACTCAAAAAATAATAAGAAAAATAAATGCTGAAAATAAATGTAGAGAAAATGGAATTTACAATGAAAGGTTCAGGGGTCAGACTACCCGAATACAGAAAACCGAACGAAAAATCTCAAAACACAAAACTAAGCCGTTTGCCTCCCCGGCATCGGCACCATCTGATGGTTTCGAAATCACAGCGTTAAAAAGAGATGTCGTATTTTGTCGTGCTTAAAATTAATGTGTGATTTGTCGTTCGTTGTAGGCAGCAATCGCAATCGGTCAAGAAATAATCACAAAAATTTAATCAATTTTTAATCAAGTGGTTTTATGTTTATTTTACTTGAGCAAGTCCCAAGGTCGAACACAAGGAGGCAAAGGAACAACCTGGAATCATGTCTATCAAAATTTGTGCACGGTTGTCGAGGCGATCTTTTTTTGGAATTTTTAATGCAATAAAGGATGCAAAATGCAATTTTGGCTTATTTTAAGAACTAAAATGTCAAATACGTTCAAATGATGTTCGAAAAATATAAAACTTAGCCAGATGCAAAATATGATGAAATGAATGCACTGTAATTTTTTTGGAATTTTTGGATGCGATATGATTTTTTTATGAATTTTTAAATGTAAATAGAGTGAATTTCAATATTTAATTATAATAAATATTAAACATACTTATTTTCAGGGGATAAAATTATCTAAGATCTATCACTAGGTGATGTATCAAAGAAAAATCCTAAACCTCAAAAATATGGGATTTAATACCTATTAAAAATCAAATACTGAAATATAAAAAATGATTTTTACAGGCAATCTATGTACGCAAATACAAATCTTTTTGGGCACAATATCAAGCACAATTAACTCTCCACTATATGATTTTTCGGAAAATTTTAGAGCAACGGTTAATCAGATAGAAATTTTTGAGCAAGAAATGGGTAAAATATGCAATTTTCCACAGAACAATTAATTATTAATTAACCATTAATCACAAAAATGTCCTCAATATGTCAATACGTAGATAATTAATGGCAGAAAATCATGCTATTTTTGGATAATTAAATAATGCAACGTAGGAGCCTGAAATCACAAAGAAACACAGGGGTATAACTGCAATTACAGTAAATAGAATAAATATAGAAATGCAGTGGGGGGACTAAGTGTAATTACCGAAAGATAATGGGAGTTTCCTGAAAATTACTAGTGGGGGCACGTGCGTGGCACGTGCCCTCTGGTTGTCTGGATTGGATGGCGAATAAGAAATACTTCAAGGGTCTCTTTATAAATATTCCAAGTGGTCACGTGCGCAACACGTGACCCTTGGACTGCTGCATGAATCAGAGAACCCCTAGGGTGCCTTCTGCAATTTGCCCAGATGGTCACGTGCGGAGCACGTGACTGGGACTTTGGCTGATGACGTGCTGGCGTAGTTCCCTCCGCACGTGCTCCTCACGTGGGAGGGCCTCGGGCTCCGTGCCTGACGGTGCTGGAGGAGCGACGAAGGGGAGACAGAGGAGTCGTTAGATGTGCGGAGGGGAGCCCGGCCGACGGGTGGCTCCAGCGGAGGACGGCTCCTCTGCGTTGGCTGGCGACTTGGTGGCTGGTGTAGCGGAGAAGCATGCTCCAAATGTTGAAGATGTCGACGGGGGAGATAAGCTTCGTGGCGGTGGTGGTCGGAGGCGATTCGTTGGAGTCGTAGACGGAACTGGATGCGAAGAAGGTAGTGTCGGTGGCACGTGCGGTGAAGTGTTGGCGGAGTAGCTCGAAGTTGAACGTTGGTGGTGGAGTTGTCGTAACGAGTCAGAGAAGGTGAAGGTGTTGACGTTGATCGTAGGCTCTACAGCCAGGTTGGAGCAAGGGCAGGAGGCGGGGTTTATCCGCGCTGCAACGAAGCACGGAGATGGTGCTTCGGATCTCGCCGCAAGTGAAGGGTTGCCGTTGTCACCACCGGCGGGGCCTTGATGATTTGGGTATGTCGGTGGATGGCTGAAACGAGAGGGCGGTGGAGCTTCTAAATAGAGTCGAGGGAGTCTTCTGGAGATGGAAGGTTTGGTGCGTGATTGGAGGCGCGAGAAGTGCGGCGATGGTTGGCCGCGAGATCGGCGGAGGCTGTTGGTGGCGAGTGTTGGAAATGCGAGCCCACGGCGAGCCATTATGCAATAAATGTTGTTGCAATTCACTCCTTGATCTGAAATGAAGAATACATAATTTGCATAATAGGTCCCTTAGTACAATTAGGGTTATGTACCATGGCCATCTTAATGATCATACAGCTGTTGATTCAATTATTGAATCATAGAGGCTGGTGCTTAGTTGAATATCTAATGAGTTAGATTGAGGACTCATCAAGCACCGTCAAATGATTATTAAGAGATGATCTCCAGCCTGAGTAGGAGATGGCAATCCTATCTCATTTAGGTTGATATCTGACCGACCTCTTGATGCAGGTCCTCTGCATAGGAATAGAGATTCGGAGGTGTCGGATAAGTTAGGTCAAAGAGTTGACTTAACGAGATCGAGATAACCAAAGTCCTATATCATATGCTGTCATGATATAGGCACACATCCTCTGACCGGAGACAGATGTGTTACTATATGTCTGAGTATGTACATTTGGCAGACCAATAGGTTGATGACCTAATCAAGGTCTATACACCGGCGCGCTGGTGTGCATATAAGGGCATATGAGTAATACGATCTCTCAAAGGGATCATACAGGTTCACTACTGAACCGGAAGACAAGAGCTCACTCATGAGATATTGGGAAGAATCAAATTCCGTGCGCACGGTCGTCTCGCTTTGGAAGCTTGACTGAATTTGTAGGTTTGATATATACTTTTGGAAAGTATATGATCAAGACCTAGGTATGATATATGCTTTTGGAAAGTATATGATCGATACCGACTCCCAATGATCGAATGAGAAACTTACTGATAAAACCCTGAAGTAGACAGTGTAAAGTTGATCTAATACTTCGGGTTTATTCTGAGTCTTCCAGTATGCAGGATGTACAGGTATTAGGAATACCTGAGGGTGATGTGATCATAAACGGTTGTATAACCATGACGCTTCCATTCCTAGGGAGTGATGAAACGGGTCTGGATTTTAGTGACTCCTCTCAGTAGAGAAGTAATCTGATCTTAGTCCAAATGTTGGACATTAATCTGAATGTGATTCAGATTCAATGAGAAGATTAGATTTGCGGCCTTGATTTAATCAAGCATCTATGGGAGGCCCGAGATCTGGATTTGAGATGTGATCTCAATATCCATGTCACTATACGTGGAACAATACAATCGCCCTGTCCTTATCTCCAAGTATTCGCGGAGAAAGCGCATTATCCTTGAAAGAGTTCATGGATAATTCTATTGTTGATATATGTATCCGAGCATTGAGAAAATGGATAATTAAATGTAATTTAGTTATCATGAATAATATGAATTTGATTCATATTATAAGGAGAGTTATCTTAGATAATTAAATGTGATTTGATTATCAAAGATGTAAATAATGTGAATGTGATTCATATTATTTGAGCACAAGAGAATAAGTTATCCAATATAATTAAATGTGATTTAATTATTATGGATAAGAATAATGTGGATAGTAATCTCCAATTATTCATAAAATATTATAAATGTGATTTATAATGTATTAGAGAGAGTTAAATATAATTTATATTAGTAGATTAATTATTAATGTGTATTGGATACACATTGTCTAATTAATTGAAAATATAAATTACATTTTGTTTTGGGTTGTGAATATGATTCACAATATTCCAATGTCAAGATTGCAATATTCCCAAAATTAATTGAGAATTATTTTGGTGAATAAAATCCCAACAAATAGTTGTTGGAAAATAAGTAGAGAGAAAATTAAGGAGATGTGCAATCTCATGGGAATCCATGAGATTGCCCTCCCTCCAAAGGGGAAGGTTGATCTCCTTTATTCTCTCTCTCCTTATTTGATTGATTTAATTTGGTGTTAATATATATTTGATATATTTAATCAAAATTAAATCACAAGTTGTTGGCTTTTACCAACAACAATCTTGACCATTGGATTGTCATAAATCAATCTCATCCATTGATTTTATATGACACATGGATTGAGATCCATGGATCCCAAAACCCTATAAATAGAGAAGCATACCCATGCTCTCTCTTTACACATAATGCTTGAGAAGCATCTCTCTCTCCCTCTCTCTTTCTCCCTAGAGGTCAGCCCTCTCTCTTCCTCTCATGGCCGTCCACCATGGATGCCATGGAGAAGTTCTCCATCGCCGTAGCATCGTCGTTATGCTGCCCATTTGTCTGCTCGTGGATCTCCATCTCCTTCGGTGCGCCTAGCTCGTGAAGAAGACGTCGGATCTCGTGTGTCGAGATCAGGAGATCCGCCGCTTGGATCATCAACATGGATTGCGAGAAGCACACGGTTCATCCCCGCGCTCGCAAGCGTCTCCTCCGTCGGATCGGACTTGAGACAGGAGGTCTCTTCGTTTAGAGACATGATCGCAACCACGCTTCAAGAGGTAATCCTATTACTTGTTTGTGGTTTAGACGAGACGATCCGAGAAGTGTTCTTGGATCATGTGGTCTCGTCGTAATAAAAATTTTTTAAATTCCGCTGCATCGAGCAACTAGTGCGACTAGTCGCTCCTCGTCGTATTCGATACGACGCTCACGCTTCCGTGATGCGCTTGAGGATCTGACCATATCCTTCAAGTGGTATCAGAGCCTTAGGTCGACGGTTTCGAATAGTGATTCGTTAACCAAGGACGACTTGGGTTCGCTAAGGTCGCGAAAGTTTTTATCGCATTTGATTTCGCAGATCTGTTTAGTGTAAATTTTCGGCCATGTTTAAATTGTTTAAACACGAAAATAGCACTTGAATTTTGTTCCCCATTAAATAAGGAAACCATAGGATCTGAGTTTGCGTAAATCGGATTTCGTATGCTCTAGATATGGTAGTTTTAATGAACATGTATGCACTGTTGCGGGAACTGTGAATCTGAACGTAATTAAAATGTTAATTACTGTTTAGACTTGCCTCGAAATGCGTGAAACATCACTTAGGTTCTGTCCTAAATCAAATTAGCAAACTTTAGAAATTGACTTTGCTTAATTTGGATTTAATATGATTGAGATATGCCAATTTTAGTAAGTAGGGGTCACTGCTGAAATTGCTTTCCTAATCTAGAACCAAGTGATTGTCAATTAGTGAAATTAAATGTTAATTTCGTGAAATAATCTTGAAAAATATTTATGAAATATAGAAACATGATTATTTGCCTAATTGACTTGGCCCAAACCAATTAGTTGATTAGATTTGATCTAAACTTTAATTGGAATTACAATCATCAAACTCCTTGCTTGAATAGGACTTGGGAATTTGCCTAGCAAATTTCCTTAAAATCAAAATTGTTTTGATTACTATATGGTATAATTTCGGTTGAAGAACCGATGATCATCTCAAGTACAAAATAATCAATTTGGCATTATCCTTTCCCGAGGTGGATATGGTGTCTAGTCGGGGATCGCTGGTCAGCGGGTTGCAACGTATGTGGTCCGCCCCACTCCCGTCGGTACTGGCCATGACAGCGGGTAGGGCCGGGATAATGTCCGAGGGATTATGATGTATTTTTCTAATTATTAAAATTCGAATTAATACGTACTTTGAGAATAATATCATATATGTATATTCAAGCATAAAATTAAGTTTGATTGATTAAATTGGATTGATAATTAATTTAATATGATTAAGTTAATTATATCCAATTAAGAATACTCTAATATGATTAGAGTTAATAATTCCCTTGGAAGAATTAATTATATGAATGTGATTCATAGTAATTAATTAAATTTGAATAAGAGGTGGAAGATCACATAAGTGACATCCATGGTCTCCCGTCAAGGCGAAGGGTTTCCGTCGCCAGGGATTGTATATAGGAGACGCCTGTACGAAGTGACAGCTCCTATATACAAGCGCATCTGGATCGGACTCTTTGCTTCTCGAAAGAGTAAGGCCGTATGCGTAGTGACCCCAATATCGGATCCTCATATTATTGGGGCGATATTGGATTGCGCATAGCGAGTTCTATTCCTGTTGACGGTTGGTTCAATTAACGACGGGTCAACATCACCTTAGGGGTGGTGGGCCCGGGTGTTAAAGACCAAATTGGGAAATGCAAGTTGGACTTGCAAGGAGGAATGTGTTCCCGCTTCTCTTTATTGGAGTTGCAGTTTCTCATATTATTGGGATGTAACAAAGATAAAGAGGAGATCCCAGATCTTGCTGAGATATAATGGTAAGTATATCTCTTACATTGAAAGTGATTAAGGGAATGAACTTTCATTGTTGACATGGCAAGACAACTTTGATATAAAAACTCCTAAATCAAAGTATAATATGTGTATATATATAAATATATACCCTTATGCAAATTACTTATTTCAGATAATCCTTCATTAAACCCACTCAATGTTATACTCATTAATAACCAGTAGAATATCATGGATTGGACCCTTGATCCAGATATTGTACTTGCGATTGGACACATAATGTATGCGGTTGCAATGTGCAAGATTCCTCATAATAATGAGAAGTGATAATTAAATAAGACAATAGGACTAAAACCCTAGGGTTTGTATGTCTCTATAAGTCTTGATCTTATCGAATGTACTTTTGAAGTGACATGTCGATGATGATCGTAATTATCAAATTAATCCTTATAAAATCAATAAAGATATTCTGGCATATATATGTGCTCTTGACATTTAATCATGAATGACATGGTTCTCTACATCATGTAGAATGGTAGCTCTATTAGAGATAATGTATTCAAATTGTTTGAATACCTACCTGAACCGATGCTTCAAAGAGTTTAGATGGATGTAGATGATGAGTGTCATCATTCTACTGTCTATACTCTAGTCATTCATGAAGCTTCATAATATTCATATTATATGAACTTAAATGAAGCTTGTATAAATGTTGAAATACTCTTATATTGAAATTTTTGATTTTAACATAAGAGATCCTTGGTCTTGAGCAAAGGTTGCTTATAGACAAAGGGAGCACAGTGGAAGCATGGGTTGGACCCAAGTAAGAGGTATAGTCAAAGAGTTGACTGTACTTCTGTGACTTCCATATGACATCCAAAGAGTTGGATGAATGCCAATACTGCAATAAGTTGATGTGTTGATAGTATGACTATCAAGTCTGTCTAGAATCCTCAGAAAAGGACTCGGATGGAGCATCAGTATAATCTACATATAATCATTGATATTGACTTACTTATTTGATAAGATAAAGTCTGATAATTGTATCTCAAATTTTCTAATGACACTTGCAATTGGTTGCATATGTATTAGAAATTTGATCTTAAGGTTTATTGGTCATCCATGTTGAAAGTGATGCAAGTGTTGCAACAATTTCCATGAGATCAATAGACTTCATATTTTCAGTGGGAGCCCTTAGTCTTAGAGAATGTCTCTATGACCTAGATATTAGAATACACTCATTGTTTATTTCTAATTGTTGGATATAAACATGAATTCTGTAATAAACCTATCATAAAGAGTATGATGGAGATATTTCAGATAGTAATCTAAGATCTAGTGGACTCTTTTAAATTAGAAAATTAATGAATGGTTCATTAAGTTTTTTTTTAATACTGAGAATTAATAAGATCAATAGGAGGATAAAGATCATTTGATAATGATCTGACATCAAATTTTGGACATATGTCTGTTGATGAGATCAATGGACTAGTAAGACATGAAACTTTAGATTGTCTAAAGATTCAAATCTCACATACTTGTGAATATTGTATTCAAAGTAAAATGTCCAATACATCCTTCCTTGGGAAAGGTGTAAGATGCCAAGGTATTAAGGATCTCATACATATTGATGTATGCAGATCATCTATATCATAGTAAACATTATGGATATGTGATATCTGTTAATGATTATGTATGATATGAGATTTCTTCTCTTCACTTAGAGAACTTTGAAATATTCAAATATTTCATAATTTTGGTTTAGAACCAAAGTTTGAAGGAAGATGAAATGAATTTAATCTAATCAAGGTAGCTTGTACCTATTAGATGAATTCAAGAAATACCTTATGGAGATATGAATATCTATCTCAATCCTCCTAATGAACCTGAACTCAATGGAGTTGTAGGGAGATACAATTGATCATGTGTGACATGATTTAATCAATGATTAATCCTAGCATAATTATCTCTTAAGTTTCCAAGATATATATGTAGTAGAGACTGCATTATATACTTAATAAGGTTCCATGCAAGTAAGCTGGAATCTAGCACTAGAGAGTGCTACTTCATTAGGAAAATAAAGGATGGTATTGGATACCTACTTTATGACCTTGAGATTCTTAAAAGATCTCATCTTTAAGAATATGATTCTTATAGGATGACTCTCTTGAGAATCAAGATGAAAATGAAGTAAAGGAACTCATTTAATCTTGAAAAGATAATGAGGCTCATGAAATCGGAAACTAAAGTAGATAATTAAAGATGAAACATTAATACCTTTTCAAATAAGTTTGAGGATGGATTCCATGTGTTAGTTAAATCTAAAAATGATCGGACTTCATGTGATGAAGCTCCTGAGGATCATGACATGGAAAGATGGATGTTAGCAATAAAAGTCTAATGTAGACTTCATATACAAGTGTCGTATATGGACCCTCGAGGATCCACCTATATGGGTCAGACCCATTAAGATGTAAATGGATCTTCAATAGAAAGAGGGAACCTGATGAGAAGGTAGAGACCTTCAAAGCACGGTTCGTAGCCATGAGCTACACACCGAAGAGAAAACATCGCTTCCGATGAGACTTGCTTTCCAGTGGCCTTGCTTTAACCCATCAGAATATTGCTAACTATAGCTACACAACTTGACTATGACATCTTCATGATGTAAGTCAAGATTGCATTCCTCTATGAATACCTCTCTGAGGATATTCATATGAAGAAGCCCCAGGGCTTCATGGTTGAGGAAAGCAAGGTGTGCTAGCTAAAGAACTCCATCTTTGGACTCCAATAAGTTTCTTGTAGTTGGAACATAAGATTTGATGAAATTATAAATGTTGTGATTTCAGATAAAATCTTGATGAACCATGCGAAGCTTAGTGGGAGTGCCATTGTGTTCATCGTGCTAAATGTAGATATTATTCTAATCATTTGGAATGATATAAGAATAAATAATAAGTGTTTTATAATTTGGTTGTTCCATACCTTGAGATACGATATCAAGGATACCTCTTAGATCTTAAT
This sequence comes from Ottelia alismoides, assembly GCA_037367405.1. Taxonomy (NCBI): domain Eukaryota; kingdom Viridiplantae; phylum Streptophyta; class Magnoliopsida; order Alismatales; family Hydrocharitaceae; genus Ottelia; species Ottelia alismoides. The sequence continues at coordinate 245,178 of JAZKJV010006783.1, read as the reverse complement.
TCTGAAGTCGTTCAGAAGCAAAGAGAAGAGGGTATTGGGACCGTCACATTAGTAATACACCTTGGACTTATTCCAATTTTGAAAAAATTCCAAGAAAGGCTTCCTTCCCTTAAGATGTGGTAGTGACCTGTCTAAAGGGATAGCACCTCAAAGAGTTGAGGAAGTGAATGCTAGAATTGCTTGCACTTGTGCATCAGTCATGAGAAGCTCGGTATATGCTAGATGTGTACAAGAACCAGATGTCTACCATGCAGTGGGAGTAGTAAACTGTTACTAATCCTGCTATGGAGATAAAACACTTGATTGCAATAATAATAATAATATCTTCAAAGATGATAAAACTTGGAGATAGTGATCTCAAAGTCTTATCTTCAAAAGTTTAAGATCTTGTAGATAGTGATCTATAAGGGTCTTAACTATAGATACCTTAGGAGATAGAGATCTCCAGGAATGAAGGTATTCTAATAAGGATTATGGGAATACTGGTTATGATAATAAGATGTAGTGTCAAGAACACTATAACCAACAAAATTGAGTGTCGTTTGCATGAGATGCAACATTCGCATTGGATGCGAGCATTGTTACTAGGAGATATGCAAGTGCCGTAAAAGGACTTGGCGTAGTCTCTTGGGAACGGAGTGACTGATCAGCTTACCTAGCTATTTTCTAAATAGCCTATGATTGTCACATGAGTGTGGGTTTAAATGATTAGCCCATTAATGGCTCTTTGGGCTAGTGGGAGATTGTTGGAAATGCGAGCCCACGACGAGCCATTATGCAATAAATGTTGTTGCAATTCACTCCTTGATCTGAAATGAAGAATACATAATTTGCATAATAGGTCCCTTAGTACAATTAGGGTTATGTACCATGGCCATCTTAATGATCATACAGCTGTTGATTCAATTATTGAATCATAGAGGCTGGTGCTTAGTTGAATATCTAATGAGTTAGATTGAGGACTCATCAAGCACCGTCAAATGATTATTAAGAGATGATCTCCAGCCTGAGTAGGAGATGGCAATCCTATCTCATTTAGGTTGATATCTGACCGACCTCTTGATGCAGGTCCTCTGCATAGGAATAGAGATTCGGAGGTGTCGGATAAGTTAGGTCAAAGAGTTGACTTAACGAGATCGAGATAACCAAAGTCCTATATCATATGCTGTCATGATATAGGCACACATCCTCTGACCGGAGACAGATGTGTTACTATATGTCTGAGTATGTACATTTGGCAGACCAATAGGTTGATGACCTAATCAAGGTCTATACACCGGCGCGCTGGTGTGCATATAAGGGCATATGAGTAATACGATCTCTCAAATGGATCATACAGGTTCACTACTGAACCGGAAGACAAGAGCTCACTCATGAGATATTGGGAAGAATCAAATTCCGTGCGCACGGTCGTCTCGCTTTGGAAGCTTGACTGAATTTGTAGGTTTGATATATACTTTTGGAAAGTATATGATCAAGACCTAGGTATGATATATGCTTTTGGAAAGTATATGATCGATACCGACTCCCAATGATCGAATGAGAAACTTACTGATAAAACCCTGAAGTAGACAGTGTAAAGTTGATCTAATACTTCGGGTTTATTCTGAGTCTTCCAGTATGCAGGATGTACAGGTATTAGGAATACCTGAGGGTGATGTGATCATAAACGGTTGTATAACCATGACGCTTCCATTCCTAGGGAGTGATGAAACGGGTCTGGATTTTAGTGACTCCTCTCAGTAGAGAAGTAATCTGATCTTAGTCCAAATGTTGGACATTAATCTGAATGTGATTCAGATTCAATGAGAAGATTAGATTTGCGGCCTTGATTTAATCAAGCATCTATGGGAGGCCCGAGATCTGGATTTGAGATGTGATCTCAATATCCATGTCACTATACGTGGAACAATACAATCGCCCTGTCCTTATCTCCAAGTATTCGCGGAGAAAGCGCATTATCCTTGAAAGAGTTCATGGATAATTCTATTGTTGATATATGTATCCGAGCATTGAGAAAATGGATAATTAAATGTAATTTAGTTATCATGAATAATATGAATTTGATTCATATTATAAGGAGAGTTATCTTAGATAATTAAATGTGATTTGATTATCAAAGATGTAAATAATGTGAATGTGATTCATATTATTTGAGCACAAGAGAATAAGTTATCCAATATAATTAAATGTGATTTAATTATTATGGATAAGAATAATGTGGATAGTAATATCCAATTATTCATAAAATATTATAAATGTGATTTATAATGTATTAGAGAGAGTTAAATATAATTTATATTAGTAGATTAATTATTAATGTGTATTGGATACACATTGTCTAATTAATTGAAAATGTAAATTACATTTTGTTTTGGGTTGTGAATATGATTCACAATATTCCAATGTCAAGATTGCAATATTCCCAAAATTAATTGAGAATTATTTTGGTGAATAAAATCCCAACAAATAGTTGTTGGAAAATAAGTAGAGAGAAAATTAAGGAGATGTGCAATCTCATGGGAATCCATGAGATTGCCCTCCCTCCAAAGGGGAAGGTTGATCTCCTTTATTCTCTCTCTCCTTATTTGATTGATTTAATTTGGTGTTAATATATATTTGATATATTTAATCAAAATTAAATCACAAGTTGTTGGCTTTTACCAACAACAATCTTGACCATTGGATTGTCATAAATCAATCTCATCCATTGATTTTATATGACACATGGATTGAGATCCATGGATCCCAAAACCCTATAAATAGAGAAGCATACCCATGCTCTCTCTTTACACATAATGCTTGAGAAGCATCTCTCTCTCCCTCTCTCTTTCTCCCTAGAGGTCAGCCCTCTCTCTTCCTCTCATGGCCGTCCACCATGGATGCCATGGAGAAGTTCTCCATCGCCGTAGCATCGTCGTTATGCTGCCCATTTGTCTGCTCGTGGATCTCCGTCTCCTTCGGTGCGCCTAGCTCGTGAAGAAGACGTCGGATCTCGTGTGTCGAGATCAGGAGATCCGCCGCTTGGATCATCAACATGGATTGCGAGAAGCACACGGTTCATCCCCGCGCTCGCAAGCGTCTCCTCCGTCGGATCGGACTTGAGACAGGAGGTCTCTTCGTTTAGAGACATGATCGCAACCACGCTTCAAGAGGTAATCCTATTACTTGTTTGTGGTTTAGACGAGACGATCCGAGAAGTGATCTTGGATCATGTGGTCTCGTCGTAATAAAAATTTTTTAAATTCCACTGCATCGAGCAACTAGTGCGACTAGTCGCTCCTCGTCGTATTCGATACGACGCTCACGCTTCCGTGATGCGCTTGAGGATCTGACCATATCCTTCAGCGAGAGATGCGGAGGCGATTGCGGGGGCGGCGGTTGGCGAGGTCAACAGCGGAGGTTACAGAGGGAGGGAGCGGGTGGATTGGGACAGGAGACAGGAGGTTGACGACAGTCCAGGGGTCGTCCGATCGGCCGAGATGGGACGGCCAAGCGGACGACACGTGGAGGGTAAGGGGGCAAATGCGGGGCACGTGCGGAGCACGTGCTTGGGAGGCACGCGCGACACACGTGCGGTGGCTAATATGTTTTTATAAAAATGAATAAATATAAAGCCCAAAAATGGCTGACACGTGGCGGCCCCAGGGGCCGCCACGTGTCAGCACCAGAAAAATCGAAAATAAAGATTTTGTAAAATATAAAATAAATAGCAAACGACCTCGGATCGAAAAAGTTTCTTCACAAAAATTTCTCGTATCGATGAGATCTACAACTTTCATGAAGATATCAAAATCAAAATTGATAAAATACACAAAGTAAATTTTTGGGGTATCCCATATACATAGAATACATATATTTTTGGGTTTTCTATTTTTTTGTCATTTTTAAACCAGATAAAAAATCCGGAAAAATATGGTAAAATCAAAGATAAATAAAGACATCTTAATCTATTTTTTTAGATTTTTATTAATTAAGAACATATGTAAATAAAATATCAGGTTAAAACCGCTAAAATACACAATGTACAAAAGAGGCCCAAAACTCAACTTTCACATACGAGCTCCGATTCAGTTGAACTTGATCTTGTTTTGAAGGTAATTGAATGTATATTAGTTCAAAGGTGAGTAAGATCAAAACGGACACTGGATGGGGAAGACATAGGTTTTTTAGTCCGGAAATCCTGAACTAGGGTTTGGGTTTTTGGCCCACTTATTTGAGTTAGTTATTTTTTTGTATTTTTCATTTATTCTTGTGAGTGATATGTACACAATGGAGGTAGTTTTGTGTTATTCGGACTTAGCATGAATGAGTTAAAAATCCGGGAAGTTAGGCTATTTACAGGTCATTTTTGACTTGGATTTTTGGCTTCTTAATTTGTACAAACATAATGGATAAAATATAATTCTTATGAAAACATGCATGAATGCTAATTATGCAGAATAGATGCAGAAATGCTGATGATTTTGATGGAATTGAGCTTAATAAATGAGATTTAGAGTGATGAATTCAAAATTCATCAACGATGTCAACATTGATCGGATTCCTCATGTGGGAGAGGGAGCTCTTCCTTGAATCAGATGGTGTATCCTCATGTTTTACACAGTCTTGTGTGAGATGCGTGCTCTTGATGCAGCGGATGTGCAACAGATCTTTTGTTGTAGTTCAAACTACAACAAGAGTTGTGTACCCGTCTCTTTTTTTTGTAATTTTTCTTAAAAAATCTAACCACACAGTGTGAATCTATGAATATTGTTCTAAGTACCTATCAAATTTCGCTTAAATATGACGTTTCTACTTTTTTTATCCTTATGTTCAAAATTCCAATCCTTTTTAAATGGGTTTTAAGTTCTTTAATGATGATTTTCCTTTGACCTTTAAGATAAAATAGCTACAAATGTCGGATTTAGGCGAAATTTGATACATATGTAGAACAACATCAATAGATTCAATCCACGTGATTGGATTTTTTAAAACAATTTTGCAAAATAAAAGACGAGTGTCATTGGTTAATTCCTTATGTTTCTTATATGGGAAAATGAGTATGCTCCCACCTTTTATTATTCGTATTTTTTTATTTTTTCTGAAATGAAATCTAATGGAATTTTTCGAGACTCTTATCCCCTCCAACAAGGCTGTCAAATTTTAACGGTCTCAGAATTGTTAAAATTGACCTCTTCCAGATGGAATTGTTAAGAACGTCTGTTTTACACGAAATTTGAAAGACATATTCCACTTATTATTCTAAGTAAATTCCGAGTTAAATTTCAAAAATTAAAAAAAATATAAAAAAGGGGAAACATCATGGAGCATACTCATTTAGCCATTCTTATATTGTAAGAAGAGAGACATTTTATAGTTGGGGTTTGGAGTGGGAGTTTCTCATGCGGTAAGAACTTCTTCTCATGTTAAGAGTTCCCATCTTCTTGCGGAATTTGGAGCTTCTGCAGCATAAAGGTGAAGAGATTCCAAGAACAGTGATGAATGATAGTGAGATTACAAAGGCCCCTCCTGTTCCTCCGTAGCCCAACACTTCCACCAGCAGCAATCCATGGCTCTTTTTGCACCATACAACACCATGCCCACGACCTGTTTGTTGAAACGCCGCAAAGAATGCCTCTGCATCTCCTCAGTTGTGAAACCAAAACCCTTCGGCTTGTTGCTTCCCTGCATTGCATGGCGCTCAAGGCTGGGCATCTGCGCCATATCCCCACACACACTTCGCTGTTCACGGCTTATGCAGATGTCGGAACTGCATCATACTCTCGAGCTCTCTTTGAAGAGGCTTCTTCCCGGGATGTTGTTTCTTGGAATGCCGCCATCTGCACGCTTGTACGAGATCAGGATTTCGAAGGCGCATTTTCTTTTTACCGCAGAATGTCCAAAGAGTTCAGAGAATTCAACTCCTTGACATTTGTGTTGCTGCTGCAAATGGTGCCCTTTATTGGTTGTTTGGATGTTGGTCTTGCTCTACATTGTTCAGTGATCACACGAGGATTGCAGACGGATACTGTCCTGAGCAATTCTCTGATGAATATGTACGCCAAGTTTGGGAATTTACATGCTGCGGAGTTGATTTTCGAGCGAATACAGCGGAGGGATATTGTATCATGGAATACGCTGATAACTGGTTGTCATCACAGTAGCTGCCCAAGGAAGTCTGCGCACTATTTCAGAGAAGCAATCCGTTCGGGGATGATGGTGGACTACGTTAGTTTTTCAAGTGTGATATCGTCCTGCTCGTGTTTGGATGAATTGCATAAATTTGCTGAATCTGTCCATGCTTTCGCAGCTAAGATGGGCCATGCTGTGCATATCTCGGTCATGAATTCCCTTCTGTCTTTCTGTTCACTACACGGAGACGTAAAAGCTGCAAAGATGGTTTTCCATGAAATGGACACTAAGAATGTGGTTTCGTGTAATGCATTGCTGAAAATATTTTTGGAGAATGATAGAGAGTTCGAAGCTTTTAATCTTCTCCATAACATGCAATATGAACTGAGAATGGATCCTGATTCCACTACGCTGGTTACGATTCTCCCGGTTTGCGCAAAGCTTGGTTTGTTATGGGAAGGAAGAGCTATTCATGGGTTTTCTGTGCGAAGAGGATTTGAGAATTCTAATGCTCATATGTCTAACAGCTTGCTTGACATGTATGCTAAATGTGGTGACCTGGAAGTGGCAGATAATCTGTTTGATATGATGCCCAAAAGGGATCTAGTATCATGGAACGTGATAATATCTGCGCATTCAAGAGATGAATTGACAAACAAAGAGGCCAAGATCTTATTTTGTGAATTGCTACAAACTGGATTGAGATGCAGTTCAGTAACCATTTTGGCCGTCCTTCCTTCTTGCAGTTCTATTCGCGACCTCAAGTTTGGAAAGTATATGCATGGTTGGATGTTAAAATGTGGGTTCTTTGGCTGCATTTCAACCATCAATGCACTTATGCTCATGTACATTGATTGCGGATACCCAGAAGCATCCTTCATACTACTTGACAGCATCGCAACTCGATCGGATATCATATCATGGAATACAGTCATAGTTGGATGCACACAGAATGACTATTTCTGGGATGCACTCAGAATTTTCAATCAAATGCAGCAATCCTCGATCTGTTATCCCGATCCCATTACATTTGTTAGTGTTATTTCAGCAAATGGAATCCTTTCTATGCTCTACAATGGAAGAGCTGTTCATGGGCTTGCAGTGAAATATGTGATGGAGTCCGAACTTCGGGTGAGAAATGCATTGATATCCATGTATGCCCGATGTGGAGATGTGAAAAGTGCGGAACTCGTGTTTGGAATGGATGGTGAGAAGAACATTTGCTCTTGGAACTGCATGATATCAGGACTAGTTCAGAATAAAAAGGCTGAAATTGCTTTGCAACATATTTATCATTTAAGAGCGTTATGTCCCAATGAAATTACAGTTGTCTGCATATTATGTGCCTCTACGCAATTGAAAGATCTTCATCTTGGTAAGCAGATTCACGGTTACTCGTATCGGTTTGGATTCCATGATAACAGTTTCATATTATCCACACTTGTAGATATGTACAGCAAATGTGGGAGATTGGATACTGCCATTCATGTCTTTCGACATTCATCCCAAAAATCTGTTGCTTCTTGGAACTCCATGATTCTTGCATACGGATATCATGGATATGGAAGAGAAGCTACGGAACTATTCTCGGATATGTGCAAGTCTGCCATCCAGCCAACAAAGAGCACTTTCATCTCCATTCTGTCCGCTTGCAGCCACTCGGGATTAATCAATGAAGGATTATACTACTTCAGAAAAATGTATTCCGATTTTGGGATCAGACCCACGACCGAGCATCAAGTCTGCATTGTAGATATGCTTGGTCGAGCAGGGAGACTTGTTGAGGCTCATGAATTTTTGAAAGGAATTGCAGATGTGCCATCTCCAAGTGCCTGGGGAGCTCTCTTGAGTGCCTGCAAATATCACTGGGATGTCGAGATGGGAAAATCCATTGCAGAATATTTATTCCAATCAGATCCAGAGAATGAAGGCTACTACATGGTTCTCGCGGACCTTTACTCTGCCAGGGATAGATGGGATGATGCAGTTGGTATCAGGAACATGGTAGAAGAAAGAGGGTTGTTGAAGCCTCCAGGATGCAGTTTTATTCAGGTGTCTGCAGCGTGATGCAATTCGCTTGAAAATTATGTATCTAGTGTGACGACATCCGTATGTGAGAAATCGAGTTGAACTGGACTTGACTATGAAGCTGATAATGTTATAGGGAGAGGCATACCAGACCTCCCATTCTGCGCGTACTTCTGCAAAGACAAGTTTGATATTCACCGGCTTCTGCATCATCCAAAGCCTGAGTTCCATACAAGCCCCTCGGTATTCTTTGAATGCATATGTACATGCCAGTAGATCGATAAACTATTCACAAATGTTATTTTGGGTTTAACTTTCAGCTATCTTTAATGGTATAAGTTCTTTCTAATGATGATGATTTCGTCCCTCCCAATCCATGCAATCAACATTGATATGGGGAATTGGAGTCAGTAATGTTGACGTCTAAGATATATGATTATGCCTTCTTTTTATCATGTTCTACACACATCTTGATCACGATGAATGTGATTAAGTTGGAAAGATAACAAGATCAACCCAATTTAAAACCAATCTTAGTCATTGAGTACCATATTGTACCTTTTAAAATTCGATGTTAGTATCGGAATTGGATCTGTAGTTCACTGGCTTTGGCGGAGTTCACTCTTTATATAACATGTTGGAGTATTCGTGTGTGCGCCCATTGAGTTGTAACAGGGTAAATGGATCATGGAGAAGATTCATTTACCCCATCCAGTGTTTAGTCCCACATCGTCCAGTGGTGGGACTTGGAGGCTCTGGAGAGGCTATATAAAGAGCCCCAGACCTCCTGTACTCATTGAGAAAAAGGAATAAAGTATCCGCCCCTTTGAGGGCTTCTCCCGTGGTTTCATCCCGCTCCTCACGGAGTAGGGTTCCACGTGAAATCCCGTTCTTATTTTGTTCTTTATCTTTTTCCATGTTACGCTTCCGCTTCCGATTTTCTAACATGGTATCAGAGCGGGTTCGTTTCTCGAGGATTTTCGTGTTGTTTATTTGTTCGAGTCTCGATGTATTGTTCTAGGAGATTCTTAAAGTTCTGAAAGTTAATTCAGAAGATTGTTCTGCATATTGGAGCGAGTTCTGCATTTCAGTGTTAGGGTTGCAATGGCGTTCCTCTCAATCATCCTGGCGGAGTCCATTCGCAGTCGCAAACCCTCAGGCAGCAAGAACAGGAGGTAGGAGCCTCCGCGCAATGCTCCTTGCTCTCCTAGCGTACGCTGCCCCTTTCCCTTCCAACCCAACAGCCATGTGGATATTCTATTCTGCATCAAGTTCTCCTCAATCATCGGCGGTGCGCCAACCCAGAGGCACCGCCCAGAACTCGAAGCGACGCCACCCCGTCTTCTTGAAGCCATCTCCGTCTCGCGCAAATCCAGGTGCAGCACCCTCATTCGTCCGCGCATATCTGGCGTAGGTTTTCTCCAAAGCCCTCATGCTCCTTCCCCGCGTGTGCTCCTTCCCCCGCGCGAGCATCTCCAGCGTCTCTAGCATCGCAGCCCTCATGGGCGATCCTCTCCAGCGAAAAAAAAAACTCCAGGCACGTACTCATGCACAAGGCACACCTTCCCTCGCGCTATTGTTCCCCCTTCGCGCATCATGCGCACATGCACACCTCCGATAGCGACAGAAGTTCCTCCAGGCCGAAGCAATCATCCAGCCCAGATTTCCTCTGGCACGCAGGCACCGTGTCCCCCTTTCCAGGTGACGATATCATCGCGAGTGAAAGCAGCGGTTCCAGGCCGTGAAGACAGGTTACCCTTCTTCTTGTTCCAGTCCCAACGACAGCAGATTGATGGCCGCCCGTTCCTCTTCAGCCGCAGCGCGGCTTCCAGGCGGCAGTCTCGCTGCCGAACACCCCCAGATCGGCTCCCCGCGCCGCCTCATACAAATCGTCGACCCGCGCTCCCCGACGCAGACTTGCGCGATCCTACTGGCTCCCGCCTCCATTTTGGCGGCGACGTTTAGAGGGGTTCCTATCGTGGGAACCTTGGGCGGCGGCACCCCCAATCGACGGGTTTTTTTTAAAAGGGGTGAACCCAAAGTAGGGTTGCCGATATTTGAGGCCCTAAGTGGGCCATGCCCAGTTGTTTTTTTTAAGGGGGAGAATGTAGTGGGCCTTTCGTGGTGTTTACAAAAAAAACAAAGAAAGAAAGAAAGAAAGAAAGAAAGAAAAAAGGAGAGAGTTGGGCCCAAGTGGGCCGATGGAAAAAAAAGGCGCGTACAAGAAAAGAGCCGTACGCGAGTTTAAAAAAAATTGTTTTAAGAAAGCCGAAAAAATTGCAACGGCTTAAAAAAAAGGTGACGGCTTTATTAAAAAAAATGAAAAGCCGCAAGTATTTTTGTTTTCCCCTTCTATCTGGTCTTCTCCCAACTTTGTCGATGCTCATGTTCCGACAAGTATGGGAGAAAGGGGGAGTATATGTAGAGTCACAGGTCTGTTCTATTCTTCCAGATCCAGATTCAGATGCCAGTCTCCAGACCAACCATATTTTTCAGACTCTACAAGTTGTTCAGATGAAGAGATTTCATGCGCAGTTCCAGACTCGACGTTCAGATTCCGAGTCCCAGTTTGATGCGCAATTGTTCAGACTCGACGATCATTGTTTCTGAGTCTCCAGTTTCAGACACGCACGAGTGTGCGGTTATTTTCAGATGAGCATATGTTGCCATCATTGTCAGAGGTCCCCATCATTCTTCTAGTTGTCAGGCCAGAGTTTTCATGTGAGCCATAGGAACTCCAGAGTAGAGGACCATTCCCTATGCGATGTTGGCAAGGGTTTTCATGTGGTATCATAGGTACACCAGAGCAATGCACCATTCTCTGAGCCAGATGGGAGAGACCCAGTTCTCCGACGAGGAGACTATTTTCAGACTCCATTCTCCAGCGACCGTGGACTCCGACGAGGATTGCACAGCCACGGCTCTTATTCAGTTCGGCCCCTTTTCAGAGATGGAGCAGTTGTCCACATTAGTGTGGCGGGCCAGAGTACTCCGACGAGGAGACTCATTTCAGTTGCAGTGACTCTGACAGGCGCAGTTCAGAGCACATGCTCTCCTACGAGGAGATTCAGAAGACTCACACTCCAGCCCGTTCGTTCTCCTCACCTGCACGGCATGAGAAGCAACGTCCTCGACTGCAGCAATGTGCGCGTTGGGTTGATATTGTCCGTAGTGTCCTGTAGCGTTGAGTTGAGTATCTTTCTGTTTGTCCAAGCTGAGCATTGCATGCTCCAGCTTGAGGGGGAGTGTTGGAGTATTCGTGTGTGCGCCCATTGAGTTGTAACAGGGTAAATGGATCATGGAGAAGATCCATTTACCCCATCCAGTGTTTAGTCCCACATCGTCCAGTGGTGGGACTTGGAGGCTCTGGAGAGGCTATATAAGGAGCCCCAGACCTCCTGTACTCATTGAGAAAAAGGAATAAAGTATCCGCCCCTTTGAGGGCTTCTCCCGTGGTTTCATCCCGCTCCTCACGGAGTAGGGTTCCACGTAAAATCCCGTTCTTATTTTGTTCTTTATCTTTTTCCATGTTACGCTTCCGCTTCCGATTTTCTAACATAACAAAAAGCGATTCTTGTTAAAGAGAACGTTTGGGACGCGTTGCTTGTATCGTTGATTTTGCTTTTCTTTTGACTTCCATGGACTTATGTTGGCTAGTTTTATTTATTCATGAATGCTATGTGATTTCATCATATACACAACGAATTAATGACTCGCTTCTTTCACAAAGTTCATGAGAAGGCAATGGTTGGTGGATTTTGCAGGTTAGGAGAGTTGGCGATGGCTACGATAACCATGTTGCCTGATTATACCCCCACTAGAATGGAACACAATGGTGCACTTAGTAATGGTAGCTGGATTAAGATTCAAATACAGGCAGTCAGATCTATACCCCCACTAGAATGGAACACAATGGTGCACTTAGTAATGGTAGCTGGATTAAGATTCAAATACAGGCAGTCAGATCTTCGTTTGACGGCCAGTGATGAGGACATTGTTGTACAACAGATGATACACATACCCACAAGTAATGACCTTAATTTTAGAGATGAAAGCCTTGTTGTTTTCTCTTTATTTCCCAACGTGATACCAAAAAGTATGAATGAAAGAGTGAACAAGTAGTGTTGTGTTGGTAAGCAATAAGGCAGTGCTTGAATACCAAGCACAAGCAAGAGTAAACCAAATTTGTTGGTGAGTTTACTTTGGAGCCTTGAAAATTGATTGAGAAGGTTCAACGACTTCAATGCAAGGAAATAGTCAATACTCTTATTACATAAACATTATTATTATTAGGTTAACCAGTCCAAATTAAAACCTGTTTTTTTGTAACTACAACATGACCCATGCAAACTTACAAACTCTTGCACCTTGATCAGTTCTTGTTAATTCTATATGTATAATGATTAAATATAATAGAATTCGTTAAAAGTCTTTATATTTACCCTTGACCGTGAACTGAAATTACAAATAATATCTCTTCCTCTTTCTCCTTGAAGCAACTATGACCACTTTCTCCTCCAAGACAACCACAAGCACCGACCCTTCGCATTGTGAGATCTACCTCCTTCCATCCCTATGTTGCAATCATGCCCTCCCCTAGCTCCCTTCACATCCAACGATGGGTTGCCTCAGCGAAACTCCCTACACATACGTGAGTTGTCCCTTATTCTCTCACTTTGGCGAGTTGCTTCTTACGAGCACTTTGTAAATTCCTCACAACCCTCCTTTCCTCGCTTAAGCATGTGCATTCGATCCCTCAAGTTTCCCAAGATCCTAGCCCCTCCATTCTTGGTGATCCTAGACCATCCAAACCACATGGCCCTCTAATCCCCTCCCTGGATCTAAGCTCCTTGTGACATCCTCGTTTTTTGTCATTGGACCCTCATATTATGGATCTAAATATTCAATAATAACATAATCCACCATTCTAAAACTTGCATTTAGAAATTAACAACATAAAAAAAAGTAATAAAGGAAAAAGAAAAACTGATTTCCATTCGCAACAAACTCTAACAATCTCAAAAAAACGCAGACTACTGATTGGCTGACTGGTATTATTGCGACCTTGAGGAAACTCACACTTTTAACCTCATATATTTATAAATTAGTATTTAGTATATAATGTATATTGAAGATTAAAGTTGAGTATGATCAATTTGGAGTTTTCTACAAACGGTAAAAGATTTGGGAAGTTGCAAAGTGTAGAATTAGGGATTGTGGTTTCTTTCCTAGTTTAGTCCCAATTACTTTTGCTATAATTTTATAGAAAAGTTTAGATTATTATATACACAATAATGAAGTGTTTTTTGGAAAATATTTAAAGATGAATTTTGTACAAATGTTTGAAGCTTGTATATACAATAAATAAGTGCTACGAATAATATTGTGTACGCAGTTATTTTTGAGTTTTTCTCTTTATCTATCCCTTTTATAATGTTAGTCAACCAATCCATGCTAACTTGGTTTATGAGGTTTGATAATAAATACATTTTACAACCATATTTTGTTTGAGCTTTCTTGAGTTAGTATGTACATATGTATACATTCGCAATCTTCTTTTCTCTCTCTTTTCTTTTTTTCTATTTCTTCTTTTTATGTATTTTGATGTATAATATACCACGTTGTATTTACAAGAATGTGAGATTATTGCATGTTTACATATATTTGTTACAAGTCTTAAGACAAAATGCAAGAATGATATAAATGGATCATGGATTCATCAATCATATATCAACAAAAGACTTTTGGCAACATAAATTCATCTACACGTGTAAGGTATATGATTTCAGCTTTTTGATGCTTAACTTCTTCGTCTTTTATTTTTTTTCTAAATATTCAAGACTTCTTAGGAGTGTAATTTATATATAATGAAACTTATATATACTATAAATTAAATCATTATGTGAGCGTGCTTGGTTTACATTACTTCTCCTAACTTGTTTTTTAATGTTAACTATTATAGCATTGGATGTTGGTGATTGTTGAGTATCGCATCCCATGTTGTAACTTTCTCGCATGGCAGAACAAATGTATACTATTTACATAAATATTTCAAGGATTTTCTATAATTATTTCAAATCATGTTGAATTAATTCTGTTTTTACCGTGTTTATAAAAACATATATAAATATATAAGAGTATATCACAAGATCCACAATGAATGTGTAGCTATAAAATGCAAACCTTAATTGGTAAATGATCAGTCTCAGAAGCTGCACTACTTACTCTTGATTATTTTCTACTACTCGTCCGATTGTAATAACTAACAGTTGTCTCCTTTTATTCGTCCTTTGAACTTATCCTACTTAAATAAAATTAGGAAAAGAGGCCATTAGTTGCCTCTTTCTTTGTTCTGTATTAGTTTTCAAAGTGTACTATGATGCTTAACTCTTAAGAATGATCAAATTACTGAAAATTGAAATCAACAATGGCCTAATTCTAATACAAGTAATTTGACACATGTTGGATTTTCAGAAAAGGTGGACATTAAAGTGGTCGAATGTTCCATAATGATATAAAAAAAGCTGGAAGTGTGGAATAACTTGAACATAAATTTTGCTTACATGGATTCTAAATATCTTAACATGGAAATCCTACAAGGTGGTAGGTGTCATACCCCCAAATTCCGTGATCGAGAATGATCGTGCAGACCCGGTAGCGGATGCTCGAGAATGATCGATGGAGGTAGGACTTCAGGAGGAGTCCGAAATACGTGGGTATTAAGGAGGTTATCCACGAGAGTCTTGAGGCTCTACCGTACGTGACAATGGAGAAGCGTCACATGACACTAGCTCGGTGGCATAGTGTCGTGGTGCTAGTAGCAGTGCGAGCAGCGAGTACAGGTAACAATGCAAGACATGACAGTGGATGCACGTAGCGGTACATACGCGAGCGCAGAAGGGCGGTACATAGTGAAGCAGTTGCATCGAGGAGCAATGCCGTACGGTCACATAGGTGTACGCACGAATGCACATGTTATCGGTATCAAGGAGTAGCGATCCAAGGAGGCATGAAGCGTTGCAGGTGCTGAGTACGAGCATTGTCGAGCATGCTCGGTAATACACGTATGAGAGTGGTCTGGAGGCTACGATAGCAGAGTTCTGGAGTACTTCCCCTTAGCATGCAGAACGCTAAGGAAGGTTTACCGTACGAGGGTCTGGAGGCCGCAGGTTCCCTTTGGCACAAGACCAAGTGTTCGGTGGCACTTAATGAATCATGGTAAAGCTGCATCAGCAAGCATTGGAGTGCGGGTGTGCTGATGACTGGGCGGTTGACTGAGCATCAACCGTGCGAGAAACAAAAGGACAATGGAGTTGAAGAGACGAGCAGACAAAGAGTTACTGAGGAACGCGAAGGGTTGCCGAAGAACTCGAAGGGTCTCTTGTATCTTTATGTATCATTATTGTAAAGCTCATTTGTACACACCCCACTCTAGAGCGAGTTCCCCCTCTAATAAGAGAATAGCTTTGTGCACGTGCCTTGTGTGATCATTTGGTTGCGTTCTTGAGCGAGTTCTTAAGAGTGTTCTTGAGCGATCCATAGAGTCGAGCTTGTGCTTGTGTCCGAGCGTCGATGCGTTAGCAAGCATGAGTATCGAGAAGAGCTGGAGCGCGTCCGTGACCGTTCTACTCAAGAAGGCTGGTTAGCTACGGGTTAGCTAACGCCACACAGGATCGGTCGAAATCGATAGCAGGATTTTGACCCTATGACAAGTGCATGTAACACCCCCAACTCTCGTGGTACGGTAATACCGTGCGATAGCGGTATCGCACGACCGTGTGGTTTGGTGGCCACACTATGAAGTTCTGGAGGACTTCACCTTAGCTTGCGGACAGCTAAGGATGGGGTTTACCGCAGGACTGCGGGTTCCCCTAGGCACAACACAAGTGTTCGGCGGTATTTGATAGAGCTTGAGCTGCAACATCCACGTAGGAGCATGGGGCCCATTGATGACATGGGGTGATGACATGGCGTGTTGATGAAACAGACGACATGGCATGCTGACAGAGCGGGTGACGTGGCGTCAGTTGCAGAAGACGAAGGGATTGCACGGAAGATGAAGAGCCAAGCGCATGAAGAGTCATCTCGGAAGACTAAGAGTCTCCGTAGAAGGCTAAGAGTCCTTGCATTCATTGTACATGTAATAATGGTGTCCCTTTGTATACCCCCGGCTTGTCTATATAAGGAGAGGTAGAGCTCATTTGTAGATATCACACTCAGAGTGAGTCTATTGCAATACAAAAAGGTTTTGTGCCACTGCTCTTGTGTCCTTGTGCTAGTGCTTGTGTTCAAGTGATCTAGCGGCGTGGTTGATCGGTGTGCTGGTGTACATCCTACACACAAGGGGAAGGCTGGTTAGCTTGCGGGAAGCTAACGTCGCACAGATTAGTCTCAAAAATTAGAGTTTGAGATTTACCCCTGTGACAGTAGGAATCGTTATACTTGAAGAATGTGATATGTGGTCAATATCCTCTCCCAAAATCAACCATCGGGTTTCGTAAAATCCATATAGATTCCTATAAAATTCGACATCATAGATATCAAACTCACAACTTTTGCATTTGATGTTCGATCGACATAAACACATTTTTTTAAAGTTCTCGCTAAGCCCAAATGGTCATATATTTATCACGATCATAGCTGAGATAAAAATATGACTTTCGGATAATTGTTGCTTAAAATCGGATTAAATCTTATATTGATCTTATTATCAAAAATTAACTTCGATTAACAAAAAAACCATCGAATTTTCATACAATTTTAATATATAAGCTGTAATTCTTGCAATCTCTCTCTCTCTCTCTAATTTCCCTGGCACGACATGCCCGTCGCCAAATGCCTTATCAGTGCATCTGAATCTCAATTCTCCCAGTCAAGGTATCGTTTGGCAAATCATTTACCGATCGAAGGCTTCATCTCTTTCCATGCATACAAAAGATAAGTGCAATTAATGCGATCGAAAAACCATTCGCCGATCGGTGAATGGGTTTGCATTTTCCCTCCTACTCGATCAATTCGCCAATCTCACACTCATTTTAAAGTATAATTAGAAATAAAGTATATAATATATTCCTACTATTATTACATTAATTACGATTTTTCAATACTCATTTTAAAGTATAAGATATTTCTTATTATTATTATTACATAAATTATGAATTTGCTCGTACCCATTTTAAAGTATAATATATATACATATTATTATTATTACATTAATATTTAATTTTTTCATACCCATTTTAAGCATAAGATATTTGTTGACACATATAGAGTACCTGTACCCTTTTGTTATTTTTTTTCAGTTGTCTTCTTTATGTAATTTACCCATAGGATACTCTCCTATATAAGAGAGCCTAGAGCTTATGGAATAGAATAACTTGCTCATTTTTCCCAACATGGTATCAGAGCGACGGTCCTAGACCGGAGTTCTCGAAACCTTAACCCTAACCCTACCCTACCCGCCGGCCCTCTTTCTCTCTCTTCTCAGCAGATCAACGCCGCCCTCCTTCTCGGGTGCTCCTCCTCTGATCAGCGCATCTCCTGCGCATCTCCGGCGCTGTCCGATTAGCGCTGTGCGCATCTCCTACGCACGCTAGTGCGTGATCTGCGCACCTCCTGTGCGTGCGCATCCCTTGCGCGTGTCCATCCCTTGCGCGTGATCGCGCGTGACGGCGTGTGCACATCCCTTGCGCGTGATCGCGCGTGATCTGCGCCTCTCCAGTGCCTGATCGCGCATCTCCCAACGTACAGCTGCGCATTATCTGCGCAAGGCTGTGCTGTGCGCGCGTAACCTTCTACGCGGCTGAGCAGTGCGCTTCCAGTGCGCGTGTCCAGCGCATCCAGTGCCCAGCGCGCGTGATCCAGTGCCCCAAGGCGTGTAGCTCCTGAATGGGTGCACGGTTTCCAGCCCTAAGTCCCAGAACATCAACATGGGTTTAGTTGCGTGAGGTCTACACGTGCAGCTAAACCCATCTATGTCGTTGTAGACAAATCACATCGTTTGTCAATCGTTCCAGTCTTCATTTTCCAATATGTCTGAGAGCAAGGCAGATATCCCATCTATTGGCGCATTCCGTGGTCCAGCGCCTATTGTCACGATGGACGGTACCAACTATGAACTGTAGGCAATGCAGTTCATGAGCATGATGAAGTCTATGGGTAAGAAGCACATTCTTACCGAACCAGAGCCTGCTGAGAAGACTGGAACCTATGCCTCCTGGGAGGCTGATGACGCATACGCCAAAGTTTGGCTATCTAGCACGTTGGCAATTGAGATTGCCAATGACATCCTCCATCAACCCACAATGAAGGATATGTGGGACATTCTGGCGGCCACATATTCCCAGGCGAAGAACGAAACAAAGATTCTGCAACTCCAGCATGATATCTTCACCATCAAGCAGAATGGTCGCCCCCTACATTCTCTCTATACATCACTGAGAGGGATGTTTGAGAAGCTATATAGCTTCATGCCCTTGACAGCCACGCCAGAGCAGCAGAAGACATACAGGAACACTACTATGGTGGGCGTGTTCCTAGCTGCACTTGATCCTGAGTACGAGGCACCACGATCACAGATTTTGGCCGACTCTACAATTCCTCCAATGGAGGAAGCCTTCCATAGACCGAGTCGGATTACAGTTCCCTCAACTGCTGCAAGTCAGAATTCTTCAGCCATGGCAGCAACCAGAGGTCGCGGTTTTCATCACCAGGGCCGTGGACGTGGACCCCGTGGGAGGGGTGGCCGCACTAGGCCAACATGCACCTACTGTCACCGTGTCGGACACAATGAAGATACATGCTATTCAAAGCATGGATTTCCTGCATCCACGAGAGCTGCTGAGCAGATAGACCCCCCATCTGCGGCTACTTTGGATCAACGGTTCGACGATCTTGTTGCCCGTCTGAGGGGCATTATTCCACCATCTGGACCAGCACCGACTGCAGAGAGTCATTCTGATGCCGCTGCTTCTGCCTCTGCGTCTACCAGTACTTCAGGTAGTATACTTGCACTGAACAGTAGTAAATTAGATACTTTACCATGGATTATGGACTCGGGCGCTACACATCACCTATGTGGCGACCAGAGTTTGCTTTCAGGATACACTCAGATCCCTCCAGGTCGGACAGTAGTGATTGCCAATGGCACTCATTCCCCCATTACTGGTCAGGGGGAGGTTAGATTGACATCTTCTATGCAGCTCAAGAACGTGCTACATGCACCAGATTTTTCAATGAACTTGTTGTCAATTAGTCAGATTACGAAGGATCTACATTGTCGGGCAATTTTTGATCCATCTTCAGGACATCCATACGGGCAACGTGATTGGTCGTGGCTATGAGCAAGGAGGCCTCTACCGACTGAACCAGACTCCTTTTGCTGGAACCTCATCATCTTCTTCTGGACAAGTATCAACCTTATTATGGCATCTGTGTTTTGGTCATTTACCGCTTCAGAAGTTGCGTCGAGTTCTACCCTATGGTCTCTCACACCTATTCAGTGTGAGGCATGTCAGTTGGGAAAGCATCACAGGTCGTCCTTTCCCAGTCGTCCAGGTCGGAGTAGTAACTCCAAGTTTGAGTTGTTTCATATCGATGTCTGGGTCCGAGTCGTGTTCTCGATCATCAGGGACACAGGTTTTATATTGTATTTGTGGATGATTTCTCTAGAGTGTCATGGGTGTTTCTGATGAAAAATACATCTGAAGCAGGAAATATTATTATTCATTTTCTGAATGAAATACAAAATGTTTTCTCCACATCTGTCAAGCTTGTGAGAAGTGATAATGCTTTAGAGTTGTGCACCAACCTTCTGGCCAATTACTACTACTCAAAATGAATTATTCACCAAACATCTTGTGCTCATACATCTCAACAGAATGGGATTGCTGAAAGAAAACACCGTCACCTTCTTGATGTCACAAGATCACTTCTTATACAGAGTCATGTTCCCTACTCCTACTGGGGTGATGCAGTTCTTACTGCATGTTACCTAATCAACCGTATGCCTTCGTCTGTCTTGAATGAACAGATTCCGTTTTCACTTATTCATCCTGACAAGGATCTGTTCACTCTTACTCCTCGTGTGTTTGGGTCGGTTGCATTCGTCCATCAGTTGTCGCCTGGTACTGACAAGCTCTCTCCTAGGGCTGTCAAGTGTGTCTTTGTTGGGTACTCCAGAACTCAAAAGGGGTACAAGTGTTTTGATCCTGTGCGTCGGCGGTATATGATCAGTGCAGATGTTACATTTTTTGAATCTGTTATGTATTTTTCAGCATCAGGAGACAAGCAGCTACCATCTATACCCCCTGATGCCATATACATGACACCACCACCTCAGATACCCACTCCACCACCACCGCCACCTCCACCATCACCACCACCACCACCACCGCCACCGCTTGTCTCACCACTACCATTCCATTACACACGGCGGCCTCCTCCAGCTCATGGTCCTGACCCGTCAACTAGCTCGCCTATGGTATGTCATGAAAATATTAATGTTGATGGATCTGACGACATTTCTGAGCAGGATGTATTGCAGGAGCCTGATGAGAATACAGATGATTTGGATGTTCCAATTGCTCTACGGAAGCCGAAGAGAAGCTGTGCCAAATATCCATTATCAGCAGTCGTGTCCTTTGAGAGGCTATCTGGAGACTTCAGGACGTTTGCTTTGGCACTTTCAGCTACAGACATTCCACGGAATCATCATAATGCTCTGCATGATGCTAGATGGCGGCTAGCAATGGAAGAAGAAATGGCGGCACTTCAGTCCATAGGAACTTGGAGCTTGGTTCCTATACCTCCAGATGTCAGCCCGGTGAGCTGCAAATGGGTGTTTACAGTGAAGCACAATGCAGATGGCTCCATTGACAGGTACAAGGCACGCCTTGTTGCACGTGGCTTCACACAGACATACGGGGTAGATTACCTTGACACATTCTCCCCTGTGGCGCGTCATTCCACTCTGCAGATCCTGTTATCAGTTGCAGTTGCTAGAGACTGGCCGCTTTATCAGCTGGACGTGAAGAATGCATTCCTATATGGCGACTTGCAAGAGGAAGTCTATATGCAACAGCCACCTGGGTTTGCTGTTGAGGAGGAGTGTTCCAAGGTATGCAGGTTACATAAGGCCATCTATGGCCTTAAGCAGAGCCCCAGAGCGTGGTTTCAGAAGCTTTCAGAACTTTTTGAGAAGCAAGGATATAAACGCTCCAACGCTGATCATTCCTTGTTTGTACAGAAGACGGATAGAGGTATCATTGTAATCATGGTTTATGTTGATGATATCTTGATTAAAGGAGATGATGAGCAGGGCATTAAGCAGGCAAAAGAGAAGCTGGGAACCGAATTTGTCACCAAGGACTTGGGAGTCCTTAGATATTTTCTGGAGCTGGAGTTTGCTAGAAATCCATATGGATTAGTAATGTCGCAGCGGAAATATGTTACAGATCTATTGAGTGAGACAGGTATGCTAGAGTGTCGACCTGCTACGACACCAATGGATCCCAGCATGAAGCTCTATGATGATGACACGGAAGAGGTGGACAAGAGAAGGTACAGAGAACTGGTAGGCAAATTACTGTATGTCACGATCACTAGACCTGATATATCATTTGCAGTGAGTCGTGTGAGTCAGTTCATAGAGCAACCACGTCAGGCCCATATGGATGCAATACACATGATTCTGAGATATCTAAAATCATCTCCAGGTGCAGGCGTGCTATTTAAGAAGGGAAAGGAGATCTCTATCACAGCATGTGCTGATGCAGACTATGCAGGATGCCCCAAGGACAGGAAGTCCACCTCAGGATTTGCAGTCTATGTTGGAGATGCCCTAGTCTCATGGAGGAGCAAGAAACAGACAGTAGTAGCTAGGTCCAGTGCTGAATCCGCATACAGGGCTATGGCCCAGGCTAGCACAGAAATGATGTGGGTGAAATCTTTACTTACAGATCTATGTCTTGATATATCGCTTCCTATGATGTTGGAATGTGACAATCAGGCCGCCTTGTTCATTGCAAACAATCCAGCCTTTCATGAGAGGACCAAGCATATTGAGGTTGACTGTCACTACATACGTGACATGATTCAGAAGGGGTTCATTGCTACATCTCACGTCACATCAGAGAATCAGACTGCTGATATATTCACCAAGGCGTTACTTCGAGGCCCATTCCAGAAGTGTGCGTCCAAGCTGATCATGATTGATATCTATGCTCCATCTTGAGGGGGAGTGTTGACGCATATAGAGTACCTGTACCCTTTCGTTATTTTTTTTTTCAGTTGTCTTCTTTATGTAATTTACCCATTGGCTACTCTCCTATATAAGAGAGCCCAGGGCTTATGGAATAGAATAACTTGCTCATTTTTCCCAACAATATTTTCTTATTATTACATTAATTGTGAATTTTCTCATACCCGCTTAAAATTATAATTTATTTTCTTTTTATTATTATGTTAATTATGAATTTTCTTTTATCCACTTTAAAGTATAGATATTCTCTTATTATTATTACATTAATTATGAATTTTCTCATACCAACTTTAAAGTATAAGATATTCTCTTATTCTCATACACATTTTAAAGTATAAGATTTTATCCTATAATTATTACATTAATCATGAATGTTGAGAAATTTACTATTTTTAGTATTATCCTTTGTAATTTTATAATTTTCTTTTCATCTTTCTTTAATTTTCCCAATGGTTCTTCTCCTATATAAGAGAACCCTTAGGCCTCTCGTAATGCATCCCAATATGTTTTATTAACATGGTGTCGGAGCGACGGTCCTAGATTGGAGTTACCTATCCACCCCTAACCCTAACCCCTCCCTACTCGCCACTTGCTCCCCCCCCCCCCCCGCGTGGCCCCCATGCCCTGCACGCCGTGTGTGGTGCCATGCGCCCTGTGCGTGGCCCCCGTGCCCCTATCCTCGCGACCTCGGTTGCCCACACGCCCAGGCGCCCTACACGGCGACCCACGCCCCTGGCCCTCGCCTCCGAGCACCCAGGCAGCCGTGCCCCTGGTCCTCACCTCCTGCGCACCCAGCCCTGCATCCTTGCACTTGAGAATATCCCGATGCCCTGCATCCACTACAAGCAGAGGACCCAGAGGGGACGGTCAACGGCCATCCTCATTCCTACGCAAACTGTTCCTTCTGCTCAGATGGGACGGTCACAGAACCATCCCCTTTACCACCATCTCATATGACCAGAAGGGACGCTAATTACGAATGTCCCCTTTATCCAACCATTGGGAACGTTCATGGTCGTCCCTTCTGCAATGAATAATAGGGACGGTGATGCTCGTCCCTTATACACCGTCCCCTATGTGCATACAATGCGACGGTTTAGGTTGTCGCATCTAAAGCTATAGGGGACGATCGAAACCGTCCCTTATGCTCAAATGTCTTTTCCGACACCCACAAAATCGTTTCGGCGAGAGTTTAGACCGTCCCCTTTAGGCCGCGTGGGACATAACGAGAGACAGCGAGGCGCTGTCAACCATAGGCGACGGTCGTAATCGTCCCGGATAAGAATCAAGGGCGACGGTCGTCGTCATCCCCTATGCTCAAAATTACGTTTCGCGATGCCCACAGAACACTAACAGGGGATGGTTTAAACCATCCTCTTTAGGTCCCATGGGTCGTAACGGGAGACAACAAGGCGCTATCAAACAAAAGTGACGGTCGTAGCCGTCCCTTCTAAGATCAACGGGGACGATCACGACCATCCCCTACGATCAAATGACCTTTCGCGATGCCCTCAGAAGCATTTCCGGGATGGTCTAAACCGTCCCCTTTAGTCCCTGAGTGCCAAATAGAGAGACCATGATCTATTTTGATACAGAGGGGATGTTTTTTTAGTATAAGAGGAGACGGTTACAACTGTCCCCGATACCCTCTGAAAGCAAAAAAATAATGAATTGATTAGTGTTTTTATCCTGCTCCTGCTGCAAAACCACATAAATAATCCAAGATACTTAAAAGAAACCAAATTTCTTACTTAATACTTAAAAAAAATAGTTTTCTAGTTCTACATATTATAAATTACAACAACTTAAATGTTCAAGATATTACTAAAATATATTATATACATATTCTACATAGCCCATAATATACCTCGATTCGCCACTTTCATCGCTCTCTTCTTCACTTTCCTCATCATCAACGAGTTGTGCAGGTTCTACTGGTGGCTCGGCCTGTCTTTAAAGACGGCTAATGTTTGCCATGACATTCGCCATGCCCGTACACATCTTAGCCTTCTCTTCATCCTGTGCGGGCATCTTTGCCTTGACATCGTGCAAATCCCTCTCCATCTCTCTCTCTCCCTCTGACTCCTTTGCGAGGAGATTCGAGACCCACTTGCACCACCCATTCCATACCAATGACTGATCATTTCTCCACGTCCTCCGCAACGCATGCGTCCACTGTGTTCTGGACATGTAGCTTGGAGGAAGGCTTCATCGGCAAATAAAGGGAGTGTGCTTGTCCCCGTACTATCTAGTGAGGTGGTGGTGGAGAGCCTAATCATTTCTTCCTGCACGCATAGATACATATATTATTTTAAAAAATAATATAAGGTATTCTCAAAATTAACAATATAAATTACTTACATAAATTGGTGCGTAGGCGTCATCAACCCACTGCGCTTATCCTACGTCTCTGCTCTTTGATCCGGCAAAAACTTTATTCGGGTCATTTCTCTATCGTTATCCCTCAATATAAATAAAATATTTTTTAAATTTGCTTCTAAAATTAGTCACATTTATAAATTTATGGATGCTTACAAAGTCATCCTTCAACTGGTTTGTGTTCTTTCTCCCCATCTTGTGGGTGGACCTAAAACCTTTGGAGCGTTTCGAAGTATTTTTTGTAGATATTTCCTATTATTAAACAAAGTTAGTATAAATATAAAACAATTAATTAGGAAAAATTTTACATACCACGAACTCCTCACTGGACCAAAAATTGATCAACTCCCTCTATTGATCTGGTGTAACACTTGGTGGGACGTTCTGCACAAGCTGCTCATACGGAATCTGGGGGTTGTAATACTAATAACGGAAAAATAAATATCGTGAGTGTTCAATTTTTTCTTTAGTTATATATAAAGATCTTGTTACCTTCGCCCTTATACGTCCCTTATATCGACGTAACATCTCAGTCGCATGAGAAAGAATTTGGAAATCGACATGGACATTTTGTTCCCATGTTAAAACAACCTTGTACAAGATGAATAAAAAAGTTGAGTATATTAAAATAGTGCAAATAAAAATTGAATTGTAGAATACCTCCAAATCAGATAGTATGGCAGCCTTGACAACATAAGAAAGCTGTCGAACGTCATGCGTCGTGATGGGGACATGTGCACGGGCAATCTGACCAAGGTAATCTGAAACTAAGTAGACTTCTCCCCCCACTGCATCTCCTCCAACGATTCGAACATGTAATGTCTACCCGGATGCAAGACGATCCAGGAACCTACACTGAGACGATCCCCGTCATCTCTGAGATCCGCCACTACCGGCATCAGAAGATCCTCCCTTTGGCTGCTGAGCGGGTTCGAGAACATCCCGAATACGCCTGGGTCTAGGAGCCATATCTGCATTTCAATAGCATATAATTTAAAAAATACATTCAGATCGATTAGAAGATATCAATTATTTAAACATAAAATAAAAAATAACATTACCTCGCGTTGCTAGTAGTAATGTTGTTGTCTACTACATCATGAAAAAAATCATTTAAAATATTCGGGTATGCAACATCATTATCCAATGCATCTTTCTCTTCGTTAACATCGAAGAAGTCTCTCGGTGTTGTTCTAACGGGTATAATCCATCCACTAACAGAGTTGTCTGGTACATAGAAGACCTGTTCTACCTGACTTGTTGAGGCTCATGAATTTTTGAAAGGAATTACAGATGTTCCATCTCCAAGTGCCTGGGGAGCTCTCCTGAGTGCCTGCAAATATCACTGGGATGTCGAGATGGGAAAATCCATTGCGGAATATTTATTCCGATCAGATCCAGAGAATGAAGGCTACTACATGGTTCTCGCGGACCTTTACTCTGCCAGGGATAGATGGGATGATGCAGTTGGTATCAGGAACATGGTAGAAGAAAGAGGGTTGTTGAAGCCTCCAGGATGCAGTTTTATTCAGGTGTCTGCAGCGTGATGCAATTCGCTTGAAAATTATGTATCTAGTGTGACGACATCCGTATGTGAGAAATCGAGTTGAACTGGACTTGACTATGAAGCTGATAATGTTATAGGGAGAGGCATACCAGACCTCCCATTCTGCGCGTACTTCTGCAAAGACAAGTTTGATATTCATCGGCTTCTGCATCATCCAAAGCCTGAGTTCCATACAAGCCCCTCGGTATTCTTTGAATGCATATGTACATGCCAGTAGATCGATAAACTATTCACAAATGTTATTTTGGGTTTAACTTTCAGCTATCTTAAATGGTATAAGTTCTTTCTAATGATGATGATTTCGTCCCTCCCAATCCATGCAATCAACATTGATATGGGGAATTGGAGTCAGTAATGTTGATATCTAAGAAATATGATTATGCCTTCTTTTTATCATGTTCTACACACATCTTGATCATGATGAATGTGATTAAGTTGGAAAGATAACAAGATCAACCCAATTTAAAACCAATCTTAGTCATTGGGTAATATTGTACCTTTTAAAATTCGATGCTGTACCGGAATTGGATCTTCAGTTCACTGGCTTTGGTGTAGTTCACTCTTTATATAACAAAAAGCGATTCTTGTTAAAGAGAACGTTGGGACGCGTTGCTTGTTTCGTTGATTTTGCTTTTCTTTTGACTTCCATGGACTTGTGTTGGCTAGTTTTATTTATTCATGAATGCTATGTGATTTCATCATATACACTATGAATTAATGGCTCGATTCTTTCACAAACTTCATGAGAAGGCGATGGTTGGTGGCTTTAGCAAGGTAGGAGAGTTGATGATGATGGTTGGTGGCTTTAGCAAGGTAGGAGAGTTGATGATGGCTACGATAACCACGTTGCCTGACTATACCCCCACTAGAATGGAACGCAATGATGCACTTAGTAATGGTAGCTGGATTAAGATTCAAATTCAGGCAGTTGGATCTTCGTTTGACGGCCAGTGATGAGGATATTGTTGTCCAACAGTTGATACACATATCCACAAGTAATGAACTTAATTTTAGAGGTGAAAAACTTGTCATTTTCTCTTTATTTCCCAATGTGATACCAAAAAATATGAAAGAAAGAGTGAACAAGTAGTGTTGTGTTGAGAAACAGTAAGGCAGTGCTTGAATACCAAGCACAAGCAAGAGTAAACCAAATTTGTTGGTGAGTTTACTTTGGAGCCTTGAAAATTGATTGATAAGGTTCAATGATTTCAGTGCAAGAAAATAGTCAATACTCTTACATAAACATTATTATTATTTAGGTTAACCAGTCCAAATTAAAACCTGGTTTTTTTAACTACAACATGACCCATGTAAACTTACAAACTCTTGCACCTTGATCAATTCATGTTAATTCTATATGTATAATGGCTAAATATAATAGAATTCGTCAAGAGTCTTAATATTTACCCTTGACCGTGAACCGAAATTACAAATAATATCTCTTCCTCTTTCTCCTTGAAGCAACCATGACTGCTTTCTCCTCCAAGACAACCACGAGCACCAACCTTCGCATTGTGAGATCTACCTCCTTCCATCCTTATGTTGCAAGCATGCCCTCCCCTAGCTCCCTTCACGTCCAACGATGGGTTGCCTCAGCGAAACTCCCTACACATACGTGAGTTGTCCCTTATTCCCTCTCTTTGGCGAGTTGTTTCTTTTGAGCACTTTGTAAATCCCTCACAACCCTCCTCTCCTCGCTTAAGCATGTGCATTCGATCCCTCAAGTTTCCCAAGATCCTAGCCCCTCCATTCTTGGTGATCCTAGACCATCCAAACCACATGGCCCTCTAATCCCCTCCCTGGATCCAATCTCCTTGAGCTCCTTGTGACATCCTCGTTTTTTGTCATCGAACCCTCATATTATGGATCTAAATATTCAATAATAACATAATCCACCATTCTAAAACTTGCATTTAGAAATTAATAACATAAAAAAGTAATAAAGGAAAAAGAAAAATCGATTTCCATTCGCAGACTACTGATTGGTTGACTGGTACTATTGGACCTTGAGGAAACTCACACCTTTAACCTCAATATCTTTGTGATATATTTATAAATTAGTATTTAGTGTATAATGTATATTGAAGATTAAAGTTGAGTACGATCATTTTGGAGTTTTCTACAAACGGTTAAAGATTTGGGAAGTTGCAAAGTGTAGAATTAGGGATTGTGGTTTCTTTCCTAGGTTAGTCCCAATTACTTTTGCTAGAATTTTTATAGAAAAGTTTAGATTATTATATACACAATAATGAAGTGTTTTTTGGAAAATATTTAAAGATGAATTTTGTACAAATGTTTGAAGCTTGTATATACAATAAATAAGTACTACGAATAATATTCTGTACACAGTTATATTTGAGTTTTTCTCTTTATCTATCTCTTTTATAATGTTAGTCAACCAATCCATGCTAACTTGGTTTATGAGGTTTGATAATAAATACATTTTACAATCATATTTTGTTTGAGCTTTCTTGAGTTAGTATGTACATATGTATACATTCACAATCTTCTTTTCTCTCTCTTTTCTTTTTTTCTATTTCTTCTTTTTATGTATTTTGATGTATAATATACCACGTTGTATTTACAAGAATGTGAGATTATTGCATGTTTACATATATTTGTTACAAGTCTTAAGACAAAATGCAAGAATAAAATTAATGGATCATGGATTCATCAATCATATATCAGCAAAAGACTTTTGGCAACAAAAATTCATCTACACGTGTAAGGTCGGTACATGATTTCAGCTTTTTGATGCTTAACTTCTTCTTGTCTTTTATGCTTTTTTTTCTAAATATTCAAGACGAGTGTAATTTATATATAATGAAACTTATATATACTATAAATTAAATCATTATGTGAGCGTGCTTGGTTTACATTAGTTCTCCTAACTTGTTTTTTTAATGTTAACTATTATAGCATTGAATGTTGGTTATTGTTGAGTATCCCACCCATGTTCCAATTTTCTCGCATGGAAGAACAAATGTATACTATTTACATAAATATTTCAAGAATTTTCTATAATTATTTCAAATCATGTTCAATTAATTCTGTTTTTACCTTGTTTATTAAAACATATATAAATATACAAGAGTATATCACAAGATCCACAATGAATGTGTAGCTATAAAATGCAAACCTTAATTGGTAAATGATCAGCCTCAGAAGCTGCATTACTTACTCTTGATTATTTTCTACTACTCGTCCGATCGTAATAATTAACAGTTATCTCCTTTTGTTCGACCTTTGAACTTATCCCACGTAAACTAGGAAAAGAGGCGATTAGTTGCCTCTTTCTTTGTTCTGTATCAGTTTTCAAAGTGTACCATGATGCTTAACTCTTAAGAATTATCAAATTACTGAAAATTGAAATCAGCAATGGCCTAATTCTAACACAAGTAACTGACACATGTTGGATTCTCAGAAAAGGTGGACATTAAAGTGGTCAAATGTTCCATAATGATATGAAGAAAGCTGGAAGTGTGGAATAACTTGAACATAAATTTTGCTTGCATGGATTATACATATCTTAACATGAAAATCCTACAAGGTAGTAGGAATCGTTATACTTGAAGAATGTGATATGTTGTCAATCTCGTCTCCCAAAATCAACCCTTGGGTTTCTCAAAATCCATATAGATTCCTATGAAATTCGACATCATAGATATCAAACTCGCAACTTATGCATTTGATGTTCGATCGACATAAGCACATTTTTTAAAGTTCTCGCTGAGCCCAAAAGGTCATATATTTATCACGATCATAGCTGAGATAAAAATCTAACTTTCAGATATTTTGTTACTTAAAATCAGATTAAATCTTATATTGATATTGTTTAACACAGATTAACTTCGATTAACAAAAAATCCATTGAATTTCTTACATCCATACAATTCTAATGAATATATAGAGAGAGAGGGCTGATCCTATGAGAGACAAAACCTGTGAGAGCATGAGAGCAGTGATTCTGGACCCCTAGATTCAACCAGGAGAGAGAAGATTAGGAGAGAGAAGACAGAATCTAGTAGTCCGGAATCGCTGCTCTCATGTTCTCACAGTTTTTTGCTCTCACAGGATCACTCCTCATATATCTATCTATATATATAAACACAGAACCGATCCTATGCTCCTTACAGTTGTGCGCCCTTGTGCACCTACACCTGATTCTGTTTGATGTAATGCCACGAATCCATCTCATCCTCCAATTTCGAATAAGCCGTAATTCTTGCAATCTCTCTCTCGATCAATCGAGCAATTTCCCTGCTAGGGCATGCCCGTCACTAAAATGCCTTATCCGAGCATCTGAATCTCAATTCTCGTAGTCAGGGTACCGGTCGATGAACCGTTTGCCGATCGAACAAAAGACAAGTACAATTAATGCGATCGACAAACCACTCGCCGATTGCCGAATGGTTTGCATTTTTCCCATTTTAAAGTATAATTAGAATATAATTAAAGTATAAGACATGTTCCTATTATTATTACATTAATTATGATTTTTCCCATATTCATTTTAAAATATAAGATATCTTCTTCTTATTATTACATAAATTATGAATTTGCCCATACACATTTTAAAGTATAAGATATTCTCTTATTATTACATTAATTATGGGTTTCCCCATACATGTTATAAAGTATAAAGATACCTATTATTATTACATTAATTATGAATCTTCTCATACCTATTTTACGTATAAGATATTTTCTTATTATTATTACCTTAATTGTGAATTTTCTCATATCCACCTAGAAGTATAAAATATTCTCTTTTTATTATTACATTATTTTTGAATTTTCTCATACTTATTTCAAAGTATAAGATATTCTCTTATTATTACATTAATTATGAGTTTCCCCATACATGTTATAAAGTATAAAATATTCTCTTTATTATTACATTAATTATGAATATTCTTATATCCACTTTAAATTATAAGATATTCTCTTATTATTACTACATTAATTATGAATTTTCTCATATCTATTTTAAGGTATAAGATATTCTCTTATTGTTATTACATTAATTATAAATTTTCTCATACTCATTTGAAGTATAAGATATTATCTTATTATTGTTACATTAGTTATGAATTTTCTCATACCCATTTTAAAATATAAAATATTCTCTTTTATTATTACATTAATTATGAATTTTCTCATACCAACTTAAAAGTATAAGATATTCTCCTTTTATTATTACATTAATTGTGAATTTTCTACTCAATTTAAAGTATAAGATATTCTCCTATTGTTGTTACATTAATTATTATTTTTCTCATACCCGCGTTAATGTATAAGATATTCTCTTATTATTATTACGTCGATTATGAATTTTCTCATACCCACTTTAAAGTATAAGATATTCTCTTATTGTTATTACATAAATAGATTAATGTTACATCCGATTATGTGATCCCTTCTAACATTACAACAAAAAGCAAATTTCCATCTAGAGTTTAATAAAAATTACACTACATTCATGCCCCTAAGTTAGGGCCTCAATCATACCTGCTCCCCACGTAGTATGCTCAAACGTGTGTACTTTCAGTGCAATTGCATAATGCAAATCTGCTAGCTCGGTGTATAGATTTTCCTCCTTGTCGTATACATCCATGTGCAGAGAAGTCTCGCTTTGTGAGCTCTCGACCATAGCATGGGGCATAGATTACGAGGAGAATTCCATGAACCGAGAGTCTATCGACTGAACCAACTAATTCACCGATCGGTCCTCCTTCGAGGGGTACTCCGTAGGAGCCTCAAATAGCCTATGCAGGTCAGGTGCTATGTTAGAGTCACAGACATCACCCTCAATGAGGACGACCGTGGCGATTGAAGTAGAAAGTCGGGAATAGGTGGGCCCGCACTAAGTTGTTGTTGCAATGAGTGTGATGGAGTGACTACAACACTATGAGATGCACTGGTAGATGGTACACACAATGTAAGAATTGGTTGTCGGGTAGGCACACTGACTTGCGAGTTGTAAAGCGAGTTTTTATCATAATATGAATTAATAAAATAACAAGTGAAATTATTTAAAATGAATTTTCATCAAGGCCACTAATAATCACAAACAACAATCTAATATAATACTGACCACATGACTTAAAATTTTATAAACAAATGGGAGATAACATTTCTTAGCATTTATAACATATAACAAAGATACCATAGACAAAATCACACTGCACCGGAGTCAAGATAAATGAGAATAATGTCATTACAGTAAGGAACATGTCACTAATGATGAATACATTCATTAACCAAAAATTTGTCGTATCCTACTAATGATTCATCAACCAAAAATAAAATCATTATTCTCATTAGATTATCGGGAATCATTTGAAGGATATGATGATTTTTTTGTTAATGAAAGTATGTATCATCAGCGACATTATGTTCATGACATTATTCTCATTTATATTGACTCCGATACAATGCGATTTTGTCTTCAGTATCTATGTTATTTGTTATAAATGCTAAGAAATGTTGTTATTTGTTATAAATGCTAAGAAATGTTATCTCCCGCTTATTTATAAAATTCTAATTCATGTGATCAATATTATACTTGATTGTTTTTTGTATTTATTAGTGATTTTAATGTAATTTCATTTTAAATCACTTCTAATGTAATTGTATTCATGCAAGTTATGACAAAAACTCGCTTTATGGCTAGTAAGTCAATACACCTTCCCGACAATCAATTCTTAGTAGCATGTGTATCATCTACTAATACATTTTGTCGCATTGTAGTCGCTCCACCACAGTCATCACGGCAACCACTTAGTGCAGTCCCACCTACTCCCGACACTCTACCCGGTTAACGTGGGTTGTCCTCGTTGAAGATGTTGTCTACGACTCTAACATGGCATCTAACATGCATGGGCTATTTGATGCTCCTACGGAGTATCCCTCAAAGGAGGACCTATTACTGAATCAACCGATTCAATCGATAGACTCTCGATCATGAAATACTGAGGGCTAGGGTTTAAGACCTTAGCGCATCACATAAGCATGAAGATCACATCGTATGCGATCAAGAACAACAAGTAATACTTTCTGCAAGAGGCAGCGGAATTTAAAATTTTTAATAGGATGAAACCACATGATATGAGAACCTTTCTCATATCGTTTTATCAAGATCACAAATGAATAAAAGGATTACCTCTTGGAGCATGTTTGTAATCACTTGTCTCTAACGAAGAAACCTCCTGTCTTAAGTCTGATCCAACAAAGGATGCAGTTACAGATGTATAGATGAGACGCGTAGATCTCACTATCTGAGTTAATAATCCGAGCGTAGGATCTTTTGATTTCGTCTCTCAAAATACGTAGCCTTCCTCGTGAGCAAGAAGCATTGAAGAAGGCGGAGATCCATGAGCAGTCGATACGACAATACAACGGCGATGCGACGACGACAATGCTCTCAATCACAATAAAGTGGATGACCACAATATTGAGAGAGAGAGAGAGCGAGTTGTTGCTTTCAACTTGTGAGTTGATGTTTTTGTAAGAGAAAGAGATAGGTCTAGCATTTCTTTTATAACTTATTGAATGGTGGATGCACTCCTAATTGAAATCAATGATTGAGATTTTGTTGCAATAATTTGCACAACAATTAATTAAATTAAAAGAAATAAAGAAGTTGAAAATAATCTTAAACATATTTAATTTCCTTCCCCTTTGAATAAAGAAATTGAATAAAGTAGGACTAGAGATCCACCTTCCATGAAAGGGGGGAGGACATAATCTCCTTCCCCTTTCATAAAGGTGGACATCCAATCTTGGTTGGAGAGAGAAAAATCTCTCTCTAATCACCATCTATTGTAATATCATTACATTGAATCTTTTTTCATTGAATTATTTGTCTATAAAATATCACTAAATAATTTGCAAATTATATGTGACAATTACAAATAAATCATTGATTAAATATGAATAATATTCATCCTTCCAATATAAAATGTAAATTACATTTATAATTATTTGTACAATGTGAATCCAATTCACATTAACATTTAATTAGTAAATCCTATTTATAGTAAATCTCTCCATGATGTTATAAAATCATATTTATAATATTTATGATTATTATGGATAGTGACATCCAAAATAATCATATATTTGATAATTAAATCTTATTTAATTATCTTAGATGACTCTTCTCATGTTTCCAAATAATATGAATTATATTCACATTATTTATGATAATTAAATCATATTTAATTATCAATTTTTTAATGCTCGGATATATTATCAATAATAGAATTATTCATTGAGGTTTCTCCACGGATATTTGGAGATAAGGACAAGGCAGTTGACATTCCATGTATAGTGACTTCGATATTGCGATCTTATATCATATCTATATCTAGGAGACCTCTTAAAGATATTTGATTAAATCAAATTGTAAACCTAATCTTCTCATTGTATTCAAATAATATTCATATCAATGTCCAACATTTGGACTAAGATCAGATTACTGATCTACTGGGAGGAGTCACTAAAATCCAAATATGTTTCATCACTCTCTCGGAATGGAAGTGTCACAGTTATACAGTTGTTTACTATCACATCACCCTCGAGTATTCCTAATAAACGTACATCATGCATACTGGAAGACCTAGAATAAACCCAATGTTTTTATCATATTTGAACTGTATTTTTCATGGTTTTATCATTAAGTATCTCATTTGACCATTATGAGTTAGTATCAATCATATGTTTTCCAAAGCATATATCACACCTACATATTTTGTCATGCTTCCAAAGCAAGCTGAACATGCATGGAATTTGATCGGTCCTAATATCTCATGAGTGATCTCATGTCTTCTGGTTCTATAGTGAACATGTATGATCTCTTTGAGAGATCATATTACTCATATGCCCTTGTATACGCACCAGCTCACCGATGTATAGGCATTGATTAACTCATCAACTTAATGGTCTGCCTAACGTGCATACTTAGATACATAGTAATACATCTATCTCCGATCAGAGAATGTATGCCTATATCGTGACAGTATATGATATAGGTCTTGGTTATCTCGATCTTGTTAAATCAACTCTTTAACCTAACTTATCTAACACCTTCGAATCTCAATTCCTATGCAGAGGACTTGCATCAAGTGGTCAATCAGACATCAACCTTTAGAGAAAGATTTCCATCTCTTTCTCATGCTGAAGATCCTTTCTTAACAATCATTTGACTGTGCTTGATGAGTCCTCAATCTAACTCTTTAGATATCATCTAAGCACCAACCTCTATGATTCAAGTATTGAATCAACAGTTGCATGATTATTAAAATGGTCATGGTACATAACCATAATTATACTAAGGGATCTTTTAAG
Organism: Ottelia alismoides; assembly: GCA_037367405.1. NCBI lineage: Eukaryota > Viridiplantae > Streptophyta > Magnoliopsida > Alismatales > Hydrocharitaceae > Ottelia > Ottelia alismoides. The sequence goes on along the minus strand of JAZKJV010006783.1, from coordinate 209,479 downwards.
TGCATTCATCCATTTAATCTTAGATATGGAGTGAAATAAATCAATAACTTTTATTAATATATAAAAGATTACCATAATATTTATTATAGAAATGGTTTGTCCGGGGGTCACATTGCTAACAATCTCCCACTAGACATTGAAACCATTAGGTACAATCTTTAAACCCATTATCATTATATACTAATAAAAAACCTTTTAGGGTAAAGGTTTGGTAAGGGGATCAACAATGTTATCAGTAGAGGCCACCTTGGTGATGGCGATGTCACCATGCTTTTGAATCTCCTAAATGATGTGGTATTTTCTTTTCACGTGTTTGCTCTTTTGATGCCATCTGGGTTCCTTCACATGAGATATGGCTCCCGTGTTATCGCAGAGCAGCAAGATGGGAGTATCAGAGGAAACTATGCCAAGTTCCAAGATGAACTTGCGTAACCACACAGCCTCCTTCATAGCATCTGATGTGGTAATATATTCAGCTTATGTTGTTGAATCATCATAGTGTCATGCTTCTTATTTCTCCACCTCACAATACCACCATTTAACAAGAATATAAATCAGAAGTTTACTTGCGGTCATCTATATCAAATTGGAAGTCTGAATCTATATGTCCTGAGACTTTGAGATCACTATCTCCATAGATCAAGATGTAATCTTGTGTCCATCTTAGATACTTGAATATTTTCTTCACTATATTTCAGTGTTGTTCTCCATAGCATGATTGGTAACGGCTTACGACTCCCACTACATGGCAAATATTTGGCCTTGTACACATCATGGAATACATTAGGCTTCCCACAGCTGATGCGTAAGGGCATCAAGCCATGGCTTTCTTATCCTTAACACTTTGAGGAGTCATCCCTTTAGACAAGTGTATATTGTGTCTTAAGGGAAGGAAACCTTCCTTGGAATTCTTCATATGGAATTATTCCGAGATTTTCTTAATGTACCCATGTTGTGACAATCCCAAAATTCTCTTTTCTTTGTTTCTGAACACCTTCAGACCCAAGATATAAGAGGCTTGTCCAAGATCTTTTATCTCAAAGATATGGGATAATCAGATCTTAACACTAATCATCGTCCATGTATCATTCCCAATGAGAAGGATATTATCTACTAAAGCACATAAACACAATGACGCTCCCACAAAGCTTCTTGTACATGCATGTTCATCAGAATTCTGAATGAAATTATAACTCTTGATGGTTCCATCAAATCTGATATTCCAACTATGAGAACTTGTTTAAACCCATAGATGGATTTCTTCAGCTTGCATACTTTGCTTCCTCATTTATGAAGACATAGGATTGCTCCATATAGATATCCTCCTCAAGGTATTAATTGAGGAACGCGGTCTAGATGTCCATCTACTAGATGTCATAGTCAAGACATGCAGCTATAGCTAGCAGTACATGATGGATTTAAGCATAGCCGCAAGAGAGAATGTCTCATCGTAGTCGACGCCGTCTCTCTGTATGTAACCTTTGGCTACGAGTCATGCCTTAAAGGTCTCTACCCTTCCATCAGGTTCCCTTTTTCTCTTGAAGATCTATTTACATCCAATAGGTTTTAACCCTCTAGGTGGATCCTCTAGGGTCCATACATTGTTCTTGTACTTGGAGTCCATTTCATATTTCGTTGCTAGCATCCATCTATGCATATCATGATCCGTGAGTGCTTCATCAAATTAAGTTGGATCACTATTAGTTTTACCTGACACATGGAACCCGTACATTTTAGGTGGCATAACCATCCTCGAACTTCTTCGAAGAGGTATGAGTATTTCATTTTTATTCCCATCTTCAGTTTCTGGTTCAGGAAGCTCAATATCTTCAGGTGATTTAATGAGTTCCTTTACTTTATTTTTGTCTTGACTCTTAAGGAAGTCATCCTCTAAAAATTTTACATCTCTAGAGATGAAAACCTTTTGAATCTCAAGGTCGGCAAATTGGCATCCAATACCGTATTCTACATACACACGGAAGTAGCACTCTCTAGTGCGAGATTCTAGGTTACTTGCGTCCATGTTCTTCTCATGGACTAAGCAACCTCAAATCCTCAAGTGTCTAACACTAGGTTGAGTTCCAAACCAAAGCTCATGAGGGGTCTTGGGTACATATTTGCTACAAATCTTATTAATGATATATATTGTAGTTTCTACTACATATCTCCAGACTCTAAGAGGTAAATGTGCTTTACTCATTTTAAACGGACCATATCCATTTGTTGCGCCTTTCAGCAATGCCATTTAGTTGGGAGTTCCAGGAGGAGAGAGATTGGATTCAATTCCTCTCTCTTTGAGGTATTCCTTGAATTTATCTAAAGGTACTCGTCACCTTGGTCAGATCAAATCCATTTACTCTTCATATCATTTTGGTTCTCAACCAAAGTAATGAATTCTTTAAACTATTCAAAGGTTTCACATTTAAGACATAATAGGAAGATAAACTCGTATCGTGAATGGTCATCAATAAACGTCAGATAATATCGATATCCATTTCTAAGCGTGGTACTGAAGGGACCACATACATCAGTATTTATTAGGTCAATAAAACCCTCGTATTGTGTACCCATGTTTTGGAAGAGTGCTCTGGTCATTTTACCTTGAATGCAATGTTCACAGGTAGGTAAATTTTGGACCTTAGGAAAATCTAAGGGTTCATCCTTTATCAATTTATTGATCCTATCAACAGATAAATGATCAAACTTTTGATGTCAAATCATGTTTGAATGGTTTTCTTCCTCTCTGGATCATTAAGGTTTTTATTAGTGGGCGTTACATTCATGATAGATTCATCAATGCACAGTTCACAGAGTCCATCAGAAATTAGAATACCATATACAATATGTTTATCATAAAGGTTTATGGAAAACTTCTCACAGAATAAGAATGAATTTCCATTTCTAACTAACTTAAATGCATATATTAAGTTCCTTCTAACATTTGAAACATAGAGACATTCTTTAAGCACAATGACTTTCCCACTAGATAATGATAGTCTGCATGTCCTGGCAGCGACAACTGTAACAGTTGTATCAGATTCCATCTGGATGACTATCTCTCATTCATCAAGATTTCTAGTTTCTTAAAATAGATGCAATAAATTGCATACATGAATAGAAGCACCAGAATCGATGATCAAACTATCTTTTCATCTTACGAGAGAATTCATTTCAATGATGAAAGTAGATTTTATACATGCTGGGCTTTATCTTTTTCAGCGGTTTTCAGGTATTCTGGGTAGTTACACTTCCAGTGTCCCAGCTTTTTATAGTGATGACAAACATCGATCTTCTTCGATGCTATCAATATGGACACATTAGAGGATGAGCCAACAACTTGACTCTTCTTCTTTTTCTTTTGGATCGGACCCTTCTGAGCCCCATGCTTCTGACCTTGCTTCCTTTTAATATGTGCAACCATTGCACTGCCAGCGGGAATCTCCTTCTCTACTACATCTTCTATAGACTTTATTGAAGCCATGAGTTCAACATTAGTTAATCTCAACTTGTTCATGTAGTTCAATACCATAAAGTGTTAAAAGACTTGGGCAAAGATAGCAGAATGAAATCCGACTGCATGTTTGCATCCATTTTTGCCCCAAGGGATTCTAGTTCAGAGAGATAAGGAAATATTTTGATTAGGTTCTCACGAACTGAATTCCCTTCCTGCATCTTTGATGAGTCTCGAATCATCATGCTAAAAGCCATAGATTAAACCCTTGTCTTGACTAATCCAAAAAAAACCACCTTTAATTCTTTATTTTTATCCTGCATTATATTGTGTATATTATCCCTTAATTATTTGTATTTAATATCTCTTATTTTTATTGTAATTATTTTATCATCAAAAACCCCTAAAAATTAGGTAGAATAATTGTCCATAAATCACTGACCATTAAAAAATACAAAAACTAATCAAAGACAAAATTGGTGTTTTTATCTCCCCAAAATACCCCCAAAAAAATGTTTTGTACAAATGACCTCTGTTGGCTTTTTGACCAACATGAAAGCTGAAAGTTGTAGATCTCGTCGAGATGAGCAACTTTCATGTTTTGACTTTTTCCTAATTCGGCCTCTAACTATTTCTTTTCTATTTATCTTTGTATTATTGCTTTGAATTTTCTCATTGGGCCACGTGGCGCCCTTTGGGCTGCCCACGTGGCCCGCCTCTCCTCTCGTCACCCGACGCTCGCCTGACCGTTGGATCCTCTCCATCCCACCTTCATCTGAGCCCTCCGTCGCTGCCTCATCCCCAGCCATAGGATCCAACTTCCAGATTGAATCTCCGCCATTGTCTAGCGCCCCAACCTCAGCCATCCGATCCCTCCATCATCCAACGCTCCTCCTCGCGCCACGTCTCCCTTCTACCTCTGCCGTTCGATCATATCTCATCCTATTCCCCTCAAGCCTCCATGTCACCCCATTCTCTTCCACCATATGATCAAATCAGCCATCTCATCTTCACCGTACACCTCCGCTTCGCTCTCAGCCCTTGATCTGACTCCCAGATCAAATCTCAATCGTCCACTGGCGCCCAAACTCCAGCCATCCGATCTTCTTTCCATATAACGACCCTCCACCTTCCACATCACCTATTCACCTTCAACCATCCGATTTCCCCCAATCTTCCAATCGCATCCACTCCTTCGCGCCTCAACGCCAGCCGACCGATCAGATCTCAGGATATAATCTCCACCCTTCGCACAAGCTCCCATCCCAACCGTTGGATCGCAAGATCCAATGGCTTGCCCACCTTCTTCTTCCTCCGTAACCTCCTCACCCCCAGGCGTTGCGACTCGCGACCCCCGCTCCCCCTTCCTTTTTTGTCCATCGCTCCGTTCACCTCTCCCTCTCATAACGTCGCCCCCACATAGCCAAACCTCCCACCATCCTCGCGCGACCTTCATAAACTCCCCTCATTACTCACCCACCATTCAAACCTCATTCAAAAACCCTTCACCATGATCGTAACCGCCAACCTTCGTCACCTATTAAACCGACCACTGGCCACCGTCAACCTTGTCCACCATTTTTGGGCTATACCCTAGCTTCCTCTGCCCCTCCGGTGACAGCGGAGGGGCAGAACGTCGAGGCAAAGATGGGTGTAGCCCGGTGTCGACCCACGGCGATGCTCCGCCGTGTCCGGTGACTCCGGTCACTGATCGAGCTCGCTGGCTTGCTGACCAGCTGGGCGACGACCCCGAGGCTCTTCCGAGCCTCATCCCAAACAACTCCTCCACCAGGGTTCCCCTCCCAGACAAGGTCTTCTTCCCCCTTCTTTTCTTTCTTTTTCTTCAATTTTTCTCTCTGTCAACCCTCGCTGTCGCTCTCATCCGATCCACCTACTTGCTCCGCCCGACAACCAGCACCCTCGTCAAACACCTCTCCCTTCTCCAAGACCCCCTCCTCCGTTCCGACCCATCTCCACCTCCACTTCGCCGGAGGAGGAGCATTGGCCTCCATCTCCAGTCACCCAGGGCCACCACTCATCTCACCTCACTCTCACGCACTCCATGCTTTGGCTAAGACTAACAATTGCAGGTGCAAATTTGCCAATGATCGGAACAGAAACCACCTCCCCGACCTCGAGCTTTCATGCCGATCACCTGCCTCCGCCGTGCTTCTTCAGACGATGGCAGACCTTCTACTAATGTCTAGCATCTTCGCCCACCCTCCAGGAAGCTCCTTCGATGATCAAATATGCAATTGGAGCATGGCGGAGCAACCTGCAGGTCGCCGGAGCCCAGCCTCCTCCGGTGACCCGCGTCAAAAGAAGACATACAGATACCGTCCGATCGCTTCGATCGGACGGTGACGATGAAGCCACGTGGGCACCCGAGCCTATCCTCCAAACCTACAGGCTCGGGCGGTCCGAACCCAGACCCGAGCCATCATCTACTGCCACGTGGCCCGAGCCACAGGACTGTCCCGAGCCTGGTCCCTCACGTGCATCGCACGTGGGGTGCTGGGTAATTTACGCGAAAGACCCTAGAAGAATTGCTATTTGCATTTTGGTCGTCCAGCCGCGTGCCTCACGTGCGCGCCTGGGGTATTTTACAGGAAGGCCCTCCAAGTTTTGAAGATTTACAAAAAGGTCCCCGTGCATATGGGAATTTTGCACAGGACCTCGGTCGGTTTTTGGTATTTGCATTTAGGTCCCTCCAGGGACCTTAATGCAATATTTATCATTTATTTTTCTTGCATTTTTATTACAATTATGCCCCTGCATTGTTTTTAGCATACCTCGAGCATTGTAGGTCCAAATTGCATGATTTTAGTGTCGTTTTGATCCCTATTTTGTCCTCTACATCTTAGCATGTTTTATTTTCTCATTTGCCACTATTTTAATTGAAGTGAATTTTTGTGTGAAAAATGAGGATCCTGCTATCATTGTTCTTGCTGTGATTTGATGGATGTTTTTAATGTGATGATTAATACGACACCGATTTCATTTTCTATTATGTTGCTCATAATTTTAAGGGTATAATTGTAGTCTTTAATCTGTTTATAAATTCTCTTGCATATTTGCTCATGCATCATTTTAAATTGCATAAAAATAAATAAAAAAATTGTATGCATCATGGCTTTGCTTTGTAAATAGCATAGTTCTTCATGTAGACCTGAAACTGAAATTAACTCACATTGTGCTTCATGAATCGAAATTCGATAAACATATTAAGTCGCCGTGTCCCTGTGTTCGACCTTGATAGACTTGCCAAGTAAAAATATTCCACAGCATTCAAAAGACTGTGGTTTTTGCTGAACCGAATTCGCCTCCTATACTACGACAATTATCGATTATTAAAGAGGTGAATTTCGCGTTCATCAAATGGCACCGTTGCCGGGGACACGGCTTAACTTAATTATTGAATTTTGATTTTTTTGAATAATTTCAAATCTTTTAGGTCCTCATTTCATGCATCATCTTTTGCATCATATCTGCTGATCTAATTTCTATGTATGTTCTAATTTTTCTCTTTTGTGGCAGGGCCCATGATCATCGAGGACGCTCGGTCTTCATGGAGGCGTGAAGTCGGGAGCTTCCGCTGAAGAGGCCGCAAAAGAATCTATGAAGAAATGTTGGAGTCTTTTAATCAGTCAGATTGCATTGCATTTTGTAAAAAAAAGAAAGAAAAAAAGAAGAAAAAAACTGCATATTTATTTTCAGTTTTGCTTGTTGTAAAAAAAGAGTAGATTACTTGATGATCTTCCCCCCCCCCCCCCACACACACCTACACTTGCACATACACACTCACTCCCACCATCCCCCTGTATATTCCTCTCTCTCTCTCTCTCTCTTTCTATCTATGTGTATATTTCACGAACCCCCTCCCCCCTCACCCTTGTATCATAGAACAACCCCCCTAATTCAGACCTTACTTAGGCTATTTGTAGCCTAAGTATAGGGGGGACCTGCCTGCTCATCCCTCCCTCGTTCTGTCTTCTTGTACTTAGGTCAATTTTGGCCTAAGTATAGGGGGACCCTCCTCCTCAGTTCCGCTATATCACCCGATATTTGAATCGAGCCTTGGCTTCATGACACTTGTGCTATGAGGACATAGCAAAATTTAAGTATAGGGGGGTATACCGTATATTACTGTATATTTACTTTAGCCTTAGCTCGTGTTTTTAAAGCTTTTTAAAATTTATTTTCGAGCTGGGTTTGGTAAACTAGTGAACTGAGTTTTGTAAAAACCTTGTAAAAATGATTATTAAAATCGAGGGATTAATTTTTGTAAATAGTCCTTTAAAAAAACTAAAAAAAATTAAAAATCTTTCTTGGAATTCGACGTTGACTACTAGGCTTAGTAGACATTTTCAGTGAGGGAACCTCGGTCTCCCTTAGCAGAGTCGGTGGTTTAGAGGACATCGCATATGGCTCCGTCCTTAAGGATCACGGGTCCGTTTATCGGCCCTTACTTACACCCATACTGGCTGAGAGTGGATACTTTTATTCATTTAAGCCTTGGCCAGTCATTGTCTCTCCAATGAATTAAAAAAATAAAAATTAAAACCCATAAAAATTTGCAAAAGCCAAAAATCACACAAAAATTACTAACTAAGGAGTTGGTGTATTCCTGACACATTCACACTCACTCAAGGCTTGAGGATTTTAAGGACACTGGATTTTTTTGATCTTGAGAGTCTAAGTAAACATGCCTTGGCCATTAGGGTTTTTAAGCTTAAATATCCACACTTCCCTAGTTTGAAAGATTGGAGCGCTATATTGCACTCTTTATCTCTACTTTCAAAAGAATATGATCAGCACAGTCACTTCCCCAACTACATGATTGATGAGATGAGTTGATATATCACTTGAGGAACTAGGACCAGAGATTTGAGTTTAGATCCGATCTAATGATATTCGAGGATGGGATAAAGTTAATGAAGGATTTAGAAGACCTGAGTGTCAGCAAAACCCTAGCCAATATGTGAACAAGATTCATATGCTATCTCTTTGATATTTACCTATGTGCCAGGGTGTGATGAAACTTAAATGAAAATTGTTGACCAGTGTACGCCAACTTTTGGTAAAAGCAGTGGAGCTAGCCAACAAAAGAAAAGAAATGTCAAAGAAAAAGCTCTAAATTCCAGAGTCAAATTACAAATGAGCTTCCACCAATGTCGAGCGCTCCAAAACATTTTCAAAGTGTCCACTTGGACCAAGCGCTAATTAGGACCAAGGAGTCGGGCTGACACCACAAAAAGGGCCCTGCATCGTAAGCGATACAAGTCGGGGTGTCGAAGGTATCTTAGCTACTCAGAAAAGACACACCCCGGTGTACTCCCAGAAAAACAAGTGCAGACGACTCCAACTCTTTTTACGGACACATTGATCAACAATATTAAAATTAACATGGGTTGAGTAAAAAGGCACTCGAGAGGCCCCTTGTTCCAATGTGAGGGTGAGAAAAATAGACACAATCCCATTACCTCCATCATCTGGCCATCCATCAACATTTCAAGTCTGATAAACTAATGAGACGGTTGACTGAAGCAAGAATAGACTTATTCCCTAGTATTGAGGATTAGGTCTAGAGGAGAGTCTTTGGGACTGGAACTTTGAGTGATGCATCGACTCGACTCTCATGAAATGCAGTACACTAAATGTCATATCATTATATTATATGTACAAAAAGAGAGTCTGATAATCAGAGAAGTTGGATTCCTTCTGACTAAGGCTTGGATAAACCCGAAATTTTAGGATCTCTTAAATTAAGGGTCTTCGAAAGATTGAGCCTTGAATTTTTCACACGCACCGTTAGGAATTAATCCGACTCCTTCATTCTTTAGATGCTCGAGGACGAGCATGGTTTAAGTATAGGGGTATGATGAATCTTGAATTCATCATACTAAAAGCCACAGATTAAACCCCTGTCTTGACTAATCTAATAAAAACCACCTTTAATTCTTTATTTTTATCCTGCATTATATTGTGTATAATTATCCCTTAATTATTTGTATTTAATATCTCTTATTTTTCTTGTAATTATTTTATCATCAAAAACCCCTAAAAATTAGGTAGAATAATTGTCCATAAATCACTGACCATTAAAAAATACAAAAACTAATCAAAGGCAAAATTGGTGTTTTTATCTCCCTAAAATACCCCCAAAAATACATTTTGTACAAATGACCTCTGTTGGCTTTTTGACCAACATAAAAGTTGTAGATCTTGTCGAGACGAGCAACTTTTATGTTTTGACTCTTTCCTAATTCGGCCTCTAACTATTTCTTTTCTATTTATCTTTGTATTATTACTTTGAATTTTCTCATTAGGCCATGTGACGCCCTTTGGGCCGCCCACGTGGCCCGTCTCTCCTCTTGCCACCCAGCGCTCGCCTGACCGTTGGATCCTCTCCATCCCACCTTCATCTGAGCCCTCCATCGCCGCCTCATCCCCAGCCATAGGATCCAGCTTCCAGATTGAATCTCCGCCATTGTCTAGCGCCCCAACCTCAACCATCCGATCCCTCCATCATCCAACGCTCCTCCTCGCGCCACGTCTCCCTTCTACCTCTGTCGTCCGATCATATCTCATCCTACGCCCCTCAAGCCTCCACGTTACCCCATTCTCTTCCACCATACGATCAAATCAACCATCTCATCTTCACCGTACACCTCCGCTTCGCTCTCAGCCCTTGATCTGACTCCCAGATCAAATCCCAATCGTCCACTGGCGCCCAAACTCCAGCCATCCGATCTTCTTTCCATCTAACGACCCTCCACCTGCCACGCCACCTATTCACCTTCAACCGTTCAATTTCCCCCAATCTTCCAATCACAGCCACTCCTTCGCGCCTCAACGCCAGCCGACCGATCATATCTCATGATCTAATCTCCACACTTCCCACAAGCTCCCATCCCAACCGTTGGATCGCAAGATCCAACGACTCGCTCACCTTCTTCTTCCTCCGTAACCTCCTCGCCCCCAGGCGTTGCGACTGGAGACCCCCTCTCCCCCTTCCTTTTTTGGCCATCACTCCGTTCACCTCTCCCTCTCATAACGTCGCCCCCACGTAGCTAAACCTCCCACCATCCTCGCGTGACCTTCATAACCTCCCCCTATTACTCACCCACCATTCAAACCTCATTCAAAAACCCCTCACCATGACCGTAGCCGCCGACCTTCGTCACCTATTTAAACTGACCACCGGCCACCGTCAACCTTGTCCACCATTTTTGGGCTATACCCTAGCTTCCTCTGCCCCTCCGGTGACAGCGGAGGGGCAGAACGTCGAGGCAAAGATGGGTGTAGCCCGGTGTCGACCCACGGTGATGCTCCACCATGCCACGGTGACTCTGGTCACCAATTGAGCTCGCTGGCTTGCTGATCAGCTGGGCGACGACCCCGAGGCTCTTCCGAGCCTCATCCCAAGCAACTCCTCCACCAGGGTTCCCCTCCCCGACGAGGTCTTCTTCCCCCTTCTTTTTCTTTCTTTTTCTTCAATTTTTCTCTCCGTCTACCCTCGTTGTCGCTCTCATCCGATCCACCTACTAGCTCCGCCTGACAACTAGCACCCTCGCCGAACACCTCTCCCTTCTCCAAGACCCCCCCCCGCTCCGACCCATCTCCACCTTCACTTCGCCGGAGGAGGAGCATTGGCCTCCATCTCCAGTCACCCAGGGCCACCACTCATCTCACCTCACTCTCACGCACACCATGCTTCGGCTAAGACTAACAATTGCAGGTGCATATTTGTCAATGACAGGAACAAAAACCACCTCACCGACCTTGAGCATTCACGCCGATCACCTGCCTCCGTCGTGCTTCTTCAGACGATGGCGGACCTTGTACTAGTGTCTAGCATCTTCGCCCACCCTCCAGGAAGCTCCTTCGATGATCAGATATGCAATTGGAGCATGGAGGAGCAACCTGCAGGTCGCTGGAGCCCAGCCTCCTCCGGTGACCCGTGGCAGAAGAAGACGTACAGATACTGTCCGATCGCTTCGATCGGACGGTGATGATGAAGCCACGTGGGCACCCGAGCCTATCCTCCATACCTACAGGCTCGGGCGGTTCGAACCTAGACCCGATCCATCATCTACTGCCATGTGGCCCGAGCCACAGGACTGTCCCGAGCCTGGTCCCTCACGTGCAGCGCACGTGGGGTGCTGGGTAATTTACGCGAAAGACCCTGGAAGAATTGCTATTTGCATTTTGGTCGTCCAGGCGCGTGCCTCACGTGCGCGCCTGGGGTATTTTACAAGAAGGCCCTCCAAGTTTTGAAGATCTACAAAAAGGTCCCCGTGTATATGGGAAATTTGCACAGGACCCCGACCGGTTTTTGGTATTTGCATTTAGGTCCCTTCAGGGACCTAAATGCAATATTTATCATTTATTTTTCTTGCATTTTCATTACAATTATGCCCCTGCATTGTTTTTAGCATAACTCGAGCATCGTAGGTCCAAATTGCATGATTTTAGTGTCGTTTTGATCCCTGTTTTGTCCTCTACATCTTAGCATGTTTTATTTTCTCATTTGCCACTGTTTTAATTGAAGTGATTTTTTGTGTGAAAAATGAGGATCCTGCTATCATTGTTCTTGCTGTGATTTGATGAATGTTTTTAATGTGATGATTAATACGACACTGATTTCATTTTCTATTATGTTGCTCATAATTTTCAGGGTATAATTGTAGTCTTTAATCTGTTTATAAATTCTCTTGCATATTTGCTCATGCATCATTTTAAATTGCATAAAAATAAATAAAAAATTGCATGCATCATGGCTTTGATTTGTAAATAGCATAGTTCGTCATGTGGACCTGAAACTGAAATTAACTCACATTGTGCTTCATGAATCGAAATTCGATAAATATATTAAGTAGCCGTGTCCCTGTGCTCGACCTTGGTAGACTTGCCAAGTAAAAATATTCCACAGCATTCAAAAGACTGTGGTTTTTGCTGAACCGAATTCGCCTCCTATACTACGACAATTATCGATTATTAAAGAGGTGAATTTCCCGTTCATCAAATGGCGCCGTCGCTGAGGACACGACTTAACCTAATTATTGAATTTTGATTTTTTTGAATAATTTCAAATCTTTTAGGACCTCATTTCATGCATTATCTTTTGCATCATATCTGCTGATCTAATTTCTATGTATGTTCTGATTTTTCTCTTTTGTGACAGGGTCCATGATCATTGAGGACGCTTGGTCTTCATGGAGGCGTGAAGTCGGGAGCTTCCGCTGAAGAGGCCGCAAAAGAATATGTGAAGAAATGTTGGAGTCTTTTAATCAGTCAGATTGCATTGCATTTTGTAAAAAAAAGAAAGAAAAAAAGAAGAAAAAACTTGCATCTGCATATTTGTTTCAGTTTTGCTTGTTGTAAAAAAAGAGAGTAGATCACTTGATGATCTACCCCCCCCCACACACACCTACAATCAGAAATTTAAGCGTCTTAAAATATGTTTAATAATTTTAAGTGTCTTAAAATATGTTTAATGATCCTAAATTTCTAGTCATATCAGCAAACATGTTGGTTTTGCGTGTAAAAGTTGTCCTACAGCTATTGTAGGATAAATTAGGGTTTTGTCATGAAACATTCATTCAATGGTAATTGATGTTTTAATCAAATATTTCCATAAATATGTGACGCATCAATTAATCATGGAAAATTCATGATTTCTTTGATTGACATTGAATGATAAATATATTAAGAAGGTTCTTGTGATGATCCCATCATCTTTTGACCCATCTCTACTAAATATGAAATATTTAGGGAAAACAGAGTCAGAATTGCATGAAATAAATTCGAACGGTTTGTTGATTTAATTATTTACGTAATTAAAGAATTTCTAACATGTAATGCACCTTTGTGCCAACCTTTAACAAATATTTTGGGGACATATTTAGACATTCTAAATACATTTAGTTACCCAAAATTTATTCAAATAGTGCACAAATAATGGCTTTCATTTTAGCAAAAAATGATTCAAAACAAGCATCTTATGCATAACAGCGAGTCCCCACGCAATCGATATACAAAATCTTGTTTCCTTAAGGTTTGGATCCGATCCAAGACCTTTGACTGATACTCTGATATCACTTCATAGGTAGGGTTTAAGACTTTAGCGCATCACAGAAACATAAAGATCGTAATGTATGCGATCAAGAATAACTAGTCATACTTGTTGCAAGGGGTGGCTGAATTTTAAATATTTAATAAAATGAAACCACATGATTTGAGAACCTTTTTCATATTATTTCATCAAGATCAAAAATAAGTAAAAGGATTACCTCTTGGAGCATTTTTACGATCGTGTATCTCTAAACGAAGAGACCTCTCAGTCTCAAGACCAATCCAATGAAGGATGCACTTGCGAGAATGGATGAGACCTGCAATCCCCAGTTAAAAATCCGAGTGTAGAATCTACTGATTTCATTTTAGGAAATACGTATCCTTCCTCACGAGCAAGCAACACCAAAAAAGATGGAGATACACGAGCAGTCGAACCGACATCACAACAACGATGCGACGACGACAATGCTCTCAATCACAATAAAGTGGAAAACCATAATATTGAGAGAGAGAGAGAGTGAGGGCTTGAACGTGTACGAGAGAGACATAGAGTTGTTGCTTTCAACTTGTGAGTTGATGTTGTTGTAAGAGAAAAAACTAGGTCTAGCCTTTTTTAAAGCATATTGGATGGTGGAGATGCACTCCTAATTGAAATCAATGGTTGAGATTTCGTTGCAACAACTTGCTAAGAAAAATCTCTCTCCAATCACCATCTAATGTAATCGTATTATATTGAATCTTTATTCATTGAATTATTTGTCTACAAAATATCATCAGATAATTTGCAAATTATCTATGATAATTACAAACAAGCCATTGATTAAATATGAATCATACTCATCCACCCAATATAAAATGTAAATTGCATTTACAATTTATTTTACAATGTGAATCCAATTCACATTAAAATTAATTCATAAATCCTATTTACAATAAATAGTTCCATGATATTATACATCATATTTATAATATTTATAATTATTATGGATAGTAATATCCACTTTAACCATATCTTTGATAACTAAATCTTATTTATATATCTAGATGACTCTTCTCATGTGTCCAAATAATATGAATCATAATCACATTATTATTATAATTAAATCATATTTAATTTTCAATTTTCCAATGCTTAGATATATTATCAACAATATAATTATTCTTGAACTCTTCAATAATAATGTGCTTTCTCCGTGGATACTTCAAGATAAAGACATGACATTGTACATTCCATGTATAATGACTTGGATATTGAGATCTTATATCATATCCAGATCTAAGGGACCTGCAAAGATGTTTGATTAAATAAAATCATAATCTAATCTTCTCGTTGTATCTGAATCATATTCAAATCAATGTCCAAAATTTAGACTAAGATCAAATTAGAAATCTACTGAGAGGAGTCACTAAAATTCGAACTTGTTTCGTCACTCCCTATGTCACATTTATACAATCGTTTATGATCACATCACCCTCAAGTTCCTAATATCAGTGCATCATGCATACTGTAAGACCTAGAATAAATCTAAAGTTTAGATGATATTTGAACTATCTTCTTCAGGGTTTTATCAAAAAGTATCTCTTTTGATCATTGGGAGTTGGTATCGATCAGATGCTGTCCGAAAGCATATATCATACCTACAAATTCTGTTATGCTTCCAAAGCAGGACAACCATGCATGGAATTTGGTTGGTCCCAATATCTCATGAATGAGCTCATGTCTTCCGATTTAGTAGTGAACCTGTATGATTCCTTTGAGAGATCGTATTATCATATGCCTTTGTATGCACACCAACTTGCTGGTGTATAGACCTTGATTTAGTCATCAACCTAACGGTTTGCCTAATGTACATATAGACACATTGTAATACATATGTTTCCGATTAGAGGATGTGTGTATATATTGTGACAGTATATTAAATAGATCTTAATTATCTCAATCTCATTAAATCAACTCTTTGACCTAACTTATCTGACACCTCCGAATCTCTATTCTTATATAGAGGGCATGCATCAAGAAGTCGGTCAGATAAAACCTTTAGAGAAGGATTGCCATCTCTTTCTCAGGTTGGAGATCCTTTCTTAATAATCATTTTATGGTGCTTGATGAGTCCTCAATCTAACTCTTTAGATTTCATCCAAGCACCGGCCTCTATGATTCATGATTAATTCAACAGATGCATGATTATTAATATGGTTGTGGTACATAACCCTGATTGTACTAAGGGGCCTTTTAAGTGCATTCATTCATTTAATCTCAGAAAAGGAGTGAAATAAAGCAATAACTTTTATTGATATATTAAATATTATAACAATTATTGTAGAAATGGTTCGTCTGGAGCTCACATTGCTAACAAATACCCCCGCAATCTATACCCCTACTATGGTAGGGATCTCATAGAGCAAGACTTCACCGTACACGGATGTATACGACAAGGAGGAAGATCTGTACACCGAGCTAGCGAATTCGCATTAAATAACTGCACTAAAGTACACACGCCAGAGTGTACTACGTGAGGAGCGAGTGCGATCGAGGCCTGACTTAGGAGCATGAATATAGTGTAAATTTATTAATCTCTAGATGAAAATGTGCTTTTTGTTGTAATGCTGGAAGGGATCACACACAGATGAAATGTTACTCTATATAATTATAATGATGATATTTTGTTTCTCTATGTTTTTAAAAAGTATTACATATAACATAAAATGAATTCATGATGAATGTAATAATAATAAGAGAATATCTTATACTATAAAATGATAAGAGAAATGGCATAATTAATGTAATAATTATAAAAGAATATTTCATACTTTAAAATGGATATGAACATTTTCATAATTAATGTAATAATAATAAGAGAATATCTTAAATTTTAAAGTGGGTTTGGGAAAAATCACAATAAATGTAATAAGAATAAGAGAATATATTATACCTTAAAATGGATACGAGAAAATTCATAATTAATGTAGTAATAATAAGAGAATATCTTATACTATAAAATGGGTACGAGAAAGTTCATCATTAACGTAATAATAATAAGAGAATATCTTATACGTTAAAATGAGTACGAGAAAATTCATAACTAATGTAATAATAATAAGAGAATATCAAAGCGGGTATTAGAAAATTTATAATTAATGTAATAAGAATAAGAGAATATATTATATTTTAAAATGAGTATGAGAAAAATCATAATTAATGTAGTAATAATAATAAGAGAATATCTTATACTTTAAAGTGGGTATGAAAAATTCATAATTAATGTAATAATAAGAGAATATCTGATACTTTAAAGTGGGTGTGAGAAAATTCATAATTAATTTAATAATACTAAGAGAATATATTATATTTTAAAATGGCTATGAGAAATTTCATAATTAATGTAATAATAATAAGAGAATATCTCATACTTTAAAATAGGCATGAGAAAATTGACAATTAATGTAATAATAAAAAGAGCATATCTTATACTTTAAAATGGATATGAGAAAACTCATAATTAATGTAGTAATAATAAGAGAAAATTTTATACTTTAAAGTAGATATGAGAAAATTCATAAGTAATGTAATAACAATGAGAAAATATCTTACACTTTAAATGTGTATGAGAAAATTCATAATTAATGTCGTAATAATATGAACATATTTTGTACTTTAAAATGGGCATGAGTACATTCATAATTAATGTAATAATAATAAGAAGAAGATATCTTATACTTTAAAATGGATTTGAGAAAAATCATAGCTAATGTAATAATAATTGGAACACATCTTATAGTTTAATTATACTCTAATTATACTTTAAATAGGCATGAGATTGGCGATTTGGATGAGTAGGCGGGAAAATGAAAATCATTCGTCGATCAATGAATGGTTTGCTGATCACACTAATCGCACTTGTTTTTTTTATGAATGTGGAAAGAGAGGAGGCCTTCGATCGGCAAACAGTTCGTCGATCGGTACCTTGACTAGGAAAATTGAGATTCAGATACCTTGACAAGGCATTTGGGCGAGGGACATGCCCTACGAGGGAAATTGCTTGAGGATTGAGGTATGGAGGAGAGGATCGAGTGAGTGGTGAATGAAGGGGAGTGGGTTCAGTCAAATAGGTGGAGAAAAGGATGTTTTTGGCGAACTATTTATCGATCGACGAACGACTCGCCTAAAGTCAAGGTGTGCTGGTTCAGAGCAGCTTGAAAACTGTGCTTCATTGAAGGACATGTGATATGCAATGAATTCTATCTCGTAGCGTGTTGATCGATGAATGATTTGCCGATCGCTAAAGCGTTCACCGATCGATGCCCATACTGAGAAAATCGAGATTCAGATGCCCTGTAGGGCATGCGGGTGAGGGGCATTCCCTACTAGGGAAATTGCTCATCATATTCCTCTCCTCTCCATTTCTCGCTCTCTCGCTCTTATTCTCAACCCTTTCAAAAATATTATTATCAAGCGAAGAAGTAAGTTTCTCCCTATCTGTATTTTTTTTTATTTTCAAGCAAAGAAGTAAGTTATCATTCTCTTGCATATGTAGCCGGTGCTATCTATCAATTTGATTTTTTAATTTCTTTTTATTTCTCATTATATGTAAACTTGATAAAAAATTTTATACTTTCAAGTTTAAATATTATATTTTACAGATGTTGTATATGATCTAATAACGTTGTTCAATTTATTTGTCAAAAAGTATGGCTCAATGAATTATGTTATATCAAGTACGTTTTTTATTCTCTATCATAAAATTCATTCAAATGGTAGCAGGAAAAGATATGTCACAAGGAGTTATTTTAATGAAGAGAATATTTATCATTATCAAGATATATGTATGTTTTATTAAAACTACTTTGATTTAGGATATAAATGATGCACTTTTTTAACATTAAAATTATGTTTAGATTGCAGATCTTAATCATTATAGTAACGCGGTTTGTGATATGGAAAATGAAGAGGATCCAATCTTGATACGTTCTGCCGATGAAAATAAATGAACACACAAGATTAAAAAAGGAAGATTTAAGAATAACAACTACATAATAGGTATAATTTGCGAACTTTCTTATTGAAAAAATTCAATGTGAAAGTAATTATTTTCATTTATGCTTATATTACTTAAATATTACAACATATGAAATCGTTGAGTTGAACAATTTTTTATTTTTAAATTACAGATTCACAAGAAAATGTACATGAATTAATCAACAACATTCCCATAGTAGAATTTGAGAAACCGCCAAAGTTGGGAATGATTTTTATCATACTGAAGATGGAGAAGACTTTTACTATGCATACGCTAAGAAAGCCGGTTTTTCCTGTAAGAAGAAGTAACATTAAGTATCGCAGTGATGAAAACAAATAATTATATGAAAAGAAGTGGGTTTATGCAAAGCAATGAATAAAAGTTCTCAAAAAAGGAATAAAGAAGATCAAAGAAGGTGAGCCACTACCCGATGCGGTTGCACTGCTAAGATGATACTCTGTAAGGATGTAAATGGTAGTTGAAACCATTACAACATTCATTGAAAATCACAATCACACTCTTCTCTCTCCAGATAAAGTTCATTTCCTCAGATCACATTGAGAAGTGACTCTTGCTTAAAAGTATCTTATTAATACATTTTAGGAGGCTAATACCAGTATATCCACATTGTTAACAGTTCTTGAGATTGAAAATGATGGTTACCAAAATATTGGATGTACTGAGTGCGATATCAGGAACTTTGAAAGAGATTTGAGATGCAACAAGAAAGAACATTATGCCCACAGATTTCTACACAATTACAAGAAGAGAAAGAAATGAATCCATCATTTTATTATGCTCCTAAGGTTGACGAGAAGAAAAAGTTGACACGTGTTTTCTGGGTCGATGGTATTGCAAGGAAGGCATATGCAATATTTGGTGATATGATTATTTTTTATACAACTTTTAAAACAAATAAGTACTCCTTAATCTTGGCTCCATTTACAGGGGTACATTACCATGGTCAATAAATAAATTTTGGGTGTGTTTTACTAAAAGACGAAACAGAATATTCATTTTGTCTTTTTAAGAGATGACAATATGCAATGTCTAATTGTCCACCATGTGTTATATCAACAGATCAAGATCTTGCAATAATTGTAGCGATTAAAATTTCCTTTCCTATTACTCCACATCAATCGATTAAAGTTTCCTTTCCTACTACTCCACATCATTATTGTAGTGACATATTTTGAAAAAGGTACCTGAAAATTTAGGTGCAATTATTCATGATCATGAATTTAAGAATAAATTTCATACATGCATTTGACACACTGAAAGTCCTTAGAAAATTGAAGAGAACTGAATGAAGATCATCAACGATAAAGTACTTCAAGATCATGAATGGTTATCTACCATTTTTATGAATCGGGAGAAATGGATACCCATGTATTCTAAAAATATTTTTTGTGGCCGGTACAAGAAGCACACAACCTAGATAAAGTATGGATGCATTTTATGATACGTATTTTGGTTGTTCAACTTCATTAGAAAAGTTATATAGCCATTTTGAAAGAGCACTAAACATCAAAGGTATACTGAATTGAAGGTTGATCATGAGTCTCTATATGGTTGTTTGCCTTTAAAGACACCTTTTTAGATGGAAAAGCATATGTCAAAATTTTATACACGTGATATTTTTACAAATTCCAAGAAGAACTTGTAAAAAGCATGTGTTGCATTAGTAAAGTTGTTCATGGTAACAACATATAGAAATTATACGTTATTACTAATTTTGAGAAAGACATCAAAATTCACAAAGTGGAATATGATATAGATAATAAAGTTGCACAATGCACATGCTTTCTTTTCGAATCAGAAGTGCTTCCTTATTGGCATATCCTTTTTGTTTTAAGAAATGAATCGTGTGTGGACCTCTCACAACATTTCATTCTTAAAAGATGGACCATAAATACCACGAAGACATAGTACTCAAATAACTAAGAGAAAAACCAAAGCATGCTACACTAGCATGTTTGGATGTACTGTTCACCAAAGCATTGAATGATGCTTGCTTCTCTAGTGAGACATATCTATATGTGGAGCAAGATGAACGAAATCATCAAAGATATTGATGAATTGAAATCAATTCCCTCAAACTTTGATTTAAACAAAGTTTCAACCATACAATCAGATGGTGATGTGCATCCGCCAAACATATCCAAGACGAAGGGAAGTAGAAGAACTAGAAGTTCTCGAGGAATTACTACGGACAAAGCAATTAAGCCCAAAAGATTATGCAAAGGTTGCAATATGATGGTGCATCATGATACTTGAAATTGTCCCCATAACTCAAAAAAGAAAAGGTGTGGTAATTGTGTTATATTTGAAGTTAAATTAACATGCTATAACCAAAATACTTGAATAAACACTAATTTTTCTATTTTTGTCTATATTGAAAGTTGCAGACGAAGATGTTCACTTACCTAAATGACATTTCAAACTTCATAAAATAGCAACTGATTATTTTCAACTCGGTTATCAGTTCCTTTTTAACAAATAATCTACTTTATATTTTGATTATTATGGATGGTTGCATCTCAAAATATAGTTTTCAAATATTTTATATCTTTTGTTAATGTACAATTTTAGATTTATTAGATAGTGAAACGTGAATCCGTATGCAAATTGTACTAAATTGCAGTGTTTGATATTGTTGCAATATTTTATGAGAGAGAACGAGAGAAGGAGAGAAGGAGAGGAATTAAGAATGAAAACGATCGGATACGGATACGAATATAGGTATAATAATATCCTTAACCATTTTAAAATAAGAATATGAATGTGGATATGAATACTAATGAATGTGAAAAATGTATTACCATATCCTTAAAAATGAATACTAATGTAAAACGAATATGAATCGGATATAAATAATAACATAAATATTTAATAGATTAACTAAAATATACATGTTTAGGATTGTTTACATATAAAATAGATATACCAGATATAGTAGTTTCACAACAATTATATCAACAATGATGAATGCTATCATAAAATGTTTTTACACATATTTATAAATAAATATATTATATTCATGTACAAAAATGAATATATGAATACAAATGTGAATATTAACGAATGTCAAAGTGATATCCATATCTGCATCGATTTTAAAATGAATACGAATACGAATGTCAAAATATGTATAAAAAGAAAATGACGACGGATCGAATACGAATATATTCACATTCATTTCCATCCCTAAGAGGAATATGATATTGTTATAATTATGGAGGAGAGAGAAACATGGAGATGGGATTGGAGAAAGGGAGATGTGAGAGAGAGATACGTTGCAAGAATTAGGGCTTATCTAGAATTGGAGGACGAGAGGATGCATGGCGTGACGCCAAACAGAATCTGGTGTTGACACATAATAGCGCATAACTGTAGGACGCATAGGATCAGCTTCGTGAGTGTATATGTATATATGTGTGTGGTTGTGCATGCGTGTGTGTGTACGTACATACTTATATATGTCTGCATGTATGTACATATATATGTGTATAACTTACTTCAATGTATGCATCTTAATTTCAAAAAACCCTCAACAAATCAAACAATTCAAATCTTTTACACTGGAACTTAGCTTGTCCATGTAATGAATTCTATTGAATTCATCTTGACACATATGAACATCCACATGCACATGCACACGCACACGCACATGCGCGCACGCACGCACACATGCATACATGCATACACATAGAAACACTTACATGCATGCATGCACACATGCATTCACCTACAATCCCCAACCCCACCCAAATAGATAGGCTTGCCTTCGTCAGATGATTAATAATCACACAATTAACATTCATATCTCATGAAATACGCAATAACCTGTTGGTGAAGCCCATAGAATACTTTCCCATTTCCATTCTGGAACATGAAGGGCATGCAACAAAAGTAGGTAGCCATCAATGCCTAACTTTTACCTGTTAACGAGTAATGTACTTACATATGACTTTTCTTTGTCCTTCATGCCCATCCATCAAAAGTCAGAAGGAAGATCTCTATACATCTTCGTGATACATGAATGGATTGACAATCTTGAGCCAATGCATCTTGCTCATCATGTACTTCCTTAAACAAGGCATGCCAAGAACACAAACTCGATGATGATTCCATAAGAGTATATCAAGAATATCGAGGTCGTTAACATTATCCTTCTCAACATTGTATCTATATTTATATATATGTCATTCACCCTTCATATAGTCTTGCCATGGTATTACAAATGTCATTCTGTATCCCCTCCTAGACATGCACATGCAACGTCACGTTCTGTATCCATCCATGTCACACTCCAAACTCTCATACAAAGTTTGCTCCCATGACTACTTGCTCAATCTACGGCTTTGCATTTGCCCAATATCCCATACAATTCTTTCTACCTGGTAACAAATTCCTCGATGAGCTCCTTCCCTCCTCCTCAACCACATTGTTAAACCGGTGAACTCAAGTGAGAGTGAGTATGAGTGATGTATAGGGAGAAACGAAGAAAAAGTAGATTATTTTTTATGTATGTCCATTTAATATGGTTTCTCAAGAATGGTTACACTGATGAAGTGAAATCGAGAAATTTAGTTATGATGTAAGATGAGTTTATAGGGATCATTTTAAAATAGTGCATGAAATATTATATCATTTTAAAAGATTAATTTGATGATGAGGGATTAAAACTTCCTAGCCACAAGACACCTACACAAGAAACTAATCAACTATCCAAGAGGAGAGGCTTCGCTTGTTCAATGATGATCAAATCCGTCCAAATATGCCCCAATCACAATCATCCAGTCGTGCCCTAACCGCCTCTCCATCCACTATGTGAAATCCATTCCCTCCATCATGTCCCTCCTCTCCTTCTCCCCATATATTAGGGAAGAAGAGAGGAGGACTCATGGCTTATGTCCCTACCCCCATTGTAGGTCCACCCAACTCTTCTTTCTTATCTTCTCCACCTTTTTTACCCTTAATATATGGAAAAGTCATGGTCGACCAACCAATATGATTATCATGGAGTGATTCATCCAACCTCCAAACTAGTCGAGGATCACTCTCCCACATTATAGGGATACCTTATTCGAAATTGGTTCCTATCCCTTGGTTGGATTCATGATGCAATACTAGGGACTGTTCGTATAGCTTGTGAGCTCCCTCAAACCTCGATTCGTCAGCCAAGAGCTAATCTTCCATAGGACCAAGAAAGTTCTAATGGATTAAGTGCAAAAATAAGGGCAACTATGGTGATGTGGACATCTTTGGGTGTGCTCGACGATTATGGAGAGGTCTCCCAACATATCCAACCTCAAAAAGCTCTAAGCATGATGTATATTGATTGTTCAATAAAATATCACAATATATATCCCACCATATGGGACCATCAACTATTCACCAAAAAGCTCTATGTCATTCCCCAACTCTCTTGCATAGTATCCTACAATGATTGTGAGTAGAGGATCATAGCCCAGAATCTATATCTCCCTCACCTTCACACAGGTATCCTTGCATGCTAAGTTATTGAGGAAATGTTCCAATAAACACCAAAAAATTACTTCAACGATCGACATGCTTCCTAAGTATCTTCCCTTGTAAGGATCCACCCTTATGAAGGGCTTATAGCTTCTCCCTCATGCGGGTTTCCCTTCATGAGGGATGTCAGGCTCCACCCTCTTAAAGAATTGTCTTCTTGAGGGATGTCAAATTCTATCCTCTCGAGAGTCCACCCTCACAAGGGATGTTAGCTCTCTTGGTCAATAACTAATCAAAACTCTAAATAGCTCTTCAAAACTCACATGAGGAGTCTCAATCTATCTGGCAGGAAGAATTTTGATGAATCAATAATGTCTAAACAAGATAAGTTTACTTACTTTGCACAATTCTTCTAGTCACACCTAATACTCTTTACTTATTGTATTTTTATATATAATGACAGAGATGGAGTACTTGGGATTGGTGAGCGATCCGAGCGACTAGGGTTAAGTGTCAAAAAAAATTAAGGTCGTTGTGACCCCAATGGGCGAATCGTGCTCAACGAGAAACAAGATGCCACCAACAAAATCAAACAAACATGAAACAAAAGGCAAGCGATCTTGCTATTTATTTAACATGGTATAGCCACCAAGGTCGAACACAAGGAGCACGGGAAAAATCCTACGAAGTAGTCAAGTAATCCAAAAAGAAATCAAAATGTTTTTAATGGATTTTAGTTTTCAATATATATTTGTATGTTTTCTATTAAGAAAATGAACAAGAAAATAAAAGCAAATACAACACAACAATTTTTATCAAGATATAAAAAGCTCAAAAATTTAAAATAAAATTATTTTTGTGTTTTTAGAATATTCAAGTATTTTTTAGTATTTTATGGGCTTCTGATTTTTATAGAATTTTCTAAAAATAAAAAAAGATGAAAATAGCAAGCAGTGTACATCCTGGATAAAATGGCAAATTAAAAATATCTAAAATGCCTCTAAAATCCTGGCAGTAATTTTATGTGAAAGTATAAAATAAAATCTAACTACAGAAATGAAAAACAATTTTTTTTATTTTTAGAGAATTTTTAATGATTTTTAGAAGATTTTTAGTCTTTTGTAATTTTTAGGAATTTTAGAAAAGACAATCAAATGAAAATAACAAATAAATTAAAGCAATACAAAACAAACACTCACAAAATTTTTTGGAATTTTTAAAGGTATTTTTCTATTTTTTATGGGTTTTCTAAAATAGACAAGGACACTTTTTGGGGTTTTTGATTTTTATAACATAGAAAATAAAATCAAAATGCATCTAAAAAATTATCAAAAATATCACACATTCGTAGGAGCTACGTGTAATTTTTTGGAATTTTTGGAGTAGCTTTGATATTTATTTGATTAAAAATACCACACATAGTTCGTAGGGACTGAAATGCAAATTCTTTAAGTTTCTATATTAAAAGATAACACGTGTAACAAGTCTGGAGGCAACCATGGAATTTCACCAATAAATTCGACACATGCGTCAAAAACACAATCACAGGGGCATATTTACAATTTCAGAAAGTATTCATTCAATAAATAACCATAAATAATTCCAGGACTAAAACTGCAAAAACACCAAGGTGCATGTGACGAAGCACGTGTCTCCAGACAAGGGGGACTAAAGTGCTAATAACAGAAACTATAAGGGGGAAAATGCAAATAAGATCAACTACGAATTTATTTTACAGACTAAAAGGTAAACTAAAATAAATGCAGGGTAAAAAGAGAAAGATATCCTCAGAGCACGTGAGGCGCGCATGGGGTGGATGCGTGTCGACCGCTGGAGATGGGTGTGGACGTGCGACTCTGATGGTGTCAGACGTCAAATTTGATGGTGCCAGATGGTCGGGGACGTGGTGCGTATGTGACCGTCAGACCTGACATCCAACGGTCTGACAAGGCGGATGGATGTACGGCTAGATCTGATCTGGAAGGTCCCGGTTGATCCAACATTGCAGAACTGGTCTGGAGGAACAGGCATCAGTCAAACTTTTCCGGAGCCCGGGAAGAGATCCCCAGCTCCGATGGAAGATCAGAGGACACCAACGTGAAGGGCGTGTAAACGGCGATGACCTGGAGCTACTCTGGCGAGCTCTGGGGAAGGTGGAAAGATGACCCCCAGCACGCGAAACAACCTGCAGAGGGTAGCTCTGACTCCCAGTTGTGCTCTGATCGGGATTATTTGGGCTAACAAGGAAAGAAGCGACGTGAGGTGGACTTTGGTCTCCGGCGAAGGCGACGGAAGGAGACCCCGAGCCTAATCTCGGCTACATAGGCTAAGACTAGGATGATCAGGGTGCAGAGCTAGATGATGGGTGACTGTGCGATGATATCGGAGCGGGTGGGGTGAAGGAACGGAGCTCTGACTGGCTGGTCGGAGCTCGCGGAGTGACGGCGGAGCTACGATGAAAGATCGAATCGAAACGAAAAAGGCGGAGGATAAGAGGCTCACCTGAAGTTCTGGATCAACTCCTGGCCTCCAGGAGAAGGTGGTTGTCGGGGTTGTGGCCTCGACCAAGCGGCAGAAGGCAAGGGAGGCTACTCGCGATGGACCTCCGACCACGAAGGCTGAGCTACGGCGTCACTGTGCCAAATCGAATGCCAGGCGACGCTCCAGACGGCTGTCACTCTGCTAAAGGTGGCTAGGGTATCGAGAGGGAGCGAGGCACGAGCTGGTTTCCTGGGGGAGCGGATGAGAGGATTTTATATCGTTCCCAGGTGGCTGGAGAGATCGGGTGGAAGCACGCGAAGCGAGGAAGATCCGCACCTTCCTAGGGATCCGCGAAGGTCATGGATCCACGGGGAAGGTGCGGGTGAAGAATCGGGGCAAGGGCACGCATGATCCGCCCGGGAGAATTCGGAGAAGAAAGTCTGGTGGAGCAGTCGGGTCGGGTCAAGCCCTGGAAGAGGGGGTTGACCCGAGTCAATGCTCCGACGTGGACCAATCACAGGCGTCGGGGGAAAAGACAAGATAGACTACAAGACAAAATAATAGGGAAAAATAAAAATAAATAGATTAAAAATAATAAATGAATTTAAATTAGAAAATAAATAAAATAAAAAATGTTTATTATTTTTCAAGGGATTTTTCTGGGAGTTTTATTTATTTTTATGAAAAATAAATTACTCTATATACAGTATATTGTATTATATACATGTGTATTATACCTATGGATTTTGCACAATTATTTTTAATTTATTATTTTTACAAAAATACCCCAATTTTATATTTTATTTATTTACAATATGATTTTTGGAGTATAAAACCATTTTTGTTTTATTTTTATTATTTACTTAAAGGTATAAAATAAATAGAGAAGGGAATATATATACATGTACTATGTACTAGTGAGAGAGAATTTTTATTTTCTTTTTCTTTTTCTTTTTCTTTTTCATTTTATTTTTTAGAAATATATACAAGGAGGTAAAAACATATTTTTATTTTTATTTTGGCAAAGAAAATAATTTATTTAATCATGCCCATGATATGTACAATCTAGAGTGGCCCTATCTCTCTCTACATGTTTTACTTGGCGATCAGGACAATGCTTGGCCCTCTCTTGGGGTTCGGGTCACTCAATATTTATTCTAAATATGACATTCTTTTTCTTTTTATTATTTATTACTTTATTTTTGCACAAATACATGTAATTATGTATTATTAACACATGCATGCATATTGCTAACTTATTCTATTTACACCTATTTACATGATGCTTTGCCAAGATAATTAGCTAAAATAAAAGAATAAAGAGTGATGAACATGAATTCATCACCCCCTATACTTTACCTTTGTTAGTCCCTTAGCAAACACTTATTTGAAAAAGAAGTGAAAAGAGACAGAAAAGAAAAAGAAGCAGAATTAAGGTTGATTATTAAACTTGTCTTTATTAAATTGGAGTATGGAGCACAGTCAGACCTTTGGATTATTAATTTATCGTAACCTTAATTGGACCTAGGTTTAAAACTCAACAGCCTCTAAGTTCCACCAATCTATGGTCAAGACTCCACAATAATCCAGATCAGAACAAATCTGCATACACAAACTCTACTGACCATGAATCTTTTCTTGTAATGTGTAAGTGATGTGTAGCTCTCCACCTCAGAAACGGCAAAGTAACAGCCCCCCTCAACAAGGTAACTCTAATGCCCTAGTCTGGCAGCTCTTTCCTCAAGGAGCGGGGTATCCCCTTCTAAGTTCAAGTTCAACCGGCTCAAGAAGAGGAGGAAGAAGAGAATGGACCATGACCAGTGTAGTCATGTATCCCTGGGAGCCCAACTAGTGTAGCTAAGTCTCCCTGCTGCAAGCTTCATGAGATGAGAGTGGGTAACATAAGCTTTGTTTTATTTGGCTACATACACTCCGATGGTTATTTCATTTTCTATCAGACCCACTACTTTTTTGGAGTTTTTCTTTCTTTTGCACACATTTTTTTGATGTGCATATGTACAACATATCTACATGGTGTAGCATATATACATAAGGAGTTTTTCCTCTTGAGCCAGTAGACTATCCCTCTTTTGAAGCATTATTGCAACCCACAACTCCTGTCTTTAGACCTCAATGCTGCCAGACCAAGTTGAGACGCACTTCCTTCACTAAAAGAAGACGAGAGGTTCCACCTAGAAGTACTACCCTCGTATGCTACCCCAAGCCAAAGAAAACTACCTCCTCACCACCTCATCCGTAGAGAGCTATGCGTACAGTGCTGGTGCAATTAAAGCCATTGTCTGTGAGAGTCAAGTGTGTGTTATTAAGTGTTATACTTAGGCTCATCAAGATGACATGTGATCATAGCCTAGTGGACTTAAATAACTAAGTCACCAATGGACCTGAAGAGTCTTAACCCTAAGCCCTATAAGGTTCCTCTTAGATTTAGGTGGATTAAAGTCTTAACCAAGCTCCATTTTCCAATTTAATTCTAGGCTAGTTTAAATGTCAATCTATGATTCAGAAAACTATACAAGTATATACAGAAAACTGTTTATGCAACATTTTTGAAGATGTGCAAAATTTTTGAAAAATGCTTGAATGAATGAATGCATGGATGCAGAAGTTTTGCAAACTATTTACACACATTTACACAAGGATTTTTGCGAACTTTTGTTTTTCAAACATTTTACAAAAAGGGTGTACTATATACATAATTTTGATACCAAAATATTTACAAGCTTTTTACAAACAAACATTTTTACAAACATTTGTACAAAAATAATTTTTATAAATAGCTATGCATGTGCAAGAAAGAACTTTATATACAAGAAAAATTTTGAATTTTTTACGATTTTAGGTAAAGGATTTTGGTCATTTTATCTATTAACACACTCACGCAAAGTACGGGTTATGGCTAAAGTATATATGAAATATATACGATACCCCCATATAATTAGCTCGAACGATGCCCTCAGAGTGGATCAAGAGCGATGAAGAAGACATAACTCGTGCTTAGTATAGGGAAGTGAAAACAAATGCTAAACTACAACGACGAATCAAAGAATAGGATGAAGAGATCTCGGTGTTTCCCTCTATACTTAGGATCAAGTAATCCTAAGTATAGCAGACTGTATATAAAGGGAACTCCGAGCGATGGAATGTACAGGGTCTACCTCTCCTATACTTAGGGTAATATATCCCTAAGTATAGGCAAAAAAACAGAGGTAAAAAGAATCAAAAGAAAAATCAAAAGTCTGACATCCGCCCCTATACTTAGGGTAAAGTACATCCTAAGTATAGCATAATCATAAGATGCATATGGAGTGTTGGACTAAAGAATGAGATGATATGGACATCTGGATCTATACAAGGTGGAAGATAGTGATAATCAGGCATGAGATGCAATAGATGTGAGTCAAAGACCACATCCCATGCAAAATGAATAGGGGCAACGTCAACGACCAGCGGCTCATGATCTAGATATGGTTTGAGCCGCTGCCCGTTAACACGAAAGTTAGACTTAGATGACATTTCAGATATGTCAATACTCCCATTGTCATGTACCTTTCGGACCAGGTATGGTTTCTTCCACTTGCTCTGCAACTTCCCTAGAAATAATCTAAGCCTAGCATCGAACAACCATACTCTCTAATCTGGCTCAAACTGCTTATGGTTGATATGAGAATCATGTCATTCCTTCACTCTCTCCTTGTATTGTAGGCTGTTTGAAAAGGTTGTGTCTCTAAGCTCCTCCAGGGCTGCCAATTCTGCCTTACTTTGATCTCCTACACTCACTAGATCCAATAATATGTCGGAGACAACCCAAAGTGACTTGTGCCTAATCTCAACAGGTAAATGGCATGGCTTTCCATAAACGAGGTGAAAGGGAGATGTACCCAAAGGAGTCTTGAAGGAAGTCTGAAAAGCCCACAAGACCGAGTCCAAAAGCTGTGACCAATCCTTTCGGTCTAGGCGGACTACCTTCTCCAATATCGTCTTGATCTCCCTGTTCGACACGTCAGCAAGACCATTGGTTTGAGGATGGTATGGAGTGGCTACTCGATGTCTATACTGAACTCGCTAGCAAGGTGATGAATCTGTGATTCATCACTCTAAAAGTTGAAAATAGAGTCTTGTTCCCGAGTAAATAGATGCATATTTCCCTTTATAATGCATAAATAGCATTCATACATGCATTCATAAAATATGCATTTTAGCATTCACATTTTGCATTAAATAAGAAGCCAAGATCACTTGTAAAATATCCACCTATAAAAATAGCATCTCCCTTATAATATGTACACCTTAGTTAATAATATAAGGAAGAAAGCCAAGATCTCCTTTGTAAGAGCACCCAATAAAGCCCTAAAACTCTTGGACCATAAAATACCCATAGCCCCCTCATACAACCTCCAAAATAGATCTACTCACTTTCAGAATAATACACATTAAAAGACCTTTAAAATGAGACCGATTTCACCCAATTTGGAGCTCATATGAAAACGTTGGGTTTTGGGCCTCTTTGTATACTATATATGTGTATATTTGTATATTTGTATTTTTGTATCATATTTGACCTCATCTCCGTCTTTGGTCAACATGCAACTTGTAGATCTCATCAAGATCTACAACTTTCATGTTTTGAGTTTTTTCAAATTCAGCCTCCTTCTCTTTCTAAATCCATTTCTTTTCTCAACCACTCACAGCTGGCCACGTGGCGCCCTCTGGTTGCGCCACGCGGCCTGCTCCCCTTGCCCTAGCCGCCCGCGCCTCAGACCGTTGGATTTCTCTATGAATCCAACGGCCCAGCTCGCTCCACGTACACTCTTTTATTCCCACCGTCGATCATCAACCATCTTCCATCTCAGCCGCCCGCCTCCGCCTGCCTATGCGCCTAACGCGTGGCGCATTTTGAGCCCTGCGATCACGCACTCAGCCCTTCCATCTGAGCCGCTCGCCCCACAATCATCTCAACCGCCCGATCGAATGCCAATCTCTGATCTGGACCGTTGGCTGGCGCCTCGCCTTCGATGCGCCATGTGGCGCCATCACGTCCCTCGATCGCTGCACCTCAGATCAAATCCAAGATGCTCGGTAGCGCCTCGCTCTAGACTGTTGGATCACAAGATCCAACGGTGATGAACTCGTCTTCCACCTCCAGCGCCCCCTCTCTCCCACGATCTCAGCCTTGCGCGAGGGGCTCGCCCTTTCTATTTTCGCCTCCGCTCCCCTTACCCTCGCCAACACTGCCATGACCTTCACCACTCTCCCCTCATCCTCCCCGGTTACCTCACTCCCCACGACTCCCACCAGAGTCGCTCCACGACGACCTCGAACTCCACCTTCCAGCGACTCAACCCATCGACTTCATCTTATAAATACTTGATCACCGGTCACCGTCACGCCTATCCGCCATTCCAGAGAGCTTCCCTGAGCTCCGAACTTCCGATTGGTGACAGCGATTAGACGAATCGTTGAGCGAAGAAGGGTTTCTTCTCCGGCGAGATCCACGGCGAACTCCGCCGTGTCGCAGCCTCCCTCCGCGAAGCTGCACGAGCTCGGGATCCTACCGACCCCTTGAGCGAAGACCTGAAGCTCAAATCTGAGCTCCAATCCCCAGGTAACCTCCTCCATCTTCCTTCGATCTCTTCTAAATTTTTCTTCATTTTTCTCCGATTTAATTCGCATTCCCCAGTCATCTTCTCGCTCCACTTTCATCCCTCCGAGCTCCGCGACGGAGCTCCGATCTTCGCTATACATTTATCTCCCTCCGACAACGCACTTCACCTTTCATCAACTCCAGCTCCGCCACCTCGGCGGAGCACCATCGCCGGACACCCCTCACTCCGACTAGGCCTCGCCGCTCACTTAGCACAACTCCACATACACACCACATGCTTCGGCTACCCCTCTAACCCCTGCAGGTGATATCCATTGGATTGGCCGAAACTTCGCCGGAGCTCACTCCGCCCTTCATCGCCATCGAGCTCCGGCGCGCCTCCTTCACTCCTGGGACCATCGGACACTTCGCCACCTCGCCCCGCATCTACCCAGCTACGTCACAGCCTCCGGCGAGCTTCATAGACGCCAGGACAACATGGCGGAGCAAGCCCCCCTTTGCCGGAGCCCCACCTTCTCCTTCGCAGGTGGCGGAGGAATGTTAGAGACGAAGTACAGCCACCGTTCGATCATCTTGATCGAACGGTCCCTAGCCAGCCACGTCGCCCACGACCGGAGCAGCAGAGAGCTGTTGGATTCGTCACGATCCAGCGGCGATAGATCAGCCACGTCACCAATTCATCACGCTCCAGGTGCCGTTGGATCGATCTAGATCCAATGGTCACTAATCGCCCACGTCGCTATCAGCAGGAGCGATCCACAACCATTGGATCGATCAAGGATCTAACGGACGCAAACACGCCACGTCGCCCCGATCCGAGCCTCTTCTCCGACCTCTAGGCTCGGATCACCAGAAGCTACTCCGAGCCTCCAACCGAACCTCCAGGGCACCCGAGCCTCGTCCCGAGCCATCGAAGTCACCTGAGCCTAGGGTACGCCACGTGAGGAGCATGTGCGCCCTGGGCAAATTGCATCGAGGCCCCTAGAACTTTCTGAAATTACAAATCAGTCCCTGTGAAGTGCCTTCACGTGAGGAGCACGTGCGTCAGTGGAGAATTTGCATTCCACCCCCTACATTTTAGGTAATTGCATTAAGGTCCCTGTCAGCATATTTATTTTAAGCAATTTTTATTTTCTGTATTGCAGTTATACCCTTGTCTTTGCACGCATATTTAGGTATCCATATTTCATTATTTTTAAATTTCAAAAATTGCATGTTGTAGCTTAACTTGTCCTTGATCTTGTGTGACACTTGTCATATTTTTGTGGTATCAGTGGAATTTTTAATTAACTAATTGGTACATTTCTGTGATATTTTGCCCAATTTCACCTTTTAATTATTATTAAATTCTCTGTAACTACAAAAATTCCCAAAAAAATCACATTAGATTTACGATGATTAACTTCACATTGCATAAAAATTTCATTTCATTCGCACACATTTCGAGGCCTAAATAAATTAATTGGTGATTTCCTTAATTTATATTTAACAGGTTCATTTCACATTAAAATTAAGGTCTGATAATTTTTCTGGATTCCTCATCATTTCTAGGATAATTTTAGTTCCCCAAAATTTTGTGATTTGATATTTATTAAAATTAAATTAGTCAAAATCACCTTGCATTCATGTTTATTTCACAGTAAATTCATTTAGTGTCAGAAAATTCCAAAAAAACCAGGGTAGCTTAATTTCACCATATTTCATCATCTGGCCAATTTTCACTATTTTTGGACTCCATTGGAACATATTTCTGATTTAACTATAAAATTGGCTTGATTTTGCATGAGTCTTGCATAGAAAATTGAAAAATGACAAAAAAATATTCCCCAAAAATCCCACACTGGAACTTTGCTGAAAATTCACCTAAGGAGACAGATGCCTCCCTGAGTTCGGCCTTGGACTTCATCAAGTAAAAAAAATTGCCACTCGAAATTAACTTGATTAAATTAAAAGTGGTTTTTTATTATCCCTCTCGTAATCCGACTGCAACGAACATTGATAAATAATTTGGACATTAATTTGCCTGAATTAACAAGGGTAGCGGGAGGCGTTATCAAAATGGCACCGTTGTCGGGGAGGCACGGCTTAGGTTAATCTGCAGTAATTTTTGAGTGTTTGATTTTTTTATCCCCGGGTAGTCTGACCCCCGGTTTTCTTGTGAATATTTTCTCTCTTTTGATTCTTTGCATTTTTTCTGTGTCACTCTCTGACCTCAATTTTTTCTGTGCGAGGAACACGAGGAGTCGAAGACGCTTCGAAGATTCGGCATTGTAATTTATTGAGTGAATAGAGAGGATTTGTACTTTTCTTTTATTTCTTTCTTTTTTCGCATCATTTCCAGTGGTTCCCGTTTGTGTTCTCGCGCATGTAAATATAGTGAAACTGTGTCCCCGTGTGCTGTGTGGGTGAATGGTACATTAGGCTTGCACTAGCGGCTCCTCGAGCTAATCTAGGAATTGCTTGTGCTCGTAATTTTTAGGACCACACAAATCACTTAAAAGACGCACTTAGACCGCAGGACTTAGCCAAATCAACCTGTTCTTCACTCGCTAATAGAACTGCTTGTCTAGGAGCGGATTTTTCGCTTGCATTTGCATATAGTGTAAAAAGCTTTCAATTCTATTTTGCATCATGCATAAAAAGTGAAGGGATCACTATAAGTCTCCTGAACTCAGCATACGCATCATTGATTTTTCTTGCATCGGCTTTTCTCGATTTTCCCCTCTATTTTCCACATTTAATTAAACGGAAATTGGGACTGGACGATAGACGTGTTGTGTGGTTGGACTAAATCAGTGAGAACTAAACTTAAAACCGGGATTGCTAAACATTATTGACCAAAAAAATCGATAAAATTGAAAAATTGTTTCCGGGAGATTAATCACCGACCTTGTTTTCAGGCTGAGTGAGGGTACTTGAGTGTGTGTGAACACCTTAAGGCAAGAGCCCAAATCCCCGCCTTCTATATCACATTCCAACTAATCCTAGCAAATATTACAAGTCGAATTTTTAAGGTTCACTGACTAGTACCAAGTAGCCTCCGCCTGTCTCAGGTAGATAGGGGCGAAATTGCGGTACTTTGCGACAAGCTGCCAGTAACCCTCCGGGGTGAAGTTCCGGCCTTGTCAGCCTCCGCATGCTTGCAGGTAGATAGGGGTGTGGTCTTTGAATCCATCGACTTGGGATAGGAGCGAAGAAAGGAAGGATCGGTGGTATCTTAGGCGACAGGTTAAACAGGGAAGACGCATCCGGCTCTGAGCCGAATTCCCTTTAGGCCGCGTAATCCTTGCTATCTTGCTTGAAAAAGCACATTTAAAATTTACAAGATTAATTGGACTCGGTTTCGAGTCCTTCACTGTGTTGAGTGTGAACCCATGGTCTTGGATTGATTTGTTTGCTTCAGGTAGGAGTAAAATCCTATCTCCTTCTCGCCAAATCAAGATGAGTGACTGGGGGGATATCGACTCTTTATTCACCAATCTCTCTTTGAGCCCCCCACGAAACTCCTCTTCATCGTCCCAAGCGCACCTTGGACCACCCAGGACTCATGACCCTTTTGAGTCTTGCTTCCCTCAGACCCAGGGTGGTTACTCTCAAACCAACCCTTTCCTCTCCTCTGAGCTTACCGAGGAAGACCATTGCCTCGGTAAGAATCCCTTCCTTGATCTTTCCTCTATCACCGATCTTATTTCATACCCAGGAATAGAGGACAAGATGCCGCCTAAGCAGCCACCACCGGATGAGGATCAATTGCGACAAATTCTTAATTGTCTTGCCGAAGTTGAACAAAGAAATGCAGATCTCACAGCTAGAATGGGACAAATCATTGTAGCAGGAGGAATCGACCGACCAATGGTTGATGCCCACAACCCATCAGAAAATGAGATACAAAATTGGTTGGCACCATCGGTTCCCGCCGAAGCATTTGAGCTGAAGCCCCACTTCCTTAGCCTGCTACCGAAGTTCAACGGAAATGCCCATGAAGAACCGTATACCTTCCTCCGAGACTTCGAGCTGGTTTGCAACAATCTTAGTCATCCCAATGTTAGCCAAGATTACATTAGACTGAAGGCCACCCCATTTGCCTTAGGAGATAAGGCAGCACATTGACTGAAAATTCTAGGGGTGATATGTACAACCTGGATGCAGTTCAAGGACCTATTTCTGAAGAAGTTCTACCCTCTCCGTAGGACTAACCAAATGAGAACGAAGATCGCCAGTTTCTCCCAAGGACCCAGTGAACCCTTCCATGATGCCTGGGATAGGTTCAATGACTTAGTACAGAAATGCCCCTGCCACGACATTTCTAAGGCGATCTTGGTCCAGACCTTGTTCTGTAGTTTAACCTCGGAGATGCAGGGGTTAGTCAGTGCCGCATGTGAAGGAAGATATCTGAACAAGAACGAGCACTCCGTATGGAAGATCCTAGAGCAGATGGCAGAAACCGACAGGTCACAGGCCACCAGGGCCTATCAGTTGTCTCCCTCAATCCTATCCAACGAGACAACCCGAAGGACTGTAGCGGATCTGACCGAGGACCTCATCCCCAGCATGGGGATGATTGCTGATAAGTTAACCATGGTCGAACAGATCCACAAGAGGGTCACTGACCTTGAGTCTCTCTCACGTCTACCGAAGCAAGTGGAGGGACTTACTGAGACGGTAGCTAAGATGAAGCTACCTGCCCCTTCTGCACCACCTGCACCTGTACATCGAGTCCATCTTGTACAGGAACAGGCACCGGGGCCCCAGAGTGGCTGGGTGGAGGATCAGACTTACACCCAGCAGGACCAGCATGCACCCCACAAGTGGAGACCGGATACGAAAAGCCTCCGCAGGTGTTCGAGATCAACGGGCTGTGGTACAGCCGTGACCCCGTCAACAAACAGTCGGGGATGGGGAATGGTCAGCCTCACCGACCTACCCCAGCTTACCAAGGAACCAGCTCCGTCCCCGCACCGTGCTTTCAGTCCAGGTTCGAACAAGGGTACCAGCCTCAGCAGCACCCGCAACAACAGCGCACATATTAGCAGGGCCCAGCACCGTTCCACCAGCAGCAGCAGTATCGGCATGGCCAGCAGGGCCAATACAGAACCTCATCCGTAAATCAGCATCAAGCCCAGCCCACCGAATTGGAGTCCCTCACCTTGGAGATCCAGACCCTGTCTGATAGGGTCCAACAAATGCAGAACGACTATCTGAATATGAGAACCGATCTGAATCATGTCTCTCGTACCCAGGATCAACATATGACGCCAAAGACCCCAATTCCCGCACAGGTTCAGGCCAATCCGAACAGCATAATCCATGGCCAGAACCGACCTCGTGATCAGGTATATTATTCAGATAATTATTTATCTGAACATGAGATCCTTTCGTATGATAATGTGAATCATATGTCCCTTAGGAGCGGAATGACCGTGACCATACTTGATCGGGCACGAACACCGAAGGAAGGAGCCGCCAGGTCTCTACCTGAGGAGAACTTGGAGGAAGGAGAGGAGCAGCACCAACATCACCGGCAGAAGAAGAGGACGTCTGAGTCCTCGAAGCAGCAACCCCGCACCAGCATTGAGTCCGACGAAACCGATGAAGAGCTCGCACCTCCATCTGAGGAGGACCGTCAAGAAGTCACAGAAGATGCATCACCGGTTTCGCCTCCGCATTTTTCTTTCAGTCAGAGTCAGAGTCTGAGTCTGTTAAAGAGTCTGAGTCATGTACAGAACTCAGATCCAGATCTTAATGAAAATCTTTCAGTTTCAGAACATGAGTTGGAGTCA
The DNA here is from genome assembly GCA_037367405.1 of Ottelia alismoides. Classification (NCBI taxonomy): domain Eukaryota; kingdom Viridiplantae; phylum Streptophyta; class Magnoliopsida; order Alismatales; family Hydrocharitaceae; genus Ottelia; species Ottelia alismoides. The sequence goes on along the minus strand of JAZKJV010006783.1, from coordinate 171,571 downwards.
ATAATCCCTTTCCCCCGAGCTCTCAAGGGTGGAAAGAAGAAAACCAAAAAAATCCAAAAAGATGACCCTGAGATGGCAGAGTTCTGCAACAAACACATCAAGGTCACAATTACTTTTGACAAGTACGTGGAAATGACCCCTGCATTTCAAAAATACCTTAAAGTGAGATGCACACCTACTAGGATTAGCAGGAAGACCAAACGCCATGTTGAGAAACACGTTCTATCAGTAGCCACGACTTGTGCAATAAAGAAATCATTTCCCAGGAAATGAAGAGACATGGATGCACACTATGTAGTGAGTCATGTTGATGACATCGTGTTTGTACACACTCTCCTGGACAATGGTTATTCAATCAACTTAATGCCTACAACCCTCTATGAGCGGCTTAATCTCTGACCTCTTAGGAAATCTAGAGCCCTCCTGCAATTTGCTGATAAATCAACCAAGAGGTCCCAAATAGAATTGAGGAATGTTGTGATTAAAGTCAAGGGGCAGGAATACATGGTGGACTTCACTGTCCTAGATATGGAAACTCCTCGTAATTGGAGAGACTCCCAGATCATCTTAGGCAGGCCCTTCCTCAGAACAGTAGGGGCCTTGTTTGATTATAAGATCGGGAAGATCCAGTTCCAAACTCCAGGCTGAGATGAGGAACTTGAGATGAAGCAGACCAGATGGCAAAGATCGGATTCTGAATACAGCACCGAGTACTCTTCAACCGAAGCAGACTGCGATCATGTAGACATAGTTGGGCCATGGAGACAGAACTCGGCCAGCACCGATGAGTCCATCCCCTTCGGAGATGATCCCGTGCATGAATCAGTTTGCGAGGTCCTCAGAGATGATTACAGCTCAAAAATTGCATCGCCCTACATCTTCGATGACTTAGAGGCCCAATTGGGTCTGTCAGTCCTTACCTCTTTAGGACAATCGGAAGATGAGGATGACGAGTCGGATGAGGCTTTTGCCGATCACATGGAAACCTTTGACGATCTGACTCCAGAGCCGAATAACTTGGTGGCAACAATAACAGAGAAAGATCCAGCCACGTCCAACACCGAACCAGATCAGATTGAGCCAGACTTCTTAGACGATCATACTATACCTGAGCTCAAACCTTTACCACAACACTTAAATACGCCTTCCTTGCGGGTCAGGACAGGAAATTTCCGATCATCATCAGTTCGCGATTAACCTAGGAGCAGGAATCTCGCTTGCTAGAGATCCTGGAGAAAAACCGCAAGGCGATAGGCTGGAGCATTTCCGATCTCCATGGGATAAATCCCGCTCTGTGTTCGCACCATATCTACTTGGAGAACGAAGCCAAACCCTCTCGTGAATTCCAACATCGTTTGAATCCAAATTTACGAGAGGCTGTGAAGAAGGAGATAGAGAAATGGTGCAACGCGGGTTTCATTTACCCAATCTCCGACTCTAAATGGGTGGCCCCAATCCATGTTGTCCCGAAAAAGTCGGGAATTCAGACGACCACCAACGAGGATGGAGAGGAGATCGTGACGCGAGTGCCCACGTCGTGCCTACAGACGCCTGAATGCCGTGACGAAGAAGGATCATTTCCCCCTACTGTTCATTGATCAGATCCTAGAGAGACTAGTGGGGAAAGAGTTCTTATGTTTCTTGGATGGGTTCTCGGGCTACAATCAAGTAGCCATAGCTCCAGAGGACCAGGAAAAGACCACATTCACATGCCCCTTTGGTACCTATGCTTTCAGGAGCATGCCCTTTGGGTTATGCAATGCTCCAGGTACTTTCCAAAGGTGCATGACTGCTGTATTCGCCGAAATGGTCGGCGAATTCCTGGAAGTCTTCATGGATGACTTCTCGGTCCACGACGATTCCTTCGATTCTTGTCTTAGGAATCTGGACCGAGTCCTCAAACGATGTTGTGAGGTTAATCTGGTGCTCTCCTGGGAGAAAAGTCACTTCATGGTGACGGAGGGCATTGTGTTGGGGCACGTCATCTCCAAGAGAGGAATGGAAGTTGACCCTGCCAAGGTGGATGTGCTCAGACGACTCCAGCCACCAGCCAACGCCAAACAGTTGCGGTCGTTCCTCGGGCATGTCGGATTTTATCGGAGATTCATTAAGGATTTTTCTAAGATTGCCCGACCGCTAACTGAGATTTTAGGCAAAGACATGGAGTTTGTTGTTGATCACAAATGTCTTGAGGCCTTTAAGCTATTGCAAGGAATGATAATGGACGCACCTATCCTACAAGCCCCAGATTGGTCTCTACCTTTTGAGATCATGACGGATGCCTCAGACTTTGCTGTTGGGGTTGTGTTAGGACAGAGAAGGGATGGCGTCCCGTTCGCAATTCAGTACGCAAGAAAAGTGCTTGACACTGCTCAGCGTAACTATACAATTACGGAAAAGGAAATGCTTGCGGTAGTGTTTGCCTTGGACAAGTTCAGATCTCACTTAATTGGATCCAAGGTAGTTGTTTTCACTGACCACACAGCACTACGATACTTGATGGAGAAGAAGGATGCGAATGCGCGTCTTCTTCGGTGGATTTTACTCCAGGAGTTTGATTTGGACATCCGTGATAAACGTGGAAAGAAGAACGTAGTAGCCGATCATCTCTCTCGTCTCGAAGATCTTAATACTTCCGAGGATTCACCTATTCGAGACTCCTTCCCTGACGAGTCGATTTTTGTTGTCGACTCGCTCCCATGGTACGCCAATATCGTGAACTATCTTGTTTCCAAGAAGGTTCACGAAGATTGGCCCAAGAGCCACATCGACCGACTGAAGTCGGACACTAGAAATTACCATTGGGAGGATCCGATCCTTTTCTTTGAAGGATCGGATTGTGTCTGGAGACGGTGTATTCCTTAGGAGGAATACCAGAGTGTCCTTTCTTTATGCCACAGCTTAGAGGCAGGAGGACACCACTCCGGGAAGAGGACCGCGTGGAAGGTACTTCAGTGTGGCTTTTACTGGCCGACCTTGTTTCGCGATGCCATCACCTTTGCAAAGTCGTGTCCAGTATGCCAGAGAATGGGAGGAACCGTTGGTTCCAAGGATGAGATGCCTATGCAGCCTGTCATCATTTGTGATGTCTTTGACGCCTGGAAAATCGATTTCATGGGCCCATTCCCTGTTAGACACGGGTTCGAATATATCCTTCTTGCGGTAGATTATCTATCCAGGTGGGTGGAGGCTATTCCGACCCGAGCCGCAGATAGCAGGACTGTCTGTAAATTCATCATAGAGCACATAATCTCTAGGTTCGGGATCCCCAAAATGATGATATCAGACGGGGGTAGCCACTTTGTAAATCGGGAGGTAAAGAAACTCCTGAAGGACTACGGCATCGAACACCGTGTCCCAAGTCCTTACCACCCACAGACTAATGGTATGGCTGAGGTGTCGAATCAGGAGGTGAAAACTATATTGCAAAAGATTGTCCGCCCGAACAGGAAGGACTGGTCTCAGATCTTGGATCAAGTCCTCTGGGCGTATAGGACAGCTTACAAGACACCGTTAGGAACCTCCCCATTCCGAATGGTATTCGGAAAGCCGTGCCATTTGCCTGCAGAGTTAGTGCATAAATCAAAATGGGCAATCAAGAAGGTCAATTGGAACACACACCTTGGGCAGAAGCAGAGAGATATGGATCTGAATGAGCTTGTGGAAGTCAGAAACCACGCATACGACAACAGTTTGGTGTACAAGGACAAGGTGAAGCGTTGGCATGATAGATATATCAGACGAAAGACCTTTGTTCCTAGACAGAAGGTATGGTTGTTTAATGCTAGGCTGAAGATCTTCCAAGGCAAGTTGAAGTCCAAGTGGACAGGCCCATTTGTCGTCCGCACGGTGCATGATAGTGGATGTATCGAGATCTCAGATCTCGCAGATGACGCACCGACATTCCTGGTGAATGGACAACTGTTGAAGCACTTCGTCGAATCCAATGAGCAGTTAGTCCATGTTGAGGAGATTGTATTCATGCGCGAGACAGATTCAGCAGATACACCTCGAGCCGCGTATGAGACCTTGCAGCAGTGAGCTCTAGCCATCAGCAGCATCTTGAAAGATTTAGACCGACTCACTTGTATATATCATCATTCCTGTACATTCTGTCCTTTATCCCCCGCGACTCTAGTAACCCATCCCCACCTCATCAAATCACTATCTTGGACTATACTTAGGATGACCAGATCCTAAGTATAGGGGGGATGAGTCACCTGAGTCGGTTCTTTGTACATTCTCCAGATCACATTGGTCCTCATACTCACTTCCGTCCTATACTTAGGCTGACCTGAGCCTAGGTATAGGGGGACCGATACCCGCATTGTATATTCATCCACTTCTCTTCTTGACCTCGCCCGCCCCACTTTTTGACTTTCTTCTACACTTAGGCTGCCAGAGCCTAAGTATAGGGGGGCCGGTCGATTTCTATACATTTTTCCATTCTTTTTAGCTCTCCTACGCTTAGCACGAACTATGTCTTTTTCCTCGCTTTTCATGCTCTGAGGACATAGCACACGCTAAGTATAGGGGGGCGTGTATATATTACATATATACTTTACCCATAGCTCGTAGGGCGTGTATATATTACATATATACTTTACCCATAGCTCATACTTTCGCATATTTTCACGTATTTTTGTATATATTTTGCAATAATAACGGGTGGGTAAAAATTGAAAAAAAATGTATACTTGTATATTTTATAACACTTGTAAATTTTGTATAATACTTATACAACTCTTGTAAATTGTTGTAAAATAGGAAGTATACCAAAAAAAAGAGTGATGAAAATGAAAATAAAAAAATAGGCTTCTTATTTACTCTTGCATATCATCTCTGCATCTAAAAAGAAAAGAAAAGAGTCTTGCATTTACATTCATCTACATAGCATGTCATCTGCATCTCATCTGCATATCTTGCATATGCAAGGTGAAAAGCTAGTGGGTTCTGAACCAAGTTATGAGTAGATATTGAGGATGGACTTGATTTGACCTTAATCCACCTAATTTTAGAGGAACATTATAGGAACTGGAGTTAAGATTTCTCAGGTCAAGTGACTTAACTCTTTGAGTCCACAAGTCTATGTTCACATGTCATCTTGATTAGTCTAAGTAGAATATCTTGTGCACGCGCATTATTCTTATAGACAGTGACCTAACTTGGACAAGCACAATGCACGTAGCTCTTCATTGATGAGGTGGTGAGGAGGTAGAATCCTTTAGCTTGGAGTAGCACACGGGTGGAAACATCCATCATCCTCTAGGGAGGGTAGTGCATCTCAACCTAGTCTGGTAGTGTTGACGTCTAAGGACGAGAAGCTGTGGGTTGCAATAATGCTTCAAAAGAGGGATAGTCTACTGGCTCAAGAGGAAAAACTCCTGATGTACATGCTGCACCTTGTATGAGTTTGAAAAAAAATGCAAAAACTCCAAAAAAATCAGACAGGTCCAAGTGAAAATAAAATACCTGTCGGAGTATGTATATTAGCAAGAAGTCTGCAGCTGGATGACTTGTCTACACTGGTCAGGCATCCCGGGATAGGTAGCTACACTGGCTACCGTCTATTCTTTTCTCTACCCCCTCCTCTTAAGTTGGTCGCACTTGAACTTAGAAGGGAATACCCCGCTCCTCGAGGAAAGAGTTACTGGACCAGGTTATTGAGTTACCTTGTTAGAGGAGGTTGGTTCCGAGTCATTTCTGATGTGGAGAGTTACATTTCACTTACACAGTACAAGTAAGAATCATAGTCATCAGAAATTTGCGTTTGAGGATTTGTTCTGACCAGACTGTTGAGGCGTCTTGAATAGAAGACTTGTGGAACTTGAAGTCTGTTAGGTCTTAAGTTCAGGTCCCAATAAGGTTCCGCCACACAATTAATCCAAAGGTTGAGTCAAGCTCCATTTTTAACTTTTGTTCATGACCTGGGTATGGAACCCAAAATCATTTCACTCTTGCATTTCATTTTAGTTGCTCGGGGACGAGCAAGGTTTAATTATAGGGGGTTGATGAATCTGTGATTCATCACTCTAAAAGTTGAAAATAGAGTCTTGTTCCCGAGTAAATAGATGCATATTTCCCTTTATAATGCATAAATAGCATTCATACATGCATTCATAAAATATGTATTTTAGCATTCACATTTTGCATTAAATAAGAAGCCAAGATCACTTGTAAAATATCCACCTATAAAAATAACATCTCCCTTATAATATGTACACCTTAGTTAATAATATAAGGAAGAAAGCCAAGATCTCCTTTGTAAAAGCACCCAATAAAGCCCTAAAACCCTTAGACCATAAAATGCCCATAGCTCCCTCATACAACCTCCAAAACAGGTCTACTCACTTTCAGAATAATACACATTAAAAGACCTTTAAAATGAGACCGATTTCACCCAATTTGGAGCTCATATGAAAAAGTTGGGTTTTTGGGCCTCTTTGTATACTATATATGTGTATATTTGTATATTTGTATTTTTGTATCATATTTGACCTCATCTCCGTCTTTGGTCAACATGAAACTTGTAGATCTCATCAAGATATACAACTTTCATGTATTGAGTTTTTCCAAATTCGGCCTCCTTCTCTTTCTAAATCCATTTCTTTTCTCAGCCACTCACAGCTGACCACGTGGCGCCCTCTGGTTGCGCCACGCGGCCCGCTCCCCTTGCCCTAGCCGCCCGCGCCTCAGACCGTTGGATTTCTCTTTGAATCCAATGGCCTAGCTCGCTCCACATACACTCTTTTATTCCCACCGTCGATCATCAACCATCTTCCATCTCAGCCGTCTGCCGCCGCCTGCCTATGCGCCTGACGCGTGGTGCATTTTGAGCCCTGCGATCACGCACTCAGCCCTTCCATCTGAGCCGCTCGTCCCACAATCATCTCAACCGCCCGATCGAACGCCAATCTCTGATCTGGACTGTCGGCTGGTGCCTCGCCTTCGACGCACCACGTGGCGCCATCACGTCCCTTGATCGCTGCACCTCAAATCAAATCCAAGATGCTCGGTAGCGCCTCGCTTTAGACCTTTGGATCACAAGATCCAACGGTGATGAACTCGTCTTCCACCTCCGGCGCCCCCTCTCTCCCACGATCTCAGCCTTGCGCGAGGGGATCACCCTTTCTATTTTCGCCTCCGCTCCCCTTACCCTTGCCAACACCACCACGACCTTCACCACTCTCCCCTCATCCTCGCTAGTTACCTCACTCCCCACGACTCCTACTAGAGTCGCTCCACGACGACCTCGAACTCCACCTTCCAGCGACTCAACTCATCGACTTCATCCTATAAATACTGGATCACCGACCACCGTCACGCCTATCCGCCATTCCAGAGAGCTTCCCTGAGCTCCGAACTTCCTATTGGTGGCAGCGATTAGACGAATCGTTGAGCGAAGAAGGGTTTCTTCTCCGGCGAGATCCACGGCGAACTCCGTCGTGTCGCAGCCTCCCTCCGCGAAGCTGCACGAGATCAGGACCCTACCGTCCCCTTGAGCGAAGACCTGGAGCTCAAGTTCGAGCTCCAATCCCCAGGTAGCCTCCTCCATCTTCCTTCGATCTCTTCTTAATTTTTCTTCATTTTTCTCCGATTTAATTCGTATTCCCCAGTCATCTTCTTGCTCCACTTTCATCCCTCCGAGCTCCGCGACGGAGCTCCGATCTTCTCTATACATTTATCTCCCTCCGACAACGTACTTCACCTTTCATCAACTCCAGCTCCGCCACCTCGGCGGAGCACCATCGTCGGACACCCCACACTCCGACTAGGCCTCGCCGCTCACTTAGCACAACTCCACATACACACCACGTGCTTCGGCTACCCCTCTAACCCATGCAGGTGATATCCATTGGATTGGCCAGAACTTCACCGGAGCTCACTCCGCCCTTCATCGCCATCGAGCTCCGGCGCGCCTCCTTCACTCCTGGGACCATCGGACGCTTCTCCACCTCGCCCCGCATTTACCCAGCTACGTCACAGCCTCCGGCGAGCTTCATAGATGCCAGGACAACAGGGCGGAGCAAGCCCCCCTTTGCCGGAGCCCCGCCTTCTCCTCCGCAGGTGACGGAGGAACGTTGAAGACGATGTACAGCCACTGTTCGATCATCTTGATCGAACGATCCCTAGCCAGCCATGTCGCCCACGACCGGAGCAGCAGAGAGCCGTTGGATTCGTCACGAGCCAGCGACGATAGATCAACCACGTCACCAATTCATCACGCTCCAGGTGCCGTTGGATCGATCTAGATCCAACGGTCACTAATCGCCCACGTCGCTATCAGCAGGAGCGATCCACAGCCATTGGATCGATCAAGGATCTAACGGACGCAGACACGCCATGTCGCCCCGATCCGAGCCTCTTCCCCGGCCTCTAGGCTCGGATCACCCGAAGCTACTCCGAGCCTCCAGCTGAACCTCCAGGGCACCCGAGCCTCGTCCCGAGCCACCGAAGTCACCCGAGCCTAGGGGACCCCACGTGAGGAGCACGTGCGCCTGGGCAAATTGCATCGAGGCCCCTAGAACTTTCTGAAATTACAAATCAGTCCCTGTGAAGCGCCTTCACGTGAGGAGCACGTGCGTCAGTGGAGAATTTGCATTCCACCCCCTGCATTATAGGTAATTGCATTAAGGTCCTTGTCAGCATATTTATTTTTAAGCAATTTTTATTTTCTGTATTGCAGTTGTACCCTTGTCTTTGCACGCATATTTAGGTGTCCATATTTCATTATTTTTAAATTCCAAAAATTGCATGTTGTAGCTTAACTTGTCCTTGATCTTATGTGACACTTGTCATATTTTTGTGGTATCAGTAGAATTTTTAATTAATTAATTGGTATATTTCTGTGATATTTTGCCCAATTTCACCTTTTAATTATTATTAAATTCTCTGTTACTCCAAAAATTCCCAAAAAATCACATTAGATTTAAGATAATTAACTTCACATTGCATAAAAATTTCATTTTATCTGCACACATTTCGAGGCCTAAATAAATTAATTGGTGATTTCCTTAATTCATTTTTAATAGGTTCATTTCACATTAAAATTAAGGTCTGATAATTTTCCTGGATTCCTCATCATTGGATCTATCTAGGATAATTTTAGTTCCCCAAAATTTTGTGATTTGATATTTATTAAAATTAAATTAGTCAAAATCATCCTGCATTCATGTTTATTTCACAGTAAATTCATGTAGTGTCAGAAAATTCCAAAAAAATAGGGTAGCTTAATTTCACCATATTTCATCATCTGACCAATTTTCACTATTTTTGGACTCCATTGAACATATTTCTGATTTAACTATAAAATTGGCTTGATTTTGCATGAGTCTTGCATAGAAAATTGAAAAAGGACAAAAAAATATTCCCCAAAAATCCCACACTGGAACTTTGCTGAAAATTCACCTAAGGAGACAGATGCCTCCCTGAGTTCGACCTTGGACTTCGCCAAGTAAAAAAAACCACTCGAAATTAACTTGATTAAATTAAAAGTGGTTTTTGATTAGCCCTCTCGTTATCCGACTACAACGAACATTGACAAATAATTTGGACATTATTTTGCCTGAATTAACAAGGGTAGCGGGAGGCATTATTACAAGGGCCTTTACCTTATCGTTGATGAAATGAGACCCCCTGTCAGATATCAAAACTCTAGGCACCCCAAACCGTGAAATGATATTCTTCCTCAAAAATCTGCAAACAGTCCTAGCATCTGCGGTTCGGGTGAGGATGGCCTCAACCCAACGACTAACATAATCCACGGCCAACAGAATGTACGCAAATCCCCGACTCTTAGGGAATGGACCCATGAAATCGATGCCCCGTGCGTCAAAAACCTCATAGAAGTGAATGGGCTGCATCAACATCATATCATGTTGTCCACAATTGCCCATCCTCTGACAGTTAGTACACCTCTTCATGAATTCATCAGAATCATTGAAGAGGGTAGGCCGCCATAGGCTGGATTGGAGCACTTTTTGTGTCGTTCTCCTCCCAGAGTGATGTCCTCCTGCCTCAAGCTTGTGGCAGTATGAGAGGATGCTATGGTGCTCCTCCTGAGGAATGCACCGACGCCAGACACTATCCCCTCCTTCATGATAAAGGATGGGATCCTCCCAATGGTAGAACTTGGCCTTTGCAATAAAGATCTCAAGTCGCTGCCTGGGCCAACCTTGTGGAACTTTCGTGGCAACAAGATAGTTCACAATGTCGGCATACCACGGGAGCGAGGTGATATCAAGGATCGCCTCATCTGGGAAGGTCTCAGAAATGGGATCAGACTGCTTAGATTCCTCAAGACGCTCCAATTGGGAGAGATGATCCGCCACTACATTCTTGACTCCAGGTTTATCCTTAATCTCAATATCAAACTCCTGGAGTAGAAGGATCCATCTAGTCAGTCTCGCTTTGGCATCCTTCTTAGAAATGAGGTACCTGATGGCGGTATGGTCAGTAAAGATAGTCACTTTTGATCCAATGATGTAAGACCTGAACTTGTCCAAGGCAAAAACTACAGCTAGCATCTCCTTTTCATTGACAGTGTAGTTCCGCTGCATGGCATCCAATGTACGGCTAGCGTAGTGAATGGCAAAAGGCACTTCATCCCTCCTCTGTCCTAGCACGGCCCCTACAGCAAAATCGGAGATGTCCGTCATAATCTCGAATGGGAGAGACTAATCAGTCGGCTGAAGGACAAGAGCCTCAACAACTAGACTCTTGAGAGTCTCAAATGATGCAAGACACTTATCATCTATAATGAACTCAGTGTCTTTCGTCAGCAAATCAGTCAACGGTCGGGCAATCCTACTGAAATCATGAATGAATTGTCGGTAGAAACCGACGTGCCCAGAAAAGACCGTAACTATCGCAGGTTGGACGGTGGGTTGAGTTTCCTGATGATATCCACCTTGGCCGGATCAACCTCCATGCCCATGTTGGAGACGATATGACCAAGTACCATACCTTGAGTCACCATAAAGTGACTCTTCTCCCAGGATAAAGCAAGATGGACCTCGATGCATCGCTGAAGGATGCGGTCTAGGCAGTCAAGACAAGCATCAAACCCATAGCCATAGACCGGGAAGTCGTCCATGAAGACCTCCAAGCACTCACCCACCATGTTTGAGAAGATGGACAACATGCACCTTTGGAACGTCGGGGCGTTACATAGACTAAAAGGCATCTGTCTGAAATCATATGTCCCAAATAAACAGGTGAATGTAGTCTTCTCTTGGTCTTCAGGCGCAATGGCCACCTAATTGTAGACGGAGTACCCGTCAAGGAAATAGTAATGACTCTTCCCAGCTAGCCTCTCTATAATTTGATCAATAAAAGGCAGCTGGAAATGATCCTTCTTGGTGGCCTAGTTCAATCGTATGTAGTCTACACAGACCCTCCAAGAAGTGGGTACCCGAGTAGCTATCTCCTCTCCAGACTCACTCACAACTACAGTGATGCCCGTTTTCTTAGGCACCACATGTAATAGACTAACCCACTTGGAGTCGGAGATGGGGTAGATAAAACCGACGCTCCACCATTTCGAAATTTCCTTCATGACAACCTCTCGAAGGTTCGAGTTCAGCTGTCGCTGGAACTCACGCAATGGCTTGGAGTCCTCTTCTAGATAGATATGGTGGGAGCACAGGGCCGGACTTATCCCTTGGAGATCAGCTACACTCCATCCTATCGTCTTGCGGTTCTTTTCAAGAACCTCCATCAAACAAGATTCTTGCTCTCCAGTCAAATCTGCTGAGATAATGACTGGGTGCATCTCATGCTCGCCTGCAAGGAATCTATACTTCAGCGATTGCGGTAAGAGCTTCAGCTCTGGGCATCTGGGAGCTGGCAAATCTGGCCTCTAAAAAGTCTGAGTGTAGGCAACCGAATCTGCATGGGAGAACTCTCGATGATCATGGAAAGCTGGTGTAGACTGCTTTGCTGGTGTATCTGTACTTTGTATCGGATCAGTCTCCACCCTAGCTGCTGGCTCTATAGGAATCAGATACGGTATCAACTCATCAAACTCTGCCCAATTGATATCCGACTCCGAGGGATTTGAATCACAAGGGAAAGAAAATACCTCACTATACGAAACACGGTATGCAGCCTCGAATGTGTCTTCTACCAAGAGTGCGCACTCCAAGCTCTCCTCTGCTGGAATCTGGGAATCTGTGGCATCTGAATGTGAGAGGATGGCTTGTGAAATGGGATCAGTCCAAGCAGCTTCATCATCTGTAATCACAAAATCACACTCCTGGTGGACGTCTCGTTCTGCCTCTATCATCTGCTCTGAATCATTGAGTTGCTCGGAGCAGGCTGAATCTCGTGCTCTGGTCTCATCGATCGTCTCTATTTGTATACTCTCATCCTCGACGTGAAAGTACACCTTCCCGCTATCATGATCAAACACTGCTTTGGCTGTGGCCAAGAATGAACATTCTAAAATGATGGGGGTATCGGTCACAGACTCAGGGATCTCCATATCCAACACAACGAAGTCTACAGGGAATTTCAGGACCTGAATTGTGATGACCACGTCCCTCAACAACCCCTTCAGCCTCTTGACAGATCTATCAGCAGACTGAAGAAATGTCCTGCTCTGTCGAAGAGGGTCAAACTCGAATTGGTCGAGTAAGGCTGCCGGAAGTAGGTTGATGGAAGAGCTGCTGTCTAATAGAGTACGATCGAACCTCTGCTCATGGATATGTCATCTGACATAGGGAGCTCGTGCATCTGGCCTCTTGGCTGGCAAACGATTTTGAATGGCAAAGCAGGTGGTACGGTGAGCACATGGATCTCTGTATGATGGTTCCTCTTCTTCCTGTGAATGGTAGTCTTCTCTCTCAGGTTCCTCTGGAAGAGAGGGATGTGCTCAAGTGCCTCCTGTAGAGTCAGCTGAATATGGAATCTGACTATCATCTGCTGGCTGAACTCTAACTGTTGGCTCTTTTTTGGGTTTTCTTTTTTATCCCCTTTAGCCAAGAGGAGTGCTTGAGGGAAGGGGATGGCTGGGTCCTTCTCAGATAGAGGGCTAGGAATGGGTCCCTGCTGTTGAGATGAAACAAAATCCATACAAACATCACCAGGCATTGCATATGGACTCGAAGATAAGGAACCCTTTCCTTTATTCATTTTTTTGGATTTTTCTAAATAGTCCCGAGATACAGAAAAAGTGGGAAATGCACCCACGGTATCTGGACTCATGGCATCAACACCGCTCTCTAGCTCAGTATCGGAATGGTCGGTGGCATCGGCACCACCTCCTGCATCCCGTGAAGCGACGGCCTCAGTACCGTCGGTTGGATCGACATCCTTGGTGTCGTCAGCACCACCGTCGTCGTCATCATTATGAGCAGCATCGTACCGCTCTCCTCCTTGTCTGGCGCTCATGAGTCCTCGTGGTGTCGTCGCTCAGATGAGGCACCGCCAGCTGGAATCCTACCGTTCTTATGTGTAACAAAGTCAGCATCAAACGTATATGCAGTAATATCACCTAATGAGTCACTAGGAGTGGTAATCTCTATAAATTGTACCTGCTCAGACTTACTCTTCAGGTTGTTCGGATTCAGCTCAATCTGAGCATGTATGAAGGCCTTGCCCTTGACGATCTCCCTCATCTCCTGACAAAACTCATCTGTCTCCCGCTTAAAAGTAGCCTGCTGCTCGGAGATAAGGCGAGCTAAGTCGTCAAGTGCTGGGTTCTCATAGGCTGGCCTATGAGAACTGGATGGGTTGCCTCTCTAGAAGTGAGGCTGTTGCTACTGCTGTTGGGAAGGATGAAAGGGATACTGCTGAGAATACTGCTGAGGCTACTGCTGGTGCTGCCTCTACGGTTGTCCCTGCTGATAGGGATGAGGACCCTACTGGTATTGTGGTTGTGGTTGTGACTGGTCTGGGAATTGGGGCTGATGTTGTTGCTGCTAGCTGTACTGCCCACCCTGAACTGGAGGCTGCTGCTGGGATGAGGCACCTCTGGTCGACCATCGAAATCCGAGATGATCTTGGTGGATCCCAGGCTACGGTCAGTCGTATCAAATCCCGTTGACTTCCATCAATGGCTCCTACTCGTAAGGGGGTGGGGGTAGGACTGCCAGAGGCTGATCCGGCTGGTATACCACCATCTGAGTGTCCTGAGACAATGGTAGTTGGACGTACTGCTGCTGCAGCTGCTGGAACAGCTCCGCCTGAATGTAGAGAACCTGTCTGTAGTGGGCGGAGGGCTGGGTTGAGATGCTGCTACTGGGGTCAGCCCGTGACTTGAGACGGAGCTGAGAAGCGTCTGTACCTCCTGGAGACACACGATTTGGGTCTTCAGATCACTCGGCATCTGTGCCATCTGATCGATCTACGACATACCCTAGCACTACTTCTTCTCGATGATCTCGATGCGGTCCAACTTCTCGCTGATAACATCCATATCAGCGGTCGACGACTCTGCCTGTGCTGCGACTGCTAAAGATGTGGATGGACATGCATCGACCCGTTCTATCCTCTGATAGGACATAGCCTGTGGTGGGGGCTTCCCTTATGTGTAGAGTCAGGTCTATGACATGACGGTGTAATTCTCTGCCATCTCCTCATAGATCGCCCAGACCGGATCCTCATCCTTGACAAAGTATGATCCTCCACAGGATGCATTCACTAGCCCCTACAGCTCCGGTGTCAGCCCACAAAAGAAACTCTGCACGAGGTTGGGCTTGGATATATCATAATGTAGACAGTGGTCGATAAGCTCTCTGAATCAGTCCCATGCTTCATGAAACTGCTCGTTGGGAAGCATGGAGAAGTTGTTGATGAGGGCTCTCGCTGCATTCATCCGGCTGAGTGGATAGTACTTGTTCAAGTACTCATTCCGGAGTTGTTCCCATGATGTCATGTATCTCCCTAAATGCTTCAGCCAATAGGTTGAAGGATATGGTTAGATCCTCAAGCGCATCACGGAAGCGTGAGCGTCGTATCGAATACGACGAGGAGCGACTAGTCGGACTAGTTGCTCGATGCAGCGGAATTTAAAAAATTTTTATACGACGAAACCACATGATCCAAGAACACTTCTCGAATCGTTTCGTCTAAACCACAAACAAGTAATGGGGTTACCTCTTGAAGCGTGGTTGCGATCGAGTCTCTAAACAAAGAGACCTCCTGTCTCAAGTCCGATCCGACGGAGGAGACGCTTGCGAGTGCGGGGATGAACCGCGTGCTTCTCGCAATCCATGTTGATGATCCAAGTGGCGGATCTCCTGATCTCGACACACGAGATCCGACGTCTTCTTCACGAGCGAGGCGCACCGAAGGAGACAGAGATCCACGAGCAGAGCAACGGGCAACATAATGACAATGCCGCGGCGATGGAGAACCTCTCCATGGCATCCATGGTGGACGGCCATGAGAGGGAGAGAGAGGGCTGGCGTCTAGAGAGAAAGAGAGAGAGAGATGCTTCTCAAGCATTATGTGTAAAGAAGAGCAATGGGGTGCCTCTCCTTTTATAGGGTTTTGGTATCCATGGATCTCAATCCATGGGACAACACAAATCCAATGGCTCTCATTGATTGTGTTTCTTTTAATGGCTAAGATTTGTGTTGGTAAAACCAACAACAATTAATTTAATTTGAATTAAATATATGTTGATAAATCAACACAATTTAATCACAAAATTAAATCATCAATACATGGAGATAATGGAAAGAGAGAAAGCCTCCTTCCATGTGGAGAGGGGGGACGACCTCTCTTTCCTAATGGGAGTGGTGGCTGTCCATCCTCCTCCATTAGGAAGGTGGCTATTTTATCTTTTACATAATCTCCATTATTTGCAACAACTTTTGTTGCAAATTATTCTACAAAAAATAATTCACAATTATTTTGTAGACATTGTAATCTTGCCATTGAAAAATTTGTGAATCATATCCACAACCCAAAACAACATATAATTTACATTGTTAATTAATTACACAATGTGTATCCAATACATATAATAATTAATCAACACATATAAATTATAATTAGCTCTCTCTAATACATTGTAAATTACATTTAAAATATATTATGAATAATTGGATATTACTATCTACATTATTCTTATCCATAATAATTAAATCACATTTAATTATATTGGATAACTTATTCTCATGTGCTCAAATAATATGAATCACATTCACATTGTTTACATCTTTGATAATCAAATCGCATTTAATTATCTAAGATAACTCTCCTTATAATATGAATCGAATTCATATTAATTATGATAATTAAATCACATTTAATTATCCATTTCCTCAATGCTCAGATACATAAATCAACAATAGAATTATCCATGAACTCCTTCAAGGATAATGCGCTTTCTCCGCAGATACTTGGAGATAAGGACAGGGCGATTGTATTGTTCCACGTATAGTGACATGGATATTGAGATCATATCTCAAATCCAGATCGCGGGCCTCCCATAGATGCTTGATTAAATCAAGACCGCAAATCTAATCTTCTCATTTCATATGAATCATATTCAGATCAATGTCCAATAATTGGACTAAGATAAGATTACTTCTCTACTGAGAGGAGTCACTAAAATCCAGACCCGTTTCATCACTCCCTAGGAATGGAAGCGTCATGGTTATACAATCGTTTATGATCACATCACCCTCAGGTATTCCTAATACCTGTACATCCTGCATACTGGAAGACTCAGATTAAACCCGAAGTATTGGATCAACTTTATACTGTCTACTTCATGGTTTTAACAGGAAGTTTCTCATTCGATCATTGGGAGTCGATATTGATCATATACTTTCCAAAAGCATATATCATACCTAGGTATTGATTATATACTTTCCAAAAGTATATATCAAACCAACAAATTCAGTCAAGCTTCCAAAGCGAGACGACCGTGCACACGGAATTTGATTCTTCCCAATATCTTCATGAGTGAGCTCATGTCTTCCGGTTCAGTAGTGAACCTGTATGATCCCTTTGAGAGATCGTATTACTCATATGCCCTTATATGCACACCAGCGCGCCGGTGTATAGACCTTGATTAGGTCATCAACCTATTGGTCTGCCAAATGTACATACTCAGACATATAGTAACACATCTGTCTCCGGTCAGAGGATGTGTGCCTATACCATGACAACATATGATATAGGACTTTGGTTATCTCGATCTCATTAAGTCAACTCTTTGACCTAACTAATCTGACACCTCCGAATCTCTATTCCTATGCAGAGGACCTGCATCAAGAAGTCGGTCAGATATCAGCCTAACTAAGAAAAGGATTGCCATCTCCTACTCAGGCTGGAGATCATCTCTTAATAATCATTTGACGGTGCTTGATGAGTCCTCAATCTAACTCATTAGATATTCATCTAAGCACCAGCCTCTATGATTCAATAATTGAATCAACAGCTGTATGATCATTAAGATGGCCATGGTACATATCCCTAATTGCACTAAGGGACCTATTATGCAAACTATGTACTCTTTATTTCAGATTAAGGAGTGAATTGCAATAACATTTATTGCATAATGGCTCATCGTGGGCTCGCATGTCCAACATAGGTTGCTCTGTCGACGAGGGAGAACGGAAAGGCCATCATCTTGATGGTAGCCTCGTCCACGAGTCTGTCATGGGTTGTGTTGCAGATCATCTCGAACTCCTGGAGATGGAGGTGCGGCTCCTCAGTGGCTAGCCTGTGAAATATGGGCAGTAACTGAATAGTCTGAGGAGGGAGCTTGAAATCTCCCAGAATAGCAGGCAGTTGTATCCAACGGTGCGTCAGAGTTGCACCAGGGTTGTGAACCTCTCTCGTTGGGCGTGCTGGTCGGAGTGGCTCTACTGGCTCCTCTGGATCTCGTCCCTCTCCTCCTTCTAGCTCTGGAATGTCTCCACCACTGGCTCTTATTCAGCTCTCTCTGTTCTCTTGCATCTAAGCCATCTCCCTACACATGTCGGCCATGAAAGCTCCTTGGTCTCTGATCTGGTGCTGCATGGTCTCCAATGAAGCTAACAGGGTGTTGTTGATGGCGTCCTGATCAAGAACATACGTGTGAGTCTGGTTCGGTCCATCAGTGCGCTCCTCGATGCTGGCCATGTCCGAGGTCTCTAAAAAGGCAAATGACCCGAACTCAGGTGTCGTCAAATGTACAAATATCTGATGCGGTCTCTGCTCGGGCACCTCGGGACTGGTAGAAGGGTGGTCGATGGGGAATAGGGCGGTGATAAACTCAGGTTCGGAGAGCGGATCTGGGCTCTCACAAACCAACCTAGATGAATGGGGTGGAGTGCTCGAAAGCGGTGCAGCCAAAGGCTGCCTAAGGGAACTCCGGCCCATCATTATGATATGGAGAGAAAGGCGGATGAGATCTGGAAACACACCGGATTAGTAAAATAAACCCCAATTCACCTAATCAACGCTGAGCTGATGACCGTAAAGGTTCGGTATGTTTATCTTGTTGATTTTATTAGGTGATAAATCAGTCTATCAAAGCGATTAAGCGAGCTGGTAGGAACCCAACGCTCTCAGGAGACTGGCCCGATCCCAAGTCTAGATCTTTCCCAACCAGTATAAGTTGTGGACCATTTACCGGCTAACCGATCAACTCGCTCTGTTAAGGATATCGTGGCCCGCTTTACCGGAAACCAGAGCGATCCTCACTGGAGAACGACTAACCCGAAATCAGAAGTCTGAAGAAAGGTCAGGTATGGCTCTAACCTAGTGTGCGGGTCACTCTCGCGCTCATCCAAACCAAACAAGGAGGGGATTGCTCTCCCAAGACAGATTTTTCAGTGAATGTCTTTTATGGTCAAGTGTGTTTAGCAGTCCCAATTTATGGTTTTTCTTTTTAGGTATTTTTCAATATCAAACAACTCCTAACAAATTTTTCGATTCTCTTGATTATTTTAAATCCAAAAACTGGGGGAGAAGTCGAAAAAGTCGATGCACGGTCAAATACAATGACATATGCAAAGTCAGAAATGCGTACCTGACTCCAACACTCTATATGCAAGGTGATCCGCGCATAAAATAAAGATAAAAATTAAACTACCTATATGATGCACGAAGAAAACAGCCTTAGACGAAAGATTTCTACACACGAAGAACAGTAGCTAAACTATCAACAAGAGAGGTCAGAGTCCGGTCTCTGATGCCGATCGGTGTCCGCCACAACGGATCCTGCCAGTGATGTATACGGTCTCTAGCGGCACATGACCTCTCAGGTGACCAGATTAGCTTTTACTTTGTGATTTAATTAATCAAGTCCAGTTATCGATCTACAGGTGCATGCAGATAATTAGGGATGGGATCTTAATTAATTACGTCATAATCAAAATAAAATCCTAAGTCTAGGGGTCAAATTCTGTGTGAATCAAAAATAAAATAAAAGTACGAGAAGACAAAACCGTCGCAAAATAGCTGCGAGGTCCCCCGAGCACACCGGTGCTCTGCGAAACAGACCCCGATAAAATGCAAAGTCCAAAGAGTCTCTTAGTCCTATTTTATTACAACTTATAGAATAAAAATGAAATAAAAGCTAAAAATCCTCCAAGTCTTATGCTCCTCCTCTCCTACGCTCTCATGCGGCTTGATAGAGAAACTAGCCGCCTCCGCTTCACTAGGGTGCTCTGGCGCTCCTAGGAAAGCCACCCTCGCTCGTCAGGCCCTCGTAAGAAATCGAGAAACAGAAGATGCTCAGATCACAGTTATGAAAATTAAAAACAAAAAATAAAAATAAAAATAAAAATAAAGAAAAACAAATAAGACAAAAATAAAAAGCAAATAAAGCTATCGAGGTTTCTTGGATTCAGAATATGATCACGACAACAACAAAAATGCCTTTTTCCACAATCAAGTAGGGTCAGTTGCATGGATTTTTTTACCTCCATTTAGATCTATTTTGGTCATTCTCGAGCTTAAATCCAAATAACTAAGATAAATTCGGATAGCCTCATTCCAGCACTTCTTGAGTCTTCCTCACCATCTCTTAACCGGCTCAACATCCTAAATCTCGCATAATTGGAGCTACACCAACTTTCCTTCTGATTGTATCATTCTGAACCCGATCTTTTCGTATATGACCACACATCCACCATAGCAGTGTCATTTCTGCTACTGTCATTCTCTACACATGTCCATGATTCACAAGACAACATTCTAATCCATAGAACTTTACAGGTCCCACGGCTGCTTTGTAATACTTTCCTTTGACTTTCAAAGGAGACTTTTTTATCATAAAAACAGTAGAGGCTCCCACTTTAGCCAATTTGCATTTATTCTATGAGTAACATCTCCATCAATTTCTCCATCATGTTGCAAAATAAATCTCAAGTATTTAAAAGAATCTTTCTTCTGGAAGTTATCGTTTCCCATCTTCACCTTGAGTCATTATTTTTGTTTCCATCAAATGTGCACTCCATATATTCAGTCTTAGCCCTACTTATACGAGATCATTTAGTCTCTAAGGCATCTCTCCAAACTCCACCTTCTCATTTACTCCATCTCTTGTCTCATCAATCAACACAATATCATTTACGAATAACATACACCAAGGAATTTCATCATGAATGTGACTAGTCAACTTGTCCACAATCAAATAAAAAAGGAATGAACTTAAAGCTGAACATTGATGCATACATACGTTGATGTTAAAATAGTCACTCTTCCCAGACCAGATTCTTACACAAGATGAAGCCCCATCATACATATCCTTTATAACGCTAATGTACAAGACATGTACTTGTATCTTCTCCAGAACTCTACAAAATCTCCTTTGGGACTGAATCATAAGCTTCTCCAAATCAATAAAAATCATATGAAGGTTCTTTTTAGCTCTATAAATCTACATTGTTCTCCTCAACAAATGGAATGCTTTAATAGTTGAACGACCTGGCATGAATCCGAATGGATTTTCAGTTAATTTGGAAATTTGACTCAACCTTCTTTCGATTACATGTTCCCACATTTTCAGAATATGATCGATCATAAAAAAACAATTGGTTTATCAGTGCTGGTTGATCACGTAAAATTGGTGGCCGATCATGTCTGATCAATCGTTGCATAAGGATGGTCAACCATTTGAGAAGTCTTCCCTTGTTATGATTTGAAAAGCTATGATAGTATAGCTTTATGTTGAACTTTATCAAATACAACATAAAATACAACGATGCAACTTTTGATTGGACAAGAGATCTTCGAGCTTGCGATCCTAACAATTTGTAGTATGTAGTTCGCAATTGTTGAATTGTCATGCAGTCATATAAATAAGTATACAAGCGAACGATTGCGATATATGTGTTATTTTTAAAATAAACTAATAGATAAATAAAAAAACTAACCTTTGATTCAATCAACCACCTTACTCTAATTCATGTATGAAGATCCTACAACAAAGCACGTGTTTCTTTTTGCTGGATATTGGTGTAATAGATTTAAGTCACCTAACAAAGAAATTCTAGGCATAGAAGTTCAACTTACAAAACTTGGTGAGTTTAAGAACAAGGACGTTAATCAGCCACTACCATTAAAATTTACACGGGTTCGATTCAATTCGTTTTAAAATTTTCAAATTTATTTACATTTATTTAAAACATATATTTACATTCTAAAATAATTCAAACATATACATTTTTGCTAATGTATAAATTATTTCTTCCATTATTAATCTTCGATCTGCATCCATCTGTTACTTGTATGCATTTTTAAGATACAATGGCACATTTTTTATACCAATCAAAATCTCTATCCGTATTCATATTTATATCTTAAAATGGATAAGAATATGGTAACACTTATAGGAAGAGTGTTTTCAAGGCAAGGTCATCGCTGAGCGCAATGAAGGGCATGGATGAGGTTATTTAATACTACTATATGACTAGAGAGGAGAAACAACTTGCCGATGTGAATATGAAGAGAAGGGGTTGCAACTCTGGATTTGGAAAGGGTAGTAGTGATAATGGAGAAGGCGACAATGGGGCTCTCAATTAAGAAACTCCATATGGAAGAAAGGAGGTCGGATTTCAAAGGTTGTTTGATATTCAAACATCGACATTTTCGAGTTCTACTAGCTATTTGGTAGAGAAGCATGAATTAGACCGAGCTTAATAACATAGCCAGTTTAGTTGGTCAGGCATTGATGCGATGGAGAGTATAGTAGTATCTTGCTAGAGGCTGATCTAATATATTACTAAGATCTCCGTTCTATATTTAGCCCATATGAGAAAAAAAGGCATCACACTCATCAAATTCTCATTTCTCAAAAAAAAAAAGAATGAAGTAGCTTTTTCGTGATTTTCTCTTATCAAGAGACGACGAAAATGTTAAATTCATCCCCGATCCCATAGCGCATTTGATGAAGCAACTATTTACAACGTACCAACATTGCCTATCGACCAGCCTATTATACTGTCTGGCCTTCACTTATCCTCGGACCTGCTCCTATGATCCTATCCATGCTGCTGTTCAACCAAGAAGGCAAGGTTGTCACTCCCTCGGCTGGAGGTCATCAAGCTCCTCAACTACTCCTAGTCGGTACATCTTCCAAATATCTCATTATCGAATAAACAGAAACAATCAGGAAGCCCAAAGATACGAAGAAAAAGAATAATATAACCATGATAATGATGTTATTTGAGACAGAAACATCCGGGGGAAAAAATATAAGCCTGTCAAACGGGAAAAGGCACAAGAAAGGCAACGCACTTCCCCGCACCAGAGAGAGAAGAAAGTAAGTATTCTCACGTCATTCTTCCAGTTCCCAACCCATTCATCCAATTCTCTACCAATATTTTCCTTCCAATTCCCCTTTATTTTCCAACGAATTCTTCTCCGCCGCTTCAGCCATTTGTTCCTCCTGCAAGTTTTGGATCTGGTGCCATTTATATCAAGAAAATCTTGAATTATTCTCAAAAGAATTAACTTAGAAAAAGATCTCAGAACTAGACAAGGAGAAATCAATACAATATAATGGTTTTTTTTGCAATAAGCAGTCAGAGACAAGTAACAACAGCGCAAAACCTTTTAACATTTTTTCAATATATATGTGCAATTTGTAAGAACATACGGGCACAATTGTTATTGCAAAAAGGTAAGGATCGATCAGAATCTATGAAGGGGTACAAGAGTTAAAAAAACTATATTTTTATGTCCCCTCTTTACTTGTAAACGCTTGAAAGGCATGCTAATGAGGGGTCTGTTTGGTTGCTTGGTTACCTCCTAGTAAATTGGTTACCTAGAATAATGTACCTCCCTAGTTATGAGTTATTCCTAATTCTATCCCTATATTCATGGGTTGGAGTTAATTGTATAGACTCCACATTTTTTATAATAATTGTTTTTTAACCACTTTTAAATAAAAAAATAAATATATATATTATAATCATAAGAATAATGAATGTGACAAACATTATGACATCATATTTACCATTCCAACCCTCATAAACATCCAAGCAACTACTATTCAAAGAAAATCGCCCATCTGAGTAGGTACCTATTACACGTCTTTGAAGACTAAGTGGCGAAGCATGTACTTGTATCAGAATGAGCTTAATCTAAGATAAACTGGGTCTAAGAATTTTTAAACAATGAGATGTCCTCATTAGCACCACTCTTAAAAATGGTATTGCTTTTCGGCGAAAATGTGGCAAACTATTTTTAAAGAACTTGGAAATATCATGACAGGGGATTTTTTTTCTTTTTAGTTTTCTGCCAACACGTAATATTGCACCGGGTTGTCATGTATAACACAAAGGCATTATTCAGGATTATTGTATAGCTTCACAATTCTTTGTTAACTTTTCTTTATTACAAAATATTCTATTCCAAATGCAATTTATTCCTCTTTGACAAGAAAGAGACGATATTTTATTTCTCCTTGTAGAAGATTTTTTCTTCACCTACCTCTTCCCATCAAAAATCTTGACACACTATACTAAAGAAAATGTGCACTTCTCTTTTTTTTCAAATTCTCTCAACCTTGGCTCTCTCTCTCTCTCTCTCTCTCTCTCTCTCTCTCTCTCCTCCCAATCGTTTTCTTCTGTGTAGTGATTTTTTTATTTTTCAGGAATCCAACTTTACAGATTGAAGTATTGTTATTGAAAATAATGAATAATATAATTGTAGTAGGAAATAATGGATTATATGAAATTCAATTTTTTATACATACAATCGACAATGTTGAGCTATTTCTTGTTTAAGATACAATATAAATTTTGATACAATCACGTAAGGCAAAATTTCCAACTATACACCAATTCCCAATTAAGAACTCTTTTTTAAAATGTAAAATAGAGGGATCTGATCTTATCTTTTTCTACTTCAGAGTTCAGACCTCCATAAGCTTCCGCGACCTATTTATGTTGACATAAAACCTTAAAGTTGAAAGTTCAGACCCTTCATTGTTACATTTGAAAAATGAGATCCTTATAGAAAATTGACATATTGTTGGGACATTTTTTTCGTAACTTACACTTTCTATGCAAATAATAGACAAATATTTGATAATTTGATTCATACCCATAATCAAGATTAGATTTTCAAAATATGCTACACAATAATAAATGACAAAATCTATGTTATATGCAATGCTATCTTTATTTTTTACAACTATAGATAAATATATAGTTGAGTTCGTTTACTCGGGGAATAATGAGGGTAGCGTAAAGAGGTGGAATAAGGAATAAGAGTGTTTATTTCATATTCATGTTCTTTTGTGTTAGTAAGAAAAACGTGGAATAAGAGGGTTTATTCCTATACATTGCTTGTTGTTCGTGAGAATGTAGCCAAGTGGTAGTTATTGTGGAATAAGTATTGTGAACGATAGACAAATATTAATCATTGTTTAATAGAAAGAGAATAAGTATTACATGAATAGTTGTGGAATATGGAAGGAGAATGGCCATCCTAGAAATTAGAAAACCCAATATAAGGGAAGAAACCCCGTATTTTTAATATACTATATATTCATATACCAACAATCACTCACTATTTATAGATTAAATTCATAAAATTAATTTTCAATATTTCTGAAAATAAAAAACAATACTTCTCACGAGTACTCTTTGTTTTACAAATTTCATATTTAGGTATAAAAAGCATATCAGTGTCCCATCTGTTATAATTGTTTCTTTGGTAAATTACATATTGGGTCCTCATCTATGAACCCAATCCCAATGCGGGTCCTAATCTTCCAAATGTAACAAAATGGGTCCTAACTCCGTTTCTATAAACGACATCGTCGGAAAAAAAGAGAGATATGGACTAAATTGCCCATTTCCGAGAATGGGAACTTCCAAGAATTCCACTTCCGAGAATGAACACTTTAGTCCATCTCTCTCTCTCTCTTTTCTGACAGTGTCGTTTATAGAAACAGAGTCATGGCCCATTTTGTTACATTTGAAATATTGGGACCCATATTGGGATTGAGCCCATAGATGACGACCTGATATGTAATTTACCCTTTTTCCTTTCAAAATCCAAATCATAGGGATGGAATCACCATAATCCAACAAAAATCTATATTCAACAAATATAAATAGTTGATCAAAAATCAATATTGAACATATATAAATAGTGCACAACATTAGCTAAACAATTTTATGATCTGCAGACAACATATAGAAACGCCCATTTATTCGTGCAACAAAGTACAAAAAAGAAGAATTTACTTTGATTTTGATATAAAGTGTGTGGTAAATGAATAAAGCTTTGAATATAAACTTGGATACCTTAAAAAATATCAAGTCTCAAATATGAAGTTTAAGAGCACTCTTTGCTATGTTATAAGTCTTTTGATAATAACTTTTATAACATATGTTACTAAAAAATAAAAAAAATCCGCAGATGCTGTTAAAAATATATTAAAAAAACATCCCATCACAAAGCACGGGGATATTCGCTAGTAAGCAACTAAGTTGACTTGTGTGCATGTATTGTTGGGCTATGAAACTGATTTGAAATAGAAGAATTAAATATAATATTTATAGGGAAAATAAACAAAATTTATATTAGTGTTTTTGTTGAAAGAAGAAATGAAGGAAACATTTCACAAGAAACTATTTTCCCCATAGCATCATAACTTCTATTTTTTCAAATATAACTACCTAAAAATCGGATAATCTAATTTCAGTGGTTGATTTTTCTGTTTTTCTTATTTCTGTGAATGCCATGGAATATATTCTTTAAAAGTATCCTTGAATTAAGGATTGTACCTGATCTTAAAAGCCATGGACTCTATATAAAACCATCATCACATGTAATGAAAGGACCATGGACAAATGATGTGGATTTGGGTTACAGGCTCACAGCCTTTGGGTTTGATACGTCTCCCTTTTGGATTCTGTATTTTCTTAACCTATATTCCATTCAATCCTCCTCACTTTTCCTCCTCTGCACAACATTCGGCCTACTCCAGATCTTATTTCTGTCCAGGGTTTTAACTTTTAATTAGGCTGGGAAAGGTCCAAGGGCATGGCAGCTGTTTCTAGTACAGTTCGAGGGGCCCAAGAACCCAACAGTCCTCTCTTTGAAGGGAAATATGTTTTGTTTGTGTACAAGAAAGGTAGCATTTTTCCTCTGCATAAGAAACATAAGAATTCACACCTCAGATATGAATGCTTCCCACCTTTTCTGGTGGAGAGAAATTCCCATAGCTCTACAGCTTGGAACTGTTCTTTCTTATCCTAATGCCGGGTCCAATTTAACACATCATGACCTCACAACAACCACTCAGCATTACTTTGGGTTTCTTATACTCTACTTTATAGTCTTTGCATGTGTGCAGTGATGAGTACTTTGATTCCACGTCTTTCTTGAAGCGGTAGGTATGGATCACGGCCACATATTCTAATCGACTCTATGCACCAACTAGTGATCTTTTCTTAGATGGTACATGCCAAGTGGCTTGATGCCAGAAGTGAAAGCCAATGAAAATTGCAACATAGTCTCTGACCATCGGAATCTACCACAAGGGATATAGATCTACCAAAAGCCTTCAGAATATGTCAGTGTCTACATCCATATTCTAAGGGGTTGTTATTTGTTACATACCCCTATAGGATTTGTTTACCTCGTATCCCTCTATCTATATGATGCCAACATTTGAAAGATGCACAAGTTATTCATACCTTCTATTACTATGGTATCGACCATGCCATAGCCCACAAAAATGATGACAGAGAGAGATGGAATAACAAAAGAAAACCTACGTAAACTGATTAACTCATCAAATCATGAAAAATGTGGAAACTAATGAGGTTTGTGGTGTTTTCAGCGTAAACTAGTATAGATTCGGAAGCAATATTAAAGAACGTGAAGTCATCTTTCATTAAAAATAG
This sequence comes from Ottelia alismoides, assembly GCA_037367405.1. Classification (NCBI taxonomy): domain Eukaryota; kingdom Viridiplantae; phylum Streptophyta; class Magnoliopsida; order Alismatales; family Hydrocharitaceae; genus Ottelia; species Ottelia alismoides. The sequence continues at coordinate 144,251 of JAZKJV010006783.1, read as the reverse complement.
CAATTTTTATAATATTAAAGAGCACAAAATCATCTTTCGTTAAAAAAATAGCATTTTTTGTTGCTAAATCACCATCCCAGGAACATTTGTCTAAAGGACCTAAACAAGTATCTGTAAGTGTAGTTAAGCGATATCAAATGTACGCAGGGTCTATCTAGGTAGAAACCCTACTGCAAGCCTAATTTATCCATGGTCCTAAACCCTTAACTTACCCATTCACCATAGCAACTGATGAGGATGCTTCAATCTGCTGTAGACAACAAAAAAGGATCAGCAAAAAAATTCATTTCAAAATAGGATGGACTATGCGGTGAAGACTCCATTGATATCTATGACTAAATTATATGGATGAACCACCCCTTAATAAGCAAGAGGAGCTACTTCTTCTAGCACTCATTTGGCAATCCAGAAAACACCTAACTTGGGGGAAGAGTTTAGATATATCATCATTACCCATTTCCTTGGAAATGGCTTAACCTAAATCTTTGCATAACTCCAAACCTAACCCTACGTTCATATTTCAATAAACTTTTGATAATCATGTCACGTCCCATTTGGATGAATATCTATCGGGACTTGGATAAACAGACAACGCCAGTACAAAGGTCCGCACATGGCAGTAGAGGCATAACTAGTCAAAAGGGTCAGCGAGATAACTCACCCCTGACCAGAACGTTCCAAGTGAGCAGTCCAATGAAATGCAACATATTTACCAAAAATTTACTGTATCAAGTTCATTATTTCAGATCTCTTCGTCCATAAAATTCCAAACATGATGTCAATGCACGCCAGCCTTTGTTTTAGTCTCAGTATAGACTGTATAGTAACAGATCAACAGGGAACTAACATACTGAATCCGAGCACATGCTGGAATATGAGTTGCATATATATCCAAGCACTCAGACTAATGATTCAGGAGGGAGGTACTTAGAATATAGATTGCAGCATATTAACAAGAACTAAAGGAAACAGGATACGTGCTGGATTTTAGCACAGTTATACGACTGCTTGATGATTCGTGGTCTCTAACTGGGTGACGGTTAAGATCTCATTATCCCTGAATAAAAAGACTATACCATAAAATAAGGCAATCAAATCATGAGATGTCATGGTTTCAACGTCTACTATGTATCATCCTACAACATGTACTTCTTCCCTATATTTCAAGCCAAAAATATGAGAATGAGGGATGTATTCTACTTATTCCCTTGTATTTATTATCCTTTGGTTAATTGAGACATAAGGAGAGACGAGGACTAAGTAGGGTTTATCAATTCTTCTTCCTCGGTTGGTTTGAGGGGTGAGTATCGTAGAATGAATGTAGTGGCTGACACGACCATATTATCATGTAATTACATATTCTGAGATAAAATCTCTTCATTTAGAAGAAGATAGCCAGTGTAGGCAGCATAGAGACCACGTTGCTACAGAGAAGTGAGTTAAAAATGTCTGGGAGCTATCCTCAACGCTATCCTCCTTAAAACTAACATACCCCTCACCCTTCCTATTCAGGATAAAGAGATTTTATCTCAGAATAAGTAATTACATGGTAATATGGTCGTGTCAGCCATATTGACCAATATATAGTGCTGTATCATCGATAATGACGAAATTAAAAAACCTCCAATGCAAATTTTCAACCGTTTCACCAGAGGAGGCTGATATTTGTGTCTTTTCGCTGAAATCATCTTTGTTTTTTTTTTGTTGTTACCTTTTTTTAATGAATGCTACTTGTTGCTCCAACAGAAAAGACTTGGAATGCCTCATTATTTTTTTAAAATGTTGAAGGTTAAATTGTTAGAGATTTTTAAGGTGATGGTAATACCAACATATTTGGATACAATTCAATCTTGAATAAATAATTGTATTACTCATTTTGTTTCCAGAGCACTGCCCCCCGAGCCCATGCAAGGGAGGCACGCCTGCTAGTTTCTTATACATTATACACAAGTACATTATCCTTTCTCCATTGAAGATTATCCTTTCTCCGAGGAATGACATTCTTACAATATAAATTGTGTAACATCTACTAATTTTCAGGCAGTAGACGAATAGATTGTGAAGATAATCATCTCCTATCCTTAGTGGTCACGTTATGTAAGACATTGTGTAACGTCCCGAGCTTAGGTCCCCGTTGACAATCACCCAAAGTGCTTAAGTCCACGTTGTCAAGTAGTAATCCCCACCACTTAAAACCTACACTTTGTAAATTTTAGATGTGGGAGTATGTTAGGGGATTGTGGTGTTGCACATTGTGTGCACTATTACTACTACCATAAATAACAAAAGTGGGATGTTTGGCACATGGTTTGGGTACCTTTTTTCAACATTTTTCTAATTCCAATTCACACTAAAGAAATGTTCAAAAAGATGCAAAGTAACGTCCATGTGCACCATGCCCCACGTTTGTGACTTCAACTAGAAAAGTAATCTTTCCACGAACCATCCAAGAGTGGTCCTATAATAAAATGTGGAAAACTTCCTACAAAAACATATGCTAAAGAGACGATGGACAGGTTAAACGATGCCAATTTAGCACATATATTTTCTATCGAACAAATATCATTAACAAAGCCAAAAACTGGTTTCGAAGTAGTGAATTAACACGCGAACATTTTTCAAAGAGAAAAATCAGCTGCACAGAAGAAACATTGTGAACCAACAAACAGATTGTTATTTATTGTATTTAACCCGATTGATAAGAATCCCAACTACCCTTTATTTTTGTAACAGGTACATTGCCATAAACTTAGATTTGCGCAAAATTACTAACTTCTTATACGTAAGTAAACATTAGATTGCTATCCAATTTAGATAAAGTCACTATATCCCGAGATAGAAGGACTTTATCTCGGAATAATCAATTTCGAGAAAAATAATTGCATCATAATTTAAACCATCTAACTATTTATCTTTTACTTATCCATAAAATCGATCGAGCATGTGTGATAGGATAAATCTCTTGTATCCGTAAACCCACCTTGTTTATTGTCGATACTTGTAGAAGGACAAAAAAGAGAGCAAAAAGAACTTCCTGATTATTGTGAAATTGTGAAGTCTTTGTCTTTTAAAATAACCATTAGACTACTACAATTTTACCTAAATGTGCCATAAAAAATCAACACAAGAATTTAAAAACGGCAAAAAAAGAGAAAAAGAGATGAAATTAAAAAACAACTAACCATTGTTCAGCCGGAGACCTGTTCCCCACCGAAGGAATCCTGATGATCGACTACCTTAGCCCTCCCGACCCCTCCTGCAGCCGTCGCCCTCCAGTCCACGTACTTAGCGGCCCCCATCTCCATCTGCGCGATCCTCACGGCTCCTACGAGCCTCTCCGGCAGATCCTCCTCCTCCTGCGCCTCAACGACGAACCCCATGTCGATAGTCACCGCCGAGACGGCCCCGAGCGCGAGGTGCAGTATCGCGCTGGCGATCGCGGAGCTTCCGATGTCGACGTCGATCTCGAGGTACCCCTCCCCTCGGTGGTACGTGCAAGTGAGAGCCTTCCCGAGCAGGCAAGCCGCGTGGTTCCCAACGGCAGCCCGGACGAGCCACGGCCCCCGGACGATCCGATTCACGAGCTTGAAGCGGTGGTTACGAAAGGCGTCGTCGTCGGCGTAGGCGAAGCGGTGGAGAAGGGAGCCTGCGGGGAGGGGGCCGTCGGAGGCGAAGTAGAAAACGGCGCTGTGGTGGTCGGAGCGGGAAGGGATCTGGAGGTTGACGGCGAAGAGGAATGACTTAGGGGGGAGGGGATGGAGGTGGTGGTCGGAGCGGGAGAGGAGGTGGTCGAGGCGGTGGGGAGAGCGGAGCCAGTCGACGCCAGCGGGGGGGAGGAGGTAGGGACCGGCGGGGGACTTGGGGCGGCGGCGGGAGGAGAAGTAGGAAGGGGATCGGAGGAGGAAGAGATCGCCCGGCGGGGAGGACCAGCCGTTGGTGCCGGTGTGGAGGTCGACGCGGCGGAGGGATCCGCCGTGGACGGCGGCGTCGCGCCAGGAGGTGGGGGAGGGGGAGGGAGGGGAGGAGGGGTCATCGGAGGAGGAGGAGGAGGAAGAGGAGGAGGGGGAAGGGGTGAGGTGCATGGTTGTGTGCTGATGGAACAGGTGCGGATGAGAAGAGGGGTTTTGTTGGATGGTTTTGTTGGTGTTTGGCAGCAGCGGGATGGACGCGTAGCGTGAGGGGAGTGGACCCAGTTTACTTGGTGTGGTCTACCAGCTGGGTTGGGTTTAAGACGAGATAAAATGATCCTTTCATTCTTAATTGAGTAATTTTCAGGAAGTTCCTCTAACTTTTCACATGATATCAATGTGGTTCCCAAACTTATAAATGTGTTCATTTGATTCTCAAATTATTTTGAAGGTTACAATACAATCTCTATTGTTAATTTAACTCGAATACCATTTTGGAAAAAATATTGAACGGCCAAAAATACACTTGGCCTCTTCTCCTTCCTCTGACCTCTCTCTCATTATTCCCCTCCCTTGTTCACCTCCATTGCTAGCGAATGCGTACACACCTTCCCTACCCTACCTCCTTATTCACCACATCATGTCACCTCCGCAAGAAATAATGTGGTTAATGACAGTCAACTTGGTTTCAAGAGAGAAATAACTGGTTATGAATTAAGTAGCTCAATCGCATGTAATCTAGCTAAGGGCATCTGAATACGATTTCTCCATTAGTTGGCTTACTTGCTACATCCCAAGAACTCCCTATATTTCAACCCTTGTAAGCAGGAAATGCATTGTACATCTCCACGTATGCTAGTATTGCCCCTTGCACAACGGTCGCATACATCCTTATCGTCTCGTTGTACATCACTGCTTTGAGTATCACCCTCTTGTACTCTCCATTGCTAAATATCCACAGTCAAGCCATATCAATAGTTTAGAGTATTGATGAATCCACAATTCATTAACATTTTGTCTGCATTTTATCTTAAAACCCTTAACAAATACATGTAAATATCCATTAAATTTCACTTTTTAACAAAATCTCATTCATGAATAAAAATACACTTTTATGCATTAAAATCACGTAAATAAATAAAAGAATAAAAATAAAGAAAATAAAAATAAAGGCAAATTGTAGATATGTATATATGTACAATGTGACTTGTAAAATATATATAGCCGAAAGATATATTTACAAACTAATCCTCGATACCAAGTCAACATGTATTGGTCGACAAATAAAATAAGTAGGGGGAGATAAGGAAGAAAACAAATAGAAATAATTAATTTCACACTTCATACATTCTCCATTAATTATCTAATAAATATCCAAACTTTAAAGATTTTTAATTAATTCATATGAACATATTTTTCACCAAACTCTTCTCCTAATTAGTTATAAAAATGTATAGAAAAATATAAAAATAAGTTAAAAAATATTATCTTGTATATATGCCAACAAATCTAACTTGTAAATTCTCAAAATCCAAACTTCCGAACATCATATCTTGCTCATACGAATTCCAATTTCATTCTACTCACTTTAAAGTTCATAAAATAATTTTCTTTAATTAATGAAAGTGATTTCACTAACATCGGAGTTCGTTTTCAAAAAAGTCGGTTTTGGGATCTAACTACAAACGGGTTTCTGGGCTATCTATTTTATTTAGAACAAGTTATTTATTATTTTAGTGATTTTATTATTTCTAATTATTTTCTTGATCTTGCATATTAACCCTAATGTAGTTCATATTTTTTAAGAGTAATTATTATTTTAAATAAATCAAAAACCATAATTTATAGGTATAAATGAACTATATAACTTATACTTGTATTTATTAATATATCTAAATTAATTTATTAAAACCCACAAAATTCGTATTATTTATTAACCTAATAATTAATAAGCTATAAAATTAATATACTATTTATTAATTTATTAAATTAAACATCCAAAACCTCTTTATTAAGTATTATTTATACTTATTTATTAATATAATATTTATATTTTGTAAAATAATTATTATTTATTAAAACTAAGATAATTTAATTATTTATAACTTTCATTTTGTACTTATTTAAAATATCATTATCTAATATTTATTTCCTATTTATTAATATATTTCTTGAATCTGTCCAACCAGGTGTCGACACGTGTCAACACCTGGTTCATCTTCCTCAAAGAACTCAGGCCGATTGAGTTATTCTAACCTCCTAACTTCTTTAATTTCTACCCGCTATTCCATAACTACTAACTCCGATCTCCACCCTCAGATCTCTTCTCCTAACTACCACCTATTACGCCAACCCTTGATCATCAACTAACTCGCTCTGATCCTCCTATAAACCCCCTTCAAATCGGTCATTCCAAACTAACTCCTCCTTAACCAGAGTCAAACTGGCCGATAACCCTCCTTCTCTATCTTGATCGGATCGACTCCAGTGGTGACAGCACTCGTCAACCATCCCGCGTAGAAGGGGAATCCTCGGTGGAGAGTTCCAGGGTGGCCAACCACCTCGCATCGCAGCTCCACCGTCGCGTACAGCTCCGAGAAGACCGCTCCTCGAGCCATCATCAGAAGGTCCTACACCGTCGATTAGGTCAGTTCCTCCACTTTTGTAATTTTATTTCTCAATCACCGTGCCTGCATTAGTGTAGTTAATTGCGTCATTAGGAATTTCAATCATCGTCGTTAGATGCCATACATTCAAACCTTTCAAATTCGAATCATATCACTTCCAAATCCATCTTCTATTCTCACGTTTATACATTTCTTTGCATTTTCTGGAAAGCTTTCTGTAAACTGCAAATCCTTTAATTTTATGGCCGATTCAAGTTAGAATCGAGCATTATCACGCACATTTGCAGGTTCCTTATCATCTGGAGCATAGAAACAACCACCTGGAGATTTAAAGTTCAAAGAACAATCAAATCAAGAAGCTGTTGCATCAACTTTTAGACTTGTCGGAATTCCATCTTCATCGGCCTTCAACCAGCACCTTCAGCCACCTCCGGAGGAGATCCACCGCGGGCGAGCTCGGAGGGAGAAAGCATCTCCCTCCTGGCCCCGCCAGAGGTCCAAGATCAGCGTCGTTGGTTAGGGATAATTCGGTGAAGGAGCCCGTGTCGCCAGTAGCTGGAAACAGAAAGAACATCTCAAGAACACCTAGACGCTACAGGTTTGTGTCACGTGTCCGGATCGGACGCTCCAGAATCAGCCTCGCGATCTAATCTGGGCCGTCCAGATGAACCGGTAGAGAAATTGCATACTAAACCCATCGTGCTTCCAGAATTCTAGGTCGCTCCAGATACTTTCCAGAATTGCATTTAGGTCCCCACGTAGGGACCTAAATGCAATAAAATTTATTTTCTTTACATCTCAATCCCTGTAAGGGACCAGTTTATAACAGAACATAAAACCTTTTTCTTGCAGTTATACTTCTGGCTTATAGGGGTGTTTTGGAGACCATTTTTGTTGTATTTTATTCCCGATTTTTTAGGGTAGTTTTATAACTACCCAAGAAACATTTCTTTTATTTTTTCGTGATTTTTTTCTCGCTTTGATTCATCGATTTGATTTTCATAATATCGAGTTAGTTTTGAGTCTTTTATCGAGTCTTTTGTAAAATCAAGAATAAAGAGAATATTTTCGAGATTTCTTTCTTTCATCAAAAAATGAAGTATTAATATTCTGCCTCCTCGAGTTCGACCCAGACACACTTACTTGGCTAAATAATAAAGTGTAGACGAAATAGGAGAAAAGCAGCATATTCTCACTTTCTCTCTCTCTCATTTCGTTGATTTTTGTTTGATAAACCGAGTCTAATTTCATGGTTATTTCTACATCGACAACTCTATCTCAACTAACCGCTGGTTGGAATTTGTGTTATCAAGTATACAACTATAGTACGATGTAACTAGCATCAATATATGTAATTATTCAAGGACCTTGATGTAGTTGACGGTGTTGATGAAGAGGGAGTTGGCCCTTTCCAACATGAAGTGTGACGCATTCCGGTTGTTAGGTGCAAATGTCGCACTAGCTAGAAGGTGAAGAGTGATTGGTGAGGAGGAGATGAGCAGATGAGTTCTTTGCATGTGGAGGTGAAGGAGAAGAGGAGATGGAGTGGGTCAGAGGAAAAGTCGGGGGGAACGGAAGGGAAAGAGGTCCCAGGATATTTTTATTCATCAAAATTATTTTACCAACGATATCTAGGCCAAATTAATGTTGGGAACTTAATGTTGGGAACTACATTATTATCTCTAAAATAGTTTGAGACTGAAATCATTACATTTATATGTTCGGGGCCGGATCACATTGATATTAGATATAAAATTTGGATACTTTTTATGCGTATATTGTTTAAGCTGACTTTGCCCTTGAGGTAAAATTAAGAATAGAAGGCTTTCGTCCATTTTTTGATACGTAAGATAGTTTTTAATTAAAACTTGTTACTATTGTCGATGTGGATGAAATTCGCCTCACAAAGCAAACATGTCTCTCAAGCCACAAAGGCAAAGCTCCGAATTCGTATCCAAACTCGTGTAGATAAACATAGATTTTACTAAACAAGGATTGAACCCTCGTCAAGGACTCTCACACAAAGATGGACTCGAAGCTCGCGATAGGGGAATGCAACTATTCCATTACTTGGAATCGTAAAGATCCTGTAAGGGGTTAACTCCAAGAGGCATAGTCCTAACTAAAAGGATAAGGAGCCTCACAAGAAACAACTCTGAGATCCATTGTCAAAGAAAAGGACTACCATCGACCTCTTTGTCGTACCTAAGAGGCTCAATACTCAAGAAGCATTTAGCCAGCTTACAAAGCTCAGACCCATTCGAATTCTCTTATATATTTCCTGTGAAATTTAGCGGGTTTTATTCAACTTGATGCACATATTGTATTTTTTACTAGGATCATTACAAGAGGAGGTCGAGATACGACACCAAGTCTTAGACCATGCATTTTAACAAGGAACGCTACAAGAGTAGGTCGACTAAAGCATCGTTCATGGTTTAACTACCTTCCTACAACCTCCAGGGTTTCAAGATCCAAGAATGATCACTCATTTTATATATGTCGCATACCACATCGCATTTTATTCTTCATGTTATACGTTGGCGCTATCCAATTGGTTAAGTACTCCTCTAAACAAGGTACACAACTGATCCTCTCCTAATTGAACAGAAATTTCCAATCAATAATTTAGGATTTCCAAAGTATTTCTTAGGAGTGGAATCTTTAAATGATATATGCTCCCTTTTTGTCTTTAAAAATAAAAAAATGGTCCGAAGGGGTGCGAAGGAGCGGGCTATCGATAATGTACTTCTGTTTGCTTCTGGTTTATCTTCAATTATTTCCATGCATTCTTTAGTTGAAGTTAGTTGTATGGATCCCACAATTTTTTTGAATGTTTTTAACCACTTTCAAATAAAAAATTTACAACACTAACTTATAAACAATACGACATCGCATCACATACACCATTCCAACCTACCAACCATCCTAACAACTATTATTCATAGAAGGCTTACCATCTTATTAATTAACCCTTTAACGAGATGTTACTCCAGCCCAACCCAATCATGTTACCAAACATGCCCGATATCAACGATATTATAATGCAATAGAGGATTTGGACATAGACTCAACCATAAGAAATCCTCGAGCATGTTTTTCACAAATGACAAATACATTTAATATCCCCATTCACACATTCATCTATTATATTCATGTATCCTTCTTTTGAGTAACATTCATGTATGAATGTGCACTGAAGAGGTGGAATAGAAAACAATGAGATTCAGTTCCTATTCTAATATTTGTGTTGGTGTGAACTACGTGAAATAGAGGAATTTATTTATATTTCAAGTTTCTTTGTTATTCTTGAAGTGTGAAATAATTGATAATTACTGCGAAATAACAAGGGCATTCGCAGGTCACGTACACAACTTATTCATTCATAATCCACCCTCATCCATTATTGCAGAGTCATGGGTTGACCTGCCCTTTTTCAATGGTATCTTGTTCCAACGAGTACTCAGATTATTGGAACGGATCATAGGTAACCATAGATATCCATGGAATATAATATATGGTGCAATTCTATCTATTATATTCAACCTGGCAGATCGGGAAAATTTTCATGATATATGCATATGTCAGACGCAGATTGATCCAATACAATTCCAATTAAGGATGCAAACGGATCGCATATATCCGTATCCAATCCCCATCGACTCATAGAGACCCTCAAAGATGGGAGCTCATTTAATAGTGTGGATAAGTTCATTGATGGTGTATTTGACAAATGAATATCATATGTCATGTCATTGTTCCTTATTGGAATTAGACCTTTTTGGAATGAAAAAAGATTTTAGACGCTGAGATAAATGCTTCATATTTAACTCATATAATTATCCCAAAAAAGAACATCACTCGCTAAGTGGAATTATCTCGATTCTATGGAAGCAGTACATATATAGAGGAGTGATCCTGTGAGAGCAAAAAACTGTGAGAGCATGAGAGCGGTGATTCTGGACCACTAGATTCTGTCTTCTCTCTCATGGTTGAATCTAGTGGTCTAGAGTCACTGCTCTCATGCTCTCACAGGTTTTGGCTCTCATAAGATCAACCCTCTACATATAGGTATAGAGAGAGAGGGATGAAGAGAATCGACGAGGTATGCCTTTCCTCAGGGGACTTCGAGAGACAACGAGATAGAGATAGAGAGAGATGAGGGCTCCCAATGTCGAGGTTCCGATAATTTCATCTTTTCCCCACCCTACGAGAGGTTTATATAGGGCGTGAGCCCTCGCATCGTCCGCCCCTACCTCCACGCCTGGGTGGTTAAACTTGGCGCGAGATCCAGTCTTGCATAACCGCCGTTGGCAGTTTTGACCATTCGATCATCTGTAAGACTAGTTCTAGCAAGGGATGATCCTGTGAGAGCAAAAAACTGTTAGGTCATGTTTGGTTGGAGAATAGGTCATGGAATAAGGGGTCAATTCTCCTCCCGACGCGGTTACCAGTGGTACGACTATTCTCCATTATTCCATCTTATTTCACTCTTATTTCTATCTTTATCCCACCTTACCTACCTTTATTTCACCTTATTCTCCTTATTCCTATCCTCCAGCCGAACGGAGAATAGACTCCTATTCCCCTTATTCTCCATCCTTATTCCTGCTTATTCTCCTACCGAACGGGCCCTTAGAGCATGAGAGCAGTGATTCTGGACCACTAGATTCAACCAGGAGAGAGAAGACCGGGAAAGAGAAGATAGAATCTAGTGATCCAGAATTACTGCTCTCATGCTCCCACAGGATCACTCCTCTGTACCTCAATGTATGGCTATGTTCTTGTTATACATGACAATACAATGTTAGTAGGATGAAAATAATTATGATGTAAATAAATAATCATATTTATACGTCTTATAATACCCAATCTAGAAATGAGTTGGACCAATCCACCAACGTATTTAGAACTAGTGGTGCAAATAGATACGTATATATCCGTATCTGATCTGCCACTATATCCGTTTATAGATATGGCGACATGCATTTTTGTATTCATTTTAAAATGGATACTGATATAGATGTTATTTTGGTATCTGTAAATATATGTTCATATATATTTGTATGTATATATGTTTTCATATATAAATATAGTTGTAGATTTATCTTTTATTATATATAACATAATTTTAATTCTTCTTTCACCATATTTAGTATAATTATTATGATATAAATACATTTTATTTATATCATATGTAATTTATCTATTAAATACATATTTACGTTAATTTATAAAATAATTCTAATATGAGGAAAGGGAGCATGCTTCATGAAGCAGGTAACCTTACCTCCTTCATGCCTATTTTTGGTTATTTTTTTATTTTTAGGAAAACACCACCATGGATTTTCATCACTATATTCCCCTAATATGCCATTCTGATTTCATCAGAAACAGAGACTCGTACGCCCTCCATTTAGAACAAGTAATTTTAACAATCTTAGAATTGTTGTAATCGGCCTATTCTGGATGGAGGGTATAGGAGTCTCTGTTTCTGACAAAATTAGATTGACATATTAGAGAGATATAATTATGAACATCCATGGTAGTATGCTTTTTTAAAAAAATGACCTAAAATAGGCATGAAGTAGGTAAAGTTACCTACTTCATGAATAGGCTCCCTTTCCTCTTCTAATATTTTCTGTATACATTTCATATGCATTTCTTATATGTATTCATTTTCTAAATATATAATAACTTATTTCATATCTGTCAATATCCATTTTAAAGTAAACGAAGATGTGATAGCACCTATAGAGGAGTGATCCTATGAGAGCAAAAAACTGTGATAGCATGAGAGCAGTCATTCTGGACCACTAGATTTTGTTCTTTCTCCTGGTCTTCTCTCTCCTACTTGAATCTAGTGGTTCAGAATGACTGCTCTCATGCTCTCACAATTTTTTGCTCTCATAAGATCACTCCTCATCACCTATATCCATATGTAATCATATATATCCCTAATTAAGAGTCAACTGCATGTCGGGTTTGGGGAGGGGAGGGCAGGGGTTGTCACAAGGTTTGGCCATAGGTCAAACTTCATGGTCATCCTATGGATATCCATTCATGATAGGATTCGAGCCCCACATGCCCCACGTGATATGAGTACCCGATCCAAAATACTTTGTTGGATATCCATGGATTTAAGGCCAACCTGTATAAATCGGGACGAGTGTCCATATAACCTACTGAACATGCACACCCCTACAATAAGCATTATGAATTGATTTATATTGCAATGATTTTTCAAGGGATGGAGAATACCATTTGAGGAATAATTGTAGAATAATAAAGAAAAATAGATATTCCAATAATAAGATAAATTAACAATACATAAAGAAAATCATCTTTTTTCTCATTTCTTAAAAGAATGGGTGATGTACGCGAAATCCACCTCTTTAATAATCAGTAATTGTAGTATAGGAAGTGAATTTCGGTCGATCAAAAACCACAAGCCTTGAATGTTGTGGAGTATTTTTACTTGGTAAGTGTACCAAGGTCGAACACAGGGAACGGTGATTTTTAGTGGCGTGATCTTAAATCAAATTAAATAATTAGTTAATGATCGATTAATTTCTGTGTTGAGAAATATGCACAATGCACTGAGATGCAAATGTAAGGAAATATGCAGAGAAAACAATTCAGCACAGGATCTGAGATTAAGAATTCCAATCCAAACAATGATAATCGAATTCCTCTATGTTAAATCACAGATCAGAAGATTACGAATACAGAAATATTTATCGAATTAATTCCTAATGCGAATAAGAGTTAATAGATCTCGGAGTAATCCTGCAATAATCTTTTTAAATAATTCTAATTTTGATCTCAAAAAGTTGCAGTCCTCAAGTATCCTTCATTTAACCCCTGCATAAAATAAATCCTCAAACAATATCTCAACTCTAATAAATCCCTGCAAAATAAATCATCAATTCTCTCAAGGGAAAAAGTGGCACAAATATGTCAAAATAAGCCTGCAAAAGCCAACAGATATCCTCAATAATAATTCTCAATAGATGACATCAGATCTGTCCACAATGTATGCCAAATGATAGAGCATGAAAATAACTTCAAAATGACATATTATATGCTAAAATCAGAGTCCGTATGACAAAGATATGATAAAATGAAATTTCAGGGACTAAAATGTAAATAAAATAAAGCTTTCTTTGCAAAAAGGTCCCTGTGAGGACTTATCTGTAATTTATTGAAACTTGAGGGACTCCTCTGTAATTTACCCCTGGCGGGGGTATTTATGCAAATTCTTAAAGTGCCAGGGGCTTGAGTGCAATTTTCCCACATACGCCCAGGAGGCTCGGTGGTAGAACCTGAGGCTCGGGTGGTCGAGCCTCTGGTTCGGGCCCGGGCCTGGAGGCTCGGGCGTCCGCGCCTTAGGTTCGGAGATGGAACCGGGAGGCTCAGACCGAGGCTGAGGCTCGGATGGTCCGAGCCTCCACGCGGCGACTGGTGCTGCTTCGGGGAGCCCCGAGCCTCTAGCTAGAGCCTAGGCCCGGGAAGGCTGACGTGGCAGGCGGTGGGTCGTCGGATCAAGGGCAACGCCCGATCCGACGGCAGCTGGAGGTTGCGGATCCGACAAGAGGCGGCGCCTCCGCGCGGAGGCGGAGGGCGAGGCGGAGGCGGCGAAGCCGCGCCTCGCACGGCGCGAGGGAAGCCTAGGTGCTGCATGGCGGTGCCGATGCCGCACCTCGGCCGACACACAGTGCGAGGCGCGGTCCAGGTGCTGCGGGCGGTGGCGCGGACGGCTGAAGGCGGCGGGGGAGGGTGCCGAGATCGAGGAAGCGGGAGGCGCTGGAGGCGCTTGGCCGATGCAGGCCCAGGCGGAGGAGGTCGAGGTGGATACGCTCGGGGATGGTATGCGGTGGCCGAGCCTGGAAGGCGGAGAAGTCGGGGGAGCGGGAGCTCCGTTGAGAGGTGGCCGGCGTCTGTAGTGTACGGCGGAGATGGTGCTGAGAGGCGGAGATGCGGTTGCGTGTTCCTGCAAGTGGTTAGGCTAAAAACAAAACGAGGGGGGCAAGAGGTCGCCAGAAGTTGGAGGAGGATGCCTCAACTCCGTCGTCGCCTCAGCTACGGGCGGAGGTGCAGCGAAGCTCGGCTGCTGAGGAGCAGCACAGAGGTCAGAGACCTCTGGATCGCGTCGGCGACGATAGGCCGCTGTCACCGGCACCTTGAAGATGGCGGATGCTGATGGCGGTGACGGGGAGGGGGCTTTATAGGGAGTTGGTCAAGGCCGTTATGAGAGGGGGTGGAGTAACGGCCGGCGAGGTGGTAGTGCGCATGGCGGCGGTGGTTACAAAGGGGAAGAGGGAAACAGTCGCGGGAGTGGAGGGGGTGTTGGGGAAGAAACGGCTGAGGAAGAAGATGGTCGGGTCACGTGCTGGGCACGTGACCCCAGGGGTGGCGGCTGGAGAGAGAGTGGGGGTGCCACGTGGCGCGCCCAGGGGCTGCCACGTGGCACCCCCAAAAAATTTTCAAAATTAAAGATGAATTAAATTAGAAAAGAAATAGCAAGAGACCTCGGATCGAAAAAATTCCTTTAGAAAGTTGCTCGTCTCGACGAGATCTACAACTTTCATGAAGGACCCGGGAGCAAAAGAGGTCACCTGTGAGAAGTGGTATTTTTGGTGGCTTTCCATGTGTATAGAAAACCGTATTTTTGGGATTTTGTATTTTTGGTGGTTTTAGAGAGGATAAAAAATCTAGAAAAAATACGATAAAATATTAGAAAATTAATTACACACTAATCTAATTTTTTTGGATATTTAAAGGATAAGAAAATAGGAAAATAAAATAAAGGTAAGAAACACACAACTTTTGTATAGACCGACAACGGACACTTGAACTTGGTCAGTTTCTTTGATCTCAGTTTTGATCTGGATTTGGATCTTTACGCTTCTTATTAAAACTTTCATCAAAGGACACAAATGAAAAAGAAATAAAATTAAAAGAGTTAATTATGCACATAAAAACTCAGGTCGAAATTGGCAAAAAGTTAAAATGCGCAAAAGAGGCCCAAAACCCAACTTTCACAAATGAGTTCCGAATTGTATGAAATTGGTCTTGTTTTGAAGGTATTTGAAAATGGAGTACTTTAAAAGTGAGTAGACCAAAATCGGACACTGTATGTGGGAGATATGCTCATTTTAGTCTATCGGATGTGAAATTTGACTTTGGGATTATTCGACACTTATTGGGGTTAGTAATTTTTTTGTATTTTTTATTTAATAAAGTTAGTAATATCTACACAATGGAGGTGGTTTTGGGTCAATCAGAGTTAGGATTAATTAAAAATGTGAGAAGTTAGCGGCTTTTTGGGTTAATTTACACTTGGGATTTTTAATGCAATTTATGCAGATGAAATGCAGATATTATTTACACATGCATGATGGCTAATAATGCTCTATTAATGAATAATTACAGGTGGATGATGGGGGACAGAGCCTAAATGACCAATTTTAGCATGATGAATATGAGATTCATCATACCCCTATACTTAGACCATGCTCGTCCCCGAGCATGAATGAATGACTTAGTTGAATACATCCCTGACTGTGCATGTGAGTTTTCAAGGCTTAATTCATAGAAGACCCTTAATTTGAGTGATCCTAAAATTCTGAGCTCACCAAGCTTTAATCAAAAGGAATCCAAATTCTCTAATTTTCAGACTCTCTGTTTGTACATATAATATAAGGATATGATTTTTAGTGTACTGCATTTCATGAGAGTCGAGTCGGGGCATCACTCAAAGTTCCAGTCCCAAAAGATCCTCCTCTAGACCTAATCCTCAACACTAGGGAATAAGTCTATTCTTGCTTCAGTCCACCGTCTCATTAGTTTGCCAGACTTGAAAGTGTATATGGACGGCCAGATGATGGAGGGCATAGGATTGTGTCTGATTTTCTCTCCCTTTCATTGGAACAAGGTGCCTCTCGAGTGCCTTGTTACTCAATACAAGTATATTTTTATTTTGTTGATCAATGTGTCTGTCAAGAGAATTTGGAGTCGTCTGCACTTGTTTTTCTGGGAGTACACCGGGGTGTGTCTCTTTTGAGTATCTAAGATACCTTCGACACGCAGACTTGTATCGCTTACGATGCAGTGCCCTTTTATGGTGTCAGCCCGACTCCTTGGTCCTAATTAGCGCTTGGTCCAAGTGGACACTTTGAAAATATTTGGGAGCGCTCGCCATTGGTGGAAGCTCATTTGGAATTTGATTTTGGATGATAGAGCTTTTCTTTGACATTTCTTTTTCTTTTCTTTTGTTGGCTAGCTCCACTGCTTTTACCAAAAGTTGGCGCACACTGATCAACAATTTTTATTAAGTTTCAACACACCCTGTCACTTAGGTCAATATTAAAAAAGATAGCATATGAACTTGTTCACATACTGGCTAGGTTTTGCTGACACTCAGGTTTTCTGAAGCCTTCATTAACTTTATCCCATCCTCGAATATCATCAGATCGGGTCTAAACTCAAATCTCTAGTCCTAGTTCCTTAAGTGATATCTCAACTCATCTCATCAATCATGCAGTTGTGGGAGTGATTGTGCTGATCATATTCTTTTTGAATGGTAGAGATGAAGAGTGCAATATAGCGCTCAAATCTTTCAAACTAGGGAAGTGTGGATTATTAAGTTCTAAAAACCCTAATGACTAAGGCATGCTAACTTAGAATCTCAAGATTTCAGAAATCAAGTGTCCTAAAAAATCCTCAAGCCTTGAGTGATAGTGAATGTGTCAGGAATATATCAACCAAGGAATGCATGAAATGCTTGATGAAATGCAAGACCATGAGTGTTGATTTTTTTTAATGCAAATATTTTTTTGTTTTTTTTGTTTTTTTTTGTTTTTGTTTTTTTGTTGTTGCTGTTTTTTTTGAAAACATGTATTATACACACTACTTGTACCCATCCCCGATGTTAGATAAAAACGATTAAAGTACGAGCTATGGATAAAGTAGATAATATATATACAAACACACCCCCCTATACTTAGCTTGTGCTATGTCCTCATGGCACAAAGTGAAATGTAGACATAGCTCGTACGAAGTATAGAAGGATCAAAAATAAAAGAAGAGAAGTGATGTATAAACAATGGATGTGGTCTCCCTATACTTAGGCTCAGGTCAGCCTAAGTATAATCGGATAATTATAGATGGGGAACCGAGTAGATTTGCGGATGTACAGTATCAAGGAGGTTTGCGACGGACCTTCTTGCGGGAGTGTGGATGGAGATAGTATGGAGATGTGGAGTGTGATGAAGAGGAGGCCGATGAAGAAGACCAGTCATCGTCGGAGTCGTCCTCAGGAGAATAGTAGTCGTCCGCAGAGGATCTCCAACTTTTGTCGATCAGAGGTAAGTGCCCTTGGATCAGAGCTGTACCTATTGCACTTATCTAATGAACCACATCAGGACCGGACGAGGAATCTTCAGAAATCACCTGGTGTCTAAGGTCAAAGGTGACTTTCTTGGTCGTTTTGTTTCCTTGGAAAGTATTGGGAGGAAGTTGGACAGTCTTCATCTCCCTATCTTGAGTAACCGGTGTGGCATTTGTGAGTTCCTCATCAGATGAATCTCCATAAAAGTCGACCAATTCTTGAAGGGTCATGCACTGCTTCGGTCGAGGGAGAGTGTTCCTGCGGATCTTGTGGTTTATGGCTGGGGGTGTTGATGTCACTTCCGAATGATCATGAATTTTGGTGACATCAGATGTTTCTGGAGTCGGTTCCTTATAAGGTTCAAGTATCTCATGAATGACTGCCGACTCAAAGATTGGTCCACTCAGATAATTGTGATGGTCCTCAATAATATGGTCCAATTCTTCATAAGCTCCCAAATCTTGCTTTTTCCTAGGAGCAGTAATAAGGTGGTGAGAATCCGAAGTTTGTCCAACAGTCAATCCCCTAGGTGACTCTCCTGGGGTTTGTATCAGTGTGTCATAATATGAAATATTTATCTCCTGATCATAACTGTTGGTTTCAAGTTGGTTTTCCTCAGAGCAGGATGTGTCATTGGGGTCGTGTTCATTGTGGTCCGAGTTCGGGAACTTGATTTCCTGAGTCTCGCAATCGACGATCGCCTTAGCGGAGGCTAAGAACGGCTTTCCTAAAATAATAGGAGACTCAGACATCCTTCTGGGGTGCTCAATGTCAAGGACAATAAAGTCCACCTTATGTTCTTTACCTCGGAAATTTACGACGACAGAAGCGATCCCCCGGGGTCTTTTGATAGATCGATCAGGTAATTGAACGATCACCCTGGTCTTTTTGAGTTGTCCGAATTTAAGTTGATTAAAAACGGACTTCGGGAGGATGTTTAATGTGGAGTCGTCGTCCAACCGAACATGAGTGAATATAGAATCCTCAATTTCACATGTGACCCGAGTCAACCGCTTGACTTTGCGGCTTTTGATTTTATGATTCATCACCAAAGAACTAGCCATAGATATGACATGATATTCAGTCCTTGATCGTTTCTTGCCCGTCTTTGTGGGGTTCAGTTGACTCTTCACAAATCTCTTAAGATCGGGCACATATTCTATGGCTTTGATTAATGGAAGCTCTAAGATCAGACTCTTGCAAAATGCTTCCATTTCAGAATTGTCCAATTTTTTTGAATTTTCGAATTTTTCAATTTTTTGGTATTTTCTGTAATATGATCAGTCGGGGAGTCAATGGTTGTGTCTGATTGTGATGATCCAGTGGTTCGCATGGTGGTGGCCTCACTTCTTCTGAATTTTGCATTGACTGGATGAGATCATATATTCTCATAGTTAAAGTGTCTGCTCTATGATTAATCCGAGCAATCTCATCCTCAAACATCTCATGACTAATGATTGAATAATCATTCTCTATGTGTCTTGATTCGGGCATGTAACCTCGAGTAGAGTGTTGATTGTTCTTAAACATTATGGTCTGGTCATGAGTGGTATTTCCTTGACTTTGGTTTTCTCGTGGGTTGTCAAAGGAAAATTGATAGTTATCTTGAGTAGGGGATAATTCAAGAGGCTGTGAGATCCTAGTGACCGGAAATCGTGTTCTATTATCAATATCGGTCACTCTATTGTTTATCCTCAATTCTGATCTCTCTCTCATGTCCATAAAATTGTCAGAATGTGAGAGAGGACTATTCCAAGAAGAAGTGTGATCATAGGGTGGGATGTATGGGCGGGAAGGGAATGATGGCTGAGGGGAAGAAGAATATCGGGACATGGTCGTGGAGATCAGGAAAGAAGACCACTGTACCGACATCTTCTCAAGATGGATGGAATGATTAGCGAACCACGATCTACTTGTGATTGCAAGACCTTTGACGCACACAAATCAAACACAAAACAAACACGTTGATTCACCCACTCAACTCTGGTGAAGGCACGTTAGGGTTCGGCCGCTTATCTTTTCAATTTTAATTTAATGACAAAACAGTCTTAAAAATTAAGCGAAGCTGTTAGGTGCCGAAATATTTCACAAAGACTGTCCCGAGTTCATACAACTAGTTGCTCCTACCTTCAGTCAGTATAGGTGTAAGTACGAACCGTTTAAACGGCTACCCGTGTTACTTGAGGACGGACCGTGGTGTCCTCTAAACCACCTACTCTGCTAAGGGAAGTCGGACCGTAAACGGCTACCCGAGACCCTCACTGAAAAGTAGCTAATTGTTTAAAATCAGTAGTCTGAATGAACCACTTCGGTTTTGGGCTCTTTCCTCAGTGTGTGTTCTGATCCTTACAAACAATGAGTGGGTTTCTCTCCATCAAACACGGGTTGATTTTAGATTAGTTTATTTACAGTCACCTTAATTAGCAGTCCCGATTTTAAGTTATGGTTATCACTGTAGTTTAGGTGAGCACAAAAATTCACGCCTACCGAACAGTCCCAATTCCTTTAAATCCTAAGTTGTAAAACTTTGAGAAAGGGGGATCGGAAAAGTCGATGCAAACGTAAATCAATGATGCATGCTTCAGAGAAGGACTTACAGTGAATCCTCGCGTTCTTCATGCGTGATGCAAGACAAGGAATTTAAATTTACACTAAATGGTATGCACAGATGGAAAACGCCCTAAATAGATAGTTCTATTAGCGTGAAGAATTGATTGAAATTTTTGGCTAATGTTGAACGATCTACAGTGCGTTTAATTAGTGAGAGTGTGGTCTAAAAGTTACGAGCACAATCAATGATAAACAAGCAAGCGTATATGTGCCTAAGTCCTACGTCAAGCCACAAAGAGTTCAGTATTAATTATTACAAGGGTTCAAAGAGAGGGACCCTGAGAATAATGTAGAAAATTAAATCTATACTAACTCTCTCTCACAAAATTAAAATTTTAGTCTTCTTTGCAGGTCCTTGACTTAAATCCAAAATATACTCCGAGTACTCTGCAACAAGAGAAAGTGCGGTTAGTACAAGAAGAGAAAAAAATGCAAAATAAAATGCAGAAAGAAAGAAAAAAAATGGCACAAAAATTAATTTTCACAAAAATCAATTACAAAAATGATTCAAAACCCTAAAAATTCGCCGTTCCCCGGCAACGGCGCCATTTGATGTACGCGAAATCCACCTCTTTAATAATCAGTGATTGTAGTATAGGAAATGAATTTCGGTCGATCAAAAACCACAAGCCTTGAATGTTGTGGAGTATTTTTACTTGGTAAGTGTACCAAGATCGAACACAGGGAACGGTGATTTTTAGTTGCGTGATCTTAAATCAAATTAAATAATTAGTTAATGATCGATTAATTTCTGTGTTGAGAAATATGCACAATGCACTGAGATGCAAATGCAAGGAAATATGCAGGGAAAATAATTCAGCACAGGATCTGAGATTAAGAATTCCAATCCAAACAATGATAATCAAATTCCTTTATGTTAAATCACAGATCAGAAGATTTCGAATACAGAAATATTTATCGAATTAATTCCTAATGCGAATAAGAGTTAATAGATCTCGGAGTAATCCTGCAATAATCTTTTTAAATAATTCTAATTTTGATCTCAAAAAGTTGCAGTCCTCAAGTCTCCTTCGTTTAACCCCTGCATAAAATAAATCCTCAAACAATATCTCAACTCTAATAAATCCCTGCAAAATAAATCATCAATTCTCTCAAGGGGAAAAGTGGCACAAATATGTCAAAATAAGCCTGCAAAAGCCAACAGATATCCTCAATAATAATTCTCAATAGATGACATCAGATCTGTCCACAATGTATGCCAAATGATAGAGCATGAAAATAGCTTCAAAATGACATATTATATGCTAAAATCGGAGTCTGATGACAAAGATATGATAAAATGAAATTTCAGGGACTAAAATGTAAATAAAATAAAGCTTTCTTTGCAAAAAGGTCCCTGCGAGGACTTATTTGTAATTTATTGAAACTTGAGGGACTCATCTGTAATTTACCCCTAGCAGGGGTATTTCTGCAAATTCTTAAAGTGTCAGGGGCTTGAGTGCAATTTTCCCAAGAGCGCACGTGCGTTACACGTGAGCCCAGGAGGCTCGGTGGTAGAACCTGAGGGTCGGGTGGCCGAGCCTCTGGTTCGGGCCCGGGCCTGGAGGCTCGGGCATCCGCACCTTAGGTTCGGAGATGGAAGCGGGAGGCTCGGACCGAGGCTGAGGCTCGGATGGTCCGAGCCTCCATGCGGCGACTGGTGCTGCTTCGAGGAGCCCCGAGCCTCTAGGCTAGAGCCTAGGCCCGGGAAGGCTGATGTGGCAGGCGGTGGGCCGTCGGATCAAGGGCAACGCCCGATCCGACGGCAGCTGGAGGTTGCGGATCCGACAAGGGGCGGCGCCTCCGCGCGGAGGCGGAGGGCGAGGCGGAGGCGGCAAAGCCACGCCTCGCACGGCGCGAGGGTGGCCCAGGTGCTGCGTGGCGGTGCCGATGCCGCACCTCGGCCGACACACGGCGCGAGGCGCGGTCCAGGTGCTGCGGGCGGTGGCGCGGACGGCTGAAGGCGGCGGGGGAGGGTGCTGAGCTCGAGGAAGCGGGAGGTGCTGGAGGCACTTGGCCGACGCAGGCCCAGGCAGAGGAGGTCGAGGTGGATACGCTCGGGGATGGTATGCGGTGGCCGAGCCTGGAAGGCGGAGAAGTCGGGGGAGCGGGAGCTCCGTTGAGAGGTGGCCGGCGTCTGGAGTGTACGACGGAGATGGCGCTGAGAGGTGGAGATGCGGCTGCGTGTTCCTGCAAGTGGTTAGGCTAAAAACAAAACGAGGGGGGCAAGAGGTCGCCAGAAGTTGGAGGAGGATGCCTCGACTCCGTCGTCGCCTCAGCTGCGGGCGGAGGTGCAGCGAAGCTCGGCTGCTGAGGAGCAGCACAGAGGTCAGAGACCTCTGGATCACGCCGGCGAGGATAGGCCGCTCTCACCGACACCTTGAAGATGGCGGATGCTGATGGCGGTGACAGGGAGGGGGCTTTATAGGGAGCTGGTCGAGGCCGTTACGAGAGGGGGTGGAGTAACGGTCGGCGAGGTGGTAGTGCGCATGGCGGCGGCGGTTACAAAGGGGAAGAGGGAAACAGTCGCGGGAGTGGAGGGGGTGTCGGGTCACGTGCTGGGCACGTGACCCCAGGGGTGGCAGCTGGAGAGAGAGTGGGGGTGCCACGTGGCGCGCCCAGGGGCTGCCACGTGGCACCCCCAAAAAATTTCAAAATTAAAGATGAATTAAATTAGAAAAGAAATAGCAGGAGACCTCGGATCGAAAAAATTCCTTCACAAAAGTTGCTCGTCTCGATGAGATCTACAACTTTCATGAAGGACCCGGGAGCAAAAGAGGTCACCTGTGAGAAGTGGTATTTTTGGTGGCTTTCCATGTGTATAGAAAACCGTATTTTTGGGATTTTGTATTTTTTTGGTGGTTTTAGAGAGGATAAAAAATCTAGAAAAAATACGGTAAAATATAAGAAAATTAATTACACAGTAATCTATTTTTTTTATTTTTAAAGGATAAGAAAATAGGAAAATAAAATAAAGGTAAGAAACACACAACTTTTGTACAGACCGACAACGGACACTTGAACTTGGTCAGTTTCTTTGATCTCAGTTTTGATCTGGATTTGGATCTTTACGCTTCTTATTAAAACTTTCATCAAAGGACACAAATGAAAAAGAAATAAAATTAAAAGAGTTAATTATGCACATAAAAACTCAGGTCAAAATTGGCAAAAAGTTAAAATGCGCAAAAGAGGCCCAAAACCCAACTTTCACAAATGAGTTTCGAATTTTACGAAATTGGTCTTGTTTTTAAGTTATTTGAAAATGGAGTACTTTAAAAGTGAGTAGACCAAAATTGGACACTGTATGTGGGAGATATGCTCATTTTAGTCTGTCAGACGTGAAATTTGACTTTGGGATTATTTGACACTTATTGGGGTTAGTAATTTTTTTGTATTTTTTATTTAATAAGGTTAGTAATATCTACACAATGGAGGTGGTTTTGGGTCAATCGGAGTTAGGATTAATTAAAAATGTGAGAAGTTAGCGGCTTTTTGGGCTAATTTACACTTGGGATTTTTAATGCAATTTATGCAGATGAAATGCAGATATTATTTACACATGCATGATGGCTAATAATGATCTATTAATGAATAATTACAGGTGGATGATGGGGGACAGAGCCTAAATGACCAATTTTAGCATGATGAATACGAAATTCTTCAATGGGAAGGAGTAGGGATGAAAAAGAATGTGAATATATT
This sequence comes from Ottelia alismoides, assembly GCA_037367405.1. Lineage (NCBI taxonomy): Eukaryota > Viridiplantae > Streptophyta > Magnoliopsida > Alismatales > Hydrocharitaceae > Ottelia > Ottelia alismoides. The sequence continues at coordinate 120,012 of JAZKJV010006783.1, read as the reverse complement.
CGTCTCCGATTCGATACCGTATTCGTTTTATACATATCTTGACATTTGTATTCGTATTCAATTAAAAATGAACATGAATATGGATATCACTTTGACATTCGCTAATATTCACATTCGTATTCATATATTCATTTTCGTACATAAGTATAGCAAAAGATTTATTTAAACTGTGTGTAACAACATTTTATGAGTGCATTCACCATTGTTGATATAATTTTTATGAAATTATTATATCTGATATATCTATTTTATGTGTAAATCATCTTAAACATGTATATTTTAGTTATATTAAATATTTCTGTTATTATTCGTATCCGATTCGTATTCATTTTACATTCGTATTCATTTTTTAATGAAATGGTAGCACATTTTTCACATCCATCAATATTCGTATCCGCATTCGTATTTGTATTTTTAAATGAATAATGATATGATTATACATATATTCGTATCCATATTCAGCCATTTTCATCCCTAGAAAAGAGGCATTTTTTGACCTCTTTCTTATCAACATGTGCTGGCTTCTTTTAATTTTTCCCCGTCATCGGTGCGCTCTCTCTCTCTCTCTCTCATTTCCATATCACGACCTCTCCCATTTGCCATGTCACATACCCACACTTTCTGTGTTGCTTCAGTTATTTTCAATTTCAGTACTTTGTTATACGATAATGATACATCTAACTTTACAAGATGTAATAAGACACTAATTTTGGAATTGAAATTTAAATTCATGATAACTATTTAAGGTGATCCAAAGAAACATTTTGTCTTTATTGAATTTCTATTTCTCTTGAAATATTCCACTTCCCTATTAACAAAATATAGCATTTCCACGAGAGAAGCTGTGATTTTTTAGACAAAGTAAAAAAAGTTATTTTATAGCTGGTATTGTTGCATTTATGATTTGTCAACTTGTAAATTTATTTTATAATGGGTATTGTTGCATCTAAGATTTTTGTCAACATGTAACATGGGAAAGGGGTAGATTTATTCTTATGGAAGAAAAGTAACAATGTTCTTTTTTTCCAAGTTTTGGATAGATAAAAATATTTTTATTCTTCGTTTTCTTTGCACGTTCTTCATATTCTTCATGTTTTTATTCAAAAATAGATTTCGATCATTTCAGTAGGTAGCAATACGCAAAACATTTCACGATTAGGTAATGAAATACTACCTTTTGTTGTTGGGTTTTCAAGTTCAATTAAAGTAAATTCTTAAGTATTATAATCTTTGTTATGATGAGCATTCACATGCTTATTTTCAGAACTCAAGATTGATGATTATTGATTTACACCAAAATAATTGCTAAAGTAGAATCGATGTAGTGAATTATACTTGCACCTGATCTGATTCATGCTAGCTGTGTGAGATTTGAGATTTTGGAAAGTAAAATATTTTGTAACAAAATAGTAATAATAAAAAATATGAATAAATATATTCCATATATATACCCGATCAAGAAAAAACTAAGAATACCTATGTGAGGTTATATCGATATTAGGTGAACAATGATATTGTATGACCTCTAAGAATAGGAAATCACAAATTCTAAGTTTCAGAATTAGTCCAATGTCAAAGTGCGATAAATGACCATCTACCTTGTAGCACTCTTCAACATCTTTCTAACAAGGCCAAGAACATCAAAATCGGATCCATATTTGAAAGTTACACGCGTCAAAAGTTGGTTTACGGCTTTTGGGTCCGAAACTAAATCCGGACCCGAGCCTATATAAGGTGGGGTACACCGAAGTGGTCTGACTAACCAGACTACTTGCCTTCATCGAAGTTCTACCACCTTCGCTAAGCTCGACCATAGGAGAGATTTTTGACAGCCGATCGGAGATCCGAGGGCACCGTAGAGAAGGCCTCGGTGTGGGGAGTCGTAAGGTAAACAAAGAAATGCGCTAAACATCGTGGAACAACCGTTCCAGGTGAATGAGCATCGAGTTATGATTTTCAACCCTTTGCTTGTTGTTGGATTCGTGATGTTTTTATACTGATGGGCTACGAGAGTTGTGAGCTACATGCTTCTGATGTTTTCATCGTAATTTATCATATTTTTGAGTGTGATAGGCAATTATCACTTCACATTTTCAGATTTCTTGGTCAATATGTAGTCTGTATGTATGATCCAAGTATGTTTTCATAACGTGGGTGTTAGCAGGAACACAATGATGTGGTCGGATAGATGATTGGAGCAAGTTCTTAGGACATCGTCCGAGTGGTTCCGACTACAGTCTAGGTATGATCTACCATGCACATTGTGTTGATCGATGATGCATGGTTGATCAATGCCCTTAAGGTTGATCGATCATTTTGGTCCAAAATGATCGATCATGATTGACTTTCTAATCGATCAATAAATTTGGAGCATTGATCATTCCGAGATTGTGGACTCATTTGAACATTAAAACTTATGGATTTTAATAACAAAATATTGTAGATCTAATTGTATAATAATATATATGTTAAATATTTGGATTATATTAATAAATTTATAATCAAGTAAAATGAGTCTAGTGAATCTTAAATTGAATGAATGCACTAATGGATTTTGGTGAGGTCCGGTGAGGATGAGATTAAGCATCATATGTCCAACATTTGATTTTCATCTCTTAGGACAAGTGGTTGAGTTTTCCGTTGTAGTTCTGATTTCATACCACGATGTCTGACTTTTAGTGGCATAAGGGTATCTTCGAGTAGCACCTCCAAGGAAGGGGCGTGTACCCTTGAGGCTTCGGGGAGAATCTTAGATGGTTGTGATCTTGACAAGTCATTGGTTGGAGGACAAACTACTTGGCACACCTATATGCCTTTTTACCCGATGTGCAGTCCCGATTTCAAATATGAGGTGCCAAGTAGTTATGGTAGGCTGTCTGTAATTTTCTTCTTTCACTTAAGGTTTCTATTTAGGTACTTGTTGGTGTAGGCCACATTGATAAGTATCATGAATGTTAGTCTTAACAGGGACCCGAGAGTTGTGGATTTATCTGAAGGAGAAAGTTTAGGATGGTTTCAAGACTAGACATTTTAAGGATTGATTACATACCAGTGGTGAGCGTTAGCACACGATAAAGTGTGGGGTTTGAATTGGCACACTATAAAGTGTGGGGATTGATTTGGCTTGCAATAAAGTGTGGGATTTTAGGATTTGAATCAAGGACGACTAGTGGGCATGTTGAGAACTTAATTGGGATGTTGTACTTCATTACATGTCTATGGAGGCACCCCAAACCTAAGGAATCAGTACCTTAGAGTCATAGTGTGAGGCTCCACATGAATCATAGAATATCTACAAGGTCGGTATCATAAGGATAAGGATACATATAAAGAATCTAGGTTTCTGATCAGTTACAGTGTGGTTTTGGTTTTCTATAGTTACCTGCTTTTGTACACTTATAGTCTCTATTGTTTCTTTTCTTTAGTTGTTTAACATCGTACTAAGCAACATTGCTCATGATCTATCTACTTTCGTGAATTTGGCAGGTTCTCAGGAATAGCAATAGCGGTGAGCGGTTTGGTTGGTTCAGTTCTTCTATTGTTGGTTTTGTTACTTTTGGTATGTATACTTTTGTAGATTCTTCTATCCTTATACTTTTTGGGAAATACTGTATGAATATGTAATGGACATTCATGCATACGTGTAAGTTATATATTGTGGACATGGTTACTTGTTGGATGTTAATGGAAATAGTTTATTGCATTTTCTATTGTCTTTTTTGTTGTGTTTCTATCTTGGTTTTGTGCTTCGAATGTGGGACTACATAAGTGGATTGTATTGACGAGTAGCTGTGTCCCAAGGGTGTCACATATATGGCTTAAATTAGATCAAATTACATATCAGGTATGATCTTTATGATGATGATGATGATGACTTGGAGTAGATTATAGGTCGGTCATGCAACCTATAGGTTTGTTAGAAGGAATCTGTATAGTACGCCGAACATAGGTGGTACAGGTTGCTAGATATGTTGAGGATGTGAAATAAATTATTTACAATGCACAGTACTCGGCTGCCAGAAAGATTGACTGATTGATAAATTGGTCTTGCCATGTGGAGGCGTGGGTAGCTTAATAGCAGTTGTGACATGATAACATGTATTTGAAGCCATTGATGATTTAATGTTATTAGCATGTGCTTTAAAGATACCAGATACTTGAGGACGTTGTGATCCTTTGCTAGACATGTTGAGGGTTTAAAACCATGTATAATGAAATAGAAAAAATAGCCAAGGTTGTATTTGAGGATTGGTTGAGATGACGTGAGGTAGCATAAGCTCATCATATAAACGCAACATCCAACCCCGAAGTGTCCATAGATTCGAAGTCCATGATGGGTGAGGTAAATCACCTGGAATAATCCATGACGTGGAATAGAAAGGGATTCAATGTAATAAAATGAAATAGAATTTTTCTAATATAATAATTGTTGCTAAATTACCCTACTTATTTACTTTTCTCTTCTTCATTACTTAGCATTTGCTAATCTTTATCTTATGATTTATAAAAACTTAATAGTCATCAGTAAGTCATCGCAAAGGACTTTAGCCAACTGACCAGCCAACTAGCTAATAGTAGTTGTTTCTAATCTAAGGTAGTTAATAGTTCTTTTGTGTTATTTTCTTTCAGCTTGATATACATATATATAAATAAATTGAGATAGTTGTTATTTAAACTTTATTTTGTGAGTGAAAAATGGTAGGATGCACGACAAATCTTTTCTATTTTATCATTTTCTATGCTTTTCTTTTTTTAAAAAAAATGGTTCTTCTATAGTTAGTTAATACACCAAATAAGGAAATAAATGCAAAATAAATGTACATAAAATAAGATGAAATTGTTCATAAAATAATATTATTTCATTGGTTTAGTTCTACAATATACATAACATCTCAAAACCCTAGGAAGTCCATAATCCTTGAAAGTTGTCTCATTTGAAAGATAATTTAACATACATTATTTTAAAGGTGAGTATGGTTTTATATGTGATTGTATGCATGAAAGATGTGTCTTTAAATCTAGGTTGACAATGACTACAAGGATTTGTCTTTTCTTGCTGTACACATACGCTAGTCTTTTTTAAGTATTTTTCTTGAGTTAGTGTGATAAAGATATACACTATGGATATGTTTTCATATTAAATGGAATTGGTATGTGTCCTTTAGAAATTAGTACAAGTGTGTACATTGTATACATAGATGAATATGCACAGATGAGTTGCTTGAGTCCTGATTTCCATGGCTTTATTTATTTATTTATTTATATTATGCTTTTTTAAGTGCTAACTAGTGCTTTTTTTATTTCTGTGTACATATTTACATGAATATAGTATTATGATGTAAATGCAACTATTTGTTAGGATTCTAAATTCAATTTTCATATATTAGGTGGATGAATCACATATTTATTATTGCACTAGAAGCATATTGTTTCACCTTTTTATTTCTTCCGCCTTTTAAGGAAATTCTTGAACTTTTATGTGATGAGACATATATCTTCATCTACGTCATTCATAAAATTCTTCATTTGTATATTGATTGATAAAGAAAGCAAGGGGTTTCATTTTTTGGTATTCTTTCTCTTTCTTCATTCTCCAGCTTGGTTTCACATGTTAGAAGATTACCATGAGATTCTCAAATGATGTTGTGGTGAAGTTTGTTGATCTTCAATAGCAATCACTTTTTGTTCTCGCTTTGGCGAGAGTGAGACAATTATTATTGCTTACGAGTTCTCTGGATAGGAAAAAATTACCATATTTCTCAATTGATTGTTAATTGACGGGAATTCAGCATACATGTCCTTTTCTCTTGTTGCATATTTAACATCTCAAATCATGATTCTTTAACTTTCATCGTACATTCATGAGTGATTCCAAGCATTTTCAAATTTCCTATGTTGTCTTCAAATGCGAAACTTCAATCAAACTATATATGCTTCTGAGTGAGCACAATATAAGGGATTCTATACTTTCGATATGACGTCATCTTGCATCTTTCTTCTTTGGAGTATCTAGTCTCCTTTTCTTATATATGTGTGTGTGTGTGTGTGTGTGTGAAAAATCATTGAGGACCATATTCCAAGCCACGAAATCGGACGATTGAAGGAAAATAATCATCTTGGTCTTCCAACTAGTGTGTTCCTCCCGCTAATGTTTGGGGATGAGTCACCGAGTTTCCTTCAATGTGTGATCCTCCTTTAGCCATTAATACATAAGTACAAACTCCTACATACCTTAAATTTAAAGATGTATGCCATGCAATGTGAGGTAGATAATTAATAAGGCAATCTTATAGATCGAAACGCATGCTTAGCTTTTCTTAAATAAAACATACACACACACATATATATATATACACACACATATTAATTGCGATGATTCTCTTTATATTATTAAAAAAACATTTCATTTTTCTCTTCTTGCTCTTCGTCTTTGTCGACCAAACCTCCAAATAGCAAAAGAGAGCGTCATCGAAGGAGACGATGACTGGAATTTCAGAAAACTTGGATGTAATGCACAACAGAATTGTTCTTATGAATTCTCTCACAAATAATGGGATTGAGCATGGCAAGAAACTCTCTCCTTTGAGCACTAGAAGGATGGGAGTGAAGGAGTGATTAGTGTACGGATTGAGTTGAGAATAAAAGGGAACGATTGCTTCCTTTATAGGATACTAAATTAGCCGTTTTATGGAGTTACTAAATGCATGTCTCAATGATGGCAGTGATCCTACTAATAATCATGCACTTACTTAAAACATCATGTAACTTAGGTAGTGTGCATGCTGATACTTTTTTTAACAAAACGGTAAATTTTGCTCAGTATGCATGACACGTTGGGACCGGGTTGTGCAGCAGATTTTGCAGTAACTGTTTGAGCCATTCGATCACGATTGATTGGTTCACACGATTCCGTACTTTTTGTGGACCTGTATTCAGGGACGAAGCCATAAATTTCTACTTGGGGGGGGGCAAAATATTGAGACTACATATATAATTTATCTTTGTTACAATTTCTCATTGCAATTACTAAAAGGTATTTACAAGTGGTTTTCATAAAGATGCCCTTGTAAACTTACAATTTCACATAAATATCCCAACAAATATTCTATTGACAAAAATATTGTTACAAAATTCTTCAAATATACACTTTCATTTACACAATGTTAAGTTATACCATCAAGACTAAGATTTTTTTTAAAAAGTAATATTATATCCTCATAATATATGAATGTAAAGGAGATATATATATGTATCAATTTCATGTAGTATTGCATATTAGTGGTGCACATGGATTGGATTGGATCGAATTTTAACTTAATCCATGTCCAATCCAACCTTAACGGATTTTAACGTTTTCCAATCCAACCAAATCCATCAAATATCTGAATCCAGATTAATCTAATCCATCGGATTACAGATTGGTTCGGATTTTTTTATACTTATGTATTCCATCTCAATTGTTTACCCTCTCATTTTTGTACTTTATCGCACACTGGCCCTCAACATTTAAATTATGGCTTAAAAAAAGATCATCTCACAATGAAATAATACGTGTCATTAACAATTTAGAAAGGGACATTATGGTGATGAATTAAAAAAGATCACTATATAGTCATTTTGTTGTTGGAGTCACGTGTAACATGTAGTTATGTAATACCTACAAATGTTTATAATTAAATTATTACATCCATGTCATATTATGATTCTTTATTGGAATATGGGAGGGATTAGGAATGCAAACAAACCGATACTGATATGGATATAGGTGTTCACATATCCTTATTTGTTTTTAAATCCGAATACGATACATATAAAGATATTGAAAGATGAAAAATATATTAACATATCCGTAAAAATAGATATCGATATAAAGTGGATATTAGTCGCATAGGAATAACATTATGAATAATCTATATATTAGCTTAAATAAACATGTATTTGATGGGATAGAAATGATATAAATATTCTAAATGTGCTTATATCATAACATTTATACCAAATATGATAAAAGAATGTATACAGTTATGTTATATAAAGTTAAAATAAATATACAACTATTTATATATATATGGATATATGGATACGAATATAGATTTTTATTGATATAAATATGATATCGTTATCTATATCCATTTTAAAACAGATGCAGATATGTATATCAAAATCTATAGGACATGGATACGATGTGGGGATCAAATACAGATATATATATACCTATACAACTCGTAAATGGGAGATGGGGTGGCCATTATACACACCTTGTTATTTATAGTTAACTATTTTATATTTAAATCATATTCTACCATAATAATAATATAATATAGTAAATAACTAATTGGGAGACGGGGGGCCAAGCCCCCTCCCGCCCCCCCTTGTCTCCGTCCCTGCATGTATTATGCAAAATCGTGTGAACCACTCAATCAAGATCGAGCGGCTCAAGCGGTTACTGTAAAGACGATCCTTGCTATGACACATTTGCCCAAATATCACACATAACTCTGTGGTATTACCTCCACCACCCGTATAAAACTCGTTTCTAATCCAACACCAGTTCCTGCAGGCATCCTCTATGGTTGTGCTCAGATGTAGACGTCTCTGATTCATGGAGGACAACCAGTACATGTGCTTTTTTTTTGAAAGGTAAGTAATTGTATTGCTGATAAGAACAGAATTACAGTAAGTGTGAAAGAAAAATCCCCCTCACAAAATCAAAAGAAGGGAGAGGGAGTTACACAGTGAGAAATCAGTAAATATGAACAGAAATGGCTCCACAGGAGCAAACCATCAGCCCAAAGAAACGGGATAAATTAGCTCACTCGCAAATGATCCTGATATTACCCAAAATGCGATTCGCAGTCACTCTAGCAGCCGTGCTAGAGTTGCTTGTCCAACGAAGGTTGCGCTCCCGCCAAATCCACCACACAGCTACCGCAAAAGCAATCCTAATCGTAGGGCAAGACCTGCATCCATCCTTTGAATCATCTTTACCCAATCAAGAGCTTCCTCGATAGAGACGCCATGGCTAAAGGAGGGCATCCGTAAGGTAACATAGATAACTTCCCAAACTTCCCACGAGAAGAAACACTCCCAAAACAAATGGTATCTAATTTCAAGAGCATGATCAGAGAGCATGTGCTTTGTTTTGCAATATAAGAAAACACCAACTATTTATTTCTCCCATCAAAGTCCACTTGCGTACTACTTCGTCCCTTTTCCATTCTGAACGTGTCCTTCCTTCTTTCCCTAAAGATTCCCACGTGTGCGATCAACTAAACATATCAATACCGACCTGTCATGATGATTGATTGATATTGTTAATATGGATTCCTGAGCTGTCCTAACTGCTTCTTCTGAACAGATCGGATCCGACCTGTCATTGCTACTGATTGCACGGACGCACAGTAAACAGCTGTAGCTTATGGTTCTGATTAAAAGTATTCGATGCACAAATCTAAATTAAGGTACTGGTCCTTTCATGGCCACTTGCAAATACTAGTTCCTGACGCAGGTTAAAGTCAAGAAGCTCGCGTCAACTGCCGACATCTATTTGGCATCAGTTCATGGCATCAATATGAATCTATAGAGCCATGTGCAGAAATCTCAGATGTGGAGACCCAGTGCTAACAGGAAGGGACACCATGGATTCCCTGTGGATCTTGCAAGTTATACCCATGATTTCGTATACCTAAAAAGGCATCTCTTCTCCTATGTTTACTGCATAAACGCGCAAACGGTTCTTGGTGAACGACTTCCAAGAGCACGCTCCGGTTTAAAGGGAAAAAAGCTGCAACGTTCTTCTTGGGAGAACTGTCTGGAAAAATAAACAAATTCTGAATTAGTGATATATGATCTGTGTTTCTCTGGCAGATGTGAAGGTTATCTGCATTAATTTGGCTCTTTGTTCAGTGAGGTCAACCAAAGTAACGTGATCAGTTGCCGTTCTGAGGATCATTATGGACCAACTTGTTGCTGATGGTGGGTACCGAATCCATCGAATCATAGCTTCACGAGTAGACGATAATTCAAGCTGCATGCCCGCGTCAATCTCGCAGCATTACAAGCAGAATATCGAACGATCAGAAAAAAGGTTCATTAATTGTGCGACTCCATATTAAAGGTTTGTAGTGATCTATATATGATCGATCTGATGTATTAAATTGATCGACGTAATTAAGAAGACAAAATTAGTCTTTTTTTAAATATATTAAAATATTCGAAATTAATTAAATAAGCATGAGCTTTTGGTATTAAAAAAAACGCTGTCTATCGGTGCATGAAGTGTCGATTTAGGGTATAGTGTCCAAATCAACACCTAAGGTGCCGATTTGGTGCAGACCCTTAGCTCAGCCTCCTCCGAGCCCCTCTCCCCTCTCCTTTTCCCCTAGAATACTCCAAAATTTCTATTTAAATTATTTTAAATACCTTATATGATATAATATATATATTAAGGTATCTAAATATATTTCCTATTTATTAGGCCTATTTTAAGCATCATAAACACAAAAAAATATTCAAAACACAAAAACATTTAATTTTGTGCATTTTGAGTTCATTTACTATCTTTTTAAAATACAGAAAGATCCATTTATCTCTCACATATTGCTAAAATGAGTACTTATTGTTGTGGATAGAAGTGTATTTTTTCTTACACGAGGAGCAAATTTTCGTACGGCATCTCATAAGATCTCTACATCTTAAGTTTTAAAAAATCAATAAAAATCAAATATGAAGACATTCACATGACATTAATAATCTCAACATTCAATATCATAACGCATATCCATTTAAAGAAAATGCATATATTCTATTAAAATCATGTAACAAATACAAGTTTTCAAGAAATAATGTAAAATAGTTTATATTGATCTATGGTATCAATTTTCTTAGAATTCCTTTTAAGCCTCTTCCTCCTCTTCCTTCACCTCCTTTGGCATTGTTTGTCTTCTTATGAATATATTCATGAGTTTTTTTTACCTTCTTCTTGATATTCCATTTTGAATGAGTTAGTACATGACTAGGAGGATGCGATGTAGCTGAGGACTTCCTCGAGGGTTCAGCTAGTTGAGTAACTTAACCTGTCTGTGTAGGTTCTATGATCCTTGCACCTACTGATGGTCTGCAAGGCAGATCTACAGGTTGATGTGGTTGTAGTATGGGAATTCTAGGTAATTATCTCTCCAATTCGGTTGTCTCAGTTTGGTGAACCATCGCAAATATCTCCGCTTGAAGATCTTCTGAATTGTATTGAGTTGGTTGTATGAGCTGAGACGGCCCAGAGCCAAATTGACTTGAAGGACCAGCATATAATGGTCCTACAAAGTGTGATTGACTCGAGCTACAATATATCCTATAAGAATGAAATAATTGCATTCTATTAATCAAATAATTAAAAAAAGTAAATTCTAAATTGACTAATTGAGATAATTAAATATTTAATGTAATGCAACATGAAGTCGGAAAAGATGGTTGCTCTTGTGACACTCCTTGTCTGCTAAATCCCTCATAATGCAAACCTATAAGATTTGTATTATATTCAATATTATCAGTAAGTAAAAACTAAATCGAATTAATTTAGTAATAAAATGTAATACATGCCAGAAGTCTCAAATATTGGTTGTTGTTGTTGTTGTTGAGATCCTTGTCCAGTGAATCTCATATAATGTACACCTAAAAGATTTAGATTATATTTAATAATTTAATTTTAAAAATCAAATGAAACTTTCTGATAATCAGAGAAAGAATTAATTTTCACCTGAAGTCTCAGATATTGATGATTGTTGTTGAGATCTGTGTCCGGTGAAATCCGCATAAGGTGAATCTGAAACATTTTGATTATAGACATTACGTAAAAAAGTATAATCAAAGTTGAATTATTGAGATTATCAAACAATGAAATTTGTGAACCTAAAGTAGCAAACGTTGGTTGTTGATGTTGTTGAGAACCCTCTCCGTTATATCCCACGTAACTCATACGTAAAGCGATTTGCATCATATATTTTCCAAAATGAGTCAGCCAAAAGAGATCTAACTAAATCTAAAGAAATGATGAAACATGATGCTCCGATGATATGCGGCTCTTGTTGTGGCATATATTTCTGGTCATAGTGATAGAAAGTATACATTAAAGATAATATATTTATCGTGTCATCAAAGTATGCAATTGTATCCTCAACTTTTGCCTTCGTCGTAGAAGGTTAGTCTGTTGACCGTCTAATTTCATTAATACTGGTCCTTGTAGAATCGTATCTACCTCATTAATCTATGATTCAATAAATCAATAGAGTACCGTAGAATTAAAAATAATTACATAAAATATACCGGTCTTTCTTTCTACTGAGCCATGAGGTTGGAAAGTTATTGTATGAGGTGAAATCTGCGTCTGGATCCACCTTCTTGTAATACTCCAGTACCATTGCATGTACAAATCATTGTTTCTATCTGCATTCTCAATTACTATCGACTCTTCTTGTAGAGATATTTATATGCTTCTATATATCCTATCGTCTATTTTTATTTCTTTATGTCTCTTTCATGTAATTTACCCATAGGTCTCTCCTCTATATAAGAGAGTCTAGGGATTATGGAATAAATAAGTTCTCTATTTTCTCAACATGGTATCAAAGCGGCGGTCCTAGAACGGAGCTCTCGTGCCCTAGATCGGTCCCACCCCCACCTTCCAGTCTCGTGCTACGTGCAGCCTCACCGTGCCTCCAACCCCGAGCACCACCGCCTCACTCACACTCTCCAGCGCTCGTGTCCTCCAGTGCAACGCCCCCCAGCCCAACCTAGGGTGTTGCCCAGTTCTGTCCAGTGCACCTGCATGTGACAGAATCATCTGCTGCGTGCACTTGCGCGCTCTTGCGTGGGACCCACGCTGTGCACCTCTGTGCGGTAGCCTGCCTTCATGCGTGCGCCAACCCATGATCTAGAAGGAGTGCTCGAGAGCTCTTCCGCTTATTGATGGATTTGGTTGCGCCTTGAGTCTACACACGCAACCAAATCCCCACATGTCCATGTAGACGATCATTCTCAAACGTCTGTTATTCCTAGTCCTCCTCCATCAACATCATGTCAGAAAGTAAGATCGATGCTCCCTCTATCGACGCATTTAGAGGTCCAATGCCTATAGTCAAGATGGACGGGACGAACTATGAGCTCTGGGCAATGCAGTTCATAAGTCTCATGAAGTCAAGTGGTAAGAAGCATATTCTTACCGATGAGGAACTGGTGGAGAAGACTGGGATAAATGCCTCTTGGGAGGCAGATGATGCATATGCCAAAGTTTGGCTTTCAGGGACGTTGACGACAGAGATCGCCAATGATGTATTGCATCAGCCTACTGCTAAGGCTATATGGGATATCCTCGCAACTACATACTCTCAGGCGAGGAATGAAACTAAGATACTTCAGCTTCAACATGATATCTTCACCATCAAACAGAATGGACATCCTCTTCATTCCATGTATACATCCTTGCGTGGGATGTTTGAGAAGCTGCATAGCTTCATGCCACTCACAACCACTCCAGAACAACAGAAGACATATAGAAATGCGACTATGGTCGATGTATTCCTAGCAGCCCTGGATTCTGAATATGATGTTGCTCGCTCCCAGATCCTTGCAGATGCTACTATTCCTCCCATGGAGGAAGCCTTCCGCGGATTTAGCAGAATCATTGTTCCATCTACCGTCACGAGTCAGACACCTGCAGCTATGGCAACCTCTCGGAGTAGAGGAGGTTGTTTCTCTTGTGGACTTCGTGGTAGAGGAGAACACATCCATCAATCTTGCACGTTTTGCCATCGTCTAAGACATATAGAGGAGACATGCTACTCTATACTCTAAGCATGGTTTCCCAGCATCAGTCCGTGTTGCAGAGCAGGTCGAATCACCCATAACATCTACTTCATATGTGAGATTTGATGATCTAGTGGTCAGGCTGCATGACATCATGCCTTCTTCTTCATCATCTACTAGAGACCAGTCCAATGTTGCAGCTTTGGCCTCCGCCGGTACTTCTGCTACGGCAAGCACCTCATGTAGTATTTTTGCCTTTACATCATGTTATGGATCTCATATTCCAGAGTGGATTATGGACTCAAGGGCAACACACCATTTATGTGGAGATAAAAGGCAGCTTACAGCCTACAGACAGGTTCCTCCATGAAGAATTGTAATGATAGCCGATGGGACCCATTCCTCGATCATAGGTCAAGGGGATATTACCCTAACTCCCTCAATGCGTGTGCAGAATGTGTTACATGCCCCTGATTTTTCTATTAATTTGTTATCTATCAGTCATATTACGAAGGATATGCATTGTTGAGCTATATTTGACCCATCATCTCTTGTTTTTCAGGACATTCTCACGAGCAAGGTGATTGGTTGTGGCTGTGAGCAGGGTGGTCTCTATCAACTGGTCCAATCTCCATATGCTGGTGCATCCTCTATCTCGTCAGGACCAGTCTCTCCTTTCACTTGGCATCTCTGTTTTGATCAGCTCCCTCTCCAGAAGATGAGACACATTTTGTCGCGGATTTCTCCAGGATCTACATTCCAATGCGAGACGTGTCAGTTGGGGAAGCATCATCATTCGTCTTTCCCTAGTCGTCAGAGTCAGAGTAGTTGCTCCCCATTTGAGTTGTTTCATGTTGACATATGGGATCATAGTCATGTTCCTGATCATCAGGGGCACATGGTTTATCTTGTTGCAGTTGACGATTTCTCTCGTTTGTCATGGGTCTTCTTATTGAAAAATAAATCTGAAGCAGGGGATGTGATCAAAAAAGTTATCAATGAAGTCCAAAATATTTTCTCTTCGTCTGTTAAATTTGTGAGAACTGATAATGCTTTGGAATTCTGCACTCGTCATCTATCTCATTTTGTATCGTCTCGTGGCATTATTCATCAAACAACATGTCATTACATATCTCAACAGAATAGGGTGGCAGAGAGAAAGCATCGTCATTTACTTGATATCACTTGCACACTTCTTATTCAGAGTCATGCCCCCACATTCGTTTTGGGGTGATGTTGTTCTGACGGCATGTTATCTGGTTAATCGCATGCCCTCATCCATCTTGGAGAGAAGTCTCCTTTCTCCATTGTTTTTCTTGATAAGGAGATATTCCGTCTCACTCCTCGTGTGTTTGGTTCAGTTGCCTTCGTTCACCAAATAGCTCCAAGTATTGATAAGCTCTCTCCTAGGGCTATCAAATGTGTCTTTGTTGGGTACTCCAGAATATAGAAGTGATATCGATGTTATGATCCGTTGCGCATAAAATATTATATCAGTGCTGATGTTACATTTTTTGAGTCTGTGATGTTTTTCTTTCCTATAGGTGACGGACTGGACTCGTCCAATTCCGATGATGAGATTTACGTGCCTCCTCCTCCCGCAGTTCCATCTCCGTCTATACATGTATCTGATGCCTCACCTATACCACCACCTCCTCCACCACCACCACTACCGTCTTCTACAGAGTCATGCATTGTTCCACCTTTGCCAAAATTCTATACTCGTCAACCTATTTCTGCTCATGATCATGGTTCGTCATCTGAAGCGCCCCAGGTTTGTTTTGATAACATAACTTCTAATGATAGGTCTGGAGATGTATCTATGCAGGATAATAGCCACCCTCTGGAGGAGGTTCCTACTAACTTGGATCTCCCTACTGCACTTCGCAAGCAGAAGCGTTCTTGTGTCACTTACCCCTTTGCTTCTCAGGTTTCCTTTCATCGTCTAACAGGGGACTTTCAGAGATTTGATGTTGCCTTGTCGGCCGTGGAGATTCCACGGAATTATCAAGAAGCATTGAAGAACAGCCGATGGCGCTTAGCCATGGAGGAAAAGATAGCCGCATTGCATTCTCGTGGTACTTGGAGCTTGGTATATGCTCCTCCTGGAGCATCCATGGTCAGTTGCAAATGGGTGTTTACTTTCAAGCATCACACAGATGGCAGTCTTGATCGCTACAAGGCGAGGTTAGTGGTATGTGGCTTCACTCAGACCTATGGAGTGGATTACTTGGACACTTTCTCTCCGGTAGCTCGTCATTCCACACTACGTATCCTACTCTTTGTGACGGTGGTTCGTGATTGTCCTTTATTTCAGATGGATGTTAAAAATACATTTCTATATGTAGATTTATAGGAGGAAGTTTACATGCAGCAGCCTCCTGGTTTTGTTGCTGAGGGGGAGTGTACTGCAGGTCTGTAGACTCCATAAGGCTATATATGTTCTTAAGAAAAGTCTGAAAATATGGTTTCAGAAGCTCTCAGATTTCATTGAGAACCAAGGGTTCAAGAGATCTAATGCAGATTATTCACTCTTTGTGCAGAAGACACCTAGAGGTACAGTTATCATAATGATCTATGTGATAATATTCTGGTTACAGGAGATGACATGCGCGGGATAAAGATAATAAAAAAATATCTAGGCCGTCAGTTTGTGACTAAGGATCTAGGTATCCTAAGGTACTTCTTAGGGTTGGAATTTGCTAGAAATGGGCAGGGTCTTGTAATGACCCAAATAAAATATGTTACAAACATGCTTGTTGAGACAGGGATGATTGGGTGTCGATCCTCAACTACTCCTATGGATCCCAGTATGAAATTATACGATGATGATACAGATGAAGTGGATAAGAGGAGATACACAGAGATTTTAGGAAAGCTCTTGTATGTTACCATTACCAGACCGGATATTGCATTTGCAGTGAGTCGAGTGAGTCAGTTCATGGAACAACCTCGGCAAGTACATATGGATGCTATATACTTGATATTGAGATATCTAAAATCTTCTCCAGATGTAGGATTAATCTTCAATAAAGGAACAAGTCTCAAGTATGTGCATGTGCTGATGTTGACTATGCAGGGTGTCCTAAGGATAGGAAGTCCACAACAGGCTTTGCGGTATTTGTTGGTAGTTCTCTTGTTTCGTGGAAAAGCAAGAAACAAGCAGTTGTGGCTGGGTCAACTGCCGAATCTGAGTACAGGGCTATGGCTCAAGCAAGTGCATAAATGATGTGGGTTCGAGCAGTAATAGTAGATTTACATGTAGATGTTCCTCTACCCATGCGGCTACAATGTGATAATCAGATTGCTTTGTTCATTGCAAACAATCCTGCATTCCACGAGCGAACTAAGCATATTGAGGTAGATTGTCATTATACCAGAGATATGATCCAAAATGATTGATCTCTACCTCTCACATCAGCTCGGGAGAGCAAACAACAGATATATTTACCAAGGCCTTACTTCGGAGACCATTTCAGAAGTGTGTGTCCAAGCTGAGCATGATTGACATCTATGCTCCATCTAAAGGGGGAGTGTAGAGATATTTATATACTTTTATATATCTTGTCATCTATTTTTATTTCTTTATATCTCTTTCATGTATTTTACCCATAGGTATCTCCTCTATATAAGAGAGTCTAGGGTTTCTGGAATAAACAAGTTCTCTATTTTCCCAACACTTCTTTTCCCTCACATTGCTCTACGTATTGCCGATGTAGAACTGACCGGTGTAGGATGTCAGTGCTTCGTATTTTATTTCATCGAGAGACAACGTGTATTCTCTTAATGGAGGCCGTCATATGTTGTCGCATCCTGAATTAATGCATAACACGTTGCGATAAATGCATAGCTATAATATCATAGCATATCAATGTACCCTACTCATCCAAATAGACTGACATCTTCACAGATCTCATGCAGTTGTATGATTTCTTCATCGGCATATGGTGTCCAAATTATCTACATTCATTAAATAAGAAAGTTAGTTAATCACTAACTCGATTATTGAAATGAATGTGTAATTTATTTCAATATTTATCTGATGTGCATGCTACATATATAACTCATTACGGTAAAATACCATTGTCATCGTCTGCACATTCTCCTTGAAACTTCGCACATCGATCCATTTTAAAGATCTTTGTATGATGTCTCACGATTGGTCTGCCTGCGTGCACATGCTCCCATGCCTAAACATGCACGTTATCCATATTAATCGAAATAAATCTAGTATTGTTGACGTTTCTATATTTGTAAACTTTGCATACCTGTAAAATTGTGAAAAACCCATAAATCCTAGATGTTCCTATCTTTACAGCCAAGTCCAACCCTGCGTACATGTGAGCTAAAGCAGCATCACCCTAAGACAATTGAGCATAATCTTCTAATTCAAGTAAATGAAGCAGGTATCTATTTGAACAAAATAGCATTATTAGTGTGCATTAAAATCAAATGAGATATTCATGCTTAGGATTGCATATGCTTAACTGAAAGGGACCATATCTCCGTTGTTATTTGCGAGAACGTTGCACCCAATATGATAAAAAATCAAGGCCCTCACCCTACATATTGCTTCGTGCTCATCTTCAATAGCAAGCAGTGGATCATCATCTTCAAAGGTCTCTCTGATCCATGATAACTTCACCTTACCACTCTTTATGCGAGTGGTAATATCACCTAACAAGCTAAGATAAAGTGATTCTCATCCTCCAGACGGAACATCTGGACCGGTAATAGACGAACCATCGACGTTCAGCCCAATGATCATTCCCATATCTTGTAATGTAATAGTCGTCTCGCCAAACTAGAAGTGAAATGTATGAGTCTATGGTCACCATCGCTCAAGTAAACTAGTCAATAAGGAATGGTCCATATGTACCCTTCTCATGTTTATTACACACCAAAATCCACATAGTTCAAGAAGTCTTTCTATTACTATACTCTTCTTCTGAATAATTTTATTTAACATCTCATTGTATTCAACGAATCGAGTCTACACAAAATTAACAACACAACATTTATAATATTCTCAAATGAGTGAGGAAGAAATGGATGTATTGGGGTGTATTTATAGGGGGGATTGGGAGAACCGTTGGCAATGGCTGTCTCCTCAAATCGACACCTCAAGTATCGATAGATGGTATTTTTTAAATAATAAAACGTTTTGCTTGTTTAATTAATTGAGATTATTTTAATAATTATTTTAAAAATAACGTCTACTGTAAACAGGTTGATCCATTTCAAATACTGTACAGTTCAAGTGGGTGATCATAGGAAGCCGTCTATTGGCATCTCCACTGAGATGGAGATGGCCATGGATACCCCAAACCTTTTTTTTCAATGTGATGCTTTTTTTCTTTTGACAGCAGAGTTTGATCAATATTGAATTTTGCAGTTGATGGAAAGACTTGCTATATGTATGTTTAAAAATGAACTAGACATGAAAGGGAATCTTATGGAAAAAGTCATCGGATTGGACTATGGAATCAAATCGGATGCACTTAATGAGATGTTGACATTCTTTTAAATCAGATTAAATCAATCTTCAAGGAAAAAAGCAGTATAATCGGGGGAAAATGCATTCCATTCAAATACAAGTGTAATATATATTATTTTGGGGGATTTTTACAGTTGTGCCTTTTGATTTTCACAGTTATGCTTACGTTCCTGCATTTTTCAATAATACTCGTGTCCATGCATTCTTACAAAATTCACAGTATCGCTCCTTCGTTATCTCACTTATGCCCCCTTTAGTGTATAAACAGAAGATCAATACTGTGAAATGTATACGAATATAAGGGCACACGTGTTTTTAAAAATGATAGGACGTAAGTGTAACTGAGAAAACTCAAAAAGGGCACAAATGTAAAAATAGGAAGGAATTTTTGGACGGATACCCTTCAGAGTTTTTCCTATAGCAAGTATGCTCCTAATTTTTTAAATTACACATGTACTCTTATATTCTTACAACATTCACCGTAGTACCCTCATGTTTTTATACTTGTGCACCTATATTACACTTATGGAATTTTGAAAGAATATATATAGAACACGCATATACTTAAAAAAAGTTAGGAGCACAAGTGTTTTTGGCAAATTTCACAAGGACATCAGTGTCGAACTTCCTGTAAAAATGCATACACAATGCATTTTTCTCAATGTGTGACTATATATATAGAGAGAGAAAGGATCTTACTCCATGGAGTAGGTAACTTACCTACTCCACCTTCATTTTTTTCAAAAATTTTTTATTTTTTTTTGAAAAATACCTCCATGGATTTTCATAATATATCCCTCTAATTCCATTCAAATTTCGTCAGAAACAGAGACTCTTACGGCCTCCATCCAGACAGTCATTTTTTAACGGTAACAGATTTGTTGTATTCTTCCTGTTCTGGATGGAGGTCGTAGGAGTCTCGTTTTCTGATGAAATTTGAATGACATATTAGAGGGATATAGTTATGAAAATCCATGCAAGCATTTTTTAAAAAAATAAAAAGTGGAGAAACTGAAAATGGAGTAGTAAGTTACCTACTCCATGGAGTATGATCCCTTTCCTCATATATATATAGGGCTTATCCAGAGAGCCATGTGCCCATTTGGGTTGTGTGGTGAACACCAAACGTGGGCTCACCACATGCATGTGTTGGTTCTATTTGGTAGGCGACGATTTTGGTAATAACAATGTGCTTTGCATTATCAACATAATAAGAATTCGAGTTAAATCATTTTCTTAAAAATAGGTGGTCGGTTTTAGTAAGATAAAAAATATACATTTTAATTATTGCCGACATACAATCTATTTATGGAATGATCATTCCACATATAAATTAGAAAAGGTAAATTACTGATTATAATTATTGATTACGTCAATTACTAATGTCCATATAATAATTACCGATTACAAATATGCATATTACTGAATGCATTATGATTGTTACTGAAGTTATAGTTACTAGTATCCATACATCAATTACTGATTATGTAATTACTAGTGTCCATACAATATTTACAGATTACAATGTCCATATTACTGAACCCATTCTGATTGTTACTGAAGATATAGTTACTTATTACTTCTGAATAATTACTAGACAATTGAGTTGGAATATTACTGAAGTTATATGCACAATTACTGAATATGCATGTCCATATTACTGACTCGTTGTGAATAGTTACTGAAATTATAGTTACACATCAATTATTTTTTGGTAATTACATTTGTTAATTAACTCTTTTATTAGTTACAGAATGATATATTCTTAATATTATTGCCAGATATGTTATTCTCGACTCTTTAATCAATAAGTATGCAACGATCATCAACGCTTCTTATTTTTTTCTTCCGTGAAACATAAGAAATGTTCGGACATCTGGCATACCTGAAATAATAAATTGTCAATAGCATTTGTAAAAATGCATCAGTAACAATGTAAGACATATATATATACATGAAAAGTAATAATTGTATTTATAACAGTAACTCAAAGTGAAGTATAGGTAATTTGATGAGCTACTTAAGTAACTTATTGAATTGGGCAGTAAGATAAACTTCGTAATTCATATCAGTAAGAATTCATTATTTCGAAAGTAAGTAGATTTATTTTGCAAAAAGAATCAGTAACTTTTAATTCTATATCAGTAACTAATTGCAAAGGACAAGTAAATATTTAAATTACTGAGGTAACTTGTAGAATTTTTATCAGTAATAATGACTATAAGAGCAGTAACTTATTATATCTTCAAAGTAACACAAGGAAGTAATAATGACTATAAGAATCAGTAACTTTTACTTCTATATCAGTAACTAATAGCAAAGGACAAGTAAATATTTAAATTACTCAGGTAACTTGTAGCATTTTCATCAGTAATAATGACTATAAGAGCAGTAACTCAGTACATCTTCAAAGTAACACACGAAAAAGTAACAATTCTGTTAGCATTAGTAACATTAAATATCTTATAAGTAAATTAAGTAAATACATCAGTAACTCACTATATCTTCAAAATAACGTATTAAAAGTAAAAATTATGTTAGCAATAGTAACATAAAATATCTTATAATTAAATTACGTAAATACATCAGTAACTCAGTATATTGTCAAAGTAACGTATGAAAAATAACAACTGTGTTTACTCTAACTTTTTATTATATAAAATCAAAATACGGTCGATAAAAAATCAATTATTACTACAGATCATGTATCAAAATGAATAAAAATTGATATTATGAACACCACTTTCTCATATTTCAATCATACTTCTCGAAAAAATATTGCTTACGATAAAAAATATGAAATTTTATAAGCGATCAAATCATGAAATCATGAAACGATGAAATAGAACAAAAATATCATTAAAACAATTGAAATTATGATAGAAATAAGCGATCAAATCATGAAACAAATCGCATACCTCTCTTCTTGCGTTGAAACGAAAAAAGTACATTGCATTGAAATGAATCCATAGTTTTAGCAATCATATACGTGTGCCTTCCACTTTCTAAAAACGTAACGCTATTTTTAGAAAAATTCTAATTTCCGATTTTATTTTA
Source organism: Ottelia alismoides (assembly GCA_037367405.1). Lineage (NCBI taxonomy): Eukaryota > Viridiplantae > Streptophyta > Magnoliopsida > Alismatales > Hydrocharitaceae > Ottelia > Ottelia alismoides. The sequence goes on along the minus strand of JAZKJV010006783.1, from coordinate 97,661 downwards.
TTTTCATACGAAAATTAGTTCCTATTTTTTTTGGGATTGAATCTTGTAGATGGACGGCTACAATTAGGTGATCAAAAAAACCCAAATGGGCACAGGGCTCTCTGGATAAATTCCCAATATATATATATGGATTTAATGGAGTTATCCCCCTTAGGGTAGCCAACATGACTGCCATGCTCCTTATTTCAATATTTTTTATTTTTTTGGAAAAATATGGCCATGTATATTCATCCCTATATCCCCCCGATATGTCATTCGAATTTCTTCAGAAACAGATTCCTATGCCCTCCATCTAGAATAGGTAATTTTAACGGTCTTAGAACTGATGTAATCATACATGTTCTAGATAGAGGGCATACGAGTTTCTGTTTCTGAAGAAATTCGAATGGTATATAAGAGGGATATAGGGATGAATATACATGGTGATATTTTTCAAAAAAGATAAAAAAATGTCGAAAATGACGCGGGGCAGCCATGCGCAACGTCAAATGTTATACATCTAGATATTTACAATATTTTGACTAAATATGTTATACTTTTTATATTGGTATTTTTACCCGGCAGACCCTATACTCTTTGTCAATTACCTCCACGACCTTTGAGACAACCTAATTCTCCCCTCGATCCCGTAAACTGGCTAACACTTACCTTACAGACCATGTGGTTAACTCTCATCAATTCATTCGTTAAATTTAACAGGATTACATGGAAAAGAGGTACGAATTACCCTCTTTGTTTGATAAATTTACAAAAATAGTATCTTCCTCCACCTACTCTTCAATACCCTCCCTCCCTCCAACCTCCCTCCATCCAACCATGGTCTCCAAGATCATCGACGACCTCAAGGTCTGGCTCAGCACGACTCTCACCTACCAGGAGACGTGTCTCGACAGCTACCAAAACACCACCGGAGATGTCGAGAACTCGACGAGGAACGTGATGAACGCCTCCCAACCATCCAAAGAAAAGAAGGAAACAGAGCACCACCACCATCCAATATCGTGTTCTCTGATGAGGGGCGGGAGCCTGGTGTTCACGTACGGGCGCTGAAGCAGGGCTTCTCCAACCATGCCCTCCTACATGACCTCATCTGCACTGGAGACGCCTCGTACGTCGGCCCCTTCCGTACATCCCTCCCCTTCTCGCTCGTCTGGGGGCCATTCCGCGTCCCCTTCCTCCTCAACCTCCCTGATCGCGGCCACAGCATTTTCAGCAAGCTCTACTCCATCTCTCCACAGGCCCTTGTCTGCCTAGGCAACCTCGAGGGCACCTCACGCGGCCACTACCAGCACCTCCCCATCGCCCCCGTCTGTACCGACGTCAACACCGACGAGCCGGAGGAGGTCATCAAGGTCGAAGCCTACTACGCCTACGGCAGCTACACTGAGGAGCTCTGGAAAAGCAGCGGGGAGCGGGGGTACCGCGTCTACGCCGAGGAGCTCTAGAAGAACATGGGATCGTAGAGAAAGAGGGACCACCATCCTCCCTGTGTTTTCTACTTCTTGGAGGAGAAGAAGAACTACACCTTCAGAAGTTCTGACCGGTGTGGATATTATCCCCGAGCCCTGCCACCTCGAACCCTTGCCCCAACCCCGAGCCCTGCCGCCCCCACCTCCGCCCCTATCCCGAGCCCCCGTCCTAAGCCCTATCGCACCCTCCCTGCCCTCGCCCCAAGCTCCCGAGCCTACTGTGTCCTGACGCCCAGCCCTAGGCCCCCCGCAGCCACCGACTCCCTCGAGCCTGACGCCCAGCAACCTTTCCAACGCCCAGTCCTCGACCCTTGACCTCGCCAGCAACCTCCTCTCTGACCCATGGAAAGAACTTGGGGGTGGAATATCCACCATTGGATTTCCATTTGTTAGATTAACTCAAATTGACTCAAATAAAGTTACAACTGACGGCAAGATCTGTGGGATAAGACAGAGCAAGTTTACGAGGTCGAGGGAGAAATTAAGTTGTTTCAAAGGTCGTTGAGGTAACTGACAAAGATTATAGGGTCTACCGGGTAAAAATCCCTCTTATATTAGAATGATAATATGTAGAATCCATTCTTTAAGACGTTGGGATAGATTAGCCTATCAGTACTTTGGTGTGGCTAACCAAAGGTCGAATTCAAATAATCAATTGAACCAATGATCCGATCAAGAACGATTCTATGGAATCGAATTACTGAAAATTGTTTAACCAGACCGGTTGGTCTGATCCAATTTCTAACACTAGTTCCACTTACTAAACACTACGGACCCATTTGGTAGTGGAATAGGGATCAAAATAATCCTTTATTCTGCCTTATCAACTCCCTTACCCCCTCTTCCGGTATTCCACATCCTTTTCAAGGCTTATGAAGAGATGACTTATTCCGTCCTTTTCTTCCTGCATTTGTAAAGAACATTGCGCATATTGAAATTAATATCTAATTCAAAACTCATTGCACTGTGTGGGTTCATTTTAAAATCTGGATACTGGTACAAAAACATATATATTAGGGATATTGAAAATTACAAGTTATATCCTTAAATACGGATATAGATATGGAAACAAATAATCATGATTAGAGTACGGATATCTAGGAAACGAAAAGGATCATCATGTGTATAATAGATGTCCACTAATGATTGCATTCTGTAGGAATATATTTGTAAAATTGAAATTAAAAGCTAATTACATCAAAAAAAGAAAAGTATTATATCAAATTTAATACCTTATATAAGAAATGAATAAATAAGATAGTGGTCTATATTTTCTTCCCACATTTGAAAATGACTCAAATGCAATATATTGGAAGTAATGCTCCAACATATTTGGAGATACATTGTAACATCTCGTGCTCTAAACTCGATCCGTTATGAGAGATTACTGGCCCAAACAATTTTTTGGGCTTGGGCCCAACTTGAACCCTTGTTAACAACCCAAAATACTTAAGCAGGGTTATCTAGTAGTAGGTCCTACTATTTATAAGCTACTACCCTATTTTGTGATTACTAGTTGTGGTACTACGTTTGATGTGTTATAGTCACCCCACTTATATTCGCAAAATCCTCGTTGCGCAATGCCCAATGACCGATTGTTAGTAACAGTGCTGGCTTCATCTCTTGGGTGGTCCTTTACTCCTACCTCTATGACCACTACAAAAAAAAGCATGATTGGCATGCACATGATGGGGTGCACTTGGCGAGCACATGCGCTCGCTCATTCCCTAGCGAGCACTTAGGTTACACATGTGCTCGCCAGGCTGGTCACCCTTTTGAATCTGGAGGCGCAGTTATATTATCGTATATGAGCGAACACTTGAATAACACAAGTGCTCGCCCGGTTGTGATCGCCCAGTTAAATTTCAAGGTGCGGCTGAATCAGCGCGTGTCAAATACCGGGCGAGCATCTTGCGAACGCTGAGCGAGCACATAAGTGTGCTCGCCCGCGCCCGTAAACAGAACGCAGGGCGTCCCTGTTTCCTCATTCCTGCACGAATTACATCCTTCCTCCCCTCCAGCGACCCGGCTCGAGCATTCCCCCGTCGAGGGATTGCTGTTTGAATATTTAATCACAAACACACCCTTCTTTAGGTATATCTTATCATCCTTTCCCTCTTTTTTCGTATTTCATTCGATTTCATACTTGTTTTCAGGGTTTGGGTTTTGATATTGTTGATTGTTTTCTTCTTAATTTTAATATTACTAGTTGTTAATCTTGTTGCTTATGCTTCATATAATTTTTTAATATGTAGTTGTTGTTAGGTTTGAGTATATATTTGTCTAATATAGATGGAATATCATAGGTATGTCAAGTGTTTGATTAAATGTCACAACAAGTAAAATGCTTAAATAGAGAAGTAGGTGAATGTTGATATAGAAATAGAGAATATTGAATTATGCCATAACATTAGTTCCATCACAATGGTTCATGTCTTGCCATAACACTAGTTTCATAACACTAGGTTCATTGAAAGAGGGGATGAGAGATACAAAGCCTTTGGGAATAAGAACTATATAATGGATGCCAAATTATTCATTTATTTAAGTCAAAATTGTTGAAGCGTGACGATAATCATAAACAGAAACATTTCTTCTGTGATATTTTATTATCACATTAAATTCTAGTTAATGTGATTAAGTATATCACATTAACTTATAGTTAGGTTAATGATAAGTCTAAAATACTAACCATTAATTATTATAAAATCGCACAAATCATTCACACACAGTGCGTCCCTCCACACCGGGTGGTGTGTGGCTCTATACACCGGGAGGTGTGTGCAACACATTGGAGAATTTGATCACCTCTAACTGTGTTACATTTTTTGTTTCACAGCACTATTGGACTCACTTTGGGATGTTTATTTCAGACCAATGGTTGTGGATTTTGATGTTTGCAGGTATAAAATTCAGTTTTTTTTGCAGACCCATCTAATATTATTGAGCCAAACACTTTATTAGGCACTAAATTAGGATCACACTTATCCCTGTCCCCATCGTTATCCAACCAAATTTACGTAATTGTCCGACTAACATAAATGAATAAATATTTCAAAATTATTTTATAGGCTCATTTGTAGCACGTACAAATGTATGACGCAAGGTGATCTTAAAGTATTATATTTATGTTAGCTTTCCTTAGTTCGGAGATCCCAGACTAAAGGGGTCCGTAAGGATTCAAACTTACTAAAAGGTGATCGTTGTCACAAGCTGTTTATTTCTGATGGAAATTTGGTTCATAACACCTTCCTCTTCATAACTCACTTACATCTTTATAAAATGGGTTTCATGGAAGGATATTAGATTTGGTGTAGGCATGGTGAGGATTACGAGGACAAGATGAATGAGACAGTAGAAGTGGACAATAGTAACCCTTTTATAAATATGGTTATGGACATTAAGAGTCCAGATTTCAATGCTACTTTTTTAGATGATGAGGAACCATATGGAGTGTCTGCAGAATTTTACGAGCTGTTGAAAAAAGCAGAAGAGCCATTGTGGTTGGGTTGCAAGACATATTCAAAACTCTCTATGGTTTCGGATCTTCTGTCGATGAAAATAGAGTATAATATGGTTGATCGTAATTTTGATGCAATGCTTAGGATTATCAAGAAAATGTTACCAGAAATGCAGAATTACTTGATAATTATTACAAAATAAAAAAGATCACACGGAAGATGAGTTTAACGGAAGTTAAAATAGACTCTTGTATAAATCACCATATTTTATATTACGTAGAACACCAGCATTTAGAACGGTCTCCTGAATGTGACGAGCCAAGATATCAAGAAGCTAGTAAGAGTAGGACAAAAATCTCAAGAAAGATTTTACGTTATTTCTCGTTGACTCCGAGATTGAAAGGCTATATTATTGCAAAGAAACGATGAAGCATATGACATGACACGCGGGACATAAAGTCGATGAGTACATATAGCATCCATCCGAGTCTGATTGTTGGAAAGTATTGAAGTCAGTTTTTCCTACATTTTCTGAAGAAAAGAAGAATTGTATTATAGGTTTATATACAGACGGGTTTAATCCTCATGGAAGAAATAAAGATTACTCTTACTAGCCAGTAATGATAACACCATACAATCTACCCCCATGGTTATGTAATAAGCGATAGTTTATGTTTCTTTCATTGTTGATACCAGGACCTACACAAAAATACATCAACGTTTATTTACGTCCTCTTATAGATGAGTTGAAAATGTTATACGTCGATGAAGTTGCTATATATGATGCAAATAAAAGTCAAACATTTAATAAAAAGTAACTCTGCTTTGGACGATAAATGATTTCTCGGTATATGGAATGTTATCTGGATGGAGTACGCATGGACGTAAAAGTTGTTCATACTGTATGGATGGTACTAAATCACTCCAACTTCAACACGGTTAGAAATCATGTTTTTTTTATTGTCACAGAGGTTTTCTTCCAAACAATCATCCATATCGAAGACAAAAACAGTCATTTAAAAAGAATACAATTGATCTTTCAGATCCGCCACCATTCAAGACAGGCGATACGATATTATCAAGCTTGGGAGAATTGGAGAAATCAGCCTTAGAGAATGGAGATAAAACAAAAATTCTTCCTAATTTTGGTGACAATCATAATTGGATTAGAAGATTATATTTTAGGAATTACCATATTGGAGCAGGTTACTGATACAACACAACTTAGATGTAAGCATATAGAGAAAAATGTATTTGATAACATCTTCTATATGGTTATGAATGTAACCGATCGATCAAAAGATACAGTAAAGCCTTGTCGTGATTTACAAATCATATAAAATCAACCATAATTGCATATAAAGGAACATGATAATGGAAGGGTTGAACTTCCTAAAGCGAAGTATACCTTAGACAGAAATCAAGTGAAGCTTGTCTGCGAATGGACAAGTAAATTGAAGTTTCCAGATGGATATGCATCAAAATTTTCCAATTTGGTCGATTTAAAGAAGTTTTCATTTAAGGAAATGAAAAGTCATGATTGCCATGTTTTCATGGAAAGATTGCTACCGTTAGTGATTAGAGGATTGTTACTAAACAATGTTGTCAATGTTCTTTCAGATGTCAGCAGATTTTTCCAGGTTCTATACTCGTCACGCATAAACCGCACGGAGATGGAATATCATCACAAAAATATTCCTGTGATTATGTGTAATTTGGAGAAGATATTTCTGCTGTCATTTTTTTTATTCAATGGAGCATCTGATGATTCATATTCCATATGAAGCAAAAGTTGGAAGACCGGTAAAATATCGTTGGATGTATCCATTTGAAAGGTATTTATAAATATTACAATCTTCTTGCATTCTTTAATATTTGAATAAAATGTTAACCTATTTCCATATAGGTTTACGTTCTTTCTTAAAAGAAAGGTCCGAAACAAAAGTAAAGTTGAAGGATCAATAAGTTCGCAATATATGTTGGAATTAACTGTATTGGGATAGTTTGATAAAATGGTCAATATCAAGTTGTATTAATGTATCTTAATTCCTGTAATTCAATGTTTCAAACCTGTGGGGTGTTGTTTAGTCCCACATCGTGGAGATTTAAAACTGGCACTTGGTTTTTATATGGGAAGTCCTGAGACTAGTCTGGAAACAGACTAGAGAGGATTTTAGACCACAACACACGCACGCACACGGCTGCGACTGCGGCTGTGGCGTAGCGTGGCAAAGACCGGGTCAATTTTGTAACCGCGCATTTGAATTCCAAGGGATACGTCACATTATCCTCTCACGAAGCGTAACCACCTGTACGTCTTTAAGTATTTCTTAAAGTCGTGGGCGTAGGTTACTAACATATCCCATCCTCATTCTCAACACCTTCTCTCTCTCGAGGACGCTCGTCTCCTCTCCTCTCTCGATCTCGGGCTTCGTCTACGGAGGTGACTTTCGAGGATGCTCAAACACGGTGCGCGCCGTCGACGAGCGTGGACCGTCGGACCCTGGGAGCAGCACGTCAAGGCCCTGTGCGTCGGTAAAGTGGGGGCATTGTCTCTCTAAGGGGAGTCCTACGACAGGACGCTTCGCTTGTGATTTCTAACTCCCTCTATTTTTCTTTGTCACATTATTTTGTCATGATGTTTGTTTCCGGATTTTTCCCTTGCTTTAATATGCATATGTAGTTAAACCGAATATTTTTCTTATCAATGTTAATATGGATGCATACATACATAAATCTGTTCTGGAAACCTGTTGATATTCTGATGTATATATGTATGTTGATATCGGTGTTCTCAACAATCTTAGAGAGATGGAGTTATAATGTGATAAGAAAAATGTCGGATTTGAGGCTTCGGTCTCGTGTGGATTTCACTGGTATGCCAGAGAAATTGGGGGTTCGGAATTTCAAGCACTGACAACAACGCATGAAAATATGGCTGATCACGATTGGCCTAATTTCGGTTCTGGAAACTGAGTGCCCTAAATTATCTGAATAGAATTCGGATCCAGATACGGTTAAGATGGCATATGCGTGGAAAGAACATAACCGTATGTGTCATGGGTGCATTCTTACTGCACTATCAAACGTTCTATTCGATGTATATATCGCATCTACCAAGACTGCTAAGGATCTGTGGGAGGAACTGGACAAAAAACACAACACGGAGGATCTGGTTATTGAAAAATACTCAGTATCCAAGTTCCTGAAATTTCAGATGATTGAGGGCAATCGGTTTTGGAACAGTCTCATGAGTTTTTGTTATTGCTCCATGGGTTAGTCAAGGCAGAAATGAAACTTCCTGAAAAGATTCAGGTTATGTCAATCATTGAAAAATTTCCCAAGTCCTGAGAAGATTTTGGGATGTACCTAAAGCATAGGAAACAGAAAATTTCTCTGGATAATTTAATGGTCTTGATAGCTATTGAAGATGAGCATATGAAACAAAAACCTGTGATACCTGTAGATGTAAACCCTAAGGTTAATGTGATAACCTCAAAGGGAAACAATGCTAAAGGGAAAAATAAACAACTGAAAGCAAAGGGAAAAATCCAGAAAAAATCAAAGAACAAACCTTGCAGACAGTGTGGACAGGTTGGACACTGGAAGAAGGATTGCCCTTCTCTAAAAACCCAACAGAAGTCTACCAGGCTCTTGTGCTAACTGAGGGAGGCGAGCCTGGTGAGGGGTATGTCTCAGTGAACCCTGAACTCTATTTTGTAAATGAGCCTAATGAGTGGCTTGTTGATACAGATGCAAATGTACACAGTTGTACTAACAGGACATTCTTTGTGTCTTATCAGGCTTCAGCCGGTGGAACACTAATGATGGGGAACAGATCTGCAGCCAAGGTGCTTGGGTCTGGACGAGTCGAGCTAAGATTCTCAACTGGACGAGTTTGGACTTTGCGCAGGGTGCTGCACGTTCCTGATATTAAGAAGAATGTCTTGTCTGATTTTTTATTAGTTAGAGAGGGTTTTCAATTAGACTTTAAATGTAATAAAGTAGTTTTTCTGAGATATGGTATTTTCTTTGACAAAGGATATTTGATTGATCATGATCTTTTATTTAGAATAAGATGTGACATTGATAGTTCAGTTAATAATATTTCTGGTTTCGATTCTTCTACTTTTGTTGTTTTAAATATTGAATCTACTAATTTATGGCATGCTAGGCTAGGACATGTGAATTTCAATTCTATGAAAAGAATGATGAAACTTGACATGATTCCTAATCATACTACAGACAAACTTACCAAATGTGAAATGTGTGCTCAAAATAAGTTGCGTAGAAAGCCTTTTCATTCTGTGAATAGAGAAACTGAAATTCTAGACTTAGTGCATTCTGATATTTGTGAGTTTGGTGGCGTGATGACTAGAGATAACAAAAGATATTTTATCACTTTCATAGACGATAGTAGTAGATACTGTTATGTTTATCTGCTTAAAACTAAGGATGAAGCCTTAGAAAAATTTCTTATTTTTAAGAATGAAGCAGAAACACAAGTCGGAAAAGTAATTAAATGTCTAAGGTCAGATAGGAGTGGTGAATACACATCTAAGATATTTGATGAACAATGCAAATTATTTGTCATAGTTCATGAGGTTACTGCACCATATTCACCACTGTCCAATGGAATAGCAGAAAGAAAGAATATGACCCTAACTGATATGATCAATGTACTTTTACAAAGTTTTGGGCTACCATCTTACATGTGAGAGGAAGCTTTGAATACGACCTGTCATATTCTGAATAGAGTTCCCCTAAGTCATAAAGATAAGAGTCCATTTGAACTTTGGAGAAATAGGAAGCCAAGCCTAAAATATCTCAAGGTGTGGGGATGCTTGGCTAAGGTCTTAGTCCCAAAAACAAGAGAAAGAAGCTTGGACCTAATACAGTTGACGCGGTCTTCTTGGGATATCTGGAAAATAGTTATGCCTATCGATTCTTAGTAATTCGGTCTAAGATCACAGGCATGGATACTAATACTATTATTGAACTTCGTGATGCTACATTTTTTGAGGATATTTTTCCAATGAAAAAGGAATTCCTGAAAATTTGACTAGTGACGTAGCCTCAACATCTGGTTCTATTCCACAACAAATAGAAAAGATGTCAAATGTGGGGGCTACCTCTTCTGAACCCAATGAATTTTTGGAGGATATTGAACCTAGACGAAGTAAGAGACCTAGGATTGTCAAGGATTTAGGTAGCGAATTTGTCTCCTATCAAATCGAGGGTGATCCTCCAACATACAAGGATGCCATGGCTTCTACTGAAGTAAGGCATTGGAAGGATGCCATTAAATCTGAAATGGATTCGATCATTTCAAATGGCACGTGGGAATTGGTCGATCTACCTCCTGGGTGTTCCACCATAGGGAGCAAATGGGTATTTAGAAGAAAACTTAGACCGGACGGATCCATAGAAAAATATAAGGCAAGACTTGTAGCCAAAGGTTTCAAACAGAAAGAGGGTATTGATTATTTTGATACCCATTCTCTTGTTATTAGAATGACTACGATTCGAATGCTCATTGCATTGGCCTCCATACATATCTCACAATTCATCAAATGGATGTGAAGATTGTCTTTTTATATGGCAATCTTGAGGAGGAGATCTATATGGACCAAGCTGAGGGATTCGTAGCATCTGGTAATGAAAGAAAGGTTTGCAAGCTTGTAAAATCTCTTTATGGATTAAAACAAGCTCTGAAACAGTGGCATGACAAGTTTGATAAGACTATCCAGTCTTACGGCTCTATTGTTCATGAATCTGATAAATGTGTATACTCTATAATTAAAGGTGATATGTTTGTTGTCTTATGCCTATATGTAGATGATATTTTGATATTTGGATCAAACATAAGGATAGTGGAAGAAACCAAGAGGTTCTTGAGCAGTAAGTTTGAGATGAAGGACTTAGGAGTTGCAAATGTGATTTTGGGGCTAAAACTGATTAGATCTACTAATGGGATAGCTGGTCTCAGTCACATTATACTGAGAAAGTTCTGGAAAAATTTGGCTATCAGAGCTGTAAATCTGTATGCACTCCTTATGATTCATCTAAACCCCTCTGCAAGAACAAGAGTGTAGTACATGTAGCACATCTACGATATTCCCAGATTATAGGAAGCTTGATGTATCTTGCGTGTACTCGACCTGATATTTCATTCACGATCGCAAAGTTGAGTAGGTATACGAGCTGTCCTGACCGTACTCATTGGGAGGCCTTGGATCGAGTGTTGAAGTACCTTAAGGGTACTGCACTTCTTGAACTGTATTATGGTAAATATCCTCATGTGCTAAAAGGATATAGTGATGCAAGTTGGATAGGTCAAATAGAGGACTCCGGGAGTAACGGTGTGACTGAGTATGTATTTACCCTTAAAGGCGGTGCAGTCTCCTGGAGATCTGTGATTCTGTGAAACTTGACGATTCCCTGCATGAAATCAGGATCTGAATAACAAGATCTTGACGATTCCCTGCATGACCAAGGAAAACGAGTCTCAAAGACGAAAAGAGTCGGGCCAATTTCGCTCCAATAGCATGTATAATGTAATGCAATATAGTATCAGCGTTACCCTATTCCTCATTAAATCTAGATAGCTCGCATAGTAAACCCTATAGATAGAAACCGATTATAAGCACCACGGAAAGTTTTGGCTACAGGGATCGAGCTATACTTTCCAAATATTTATTTTCCGATATCATGAACTAGTATATTCGGCTCAGGGCATGGATCATGCAATAGAAAACTCATACCAAGATATCAAAATAAACAAAAATAATAATTCTGACCAAGTATATGCTGAGATCTCACCAGTTATCTTGTATGTGCCATCTGGGTTTCCCTTCGACAACTGCAACAGCAGATGGATCAGGTGTGTCCTGCTGAACAGCTTCGATTGCAGGCGATCATATCCAGTGCATCTATCAACCTGTGATGATTGCACAACATTCAGACAGGAGTTAGGGAACAAGAAGTAAAGTTTGCTCGGTCTTGATCTCGATTGGCTATCAAATCTGCCTATTGCAAAGCAAGGGGAAGCAGCGTTATACAATCATCATGCCAAAACGAGGCAAAAGAACTAATCTCTCATTAAAATCAGGAAAAGTCCAGCAAACGAGGAGCTGACTGCAAGTCAAATGAACGAATTACTCAGACGTACTTGCAAAATTGGAGATTAGGATACTCAGTTCACTGGACAGGAAAAATCGCTAGTTCTTTTTATCATATTATTAAACATGGAAGATATGAATTCCGATATGGACGGAACAAGACTAAAGGGAATGCCGCATGCCTAAACAACAAAGTTTTTTTTATAAGCTGGAATCATGGGTGAGCACCAAAAAGGTGCACACCCTAGGGCCCGTTCGGTAGGAGAATAAGCAGGAATAAGGATGAGGAATAGGGGGAATAAGGGTCTATTCTCCGTTCGGTAGGAGAATAAGAATAAGGAGAATAAGGTGGAATAAGGCTTATTCTCTGTTCGGATGGGTTTTGTGGGATAAGGAATAAGGTTTGAAAGTTAGGTAAAGTTGTTGGTTGTTATTAGGAGTGATGGGTTATAATATCTAATTATAGGTGGCATATAATTTTCAATAACCAATACAGAAAAAACGACGGTAGTGAGTTTTATAGAAAAAACTACCAATATAGAAAAAATTACCAATAGTAAATAATGAAAACTACGAATACAAAAAAATTAAAGACGTTTTATAGATTTCCCTCAGATTTCAATTTCCACATGGAAAATAACGACGACAGTGACGTCGGTTAAGCCACGCCACTACTGTGGCTGCTCAGCCAAGATCGACACCGCATCATTAAATCGTAAGTTATGACGGTGGAATCATCATAGGGACGTTGCAGGAATTTTAGGACTTACTTTAGTAAGAAATCACGATAATAATCCATGGAAGACGTTTAATGTACAGCAATGCGCGATGCCTCGTAGAAAAGCCAATAACGTAGTACGAAGTAGTAGGTGCAGGCGGGACAATTGTAACAGAAGGTACACGTAATTAACATAAAATCAACGCTGCGCATTCTCCCACATGGCCGTTGCCAAAGCATCACGTTCTCCAGGTCGGATCTTTGTTCGGGGACCCTGACGTCGCTACCTGCAGCGGTGTTGTCGAACTCTTCGTCATTGGTATCGAGGTCTACAGACGTCCCAGTTTGAGCTGATTCAAGAGTGAATGCACTTGATATCTGATCCTCGCCCTGGACTTCATGGATGAAGTTGTTGATGATGCAGCAAGCCATGACAACCAAAACTTTCTTTTCGAAACTGTAAAACGGCCGCTCAGTTATGGCCTTGAAGCGGGCCTTCATGATGCCAAAAGTACGTTCGACGTATGAACGGAGCTGGGAATGCCTGTGATTGTACAACTCCTCCGGCCGTCGATATGCGTGTCCCCTTCGAGCCCTGAACTGGGGTAGGTGTGCAATAACGCCACGATATGGGGTGAGGAAGCTCTCTGTGTTTGCATATCCACAGTCGAGCAGGAACTTCCTTCCTGGAGGTACATGAAAACCTCCCTCGTCTAAAGCCCATCTTAGCACCTTCATATCTGCGGCTGAACCCTCCCATCCGGCGACGACATATGTAAATTTGTAACTGAAGTCGACACACGCCATGACATTTTGTGCTATTGTTTGGTGCCTGCTCCGAAACTTTGGAGCGACATTCGCGGCGACATTTGCGGGGATAAGCGTGCCATCGATGGCGCCGATGACATCCTGCAAAAATGTTGAATTAACTCAACATTCTTATGTAAATAAGTTGCATTCTAAATCCATCGTGCAGGAGTACCTTGAAATAAGGATAAAAGTTCCTGTTGTTCAGAATAACATCTGGTACCGGACAGTCAGCAGCTGGGAATCTGATGAACTGATCTCTGAGGGAGACGATGCGAATGAGAATGTCGTTGAGGTGGTTCGAAATTGTATCACCGGAGTGTTGAAAATGTTCAGAAAGCACACGATTCTTTGCGTTGTGGCTGAGATAATACAAGAAAATGCAGAGGGATTCCTCTGCCTTGAGGTGCCTTGAATCCTTCAGGCCAGCTCGATCCTTTAGGAGAGTGCATAAACGTAGAATCGTATCGGGGTACATCCGGAAAATAGAGTATGATCGGGCAACGTGTCCATTCAGCATCTCTCGAATCCATACATGTCCTGTACGCATCGACGTATGTTGTGGCTGTCTCGGGATGTAACCTGCTCCATCGATCAGGTTGTCCTCATCATCCTCTATCACTGCACGCAGGTATGTCATGTTCAACATGACCAAATTATACCTCATTGCGGTGATTGCCGCCATTCCCTCCATGGGACCTGTACAAAACAAACATTTCCATATGGGTTGTCATTCATTGATCACCACCAACAATCACAACAGCCAAATGATGTAGAAGACATGTACGGAGGCTAGGAACTTATCATTTTCCAGGCAAGATAAGCGCGTCAAGAAAGTTAATTATTACATGCCATCGAAAGTTAAATCATAAAAAATTGTTCGACATGAAAATATTACATGTCAGGCACACAACTTAAGAAAAGAAAATGCGATAACGAAACCAAAGAAATGCATCTAACATAATGTAGACCACAAGACAGTCACACAGATGACGTGTTGAGCAGTTAATCCTTGCCCAACTGGATGCTCACCCACGCAGCCAACTTCGCAGGGACAGACTTGGCCCGGTTGAATATAATTCGTTCGTATGGGTCATGAAGGCTGTGGGCAAGGCGAATTTGGGCCTCCGCAGGTAAGCCCGGAACGAGTGCCTCGAGCTCATCCAGAAGCTCCTCCACCCCCTGGTGCGGATCTTTCGGAGTCCACGCTTGGATCTGCTCCCGCTGCAGCTCCAACATTTGCGTCGTCAAACGGACGACGTCTTCCCCCAACATCTATGACGGTAAGGGGGTACCGTCACTGCGCGAACGCTTCATACTTGTTGCCTGCGCGCCTGAATCTCGGCGTCTTCTCCTCCGTCTTTGTTGCGTACTTGGGGCAGCAGCTTCCCCTTGTTCGGGGACCTCAGCGGCTTCGTTGTCCCCTTCGAGATCATCCTCGAATGCTTGTTGTGTACCAGCATCGCCCTCAAAGAAGGCAGCAAACGAACCAGGGGTTGCTGTCTGCGAGGAGAAGGCAAACGTTCCCTTCGCGGTGTAGTCTCTGATAATGGCTTCAACCATACCGAAGTGGGGGAAAGACTTCCTCCGATATGGCTTGTATGCCTTGTCAATCTGAGTGCATTTAAAAGTGAGCAGAGTATATTATAATTTATGGAACGTTAAAGTGGGTGCACATGCAGTTACTCACCGTGAGCCACGCCTCCTCATCAGGTGCGACCACGGTGCAACTCAATGGATCCCACCCCCAACCGCTCTTGGACATGAGGTAAACGAAAGCCGTGTAGTCCTTCTTTATGGTTTTCCACCGATTGTTGAGCTTTGCCTTGTCCCAGTTATTCCCAGTGTGCATGTTAAACTTGTCCACTATACTGTGCCATGCCGGTGATGTAAACGAGCCTCCAACCCAGTCGCCAACATCAAAGTGATGTTTGAACAGCTGGAGAAGACATTCATCCATGGCGGGTGTCCACTTCACCCTATGAACTGACGATTCGTCGTCCCTAAGGTGTACCCCAGACGAGCCCGCACCAGCCGTGAACATCCTGTAGTATAAGTCAACTGCAATGAGGACCTACCAATGTGGTCATTATCAACCAATATATAATGTACAAATCAGCTTAGACCACGACATAAGCCATGCGGCCAAGCGAACAAGGTATGTGGAGCACCAACGAAGGTGCTCTCCAACACCATATGAACATCCTCGAGCACCCAATAGGTAGCTCTCAGCAACTTTGAATTAAATATTTGTACCCGCTTTTTAAATAACGTCAGCAACCAATAGTAACAATCAGGCATCGACCACCAAAGTAAATTCAAGACGAAGCACAAAGCATCACACAGCAGCAGTGGGGGAAATAACCAGAGCAAACAGTAGTACAGGTAGGTCACAGGTATTTCACAATGCGTCACTGACGTAAAGCATTCAGCAGGTAAAGATCACAGCAGCACAGAACATTACTGACACAAAGCACACATTTAAACATCCTTGGGGTGAACAACAATCGTAGAGCACCAAGTAGGGTGCTCTCCACCAATTGAACAACAAGAATTTATCATGCCAGTCCAGCAATGACGTAATCCTCAATGATGAATTGAAATGAAGTAAGGTGTTGCCTTCTTAAGACAATGCATCATCGAGCACCTAATGGGATGCTCTCAGGCCAATCACAGCGCATCGGGCATCATCCACGCGATTAAACCCACAAGTACTTACACCGTAGAGCACCATGTAGGTGCTACAGATTTATATTTACATCATCGAGCACCTACTATATAGCTCTCAGAGAAGATTTCGATTCGACATTCAGTAGTAACCATCACCCAACTATCCATCGAAGTGTTAACAAATAGTTAGCGTCATCGAGCTGCAAGTACTTAGCTCTCAGTCAACAATTATACATCATCGAGCTGCAAGTACTTAGCTCTCAGTCAAGAATTATGCATCATAGAGCTGCAATCATTACTTAGCATCCTTGAGTTTTTCTCAACAGAAATATACATCATCGAGCAAGAAATAGCTTGCTCTCAGCCTAATTAAAAAAATTGGCCTCATTTATAAACTGGAATCGATCTTGAGCTGTAGATCTCAGTCAAGGGTTATGATAGCGTAATCACCGTTTAGGTGTTAACAAAAGGGTTTCATTATTGAGCTGCAAAGAATGTAGCTCTCAGGCCATTATTGGAATGGAGAAACATGTATTTATGGTAGCCCAACAATCAGCATTTGTGTGCTAAAGCACACATTTTAATCACACAGGGGGCATACTTTAGGTGTAATTCATCGAGCTGCAAGTACGTAGCTCTCAGTGAAGTATTGCAATCTACAATCAAGATTAAACATCACCAACGATTACATGGCAATGCAGCAACTATCAGCTCGGCCTCAAAGCCCAGCAATCAACATTAGTCAGGAAAAGGACACATTTTATCCCACACAAGATCATCTTTGTTCTTTTCGCAAGGAAATTTTGAACATCATCGAGCATGGGGTACATTGCTCTCAGCCCACCCAAAAAAATTGGCCCCATTGAACTGCTAGAATCGATGATCAGTATAAACCATCACGAAACTATCCAAAGCAATGCATCCAATAGCAGCCCGGCCTCAAAGTCGATCAAAATCACACATTACATTAAGCACACAAGGAATGACATTGTAGAACACCATGAAGGAGTTCAAAAAGATAAATTAACTTCATCGAGCATCAGTGAGGTTTAGCTCTCAGTCACGTAATGGTATCAGGAGTCAGCAACAAACATCATCCAAGAATCCATGTAAACAATAACAGCTTTGAGTAGAATATATGTTGCTGTTACCCCCAAAAAATTGCAGTTGTTGATCAAGTTTTGGAATCAATAATCAATATTAAACATCATCCAATTATCCAATGTTATGCAGCCACTTCCAACCAAGCCTCAAACCGCATCAAGCAACAACCGTGGGCTGAAGAGGCCAGCTAAAAACATTAATCAACACCAGTGTGCAGTTCACACAAAAAAATGAAGGACATCATGGAGCTGCAGATGGGTTGCTCTCAGCCACGATAACGACCACACAGGTCATTAGATCACAGTTTAGTGCTCCCAACTACTAGGTCCTCTCAAAAAGTAGGTCCTCAACCAACACCCAATTGGCGAATAAGAATAGCATAATCAAAGGGGTGGACAATCAATAGGAACCATCAGATTAGTGAAAAAAATCAGCTCCCCATCAATAAGCGACCTACGGCCCCCTCCTGTCAACAGCCAAGCATAACATACCATCTTCCAGCACAAGTGAGGCGACCAACCCCTCACAGCCGAGAAAATGGTTGTGATGCCAACTACTACAGATCCAAGAGATCATGAACCCAAATCATCATAAAACAAAGCAACACATTTGGAGAGACAGTCTATACTCACAAGCAGCAAGCATATAAGGTCATAAAGCAATGGCAAATCATGAAGCCCAGACCCAAATGAAGCATCGACCGGCAAAGCAACGGGATATGTAACAGGCAATGATCATCATAGCACAAAAAAATCGAGGGAGTGCTTTCGAATGTACCTGGCGATCCACCACAAGCTAGATGATATGTGAAAACACAATCCCAGAGCAAAATGAACCCCAGCGGCGGCAGACAACCCACTGGATTTCCTCCTCCGCCCCAATTTATAGCCATGGGAAACCCTAGACTCCATCGATTCCATTGCAACCACAGAGGGCTCAAGGCAACAGTGGCCGATATAATGGCCAATACAACCACCGGGATGACCCATCACACCGCAAGCACAGTGAAAGGCATACCTCGATCGAAAATCATGGAGGAGGTTCCCACAGGGGCCGACCAAAAGCAGCCCTACCATCGGCAGCTCAGAGGAGCGCGGGTCCCAGAGGACCCGAGGCAACAAGCGTGGACGACGTCGCACACCGAAGGCTCGCGGGATGGCCGGTGGGGGAGGGGCAGGGGATGGGCGGCGAACTGAGGGGCGCGGGAGGGAAGGGGAATAAGGTCGGGGGCGAAGAGCGATCGGGGGCCAAAATTGGGGGAATTGTCGTACACATCGGGAACCCCATTTTCCCTAATTCCTCCTTATTCCCGAGCCTCTATTCCCCTACCGAACAGCCCCTAAGGGCCTGTTTGGTTGGAGGGTTGGGTTGGGTTGGGGCAACCTTGTGAATAGTAGTCCCTGAGGAGGGTTGGGAAGGTTGTAATAGTAGGTGTTTGGTTGGGATGAGGGTTGGGTTGGAGTTGAATGTGACATGATGTGATGTTATGATGTGTTGTAATGAATGTTGTGATCATTGAGGTATATTAAATTATTAAGATAAATTTTTACCAAAATATGCCTCTTTTTTGTTACAAATTTGCGAACAAAGCCCTCCACGTATGACTTGAATTTAAATATGACAATCTTCGATGATGATGTGGTCACCGGGGTAACACATCTAGCATATGAAAAGGTTAAAAATTTAATTTGACACGGCCTAGAAAATAACGTCCGAAGAAATTTCATGTGCCAACGATGTTTGTCGTTATTTAATATGTAAAAGGATGGGATTTAAATGAGTTCATAGTTGTGATGTAACAGAAAAATGTTAATCGTGTTGGACGATTGTAGCAATCGTAAAAAACATTGTCACGTGGTGTTACAAAATATAAATCTTGAGTACGCGAAAGGAAGATCCATCTACATAAAACACCGATTCATCAAGCTGTCAAGTATATAGATAGCGATCGTATCACGATAGCGTGTTTGATACAAACGGTGAGGATAAGAAGACAACCACTACAGATTCACTTGTAGACGAATGCATCAAACGACGTGCTTGTCAACCAGTTGGTCGTCCACTTCTGCTAATCCTATATCGCTCAGCTGCAGTCGAAGAGAGTCGACCATCTCCAACAGCGAAGATCTCTGCCCACCTTCATCCTCTAGCTCGGAGTAAAGGCGACACAGTTCGAGCTCCTTGTCCTGTACTTCTCGCAATGTCGACTCAAGCTGCCGCTGCAATTCCCTGTTCTCTGCCTCCTTCTCCCAAAGACGTTCGGTTATGAAGAAAAACTCCTCAGCTAAATTGTCCAATGTGCATGAAGCTCTCGCGTACGGCTTACGACTCGCGCATCGACCGACAGAGCAGACGTAGAACAAGCGCCTGGCTGGATGTTGGGACCCGTCCTCGTAGCGTAGGGTCAACGGATAACCGCAACTACACCTCTCTGACGCGGAGTCCATTCCGAGCGTTGGGTAAGCTGGTAAGTGGAATCATGAACATTGTAAACTTCATGCAATAACAAGTAAATTACAATAAGGTTTAGCAGTTCAATTTATAAATTCCTGAAAAGCTACAATTAGGATATTAAGACGAAAGGAACAATGCATCCCATGTTTGCGGTCTACGGTTGCCTTTGGCGCATGTTATTCCACATAGCATTGGCAATTCTATCTCTCAAGACATGTCCACGCCTTATGTCTTCACGAATGATGCCTACCACCCGATGTTGCTCCTCGTCAGGCTCCTCCGGCAATATGTCATCATGCTCATCGTCGGAAACTGAATCTCCCCCATTAAGCCGTATGAAGTTGTGGATTATGCACGTTGCCCTGACTACATCCCGTTGAATGTTGATTGGATATGTTGGCATATCACGAAGGCAACGAAATCTATTCTTCCAGACCCCGAATGTACGTTCCACCACATTACGCAGACACGCATGACGGTGGTTAAAAAGATCTTTGTGGTTTTCGTAATGACTTCCACGAGCCCTCCAGGCAGGAAGATGATATAAAGAGCCTCTATACGGCGCTAAGAATGTATCCATATTGGTGTAACCGCAATCCACCAGATACTTGCAACCCTCGGGTACGACGAAGGAGCGACTCTCCACGGAATGGCGGAGTACGGTCATATCTGCACACGAACCCTCCCAGCCTATAACCACATAGGTGAAGCACATGTTGAAGTCCACTGCGGCCATTACGTTTTGGGCAGTGAATAGCTTCCTACATCTGTACGCGCCTTGGACCTCTGGATCTACTTGAGCAGGGATGTATGTCCCATCAATAGCTCCGATAACTCCCTGCGATGTCGAGTGTAGCGGAGAAAAGAATACGTTCAGAATGTAGGAATAAATATTTGATGAATTAGAAAACGAACATCGCGGGAAATAAGAATCGTAGTTTAATTACTTTGAAGTATGGGTAGTATCGTGGGTTGGAGGTGATTATGTCCGGAGTGACAGGTGGTGCGAGTCTAATATATTCCGCCTCGAGAGTGAGGATCTTCGCGAGGACATTCCTAATATGCCTTGATATAGTCTCGGCACTATGCTGGAAAGCCTCTTGAATGACTCTATTGGAATGTGCATTTGTAAATGCATATAGAAATATGCAGACCTGTTCATCGACATCCATATTCCTTGTCTTGTTTAGTCCATGTTCGGATAAGACACGAATAAACCGTCTAAGCATGCAAGGCTTCATTCGGAAGTTTTGAAAGGCACGATCATCGTGGCCTACCAGCATCTCCCTAACCCATTCACTACCGCTTAGCGGCCTTGTATGCAGTGGCCGAGGTATCCTTCTACCTTCTTCAACCCACTCGTCTATCGCTAGCGCTCCTACTACTCCGGCACAAGCTACAAGAATCAAATCACCATACTCCGCGAACGGGTTGTAACTCCGAAGCGACATCCCTATAAAATAGCAAGAGATGAATGAAGCACGTACTGCAATAGGTAATAAGACTTTATAGGTGGACTAGAAGGAGACCATGTGCGTGGCATGTGGTTGTCACATTTAAATGTCGTGAAATAGCTCAACATAGCGACGTATAACAAATCACTTGCATGCATTACTTATCGTTAGAAAAATCATTGTATGTTTGGCATAATTCATGGTGGAGGTAACGTCGCATACTCATGCATACCACCTCATCTATTTTAACCTTCAATCGGCCCTGACATTTTACTCTTTATAGCAAATAGCATACAAATTCACATACACCTGCAAACAAGATTGCGTTAGTAATGTATGAAGCTGCACATCTCCCCCTTGGACAACGTACCACCTGAAATAATTTTTATACGTGGACAAATGTATGACCGTGGTGGTAAGCATACATATCCCAAAATCGTATCCAAGAGAAACCTGTACCCGCAATCAAAAATGTAAGTTGGGTTTCTCGTGTCTGTCCGACTTAGCACCTGCAAGCTATAGCTTAAAATGCCAAATTATGATTTTGCTGATAAGCCTCAGGATGTGCAAAATATCACACACACCAGCATCAAAGATTGACACACACATGCATATAAAACGCAACCTAGAAAGCAGCTGTTACTGGAAAAAAGGTTAAGCAGTGTTTCACTAGCATCGTGACCCATTAAAAATCGCACACACCTGCAAACAAAGAGGTGTTAGTCATTCATGAAAATGCTTAATGCGCCGCGTATAACCTAACACCTGATAGCACTATTTTATCCCCTTCACCTGCAGGAAAATTGAAGTTAAGTTACTAAAATCGTTTCCATCGTCAATTATTCTAACAGCAACTAATGTTGTTCAGTTTGTTCATGCAAAAGTTCTGTAATAGCAAGAGATGGAGTAGGGGAAATGAAATTTTTGGATGCTTGGTCACTCAGAAATGGTCTTCTCGATCCACTCGTTGAGCTTTCCCCGATCAAGACGGCAAAGCATGTATATGTTACGCCGGAAAGGGGTTGTCAACGCCGCTGCAATTTTCTCTAACTGCGCTACGGTAAGCTCCGGCCGCAATGCTCCTATTTCACTGCATGTTGCATGGGCAATTTTGTCAGGGCCACTCCTAGACTCGTTGATCGTTTGTGCCAAGGACTTTAGGAAATCCTGCATCATTTCCTGGCCAGCTTGAGCCCTGGTTCCTCCACTCTTGGACTTCTTGCAGTTGGTGCCACCACCGCGTGCATTCCGCTTCCTCGACGAAGGTGTGGGAGAGAACTCCTCGCTGCCGGTAGGCTCTTCTTCAGGTTCTGGCATGCACTCGTCAAGCTCCTCGTCGAAATTAAGCTCCCTCTGACTTGAATTACGGCGTGAGGTAGATGCTCCCACTGTTGGATTGAAGCTACATGGCCTGGAGGATGTCGCGTGAACCCCTGTGGCAATGTCCTTACTGAGAAACCTCTGAATGTCACCGAAGTGTAGGAAGGGCTTGTTGCGATATTTGCGATATCTATCTACAAGCTAAAACAAATACCGTAATTAAAAAAATGAAATTTCCAAACAACAATAGATTGTTAGCTCGTTCACTTTACCTCAAACCATGCTGACTCTGAAGGCGGAATAGGCCGGTTGTAGACGGCGTCCCAACCCATCCTGATTTGTTGCGAAGGTAAAGATAAGCAGAGTAGTCCCTTTTGAGGTTCTTCCAACGACACAGGAGTTGCGACTTGGTGTAACGAAGACCACTTAAGTTATTGAACCTCGCCACAATCATCTGCCATCCGGGCGCCGTAAACGTGCTACCAGCCCACGATCACTCAAACTCCAGTAAGGTGTCTACGAATATCCTGTCCATAGCAGGATTCCAATGCGCAGTCTCATGCCCAACAGCCTCGGGACACTCGGATGACGGCCCAACACCTCTATCACCACTCCCCGTCCATGGTGACATCGCACTTTATTATGCACACAACGTACAAGAAATTTGGAATAAGGTGGAAGGTAGCACAACATATTATTCACCTTGACTGTGTGTGAGAAGGGAAGGGGAATGAAGTTCAACCTAATCAATTTGTGCTACGGTTGCTGAAATATGAATGCGTAACATAAAGGGGAATTCGGATTCAGTTAATATTATGAGCAACCTCGTGCGATCCTCAACCAACATGGTATGGGTCAAAGCTGATTCGGTTATTATTATAAGCAATGTCTTTATAGTATTCATTTTAAAATTCATTTGATGCATCCATTCCTGAAACATTGTAAAAAAACTTTTATCTTCCTTCTGATGATATTATCAAATCAGTGGTCCCAACATCTACATACACCAGATCGTAACATCTACTTTCAATACAAATTGAATAATCGATCAATCTCCATCTAGAATGATTCATTACTAATAAAGTCATTGGCTGAATGTTTGTTTTCCTTTTGGTTGCGACTACATAGGGAAGCATACAATTCATTCAAGTTTACATATAGATATACATACAAATCATACAACCACAGTTAAACATCGAAATTGATCAATTTCCCTCCTCATCTGCCGCAGTAGAAATTGCATCCAACATTATTTTCATACATCTACTCCACCATATCTATGGATTTTAAATCAAACCAAAACTTTACTGTCTGGGACAACCTACTGTCAACCTTCTGGCTGGGACAAACAAGCTTCACCTTATCGTAAGCAAACTCATGGAAAGTTTTAGTATGGCGGTTGAATCAACTACATAACCTGATGCAAAGCACTCAACAGAATAACAAAGAATTTCTAATCCACAGACAGGACTTACTAACAAAGAATTTCTAAACCTGCTCATGAGTTGTTAATACACGACAGGGTTTAATACACGACAGGGTTATTACACAGACAGGACTTACTAACAAAGCTCTCAGCAGAATAACAAAGAATTTGAAAACCCGCTCATGACTTGTTAATACACGACAGGGTTTATACATCCAATAGTAGGAATGATTCAATGTTAAATACTCTGCACTGGTCGACCCATACCCAATTTGGAGTCTAAATTGCAGGCAATTTGGATCTTCTTTTCAGGGACCTTCACCAACCAATAATGGAGCATGGCAATTTCTTTCGTGTGGGCAAAGGGGGGAGGGGGGGAGGGGGTTGTGCTTTGGTGGAGGCAACAACTCCACTCTGGGCGGAGGCATCAACAGATTTACATGACATTCGAACAATGAAGGCATGAGACATCAATGAAGCAAATCAAGAAAAGCTAATAACCCAGAAAACCTTCGAACCAAGACACACACACAATAATCCAACAAACAAACCAAGCAGGCGCAACTCAAGCGAAAGACAAAATCGAAGCAAGGAGCATGAGATTTACCTTCCAAGAAATCCTTCGAGACACCTCGCAAAGGCCACCGACGCTTCCTCTCCAAGACGAACACCAACACGCCCGAGCTCGTGGACGATCCACACGAATGTTGCAAAATATTTATAGGCCGAGAGATCCTCCTCCAGCTTGCTCCTACGACGTCCTCCCCTCAATGGCCGAGGCGATGCTCGGGGCTGTGGATTCACAAGAATCCGCGCGAAGCTCCATCGTAGCCCTGTGATTCCGAGTGGGATGGGATGTATGCGGACTGCGCCCATGTGCAGCTGCACCCCGCCAGGCCTGCTTGACTTGTCAAGACCATTGCTGCAGTGCTTGTCGGTGCAAAGCAAGACCAGCGACCGGAATGGAGGAAGACGACATGCCAAAAGCTTCTCGGTTGGGGGAAAAGGCGTTGCTTGCAGCCGAGGTCTTCTCGGGACTTCTGATAAAAGATGCGCAGCTATCGAGGCATTTAATTGGAAAGACGTGCCCTGCAGGTGAGAATCATGCTTCGAGTGGAAAGGGCCTCCGCACGACAACGCCCTCCCCATCCCGTTCCACCCGCGAAACAAACGGGGGTTCGAAGGGGGTGACCCGTGCAGACCCGGGACACCCCTCAAACCAAACAGGCCCTAACTCTTATATTCATAGAGCACATGTATTGCTATCAAAGACAAACTCTTGCATCACTTGCGCTCGTCTTCCCCATGCAAAGGTAACTTTGAAATATCATCATGAAAGTAAACGGTTACTATTGAACATATTACTCACCTACAAGCAAAATTACATGCCTTACATACCTGCATCTTTCCCATTGCGACACCAGGAGACAATGGAAGGTTAAAGGGGAAATAGAGACCAGCATCCCGTAGCCCCACCACTGTCAGCTAGCACCCTCCACTTCTTGCTTATTATCCGACGGGGTCTTGGCTTCATAGAGAGGGAAGAGAGCATTTATTTACCTATATATTGATACTGGCCTCATGCATCATGTAGGTTTTTGATCAAGTGGAAGGGTCTTCTCCTAGGATTCCATAGTGAGACTTCGACAGGAAAGAACGAAAAGTAAGTAGGATAAATTTCAAAACCTAGAACTAGATAGAAAGGAGGTGCGAAGCTGCTAGTGTGAGGGCAGCTATCCCAGGAGCTACTCCAAAATCATCTACTCGATCTCAAGTTATTAAAAAAGTAGTCATATGCTATGATACACCTATTTGAACCTACTATGATAACTAGAAATTAACGAGTCTTCGAATGGCCTATTATATATTCCACTCCTTTTCAAGTACACAAGGACTCTATTCCTATCTTGATCGTGATGTGCACTAAGGTAAGGAAGAAGTCATGAACTACGAGGAAAGAAAAGGGTAGGCGTGCATCATTTTCTCTATTGTAGATATGGTTGAATCATAGGCTCTATAAAATTGATATGATCTAATGATTTCAATGGTGCACTGCAAAGTGAAACTATTGTCTGGTTTTATGAGCAATTCAGAGATGTTCAATGGAACACAATTCCCCTTTGGAGACTTCAGAGGTTGCTTCAACAATTTAGCTTGTTGGGAGTACGGGACTTAAAACCATTATTTCATTCACCCCAACAGAGTTCATATAAGTAGGAAGGTTATCAAGTTGCTCATGATTTAGCAACTTAAAGCTTAATTTTATTTTTAAGGAAAAAAATGCTTTCACCGTAAAGGTACGCGCTCAAAAAAACTTCACCATTAATTCACAAGGTTATAGTTACAAGACTAATTCATCAAATAAAATAACAAGAACCACGAGTCAGCTAGAGATTTTGCATGTTCTAATATATTTTATACACAAAACCTATCCTGACAAAACATGACACCATTCCTTCCAACCACAAAGCCCACCCACACTATAGCCACAATTGTGGATCTATCCTCCAGCCCAAGTTTTGAATATCCATTTCATCACCTTTATTCTTTCATTTTGACCTTAAATCCCTAGTCGAATGCATGTATATAGCATTAATTTGTACAAAATAATAATTAATAATTGACTAAGAAATATTGTATAAAATGATGTATCTAATCCCAAAATAAAATAATAAAGGAAGAAAGAAAAAGAAGGAAGTGTCAAAGACATTGGGTGATCCTAAACCCCAAGACCCGGTCATCGTGATGACTTGATCGACAAGGAATAAAGTAGGAAGAGATGGAGCAGTCTATTATACAGTAAACACAGCTTAGAAGCCCTAATTCTATAGTCCAATAATTGCATTTTGGGGCCTATTTTATTTTCTTATTTTTATATTTCAAATCAATAAACCCTCAGCATGAATATTGTACATAAAAATACAAAGAAAAATACAAAATTATTTCATTCAAAATAATGCATAGTGTGCACGGGACACGCAGAATAAAAAGTCGCAAAGAAAACTTCACAGATATGTATATTCTCCATACGTAACCGAAATTGACAAAACTCACCTTTATTGTTCGTCAAATTAAATTATCTATTTAATGAAGGCTTTCACTTAATTCGGAATTAAGATGCAAAAGTTGGCTTTTGGGCCCTCATTATGCAATATACATGTATATAATATTCAATATATTTATTCATTATATTTTTCCCTTTTTTATAATTTTATATACATGTATATATTATTTAAAATACATGTAAATAATAAAAATAAAACAAAATCATAAAAATACATTAATATAAATAAGTACTTTGATATATAAGTAAACTATACCTATAATATACCTACATAATTTGTATACTTAATTACTTAAGTAAATAAATAAATTTAGAAAAATAAATTAAAAATATTATATGTGATTAAATAAATTATAAATAAAAAAATTATATATACATAATAATAAAATATGCAAAACAATAAAAAAATAAAATGTGCTAAATACATACATATATACACATATACTTATACGTGTAAATATTAGCACATAATAAACTAGCTTGTAAAAATAAATAAAAATCACAATAAAATACTACATAAAATTATTTAAAAAATATTATGTTTTGACCCAAATTTAAATAATTCATTTATTATTTTTAATCTAATTAGTAAGGGGTTTTATTCTCGAATTTTTGTGGTTGGTCCACGTGGACCAACCATCTTCCACCATGCATTGACCTCTCGATCAAACTGCACGGTCCCCACCTTCCTTCTTGTTATAGTCACGAGACTCTGATTTTCTCCATATTTTTGGGATTGAACCATTGCTCGAATTACCTCGAGCCTTCCACCTTCTTGCAACATGCATGTCCTTAATCCACGTCAAACCCATGTCGTCCATCTAACTTGTCCCCATTGCATGCCATCGCCCATCGAAAACTGCCCCATCCTCTGTGTATAAATAAAAATCACCTCTTCCATTTTGACTTTTGATCCTTTTATTGCATCTTGAACCCTCAGATCCAATCGTAGATAGGTTGAGCTTGGTGGGAACTCGCTCCTTGTCGGATTTGTAGTGAGATAGGGGTGTGAACAAAGTGATTCACACTTCGTTGGACCACTTTCGGTGAAGTTTCTGTTCCTTGGCCCTAGGTCATGTATGAGCGGTCTTTACATGCTTTCTAGGTAGCTTTTGATTTTTGCTTTCATTTCGCATTTTATTTCATGCATTTTAATGTTGTTTTTAGTTATAATCCTTTAATCTAAAGTACATCGGATCCTAAAGCTTAAGCATCTTTTTTATCACCGTGAAGCCTCATTTTGACCACCTGTCTTCTTCATCTTCATCCCCTCTCGCTTCTCCACTCTTCAAGCCACCCAGGTCCCCTCGATTCCCTCTGGATCGAGCTATCAATCTCTTTCCCTCCGCCTTGCGCCTTAGAGCTCCGACCCATTGTGCATCATCTCTATCAGACTCCAAACAAGGTCAAAGCAATTTGCCCTCAACCTCTAACCATTTCCGTGCAGTTTAGTGCTTCTAGGAGCTCATATCAACATTATTTGGATATGCACGAACCTCTCATGTGACGTCCAACTTCTTTGACTCCCATGACCCCATCGATGGGTCCTGAACATCCTTGACGCCACCAGCCCCCGTGGAACAACCGCAGGAATGCATAGAGCATCAGAGTGGTGAAGGAGACTGCCGAAGTTGTGAGATACGGGCGATCGAAGGAGCCCAACCCCGTTGTTCTTCCCCATTGGTCCAGACCTCCTCAGAACCATCAGATCAAGAACTCCTCTACAGGTGTAGATACTGTTGGATGAAGACCTACACGACCATCTGATCTGGAGATTGGATCTAATCTTCACCGCTCATCTACGAATCGACATTCATCGTCCAGTGGGCGGCGTGTCTCAAGTGAGATTTTCAGTGCCATTGGATCGTGTGCATTAGTGGGAAACTTTCAAGAGCACCTTGGCCTTTTGTATTTATAAATAGGTCATGTAAATATTAAGTTTAGTCTAAATGTTTGTGTAAAAATTGCAAGTAGACCTTCATATTTATTGGATTAGATTTAAGTCCATGCCAGCTCACCTCACGTTGCGGCCCACGTGAGGTCAGCATTTTACAGGGAGCCCCTCTTGGGTTTAAGTTGTTTTTTAGTATGTAAATATAGTGTTAAACTTTTGGTTATTTTGCACCAAACACCTTGTAACTTATTTTATTGCATAAATGCCCCTACTAGTATTGTGATTACTTATTTGTATTTTGATTTTATTAAATGTCTCATATGCTTGTTAAAATTTTGAAAAATCATAGTAAATGCTTCATGAGAGCTTGTTCACATCATATTTTTATTTTAGCATTTTACTTGCATTTTCATTTTATTAAAAATCAATTACGAGCTATTTATTCTTTCTTTAGATATCAAAATACATAAAATATAAAATCTATTCTAAGAATTCCAAAAATATCTATATTATTTATTAGTATATATTACAGCTACAAACCTAAAATCACAAAAAAATAAAAGGAAAACCTTAAAATTTTAAAAACCCTCCTAAAAACTTTAAAAATTGAAAAACCCTCCTAACACTATAAATATTAGCAAAAAATTATAAAATTCAAAAAAATAATTTTCTGTAGTATATTTTTATCTATATTATATAGTATATATTATTTTGTGGATATTTGAAATATATATCTATTTCTAAAACCCAAAACAATCTGGTCTATTATTATAAGCTACTATTTTACTATTTTCAATCAATTAAAAGAACCTAAAAATTAAGATAAATTTAAAAAAAATCACAAAATAGAGAAAATTTAGACAGACACAAAAATATTTTATTTTATAAATTTTGATTATATATAACTATATTTATTAATATAAAACCATATATAGACTATTTCAACAATATATATTTATATGCTTATTATTAATATTATTAGTTATAAATACCTTAAATATATTTTAAAAAAAACTTTAAAAAATAAAAAAGACCGTTCTTATTTATATTTTCCAAATTTTTATATATTTGTATATATAATATATAGGGAAAATGGGGCTGCTCACCCCGCCTAATTTTCTCCATTTTAAATTTTTTTTGAAAATTTCTTTCTTGAATATTCATCAATATATCCCTATATTATGTCATTCAAATTTCGTGCAAAACAGAGACTCCTACGGCCTCCATCTAGACAGTTATTTTTTAACAATCGTAGAGTTATTGAAATTGACCATGTCTGTATGGAGGCCGTAGAAGTCTCTGTTTCAAACGAAATTTGAATGGCATAATATAGGGATATAATGATGAATATTTACGGAAGAAATTCTCAAAATTTTAAAAATTGGGGAAAATGGGGTGGGGGAGCTAAGTTAGCTCCCCCTAGGGGGCGACCCCATTTAACCCTTATATATACTATTTATATTATACATAATATTATAGATAGATACATATGTATACTTATTATATATTAAAAAGAAAAAAAATAAAAATCAGAAAAACATAAAAGAAAATAAAAAATATAAAATTTAAAAACATAAAAAACTATAAAACATTAAAATTCGTAAAAATAAATATAATTAAAAACTCACAAAAAATCAAAAGGCAGAAAATACAAAAATATTTATTGATTCATTTTTATTAATTGACAATAAATACCCTATCTACGTATTTGCTCTCAGTAGTTCGACTCCTGCACTTGCTTGTTGTACGCATTTATTTGCATGGTATAATAAATTTCACCCGGTGTAATTTTCATTGATTTATCATAGATTGTAGGTTGATTGTTGATCTAGCTAATTGTTGACGTGTCGCGAGCTGAGAGAGCGGTCGATACAACGATTGTCGTACCCGACATTTCGGGTACCGCAGACCCTCCAAGACTGTACTTTGGACACCTCTCTACGGTCGCTAGCTATCACCACGCTAGTTAGATCCCAACGAATCCCTTGGCAGAATAGTTCATTGTGTTTCCGTCATATAGAAATCTCTTCTAGACATCCTTGGGCTTGTATAATTGAAGAAGAGATGGTCTACATCCTCACTTGCATCCGAACAATGTACACAAACAAAAATGGCATCATGGAAGAAACGAGCCCGCCTAACCCCAATCAAGATCCTCTCGCGCCTCAGTAATCAAAGGAAAATCGTAACCCTTGTAAGAAATCTTCCAACTTTAAATTCCTGTTGAGTCAGCAGCACGTCCAAGAATAAATCTTAAAATTTTACCATTAAGGATATTAATAATGTAACCCAATTTGTCTTACTATTGGAGTTCTTGACAGAGAGAAACGTAACTCTATATTTTGCTGGTTATGCTTCTTTGAAATAAAATATTATGGACGACCATTACCTCTAATGGGCATCCAATGCTTTTTCAAAAAACAAATTGAGGAAAGAATGATACATCTTAAAGTCCCTCGTCCTCTCATTTTTTAGACAAACGATCAATTTTCATTCATCAAAAAGATAGTAAAGAGTCCAACAAGCCCAACATTCAGGATGCAAACCACGCAAAAAGGAACATAGATCCCATGCAGCCTTGGCAGTTAGCCTCGCCTCATGTGTTCTCTAGTTCTCGAGCAAAATCAAAACTATCGAGCTCTTTTCTTCAAAATGAGAATAAGAAGAGACTTCAGGATTGTAACATGCACTCTTTCTTTAGAAATTACATACAATAAGTTAAGTTTAGCCTTCTAATAGTTTCAATTTGATGTGTTACCAAGGTGATCAGGGACAAAAAAGAAAAAAGGTTGTCTAAATTACTAGCACTAACATTGTATGTGCAAGTACAATGCCAAATTCCATGGAAGATAATAGGGCATAATTCACTGGTGAAAAAGAAGTCGATTGCCTCCTTTGAAAAAATAGAGATTTGTCTATCGTTGATTGCAATTATGGGCAACGAGACATGATCTCGAGAAATAGGTCAGTTTTCGAGATAAATGTCCAATGCTTGGTTCAAGAAATGGCTTTAAATGTTGGTAATAGTCCAAGTCAAATAATGTGCAGTGCAGCAAACTTCGAAGTTCAAAAGATCAAATAAAGTAGGTAAAAAAGGATGTAGTAGAAGACTCAATTGCAAAGAAAGTGATATCTGTTATGTTTTTTCTTGCAATGGATCTGTTTAAAACAAGGTGGGAATCGAGTTTGGGTTTCTGCTTGATGGATCACTTCCTCTATTTGTATAAGGTTTTCCCCATTTGTTGGCCCCTCTGGTGAGGCAGTAAGGCGCGTAAGGTGGTGGTGAGGTCACGCCTCAGCCACCTGAACTAATTTTTATGATATTTTGAGTTTTTTAAGATCACAACTTCTCAAATGAAGAAGCTTCTCGGCCTTGCATTATAATAGAAGTTCCTAGTCTACTCTTTAATATTTATATTGTTGTAGAAATGGAGGTATCAATAACTCATATAACTAAGTATAAGTTTTGAATGAGATCAAAACTTTCAGTCATTATTACATATCAAATTCGATATCCATCTATTATGCATGTATCATGTTGTATTAAGAATTGTAATTAGACATTTAATTAGAAATTCTATGTAATTACAATTGGAATTAATTTGGTTTTAATTGGGAAACCATTTGGAGGGAAAGTTGGGAATTCCTAAATTTGAAACATGGAAAAGCTTGGATGAAAGTTTAGTACCATATCTAGTATCTCTAAACTTTTGGTGGTCTTATATATGAGTTCACACCCCAAGCTCTTGTAGCAATAGTAGAGAGGAGGAATGGAGGACCACACACGCACGTGCGCTCCACTCCGCTTCGTCTCGGACTCGGACTCGGGAGAGTCAATTCGGATCTCGGATTATCCAAAACGTTGTTTAAGAATAAAAGGGGAGTAGATGTAGCTCAGCTAAGGTATTCACAAGTGATAGGAAGTTTAATGTATATTGCAAATTGCACGACACCTGATACTTCATTCTCGGTTACAAAGCTAAGTAGATACACTAACTGTCATGACCGTACTCACTAGGAGGCTCTGGATCGAGTACTGAAGTACTTGAAGGGAACTATTTCCCTTAGTTTGCATTATGGTAGACATCCATCTGTACAAGAAGGATTTACTGGTGCAAGCTGGATAGAGAAAATAGAGGATGAAGGATATGGTTAGATCCTCAAGCGCATCACGGAAGCGTGAGCATCGTATCGAATACGACGAGGAGCGACTAGTCACACTAGTTGCTCGATGCAGCGGAATTTAAAATTTTTCTTACGACGAAACCACATGATCCAAGAACACTTCTCGGATCGTTTTGTCTAAACCACAAACAAGTAATAGGATTACCTCTTGAAGTGTGGTTGCGATCGAGTCTCTAAACGAAGAGACCTCCTGTCTCAAGTCCGATCCGACGGAGGAGACACTTGCGAGCGCGGGGATGAACCGCGTGCTTCTCGCAATCTATGTTGATGATCCAAGCGGGAGATCTCCTGATCTCGACACACGAGATCCGACGTCTTCTTCACGAGCGAGGCGCACCGAAGGAGATGGAGATCCACGAGAAGAAGAACGGGCAGCATAACGATGATGCCACGGTGATGGAGAACCTCTCTTAGGTCATCCATGGTGGACGGCTACATGAGAGGGAGAGAGAGGGCTGTCGAGTAGAGAGAAGAGAGAGAGAGAGATGCTTCTCAAGCATTGTGTGTAAAATAGAGAGCATGGTATGCCTCTCTATTTATAGGGTTTTGGGATCCATGGATCTCAATCCATGGGACATATAAAATCAATGGATGAGATTGATTTATGTCAATCCAATGGTCAAGATTGTTGTTGGTAAAACCAACAAATTTAGGTTAAAATATATTTGACAAAATCAAATATAAATTAGTCCTAAATCAAACCAATAAATAAGGAGAGAAGATACATGGAGATTTCATCTCCATGTACCTTCCAAAGTGGACGGCCACACATTCCTTATAGGAATGATGTGCCGCCCAAAGATTCCATGGAGATTGCAATCTCGTGGAAATCCATGAGATTGCATATCTCCTTGAAAATCTCCTTTATTTATTTCCAACAACTTTTGTTGGCTTTTATTCTTCAAAAATAATTCACAATTATATTTGAGAATATTGCAATCTTGCCATGGAAAAAATTGTGAATCATATTCACAATCCAAAACAACATATAATTTACATTGTCAATTAATTACACAATGTGTATCCAATACACATAATAATTAATCAACACATATAAATTATAATTAGCTCTCTCTAATACATTATAAATCACATTTATAATATATTATGAAAATAATTGGATATTACTATCCACATTATTCTTATCCACAATAATTAAATCACATTTAATTATATTGGATAACTTATTCTCATGTGCTCAAATAATATGAATCACGTTCACATTATTTACATCTTTGATAATCAAATCACATTTAATTATCTATGATAACTCTCCTTATAATATGAATCAAATTCATATTATTCATGATAATTAAATCACATTTAATTATCCATTTTCTCAATGCTCGGATACATATATCAATAATAGAATCATCCATGAACTCTTTCAAGGATAATGCGCTTTCTCCGCGAATACTTGGAGATAAGGACAGGGCAATTGTATTGTTCCACGTATAGTGACATGGATATTGAGATCATATCTCAAATCCAGATCGCGGGCCTCCCATAGATGCTTGATTAAATCAAAACCGCAAATCTAATCTTCTCATTGCATCTGAATCACATTCAGATCAATGTCCAACATTTGGACTAAGATCAGATTACTTCTCTACTGAGAGGAGTCACTAAAAGCCAGACCTGTTTCATCACTCCCTAGGAATGGAAGCGTCATGGTTATACAATCGTTTATGATCACATCACCCTTAGGTATTCCCAATACCTGTGCATCCTGCATACTCGAAGACTCAGAATAAACCCGAAGTATTAGATCAACTTTATACTGTCTACTTCATGGTTTTATCAGTAAGTTTCTCATTCGATCATTAGGAGTCGGTATCGATCATATACTTTCCAAAAGCATATATCATACCTAGGTCTTGATCATATACTTTCCAAAAGTATATATCAAACCTACAAATTCAGTCAAGCTTCCAAAGCGAGACGACCATGCGCATGGAATTTGATTCTTCCCAATATCTCATGAGTGAGCTCATGTCTTCCGGTTCAGTAACTGAACCTGTATGATACCTTTGAGAGATCGTATTACTCATATGCCCTTATATGCACACCAACGCACCGGTGTATAGACCTTGATTAGGTCATCAACCTATTGGTCTGCCAAATGTACATATTCAGACATATAGTAACACATCTGTCTCCGATCAGAGGATGTGTGCCTATATCATGACAGCTTATGATATAGGACTTAGGTTATCTCGATCTCGTTAAGTCAACTCTTTGACCTAACTCATCCGACACCTCCGAATCTCTATTCCTATACAGAGGACCTGCATCAAGAGGTCGGTCAGATATCAGCCTAAATGAGATAGGATTGCCATCTCCTACTCAGGCTGGAGATCATCTCTTAATAATCATTTGACGGTGCTTGATGAGTCCTCAATCTAACTCATTAGATATTCATCTAAGCACCAACCTCTATGATTCAATAATTGAATCAACAGCTGTATGATCATTAAGATGGCCATGGTACATAACCCTAATTGTACTAAGGGACCTATTATGCAAATTATGTACTCTTTATTTCAGATTAAGGAGTGAATTGCAATAACATTTATTGCATAATGGCTCATCGTGGGCTCGCATGTCCAACAGAGGAGTCTGGGAGTAATGGAGTTGCTGGGTATGTCTTTACCCTTGGAAGCGGTCAATCTCCTAGAGGTATGTAAAGCAGACCATTCTAGCTTGATCCACCTTTGAGGCCGAGCTGTGTGCTTTGGACACCACTGGAATTGAGGTTGAATGGCTAAGGGAACTTCTGTCTGAAATTTCCATGGCAGGTCAGACAGTTCTTGCAATCTCGGTACATTGTGGTAATATGACCACAATTGCCAAGATCAAGAGTTCAAAGTTCAATCAGAAAATAAGAAGACACATACAAATCAGACTTAAGACGTTAAGGGATTTGGTATCTCGAGGGGTGTTGGATGTGGATTTCGTTGGATCCAAAGACAACACGACAGATCCGTTGACTAAGGGACTTGATAGATCTTTAGTCCTAAAGTCTAGGTTTGGGATGGGAATGAGACCCATTGGGAGTTCCTCTACAGTAGAAACCCAACCTATCTGATTGGAGATCCCACAAAGTAGGTTAAATATGGTAATAACAAGCTATTTGGAGAACTGGTTGGCACTCTTATCTTAATGCGTATGCATGAGTGTCTTATCCTTGGAAGCCTAAGTATCATTTAAGCTGCAAGTTTAGGAGGAGCATAGGCTCTGAATGGGTTCACGCCTATGGACAGGATGCTAGCAGTGCATCCTTGGAGAACGTCACCTATGTGAGTGCTACTGTGGGCCGTGGTTAAAGGAAGAGGGTCTTTCCTGAATACACTCATAAAACAGGATAAGGGTGCATGGCCTTTAAGAGCACCATCCCTGAATATTGTACCAAGAACAATACTTTTTGTTTCTACCGTATACTTTAACACCAAGGTCTGAAGTTCAAAACGTAGTTCACTTCATTCATGTTAAAGTGAAAGTAGTAAACTCAGTTAGAGGTTCATACCGGAAGGTACCTTTACTGAAAGCAAAGTGTGGCAGTCGAAAGTTGTGTTTTAACTCTCTTTGTTCTTTTTTCAAATTGGTGAATTCGTGGGGGATTGTTGTATTAAAAGTTGTAATTAGACTTTTAATTGGAAAGTCTATGTAATTCAAATTGGAATTAATTTGGTTTCAATTGGGAAACCATTTGAAGGGAAAGTTGGGAATTCCCAAATTTGAAACATGGAAAAGCTTGGGTGGAAGTTTAGTATCATACCTGGTACCTCTAAACTTTTGGTGGACTTATATATGAGTTCACACCTCAAGCTCTTGTAACATTAGTACAGAGGAGGAATGGAGGACCACACACGCACGCGTGCTCGGGCTCGGGCTCGGGCTCGAGAGAGTCAATTCGGATCTCGATACTTTTGTTGCAGGTTTCATTTGACTGATCGATTAAATTAATCAAACAAATTAATTTGGATCCGATCGCATTGGGAATCTGACTCGATCCAAACGGCTCGTTTTAGCCGCAGTTTTGAAATCCAAAGGGACACGCCCGTTGAGGGGCATTTTTGAAAATCAAAAGGCACCGCGTACTAGGGCACGCAGGCTCTTCTTTTTATACCCCTTCCCCCACGTCGTTTTTTCTTCACTCGCAAGAAAAATCTCACTCCGCTAGTGCTCTGTTCTCGTTCTTCCTCTCGCGAACGAACTACCTTCTCTTTCTCTTGGCTGCAAGTTCTCGGAGGTACTTTCAAGAACGGTCTCGTCGGTGTGCACGGACGAAGACCATGGACCGTCGTATCTTGGGAGTGGATCGCCAGTACCCTTCATACCGGTATTGTGGGGGCGATATCCTATCTAAGGATAGTTCATTTCATGGACGCTTCAGTGATTTCTAACCTTATTCTTCTTTTATTTTATTTGTCGCAATTTGTTTATTGATTTACCTTTTCTGGATCTCGCCCTAATTTATGTTTCCATTTATTTAATCGGTTCCTGCTTGCATTATGTAATCGGATAATGGATTGGAATTGCATGACGATAATGATGTTAATCTGTAATGCTTTTCTTTCAATTCATTTGGATCGTATATTTATTTTGTTAACATATGCATGGTTGATCCTGTTTACAACAATCTTAGAGAGGATATCCGGAACCGATTTTAAAATCATGTCAGAAATGATGTTTAAATCAATGGTGGATATGACGGGTATGCCTGAAAAATTCAGTGGTGAGAACTTCAAGCGTTGGCAACAACGCATGAAGATCTGGTTAACCACCATAGGATTAATCTCTATGCTTGAAACCGATTGTCCTAGGTAGAAACAGAAAACCCCACACCCGATAGCTAGAAGGCACAATCTGCGTGGAAGGAACAAGATCGTATATGTCATGGTTGCATCTTGTTGGCCCTGTCCAACACGTTGGTTGACGTATATTGTTCATCCACGCAGACTGCGAAGGGACTATACGAAGATTTGGATCGAAGTATAATACCGAAGACCTCGATATTGAGAAATACTCTGTGGCCAAGTTTTTGAAGTTTTCTGTGGCCGAAGGAAAGTCAGTTTCTGAACAAGCACACGAGTTTTTACTCCTACTCTATGGTTTAGAAGATGTCAAAATGAAACTTCCAGAGAAGTTTCAGGTCATGTGCATCATAGAAAATTTCTCCAAGTCTTGGGAAGACTTCGGTATGACCCTGAAACACAGGAAGGGGAAATTTTCTATGAATGACTTGATGGTGGCAATTGCCATAGAGGAGGAACACAAGAATCAAAAGCTTGTGCTTCCTCTTGATATTTAGGTTAAGGACAATTTCATGACCTCGAAGGGCAAGGATAAGAAGGGAAAGGGTTCGAACAACAATAAAATGAAACCAAAGGGCAAGATCTAGAAGAAGCAAAGAATAAACCTTGCTGGCACTGTAATCAGGTTGGCCATTGGAAGAAGGACTGTCTGTCCTTAAAGGCTCAACCTAAGGCTGTAGACAGGAGTCCACAAGTGAATATGATCACTATGGGACTTGGGGCTAGCAAGGGGTATGTCTCTGTAAAACATGAACTATACCATATCCATGATCCAAATGAGTGACTTGTGGATACAGGAGCCAATGTAAATATTTGTTCTGATAGAACTTTATTTTCTTCTTATCAGACCTGCAGTGGTGGGAGTCTGAAGATGGGGAACGATTCTACACCTAGGGTGCTAGGGTCGGGATAAGTCAACTTAAGGTTCTCCTCTGGACTTGATGGACGTTGCACAGGGTGCTGCATGTTCCTGACATCAAGAAGAACGTTTTATCTGACTCTATCTTAGTTAGAAATGATTTTGAATTGAACTTTAAATGTAATAAAGTTGTCATTTTAAGACATGGCATTTTTTTTATAGAAAAGGCTATTTGGCTGATTTTAATTTGTTGTTTAGAATTATATGTGATTCAGTAAACATTAATGCAATGAATGTTTTAAGTTCTGAATGTTCTATTTATGTATCTCATGTTGTGAATAATCTAGAATCTTGTGATCTGTAGCATGGTAGATTAGGACATGTAAACTTAAATTCAATTAAGAGAATGATGAATTTAGAGTTGATACATAAACACACTATTGATAAAACTCAAAAATGTGAAATCTGAGTGCAAGCTAAGACACCTAGGAAGTCTTTTCAGTCTGTCTCTAGAGATAGTGAGATCTTAGATCTAGTATACACAGATATCTGTGAGTTTAATGGTTTGTTGACCCAAGACAATAAAAAATACTTTTATCACCTTTATAGATGATGGCAGTAGATATTGATATATATATCTAATGAAAATCAAGGATGAAACCTTAGAGAAATTTCTTATATTTAAGAATGAGGCTGAAACACAAACATGAAAAGTGCTTAAATGCCTTAGGTCAGATAGAGGAGGTGAATATACATCTAACTTATTTGATGAACAATGCAAATCATTTGGCATAGTTCATGAAGTTACGGCCTCATATTCACCGCAATCAAATGGGATAGCAGAACAGAAAAATAGAACCTTAACTGACATGATCAATGCTCTCCTACAGAGTTCTGGACTTCCAACCTATATGTGGGGAGAAGCCTTGAATACGGCTTGATATATTTTGAATAGGGTTCCTCCAAGGCAAATGGAAAAGTGTCCTTTTGAACTTTGGAGAAATAAGAAACCGATCTTAAGACATCTCAAAGTGTGGGGTTGTCTCGCTAAGGTTTTAGTCCCAGAACACAAGAGAAAGAAGCTTGGTCCTAAAACTGTTGATGCAGTCTTCTCAGATTATTTAGAAAATAGCTATGCATATAGGTTCTTGATAATTCGGTCCGAGATACCGGGTATAGATGTCAACACCATTGTTGAACTCCGTGATGCTACCTTCTTTGATGATGTCTTCCCATTGAAGACTGGGATTCCTCGGAATCTGACCATCAAAGGCGCCTCTACATCAGGATCTATTCCAGATTAAGTGGAAAGGATAACAAATTTGGGGGTTGAGACTCAACCTGAACCCAATGACCTTTCAGAAGAGATTGAGCCAAGGAGAGTAAAAGACCTCGGATAGCCAAGGATCTGAGTAGCGTCTTTTTTGTCTACCATATCGAGGGTGATCCACCAAGTTACAAGGAAGCTATGGCTTCATCTGAAGCAAAACAATGAAAAGAAGCCGTCAAATTTGAGATGGATTCCATTATGGCTAATGGAACTTGGGAGTTGGTTGATTTACCCAAAGGGTGCTCTACCATTGGGTGCAAGTGGGTGTTTAAGAGAAAGCTTAGACCTGACGGATCAATTGAAACGTATAAAGCCAGATTAGTTGCTAAAGGATTTAGACATAAGGAAGGTATCGATTGTTTTGATACCTATTTCCCTGTGATTAGGATGACCACAATCCAGATGCTCATAGCATTGGCCTCTGTATATGATCTCTCTATCCACTAGATGGATGTGAAGACCGCCTTCCTACATGGCGATCTTGAGGAGGAGATCTATATGGATCAAACTGATGGACTTGTGACTCCTGGAAATGAGGGAAAGGTTTGCAAGCATGTTAAATCCCTTTTACGGATTGAAACAAGCACCAAAGCAGTGGCATGAAAAATTTGACAAAACTATTTTGTCATGTGGCTTTATGGTTCATGAATCCGATAAGTGTGTATATTCCAAGGTGAATGGTGATTAGTGTATTATCTTGTGCATGTATGTTGATAATATATTGTTGTTCAGATCACATATGAGGATTATTATTGAGACTGAAGCATTCTTAAGTACCAAGTTTGATATGAAGGAAATGGGTGTTGCTGATGTGATCTTGGGTCTCAAACTGACAAGGTCAGTTGATGGATTGCAGTTTCTAAATCTCGCTATGTTGAGAAGGTACTTGAGAAATTTGGATATCAAGATTGCAAAGCTGTAAGCACTCCTTTTGATTCATACAAAAGGTTGTTTAAGAATAAAAGAGGAGTACCTGTAGCTAAGCTAAGGTATTCACAAGTGATAGGAAGTTTAATGTATCTTGCAAATTACACGAGACCTGATATTTCATTCTCGATTACAAAGCTG
This sequence comes from Ottelia alismoides, assembly GCA_037367405.1. Lineage (NCBI taxonomy): Eukaryota > Viridiplantae > Streptophyta > Magnoliopsida > Alismatales > Hydrocharitaceae > Ottelia > Ottelia alismoides. The sequence continues at coordinate 56,440 of JAZKJV010006783.1, read as the reverse complement.
AGTAGATACACTAGCTGTCCTGACCGTACTCATAGGGAGGCTCTGGATCGAGTACTGAAGTACTTGAAGGGAACTATTTCCCGTAATTTGCATTATGGTAGACATCCATTTGTACTTGAAGAATATAGTGATGCAAGATGGATAGGGAAAATGGAAGAGTCTGGGAGTAATGGAGTTACTGGATATGTCTTTACCCTTGGAGGCGGTTCAGTCTCCTGGAGGTCTGTGAAGCAGACCATTCTATCTCGATCCACCTTTGAGGTCGAGCTGTGTGCTTTGGATACCACTGGAATTGAGGCTGAATGGCTAAGGGAACTTCTGTCTGAAATTCCCATGGCAGGTCAGCAGTTCCTGCGATCTCGATATATTGTGATAATATGACCACAATTGCCAAGATCAAGAGTTCAAAGTTCAATCAGAAAATAAGAAGACACATACAAATCAGACTTAAGATGTTAAGGGATTTGGTGTCTCGAGGGTGTTGGCGGTGGATTTTGTTGGATCCAAAGACAACTCGGCAGATCCGTTGACTAAGAGACTTGGTAGATCTTTAGTCCTAAAATTTAGGCTTTGGATGGGGCTCGACCCATTGGGAATTCCTATACAGTAGCAACCCAACATATCTGAGTGGAGATCCTACAAAGTAGGTTCAATGTGGTAATAACAAGCTGTTTGGAGAACTGGTTGGCACTCTTATCTTAATGTGTATGCATGAGTGTCTTATCTCTGGAAGCCTGAGTGTCATTTAAGCTGTAAGTTTAGGAAGAGTGTAGGCTCTGAATGGGTTCAAGCCTCTGGGCAGGATGTTAGCAGTGCATCCTTGGAGAACACCACCTATGTGAATGTTACTGTGGGCTGCAGTTAAAGGAAGAGGATCTTTCCTGAATACACTCATGAAACATGATAAGGGTGCATGGCCTTTAAGAGCACCAACCCTGAAGATTGTACCAAGAACACCACTTTCTTGCTTCTACCGTATACTTTAACATCAAGGTCTGAAGTTCAAGACGTAATCCACTCCGTTATTGTTAAAGTGAAAGTAGTAAACTCAGTACAGGTTCAAACCGAAAGGTACCTTTACTGAAAGCAAAATGTGGCAGTCGAAAGTTGTGTTTTAACTCTCTTTGATTTTTTTTCAAATTGGTGAATTCGAGAGAGATTGTTGTATTAAAATTTGTAATTAGACTTTTAATTGGAAAGTCTATGTAACTACAATTGGAATTAATTTGATTTCAATTGGAAAACCATTTGGAGGGAAAGTTGGGAATTCCCAAATTTGAAACATGGAAAAACTTTGGTGGAAATTTAGTACCATACCTAGTATCTCTAAACTTTTGGTGGACTTATATATGAGTTCACACCCAAGCTCTTGTAGCAATAGTAGAGAGGAGGAATGGAGGACCACATGCGCGCGTGCTCTACTCCGACACCGGCTCGGGTTCGGGAAAGTCAATTTGGATCTCGATACTTTTGTTACGGGTTTTATTTGACTGATCGATTAAATTAATCAAACAAATTAATTTGGATTCGATCGCATTGGGAATCTGACTCGATCCAAACGACTCGTTTTAGCCGCGGTTTTGGAATCCGAAGGGACACGCCCGTTGAGGGGCGTTTTCGGAAATCAAAAGGCACTGAACACTAGGGCACGCGAGCTCTCTTTTTATACCCCTTCCCCCACGTCGTTTTTTCTTCACTTGTAAGAAAAATCTCACACCGCCGCCGGTGCTCTGTTCTCGTTCTTCCTCTCGCGGACGAACTACCTTCTCTTTCTCTCGGATGCAAGTTCTCTGAGGTACTTTCAAGGACGGTCTCATCGGTGTGCGTGGACGAAGATCGTGGACCATCGTATCCTAGGAGCGGATCGTCAGTACCCTTCGCACCGGTATTATGGGGGCGATATCCTCTCTAAGGACAGTCCATTTAATGGACGCTTCGGTGATTTGTAACCTTATTATTCTTTTATTTTGTTTGTCGCAATTCGTTTATTGCTTTAGCTTGCCCAACCCCTTCCTGGATCTCGCCCTAATTTATGTTTCCGTTTATTTAATTGGTTCTTTCTTGCATTCTGTAATCGGATAATGGATTGGAATTGCATGACGATAATAATGTTAACCTGTAATGCTTTTCTTTCGATTCATTTGGATCCGTGTAATTACTGTTTAACATATGCATGGTTGATCATGTTTACAACATACCAATCATATAATACATAAGCAATCAACAAAACAATACGACTACTTTACAACCTCTAGAACAAAGCACAATATGTGATCACCTTTCCTTAAATATAGATGGGATTGTATGATCATCTAACTATATGTCCATTTTTATTACGTTGAATTATTCTTCAATCTTATTTCATACATTGATTCTTGATCTAAGTAGAGCTATGAATAAGATATATCTCTTACAATATGTAGTTTGGAACTAAATAGAAAGTTTATTACTAGAAATTTAGAAAATATAAGGTATGGTATAATAACAATTAATGAAGTTCATTCATTACATGATATATAATGATGCTATTATAGAAAATAATGAAGTAAATTCATTACATGATATATAATGATGCTAAATATAGAACAATGATGTATAAAATGTTATATGTAATTGTAATGCCTTAATATACTGTTTAGAATGACTTGTAAGTGGTTTTCTCATAGTTTAGTCTTAATATCCACAATATTTGAAGTTTATTTTTTCTTTTTGTAGTTTTTTCTTCTTAAAAGTGAGGCTTACGCCTTACCTAGATGATGGGTAAATTGCCTCATTATGTCTCACATTTTTTAAAAACCTTGGTTGCAACAACTTGATATGTTGACCAAGTCACTCATATGATCCCTCTGAATTAAATAGTAGATGAGCTCTGGACTTTATTTGGGTCGTAGAAGTATAAATCTAGTCATTAAAAAGAATCAACAACATATGTTTGAACTCGTGCATGTCAGTCTACTATGGGAAGTGCATTCACCAAGGATGTGGAAGCCCTCTTTCATTGAATCAATATTCAGGATGACTTTATGATAAGCAAACGAAGTAGGCACAGTTTAGACCAATGCGTTTTAAACATCTAGATTCATTGGTATAGGCACCTAACTGAGAGTTATTTATTTTCATTTCAGAGGCCATCACGCTCTTCATTGGGTAGAAAATCTAATAAGCCTATGATGACTCACAGATGACAAATCGTGTATTCGGCTAAGTCAATATTGGATTCATTGTAATACGACCGAATACACCCGTTCAGAACTGAGCAAGAATCTCTGTGAAGAGTAGCTTGATTTAGTAAATTTATTCTGGATAAGTCTAGGATCGAACTCAGGGACATAGGTGATGATACAACTAAGTTACCAATATCAAAATGAGATAAAACAATGCATCACATAAACATATGCAACATAATACATTTTTAGTTTGTTTCCATGCATGTTAATTATGAATAGAATGCTACAACATGGAATTAAACAAAAAAAATTATGTACATAAATTATGCTACTAAAATAATATAATGAACTCAAGCAATATGTAGAATAAAAATAAAAAATGATTTGAATCTCAATATATAAATAGATTGCATTAATGGCATTTAAAATGATACACATCTTACAAATTTTTTTCTCTGATTAATTAACCATATTTCACAATTCAAATCAGAGAATAAGTGATGTCATTTTGTAGATTTAAACAAGCTTCAAAACGACACTGATTTCACATAAAATAGAGGTCATATGCTCAAGTTATAAAGCAAATATTAGAAAGGTATATATGTAAGAAAAACATAAAGAAATATATACAATCATCAAAAAAATCCTAACAGGGTCATACATGTAAATATGAAAACCGGTAGGCCTGATCTTTAATTAATTTTTACGTACGGGGGCATAATAACAATTTTCAAGAACTGGCAGGTCAGATGAGCAAAATGTCCCTGTCACGTCATATATGCATGTGAAGTTTGGACTTGAGTGTTGAAGATCTTCATAGCTTCTACATGCAATTTACCCATACCTCACGCACTACGCATGTGTGGTGAGGCTCGGGCTGAGAGGTGGCTCGGTGGGTGCATGTGGCTCGAGACACGTGGGTGGCCCGAGAGCTTCGAGAGGAGGCTCGGTCCCATCGAGCTTGTAGGTTCGTCGCGGATGCTAGGAAGTTCATATGGGTCGTCCGATCTTGATGATCGAACAATAACTGTAACACGTCGACTTCTTGAGCTCCTTTGCGATAGGGTGGAGAAGGTGTTGCTCGGCGTGCATGCTGGTGCTCCTCCAGGCTTCAACCACTGCTTTGATGATCGAATCACCATCGTAGATGGGCAACAATGATCTTATTCACCCTTAGGTGACTCGAGGATACTGAGGATCATGAGTTGACGTGTCTTCGCTGGGGAGCAGAACTTGATGAATCATCATTCATCACTCTTTATTCTTTTATTTTAGCTAAAAACCTTTGCAAAACACCATGTAGATATATGTAAATAGAATAAATTACCAAATACATGCATTGTGTAAATAGCAATAATTAGCATGTTTTTGTGCATAAATAAAAGAATAAAGAAATAAAAGAAAAAGAGGGAAATATTTAGAATAAATATTGAGTGACCTAATCCCAAGGAGGGCTCAACATGGGCCTGACCGCAAAAGAATCCAAGTAGAGAGAGATAAGGTCAATCATACTTGTACATAACCCTATGTATATAATTTTATTTTCCTCAAAATAAAAATAAAAAGGTGTTTCTCATACCTTGTACATATTTATAAAAATAAAATAAAAATTAGAAAAATAAAAAAGAAAAAGAAAAATAATAAAAATCATTTTCCACCTTGTATATATACCATGTACATATGTATATAGATCTATTTATTTAACTAGTGTAAATAAATCATAAAAATAAAATAAAAATACTTTTTATTCGAAATTTTATGTAATAAATAAGTAAAATATAAAATTGGAATAATTATGCAAAAATAAATAATTAAAAAATAAAAATCAAAAATCCATTTGTAAATATACATATATATAATAATATAATGTAAATACATAATTTATATTTCAAAAAATAAATAAAAATAACTAAAAAATTCTTTGAAAATAAATAAATATTTTTATTTTGTAAATATTTTAAAATAAGTTCATTATCTATTTTATTTTGATTTTCGAAAATAATTTCCAATGGAATTATCCATTGGTCCACGGGGGATTGTTGACCCCCGGTCAACTCTCCCCCTAGGACCACTCGACCCGGGATCTCTGCGTCCCGACCTGTTTTCTCAGATTTTTTGCGAGTGATCCGACCTCCAAATAGCTAAACCCCGGGCTCCGATTGAAGTTCCCACATCCATGATTCACGCCCGGGCAGATTTAGGGATCCGTGCACCATAGCGCCATGCCTGACTCCTTCTTGCCGGACCCTCACTCGTATAAAGTCCCAGCTTCGGCCGCACTTTCAGGTATCTTTGGCTATCACCTTCGTCTCCCAGGAGTCCCATCCTCTCCCTAGAGTGACAGCTATCGGAGGAGAGTGTCGCAGCGAGGTTTCGTGGGCTGCAGCCACTGATCCGGTGGTTTCACCACCGTGCTCCGCCGGCAGCGAGCTCGAGCCTCTGGCCCCGACGAGCCATTGAGGCAACGATCCAAGGAGCTCCGTCAGCTCCAGCACAGTCGACCACGTTCATCAGGTAATCCTGCTAGCTTCTTTAGCATCGCCCATTTCTGATTTTCTACAATCCAGCTCCGCCTTAGTGGCTGGAGCTCCCGCTAGTCCATCCTATCCGTACCGATCACCGCTCCGACTCATCGTCACCCTCCATACGTGACCTGATCACCTCGAACTTAGCCATCCAAGCTCAGGTCGAGTTGGGTTCCATCTCTCACGTACGCCGGAACCCCCCTTCGACCATTCACGGCGCTTCCCTTTCCCTTTTGGGCCAATAACCCCCGTCGGAGTGCTCCTCCGAGCGAGAGCTTTGTTTTGCATGTGAATAAGAGCAGGTACCCCCTTGGTCGCGCTTCCATTCCTTCCGCCGGAGCTGCTCCAGGTCGCTACTCCTTCACTGGAGGATCCGATTGTCGGAAGCTTCAACGGAGCTCACCACCCGACGCGGAGTCTCATCGCGAGGAAGACCCCCTTTCCGATCGTCCATCGGCCAGCTGGATGGTCTCCGGCGTGCCAGGGAAACGTCGTCCGGGAGGTGTTCTTCCTCAGCCTCTTTCAACTGTTGGATCACCCCCAGCACCAGTTCGCATCTCCACCGTCCGTGCTCTGCCATGTCAGGCCGTTAGATCCCTGATCTAATAGTCACGTTCCTCCCACATTCGCCTTCGCGCCATCACCTTTGGATCGTCCAAACGGCGTCAGCAAGGCGTCCATCATCAGCCATTCACCTCGCGACATCTCGCACGCACGCCCCTCACGCGCCTCGGCTGGATAATTGCGCCCATACCCCTGCAGCTTTTAGTAGTTTTTGTTTAATCTATTAAATAAGTTTGCACTCTTGGACTATTTGCATATATAGACCTCTAGTTTTATCTATTTGCATTTCCCGTCCATGTCTGTGTGAGACACGTGCTTCGTCACGTGATATTTTGGACATATTACATGTATGGGCTTGGGTTTTCTGCTATGTTATGAAAAGAAATTTAGTTTCTGAAATTTGCAGTTATACCCATGTGCGTGGTTTTAATTGAACATGTGCTGATTGTTTGGGATTTTTACACTTTCAACCCTAAGGTTTTTCGCACGTGTTACATACCAGCCCCTGGAACTATGTTTTCTTACATATAAGTCCTATGTTCCGTAGCTCTTTTATTGGTTTGGATATAATATAAAATAAACTCCAAATCGACTGAAATTTGGATATGTAGTTCCTGCCACTGGTAGAAATTTTACTAATTTTTTGGGACATTTTCCTTGCTTTTTATTATTTTAAAAATTCAAAAAACACGTATTTTTTACTGTTTGGAAAAGAAAATCAAAGAAAATATAAAAACCTTTCTAAAAATTCCAAAAAAATTATTTGTTTATTTTGTTGTTTTTAAGCTTCTATCCATTTTTTAGCTTATTTTGGACTTATAAAACCCATAAAAATTGAAAAAACCTAAAAATCTTATAAAATCATTAAAAATTCTATAAAATCCAAAAAATGCAAACTCTTTTTCTGTAGCTTAGTTTTTGTATATATTTTTCATAAAAATTGTCTCCATATTTTTATAGACCATTATATATTTTTAACTGACCTTTCAAGTTTTGGTTGCACAGTGACCCCCTGTTTTCCTTCTCTTTGATTTTTATAAAATCGTATAAAAACTAAAAAATTCTGAAAAATTCACTAAAAACACTAAAAATATAAAATGACACAAAAATAATTTTATTTGAATTTTTTGTGCATTTTTAGTGTTTAAATAAATTGTTGAATTTGCTTGTTTATACATTTTCTTATTTTTCCTCATAATTAAAAACACATAAAAAAATTTAAAAAATATTTAAAATCCACCAAAAACATTTTTTTTATTATTGGATCTTTTTGACTACTTCGTAGGCCGTTTCGGTCATCTCGTGCTCATGAGTCTGACCCCTGGTCGCTATACCAGGTTAATAAACTAGCGAGGACTGCTTCGTGTTTTATTGATTTTATCTTTGAGTTTGGTGGGTTCTATATTTTTCTTGTTGAGCTGAGTACCAAGATCCTGGTCGCAACGACCCTTGTTCTTATACCTTCACCCGGGTCTTGGTTAGTCTTTTTCGGCTCCATCAAAAATGGCGTCGTTGCTGGGGAGCACGTCTTAGGAGTTCTTGTTTTTAATTTTTATTTGATTTTGTTTTTTCGTGACTTTTTCCCCGGCTTTTCAGTTTCCGCGGCTTTCGCGGCTTTCTGATTTCCTCTGTTTTATTTTTATTTTTATTTTTATTTTCATTTTCATTTTATTTTGTTTTGTTTTGTTTTTTTTGTGTGTTATTTTATTTTTGCATATAGTTTGTCTTAGTTTATTTTTTGCTTTTCCTTTTTTTTATAATAACCTTGGACTAACACACTTCTGTTTCTGTTTCTTGCGAGGGTTCTGTACGAAGCCATAGGAGAGCGTGAGGAGGAGAACCGAAGTGCGGGAGCCACGGAATAGCCGCGGGAGTTAGTTTAGTTTAGTTTAGTTTAGTTTAGATTAGATTAATTTTTAAGCAGATATTTTATTGTAATAATAGAGGGACAGAGACTTGGATACTTGAGTGATATCGGGGTCTGTTTTGCTGAGCACCGGTGTGCTCGGGGGACCTCACCGCGATTTTCACCGGTTTTATTTTCTGACCATTTATTTACTGCTTATTTGATTTTTGCGGTTTTGGCCTTAGCTTAGAATTTTTGTTGATTGAGCCGTAATTAATTAGGGTCCAAACACTTCTATCTGCCTGTACCTATTAGATCGTAATTGGACCTAAATAAAATTAATAAATAAAAGGCTAACCTGGCCACTTGAGGGGTCCCGAGCCGCTAGAGGTCATATACAGCGCTGGCAAGACCCGTTGTGGCGGGCACCGATCGGCATCCGAGACCGGACATCGACCCCTCCTGTTGACCTGATAGTCAACGGTTCTTTATGTGTAGAAATTGCTTCGTTAAGGCTGGATTCTCGTGCATCATATAGGTAGTTTATATTCTGTCTTTATTTTATGCGCAAATCATTTTGCATGTAGACTGCTGGAGTCAGGTACGCATCTCTTACTCTGCATGCATCATTGATTTTATCGTGCATTGGCTTTTTCGTCTTCTCTCCCCGGTTTTTGGACTTAAAATAATCAGGAGAACCGAAAAATTTGTTAGGCGTTGTTTGATCTGAAAAATACCTAAAAAAAACTATAAAATTGGGACTGCTAAACACACTTGACCCTAAAAGACACCTCACTTAAAAATCTGTCTTGGGGAGAGCAACCCTCTCATTGTCTGGTTTGGATGCGTGAGAGAGTGACCCGTACAGTAGGCTAGAGCCACATCCGAGCCCCGATCAGACTACCGACCTTTTATACGGGACAGTCTGGTAGGCGGATTGGATTCCTATCAGGTCACGTAACCGCTCTGATATCCTGACATGATCACCTAAATAAAATTGACAAGATAATTGGTCGAGCTCTTACGGTCTTCAGCTCAGCGTGGAGTAGGTGAACCCGGGGTTTGTTTGCTCATCTTGTTTGTTTTCCAGATCCCATCCGCCCGACTCGCCAGATTAAGATGATGGGCAGGAGGTCTCTTAGGCAGCCTCTGGTTGTACTGCTTTTTAGCACTCTAGCCCGTTCATCTAGGTTGGTTCGTGAGAGCCGAGGCCCGCTCTCTGAACCCGAGTTCGATTCCACCCTGTTCCCCCTTGACCACCCCTCTCCTATTCCTGAGTTACCAGTGCCAGATGTGAGACAGTAGACAGTTGATATTTCGGAACCTGAGTTTGGGTCTTTTGCCTTTGCAGAGACCATGGCCAGCAGCGAGGAGGGCACCGATGCTCTGAGGCCAAAGACAACCACATATATTCTGGACCAGGGTGCGATCAACACCACCATGTTAGCTTCCCTCGAGACCATGCAGAGACAGATACGTGATCAGGGGGCTTTCATGGTAGAGATGAGGAGAGAGATGGAGCGGATGAGAGCTGACCGCGAGCAGCGCGGGCCCGGGGGAGACGGACCACGGAGGGGACCAGATCAGCCAGGGTAGCCAGACCAGCCGGCAGCAGCAGCAGCAGAGTCGAGATCGATGCGGGAGTTGCACAACCCCAGATCGACACTGACGCACTGGTGGGTGGTTCTTCCGGTGATCGTGGGGACTTCAAGTTCCCCCCGAACACACTTCAGCTACTCCCCCGCTTCCATGGGATCGCCACTTAGAAGCCCCATCTACATCTCCAGGAGTTTGAGATGATCTGCAGTACAGTCCACGATCGTCAGGTGGACGAGGACACCATCAAGATGATTGCTTTTCCTTTCTCACTGGCAGACAGAGCAGCCAACTGGGTGAAGCACCTAGGGAGATTCGTATACACCAGGGAGCAGCTCCGCATCGAGTACTTGAACAAGTAATATCCACTCGGGCGGACCAATGCAGTGAGGACCCTGATCAGCAACTTCTCCATGCTCCCCAACGAGCAGTTCCACGAGGCATGGGAGAGGTTCCGAGAGCTCACCAACATATGCCCGCACCACGATATCACGAAGCCGAACCTAGTTCAGAGCTTCTTCTGCGGGTTGACACCAGAGCTGCAGGGCCTGGTGAACGCTTCTTGTGGCGGTTCCTACATTGCCAAGGATGAGGATCAGGTCTGGGCCATCTAGGAGGAGATGGTCGAGAACTATACAGTTATGTCCCAGACCCGAATCTACACTCAGGGACACCCTCAGCCACAGTCCGTGCAGTTTCAGAGGATAGCACGAGTCGATGTCGGTCCTTCCACTTCAACAGCGGCAGCCGCACAGGCCGAGTTCGCAGCCGCGGACATGGGCATCATCAACGAGAAGCTGGACCGGATCGAGTTGATAGAGAAGAAGCAGTACTAGGGCATCACGCAGATGGATCAGATGGTACAGACGTTGAGTGACCTGAAGACACAGCTCATGTGTCTCCAGGAGGCACAGACGGCTTCTCAGCCCCGTCTTCAGGCACAAGGAGATTCGAGCAGCAGTGGTAGCTTGTCTCAGCGCTCCAGTCAGCCTAGACAGGTTCACCTTGTACAGGCGAAGCCATACCAGCAGCCACAGCCATACTACCAGTCACCACCATCCCCAGACACTCAGATGGTGGTCTACCAGCCAGATCAGCCCCTGACAGTACTCCCGCCACCCTCCTACGTGCCGGAGCCATTGATGGATGTCAATAGGATTTGGTACGATCGCCCCCAGCCCGGTATCCGACGAGACCATCCTGGATTCCGTTGGTCGGCCGGAAGCACCAGTTCCCAACAACAGCCTCTAGTTCAGGGTGGCTAGTACAACCATCAGCGAGAGCAGCACCAGCAACCCCCAGTACCCCAGTAGCAGTCATCCCAACCACAGCAGTAGTACGGTTCTCGTCCCTATCAGCAGGGACAACCTTGGAGGCGAGAGCAGCCTCAGCAGTATCATCCACAGTACCCGTCTCACCCACACCAGCCGCAGCAGCCTCACTACCAGTGAGGCCACCCGTCAGGTTCTCATGGGTCGGCCTATGAAAACCATGCCTTGGATGATCTGGCCCTCTCATGACCGAGCAGCATGCTACCTTTAGACGGGAGATGGATGAGTTCCGCCAGGAGATGCGGGACATTGTGAGAGGGAAGGCCGCCATTCCTGCCCAGATTGAGTTGAACCCGAACAATCTGAAGAGGAAGTCTGAGCAGGTAGAGTTCACTGAGATTACCACTCCTAGTGCTTCACTTGGTGATATGTCTGCATACATGTTTGATGCTGATTTTGTTACACTTAGGAGCGGTAGGACGCCAGCAGGCGGCGCCTCGTCTGAGAGACGACCCCATGCCACTTCTAGGACGCCAAACGAGGAGGAGCGCGGTACTGACGCCGTGCGAGAGGATGACGGTGGTGCTGATGCCACCATGGATGTTGATCCAGCCGACAGTACTGAGGCCGTCGCTTCACCAGAGAGAAGAGGTGGTACTGAGGCCACCACAGTTGTTGAGCCAGAGCGCGGTACTGATGCCGCGAGTCAACATGCCGAGGGTGGTACTGAGGCCACCATTCCCAGTTCTGCTAGTCCTGTTGTCTTTCCTTCCATACATGTATCTCAGGACGTTTTTAGAAATAAAGGAAAGGGTTTGTTGTTTTCGGATCCGCTTGTGTTGATTGATGATGTTTGAATAGATTCTGATGTTCATGAGCATGCCAGACCCTCTCCTAGTCCTTCATCTGAGAAGGACCCTGTGATCCCCTTTCCACGAGCACTTCATATGGCAAAGGGGAAGAAAATAGAAAATCAGAAAAAGAATCACCAGATAGAGTTCATCCAGCAGATGATAGATAGATTCCATATACAGCTGACTCTTCAGGAAGCCTTGGAGCGCATCCCTCTACTCCATAGATCACTCATAGACAGGACCACAGTCAGGAGGAAGAGGAGGAACCATCAGTCTGAGACCCATGTGCTTACTCGAGCCACTTGTTTCGCGATAGAGAACCGTTTGCCAGCCAAGAGGCCAGATGCAGGAGCCCCGTATGTCAGATGTCACATCCATGAGCAGAGGTTCGACCGCACTCTATTAGACAGTGGTTCTTCAATCAACCCACTTCCGCCATCCCTTCTCGACCGCTTCGAGTTGGGCACTCTACGACAGAGCAGGATGGTCCTTCAGTTTACTGATCGATCTGTCAAGAGGCCGAAGGGGTTGCTGAAGGATGTTGTCATCACGATTCAGGGCCTGAAATCCCCCGTGGACTTCGTTGTGTTGGACATGGAGATCCCTGAGTCTGTGACCGATACCCCGATCATTCTAGGATGCCCGTTCTTGGCCACAGCCAAGGCAGTGTCCGACCATGATAGCGGGAAGGTGTACTTTCGCGTCGAGGGTGAGAGTATACAAATAGAGACGGTCGAGAAGACTAGAGCCAGAGATTCAGCTTGCTCAGAGCCGAATTCCGATTCAGAGCAGATGACAGAGGCAGGGCGAGACATCCACCAAGACTGCGATTTTGTGATCACAGATGACAAGGCAGTTTGGGCAGATCCAGTTGCACAGGCCATCCTCTCACCTTCAGAGTTCACTGATGCAGAGACGCCAGCAGAGGAGAGCTTGGAGAGTGCATTCCTGGTCCAGGATACTTTTCAAGCAGCAGAGCCGGTTCCCGACCGCGAGACAGATTTTTGTGAGTTTGATACAAATCCCTCAGAGTCAGATATTGATTGGGAAGAGTTCGATGATTTGATACCGTGTCTGACTTCCACTGAGCCTACAACCAGGGAGGAGGTTGATTCCATGCAGAGCAGAGACAGTCCAGCAGACCAGCCTTTTCCAGATATAGATTGTGAGCGAGAGTTCCCATTCTCCTATGCAAATTTGGCAGCATTCACTCAAACCTTTCAGAGGCCAGATCCGCCAGCACCTACTTGTCCAGAGCTGAAGCCACTACCGTCGTCGCTGAAGTATAGGTTCCTTGCAGGTGAGCATGAGATGTACCCAGTCATTATCTCCGCTGATCTGACTGGAGAGCAAGAATCCCGTCTGATGGGGGTTCTGGAAAAGAACCGCAAGGTGATAGGATGGAGTGTAGCCGATCTCCAGGGGATAAGTCTGGCCCTGTGCTCCCACCATATCTATCTCAAGGAGGAGGCAAAGCCGTTGCGTGAGTTCCAGCGGCAGCTGAACCCAAATCTTAGAGAGGTTGTCATGAAGGAGATTTTGAAATGGTGGAGCACCGATTTTATCTACCCCATCTCCGACTCCAAGTGGGTCAGTCCATTGCATTTGGTTCCCAAGAAGACGGGCATCACCATAGTTGTCAGTGAGTCTGAAGAGGAGATCGCTACCCGGGTACCCACTTCTTGGCGAGTCTGTGTGGACTACAGACGATTGAACCAGCCCACCAAGAAGGATCATTTCCCCCTGCCCTTTATTGATCAGATTATTGAGAAGCTAGCAGGGAAGAGCCATTATTGTTTCTTGGATGGGTACTCCGGCTATAATCAGGTGGCCATCGCACCCAAGGACCAAGACAAGACCACTTTCACATGTCCCTTCGGGACATATGCTTTCAGACGCATGCCATTTGGATTGTGCAACGCTCCGGCGACATTCCAGAGATGCATGTTGTCCATCTTTTCGGACATGGTGGGGAAGTGCTTGGAGGTCTTCATGGATGATTTCTCGGTCTACAGCGATGGATTCGATTCTTGTCTTGACTGCCTAGACCGAGTCCTTCAGCGATGCATTGAGGTTCACCTTGTATTGTCTTGGGAGAAGAGTCACTTCTTGATGACTCAGGGGATGGTGCTTGGCCATATCATCACCAACAGGGGCATGGAGGTTGATCCAACCAAGGTAGATGTCATTAGAAAACTCAATCCACCGTCCAACTTGCGGCAGTTACGGTCTTTTCTGGGGCACGTTGGTTTCTACAGGTGCTTCATTCTTGATTTTAGTAGGATTACCCGACCGTTGACTGATCTGTTGATGAAAGACACTGAGTTCCTTGTTGATGATAAGTGACTATTGTCGTTTGAGACTCTCAAGAGTCGTGTTGTAGAGGCTCATGTTCTCCAGCCACCCGATTAGTCTCTCCCATTCGAGATCATGACGGACGCCTCCGATTTTGCCGTGGGGGCCGTGCTGGGACAGAGGAGGGATGGAGTCCCATTTGCTATTAACTACGCTAGCCGTACATTGGATGCCGTCCAGCGGAACTATACAGTCACTGAGAAGGAGATGCTAGCCATAGTCTTCGCCCTATATAAGTTTAGATCTTACATCATTGGATCTAGAGTGACCATCTACACTGATCATATCGCTATCAGGTACCTCATGGCAAAGAAGGATGCCAAAGCCAGATTGACCAGATGGATCCTTCTACTCCAGGAGTTTGATACAGAGATTAAGGACAAGCCTGGAGTCAAGAATGTGGTGGCGGATCATCTCTCCCGATTGGAGCATCTTGAGGATTCCGAGCAGATTGAGCCTATTTGTGAGACCTTCCCAGATGAGGCGATCCTTGCTATCGCCTCTCTCCCGTGGTACGCCGATATTGTGAACTTTCTTGTTGCCAAGAAAGTCCCACAGGATTGTCCCGGGCAGAGACTTGAGACCTTCCTCGCGAAGGCCAAGTTCTACCACTAGGAGGATCCCATCCTTTATCACGAAGGAGGGGATAGCGTCTGGCATAGGTGCATTCCTCGGGAGGAGCACCATAGCATCCTCACTTACTGCCACAAGCTTGAGGTAGGAGGACATCACTCTGGGAGGAGGACGGCACAGAAAGTGCTCCAATCCGGCCTATGGTGGCCTACCCTCTTCAAGGACTCTGATGAGTTCGTGAAGAGGTGTACTGACTGTCAAAGGATGGGCACTTGTGGACAGCGTGATATGATGCTGATGCAGCTCATACACTTCTGTGAGGTTTTTAACGCATGGGGCATCGATTTCATGGGTCCATTCCCTAGGAATCAGGGATTTGAGTACATTCTTTTGGTCGTGGATTATGTGAGTCGTTGGGTTGAGGCCATCCCCGCCCGAACCACAGATGCTAGGATCGTTTGCAGATTTTTGAGGAAGAATATCATTTCACGGTTCGGGGTCCCTCGAGTGTTGATATCTGACGGGGGGTCTCATTTCGTCAACGACAAGGTAAAGGACCTTGCTAGCGAGTTCAGTATAGACCATCGAGTTGCCACTCCATACCACCCTCAGACGAATGGTCATGCTGAAGTGTCGAATAGGGAGATCAAAACTATATTGAAGAAAGTCGTCCGCCCTGACCGAAAGGATTGGTCACAGCTTTTGGACTCGGTCTTGTGGGCATATCGGACGTCTTTCAAGACTCCTTTGGGTACATCTCCCTTTCGCCTCATTTATGGCAAGCCATGCCATTTACCTATTGAGTTGAGACATAGGTCACTTTGGGTTGTTACAGATATACTTTTGGATCCAGAGAGTGTAGGAGATCAGAGGAGGGCAGAGTTAGCATCTCTGGAGGAGCTTCGTGATACCGCCTTTTCAAACAGCCTACATTACAAGGAGAGAGTGAAGGAGTGGCATGATTCTCACATCGGCCACAAGCAGTTTGAGCCAGGACAAAGAGTATGGTTGTTTGATGCTAGGCTTCGTCTATTTCCAGGGAAACTACAGAGCAAATGGAAGGGATCGTATTTGGTTAGAAAGGTACATGACAATGGGAGTATTGATATATCTGAGTTGTTCTCTGATGTTACCTTTCGAGTAAACGGTCAGCTGTTCAAGCCATATCTAGATCATGAGCCGCAGGTCATTGATGTTGCCCCGATTCACTTTGCATGAGATGTGGTCTCTTGACTCACATCTATTGCATCTCACGCTTGATTATCACTGTTCTTCCGACTTGTATAGATCCAGTTGTCCATATCACTCTATTCTTTAGTCCCACACCCCTTTTCTCATCTTATGATTATGCTATACTTAGGGTGTACTTTACCATAAGTATAGGGGGGTGTAGGACTCTCGGGTATTCTATTGATTCTTTCTACCCATGTTTTGCTACCTATACTTAGGGATATTTTACCCTAAGTATAGGGGAGGTAGACCCTGTACATTCTCACTCGGATTTCCCTTTGTGTACAACCTGCTATACTTAGGATTATTTGATCCTAAGTATAGGGGGAAACCCCGAGATCTCTCACATTTCTATTCTTTCATTCGTCGTTGTACATACCATTCCTATTCACTTCCCTATAGTAAGCACGAGTTATGTCTTCTTCATCGCTCTTGACTCTGAGGACATCGTTCGAGCTAAGTATAGGGGTGTGTGTGTATATTCCATATATACTTTAGCCATAACTCGTACTTTGTGTGAGTGTGTTAATAAATAAAAATGGCTAAAACTTAAAAATGGCTAAAACCCAAAAATTCATAAAAATTAAAATTTTCCTTGTAAATAAAATTCTTTTATTGCACATACATAGCTAGTTGTACAAATTATTTTTGTAAAAATATTCGTAAAAATCTTTTGTGTAAATAGCTTGTAAATATTTTCATATCAAAATTATGTATATAGTACAAATTTTTTGTAAAATGTTTTGAAAATCAAAAGTTTGCAAAAACCTTGTGTAAATTTGTGTACATACTTTGCAAAACTTGCATTCATGCATACATCCATGTTTTCAAAACATTTTTCAAAAATTTTGCACATGTGTAAATAGTTTGTAAATAGCATCTTTGTAAATATTTGTATAGTTTTTCCTGACATTTAAACTAGCCTGGAATTAAATTGGAAAATGGAACTTGGTTAAGATCTTAATCCACCTGATTATAAGAGGAATCTTATAGGGCTTAGGGTTGAGACTTTTCAGGTCCATGGTGACTTAATTCTTTGAGTCCACTAGGCTATGATCATATGTTATCTCAATGAGCCTAAGTAGAGCACTTAACAACACACACATGACTCATATAGACAATGGCTTGACTTGGACCCGCACTTTACACCGAGCTCTCTACGGATGAGGTGGTAAGGAGGCATTCTTCCTTGACTTGGGGTAGCATATGAGGGTAGTACTTATAGGTGGAACCTCTCTTCTTCTTATAGTGAAGGAAGTGTGTCTCAACTTGGTCTGGTTGCCATGAGGTCTAACGACAGGAGTTGTGGGTTGCAATAATGCTTCAAAAGAGGGATAGTCTACTGGCTCAAGAGGAAAAACTCCTTATGTATATATGTTGCACTTTGTAGATATGTTGTATATATGGACATCAAAAAAAATGCAAAAAGAAAATAACTCCAAAAAAGTGGTGGGTCTGAGAGAAAATGATAATCCCACCGGAGTGTATATAGTGCAATAAGCAAAGCTTGAGACTCATGTTCCATCTTATGAAGCTTGCAGCAGAGAGACTTAGCTACACTGGTTGAGCTCCCAGGGATACATGGATACACTGGTCATGGTCCATTTTCTTCTTCCCCCTCTTCTTGAGCCGATTGAACTTGAACTTAGAAGGGAATACCCCGCTCCTCGAGGAAAGAGTGGCCAGACTAGGGTCATAGAGTTACCTTGTTGGGGAGGGTTGTCATTTTGCTACTTCTGAGGTGGAGAGCTATACCTCACTTACACTGTGCAAGGAAAGATTCATGGTCTTCAGGGTTTGTGTATGTAGACTTGTTCTAATCTAGATTATTGAGGAGTCTTGACTATATATTAGTGGATCTTAGAGGCTGTTGAGTTTTAAACCTAAGTTCAAATAAGGTTCCGACACATTAATAATCCAAAGATCTAACCGAGCTCCATATTTCAAGTTAATGAAGGCAAGTTTAATAATCAGCACTGATCCCTGCATTTCTCCTCTTTTTCTTTTTTCTTTTCTTTTGCACTTCTTTTTCAAATAAGTGTTTGCTAAGGGACTAGCAAAGTTAAGTATAGAGGGGTGATGAATCCTCATTCATCACTCTTTATTCTTTTATTTTAGCTAAAAACCTTTGCAAAACACCATGTAGATATATGTAAATAGAATAAATTATCAAAATGCATGCATTGTGTAAATACAATAATTAGCATATTTTTGTGCATAAATAAAAGAATAAAGAAATAAAAGAAAAAGAGGGAAATATTTAGAATAAATATTGAGTGACCTAATCCCAAGGGAGGGCTCAGCATGGGCCTGACCGCAAAAGAATCCAAGTAGAGAGAGATAAGGTCAATCATACTTGTACATAACCCTATGTATATAAATAATTTTATTTTCCTCAAAATAAAAATAAAAAGGTGTTTCTCATACCTCGTACATATTTATAAAAATCAGAAAAATAAAAAGAAAAAGAAAAATAATAAAAATCATTTTCCACTTTGTATATATACCATGTACATATGTATATATATCTATTTATTTAACTAGTGTAAATAAATCATAAAAATAAAATAAAAATAGCTTTTTATTCCAAAATTTATGTAATAAATAAAAAAAATATAAAATTGGAATAATTGTACAAAAATAAATAATTAAAAATAAAAACTAAAAAATCCATTTGTAAATATACCTATATATATAATAATATAATGTAAATACATAATTTATATTTCAAAAAAATAAATAAAAATCACTAAAAAATTCTTTGAAAATAAATAAATACTTTTAATTTTGTAAATATTTTAAAATAAGACCATTATCTATTTTATTTTGATTTTTGAATATAATTTCCAATGGAATTGTTCCATTGGTCCACGGGGGATTGTTGACCCCCGGTCAACTCTCCCCCCAGGACCAGTCGACCCGGATCTCTGCACCCCGACCTGTATTCTCATTATTTTCGTGAGATGATCCGACCTCCAAATAACTAAACCCCGGGCTCCGATTGAAGATCCCACATCCATGATTTACGCCCAGGCAGATTTTAGGGATCCGTGCACCATAGCGCCATACCCGACTCCTTCTTGCCGGACCCTCACTCGTATAAAGTCCCAGCTCCAGCTGCACTTTCAGGTATCTTTGGCTATCACCTTCGTCTCCCTGGAGCTCCATTCCTCTCCCTAGAGTGACAACTATCGGAGGAGAGTGTCGCAGCGAGGTTTCGTGGGTTGCAGCCACTGATCCAGTGGTTTCGCCGCCGTGCTCCGCCGTCGAGCCTCTGGCCCCGACGAGCCATCGAGGCAACAATCCCAGGAGCTCCTTCAGCTCCAGCACAGTCGACCACGTTCATCAGGTAATCCCGTTAGCTTCTTTAGCATCACCCATTTTCGATTTCTACAATCCAGCTCCGCCAGCTCTGCCCTAGTGGCCGGAGCTCCGCCAGTCCATCCTATCCGTACCGATCACTGCTCCGACTCATCGTCACCCTCCATACGCGACCTGATCACCTCGAACTGTGCCATCCAAGCTCAGGTCGAATTGGGTTCCATCTCTCACGTACGCTGGAACCCCCCTTCGACCATTCACGACGCTTCTGTTTCCCTTTTGGCCAATAACCCCCGTCGGAGTGCTCCTCCAAGCGAGAGTTTTGTTTTGCAGGTGAATAAGAGCAGGTACCCCCCTTGGTCGCGCTTCCATTCCTTCGCCGGAGCTGCTCCAGTTCTCTACTCCTTCGCCAGAGGATTCGACCGTCGGAAGCTTCATTGGAGTCCACCACCCAACGCGGAGTGTCATCGCGAGGAAGACCCCCCTTTCCGATCGTCCATCGGCCAGCTGGATCGTCTCCGGCGTGCCAGGAAACTCGTCCGGGAGGTGTTCTTCCTCAGCCTCTTTCAGCTGTTGGATCACCCCGCAGCACCAGTTCGCATCTCCACCGTCCGTGCTCTGCCATGTTAGGCCGTTAGATCCCTGATCTAACGGTCACGTTCCTCCCACGTTCGCCATCGCGCCATCACCGTTGGATCGTCAAGATGGCGTCAGCAGGGCCGTCCATCATCAGCCATTCACCTCACGACATCTGGCACGCACGCACCCCTCACGCGCCTCGGTTGGGTAACTGTGCCCATACCCCTGCAGCTTTTAGTAGTTTTTGTTTAGTCTATTAAATAAGTTTGCACTCTTGGACTACTTGCACATATGGACCTCTAGTTTTATCTATTTGCATTTCCGTCCCTACCTGTGTGAGACGCGTGCTTCGTCACGTGATATTTTGGACATATTGCATGTATGGGCTTGGGTTTTCTGCTATGTTATGAAATGAAAATTAGTTTCTAAAATTTGCAGTTATACCCATGTACGTGCTTTTAATTGAACATGTGCTGATTGTTTGGGATTTTTACACTTTCAACCCTAAGTTTTTTACACATGTTACATACCAGCCCCTGAACTATGTTTTCTTACATATAGGTCCCTGTGTGTTGTAGCTCTTTTATTGGTTGGATAAAATACCAAATAAACTCCAAATCGAGTGAAATTCGGACACGTGGCTCCTGCCACTGTGTAAAAATTTCATTAATTTTTTGGGACATTTTCCTTGCTTTTTATTATTTTTAAAAATTCAAAAACACGTATTTTTGTTACTGTTTGGAAAAGAAAATCAAAGAAAAATATAAAAACTTTTGTGAAAATTCCAAAAAAAATTGTGTTTATTTATTCTGTTGTTTTTAAGCTTCTGTCCATTTTTGGCTTATTTGGATTTATAAAACCCATAAAAATTGAAAAAAGCTAAAAATCTTATAAAAATCATTAAAAATTCAATAAAATCCAAAAAATGCAAAGTCTTTTTCTGTAGCTTAGTTTTTGTATATATTTTTCATAAAAATTTGTTTCAGTTTTTATAGACCAATTATATATTTTTATTTGATCTTTCAAGTCTGGGTGCACAGTGACCCCCTGTTTTCCTTCTTTTTGATTTTTAGAAAATCGTATAAAAGTTAGAAAATTCTGAAAAATACACCAAAAACACTAAAAAATATAAAAAACACAAAAATAATTTTATTTGTATTTTATGTGCATTTTTGAGTGTTTAAATAAATTGTTGAATTTGCTTGTTTATACATTTTCTTATTTTTCCTCATAATTAAAAACACATAAAAATTTTAAAAACATTTAAAATCCACCAAAAACATTTTCTTTATTATTGGATCTTTTTGACTATTTCGTAGGCCGTCTCGGCCATCTCGTGCTCCCTGAGTCCGACCCTGGTCGCTATACCAGGTTAATAAACTAGCGAGGACCGCTTCGTGTTTTATTGATTTTATCTTTGAGTTTGGTGGTTCTATATTTTTCTTGTTGAGCTGAGTACCGAGATCCGGGTTGCAACGACCCTTGTTCTTATACCTTCACCCGGGTCTTGGTTAGTCTTTTTCGGCTCATCAGAACTCTAGGACGGAGCTTCCCTCAAAGGTCCGTCCAATGAGAAATCAGGACATGTAAACGATCAGGATCAATAGCCGAAGCAAGGTAGTGTGTGTATGAGGTGAGTGAGGACCTGGAGGCATGAGGAAGTGGAGGTCCAATTGGGCCCTTCTCAAGCGAACCTGAGAAGAAGGGATCGGAGCGAACATGGGTATGGAAGAAGAAGGTAGGTGATTTGATCCTCCCGCAAAGGTCAGAGACCTTTGGTAGAGGTTGGGAGAGGTGTTGATTGTGTTGAGATGGTCTATAAAATGCAAGAAAATTCATAGAAAACTAAGGAAAAGAATATGTAAGTTACATGGGACCTTGAAGAAGAACATGAAGGTGGATCGAAGGCTTGGGTTGAGCTTTGAAGGAAGCTCCGATCATCGCTAGACCTGGACAGCTGCTCCAAGTCGCTCGGAGATGCTGCAGCATGGCCTAAACGACCATGGGTCTCACTAGGGTTGGAGGTCATCATGGCCTCTTCAATCCCTCGCTCCTTTCTCATAGGAGAGGGAGAAGGGTTGGGCCTTGGCCCCGTGAAGATGGATCAAGAAAAATTTGGTCGGTGATGGGTTATTTGAAGAGGAAGGTGATGGTGGTTGCTCAACCCAAGCGGTGGTTTCAACCACCACCAGTTGCTCGTTCAGTTGTGGTTCTTGAAGGTTCGGGAGTTAGCGTGAGAGAGGGAGGTTTGGTAAAATGAATGGAATCAAAAGAAGTAAGAGAGGTTACTCGAGGTGGTCGGCATAATTCGGGGAAGTTGGCCAGTTGCAAGGTATTGTGTCGAGGGTCAAAGGGTTGCGGGGGGTTGATGTAGCTGTAGACCGTTGGATATGTAGATCCAACGACCTTAGGATGGGTACAGAAGAAGGACACTGATCGCTCTGATCAGATGATCAGAGGGCACGGGATCGAAGTGGTGATGAAGGGCTCTGGTATGTCTAATCTTGGTTGTTTTGATGGTAGAGAAGGAAGGTGTCATAAGGGGATTAGGCTACGTGTCCTAATCAAATAATTATAAATGAAATAAAATAAAATAAAACCAAAATAAAATAGTAAATAAAGTTAAATAAAAAAAGTGTTTAACATGAAAGTTGTAGATATTTTTGAGATCTACAACTTTTTTGTGGAACTCAAAAGGAAAATACATTATATTTGCATAGTTATATTTTTGCAAGTATTTTTGAAGTATTAAAAATGCTTACTTTAATTCCTTTTTTTATTTTTTGTATTTTTGATTTATGAATAATGTCAAAACAAATATATATAATATTAAACTAATTTTTATTTGGTTTTAATAATAAGAAAATGCAGTAAATAAATGGTAAAATAATAGATTTATTTTTATACATACAATTAGAGTTAATTAATTACAGTTGTTTGTTAAATTGAATTATTAGTTTATAAATATTATTGAATTATTTAAGCAAAAGGGATAATAAATACAAACAAAGATGATAAATCTAGGATTTATCACCCCCGTACTTAAACTTTGCTCATCGTTGAGAAAATAAAGAATAAATAAATAAGTTGAACCCATGACTGTGCTTGTGAATGTATAAGACTTGAGTCATTCAAAACTAACAATATTAGTGACCCTAAAATTCTAAGTTGAACCCAATCTTAGTAAAAAGGAACTCAACTTCTCTAATCATCAGACTCTCTGTGTATACATGAATAGTAAAAGATGTGATTTTTAGTGTTGACCGCATTTACAAGTGTAGAGTCGAAATGTCACCCAACATTCTAGCCCAAGAGACTCTCCTAAAGACCCAATCCTCTACACTAGAGAATAGATCTATTCTACCATTCAATCCACCGTTTATTTAGTTGTCAATCTTAAAAGGATAGATGGAAAGCCAACTTTATGGAGGGGGTAGGATTATGTCATTTTTTCTCTTCCTCTCATTGGAACAAGGATCCTCTCAAGTGCCTTATTATGCAACATATGTATTTTTGGTTGTTGATCAGTGTGTCCATCAAAAGAGGCTGAGTCATCTGCACGTGTTTTTTTGGGAATGCACTGGGGTGTGTCTCTTTTGAGTATCTATATATCTTTATCACCCATACTTGTATCAATATATGACAGAGAGTCATTTTATGCTGCTAGCATGACTCATAAAAGCCTAAGATGTTGGTCAAAGTGGACGTTTTGAAAAGTTTGGGAGTGCTCGCCTTTGGTGGAAGCTCTTTGAATTTGACTTTGTCATGTATGATATTTTCATTTCTCATTTTTTTCTTTTCTTTTTGGCTAGTTCTACTGCTTTTACCAAGATTGGCGCACATTGATCAACATTTAATTAATTTCATCACAACCTGGCATTTAGGTCAATATTAAAAGATTAGTACACGAACTTGTTCTCATACTGGCTAAGTTGCTGGCACTTAGGTTTTACGAAGCCTTCATTGATTTTATCACATCCTCGAGTATCATTAAATCGAGTCCAAAGTCAAATCCACTATCCCATATCCTCAAATGAAACCTCAACTCATCACATCGTAATTGCAGTCGTGCATGTGAGGTGATGGTCATATTCTTTAAGGTAGAGATTAAACATGCAAATCTAATATGTATATCTTTCAAACTTCGTAAATGTTAATTATTAAGGCATACACCCTATTGACTAAGGTTGGTTAACTCTAAATCAAAGGACTCTTATACCAAGTGTTTGATGAATACCCATTCATCTACCCTTATTCGTTTATTTTATCTTTTAAACCCTAGCTAAATGCATGTAAATACAGTTAACTTGCACAAATTAATACTTAGACATTGTGAATAAATATTGTATAAATACTTGCATTTAAAAAATAAAAGAATAAAGAAAAGAAAAATACATGAAGTATTAAAGATATTGAATGGCGTTAAACCCTAAGACCAAGTCAATATTGTCCTGGTCGACAAAGAATAAAGTAGGGGGAGATAAGGGCCAATATACAGTTCAAAACCCTAATTTGTATATTGTAAACACTCATTTTTACTCCATTTTATTCTTTATTACACACATCTTAAATAATAAAAAATTTAACATGAAACTTAACCAACAAAAATCATGCACAATACAACTTATACACATAGATGAAAAAGCCACAAACCGAACATCACAGACCAATATCTACTCCATATGAACTTCAATTGAAACAAACTCCTTCATTGCATTTCACATAAAATTACTTATTCAATAAACGCGGTTTCATTAAAAATGAAGTTAAGAGACACAAGCCAGCTTTTGAGGTACTATTATACTGTGTATATGTATATAAAATTGATATATTTTACTCTTTAACTTTTACTCTCTTTATATTTTTTAAGTAATTGTATATATTATTTTAAAACATATAAAAATACAAACACAAATAAAACATGTAAAAGATATTAAGAAAAGAATACATTAGAATATATAGGTCTACTATACCTATCATAAATATACATGTATGTAATTATACATATAAATAAAATGATAAAAATATAATAAAATATGTAAATACATATTTAATAATATTATAAATATATAAAATATCTAAATATGATAATAAGTATTAATACAAAATAAAAATCATATACACAAATTATAAGTATATATACCTATAAATATACATGTAAAACTTAACACGAAGCAAATAATGTTGTAAAATTAATAAATAAACATCATAAAATAGTTTGAAAAATAAGAAATATTTTTTATGTTTTGAGTTTTAATTAAGAAAATCATTTACTATTTATTATTGAATTAATAAAGATTTCATTCTTTATATTGTCTCGTTTGGTCCTACGTGGGCCAATGAGATCTCAGGTTTTGTTGACCCAGTGCTCAACTATACCCTATACCCTCTGACTCCTGTCAGAGCATGTGAGATCCCAACTTCTCCCATTTTTACTCTATCACTTACACTCTCTTCCACCTCGATCTTTCCACCTTCATGTTCCCCCCATGTCCCTCTTCCACGCCCAACCCATAACCCTCACTAACTCCACATCTCCTTCATGAGATGACCACTTCACCTATGTATAAATAAAATCCACCCCCTTCTTTTTTGTGTTTTGATCCATTCTTTACCCTTGTAGCCCCAAATCTCTAGAGTGTATAGCTTCCTAGTGACAACGGCAAGCTCCTAAGGCTGTCGACGTGGACAAAGGTGGCCGAGTGACGTGATCCATATCTCTATTGAGCTGCTAGTTTAGGTTAGTTTAATTGTATTTTAGTTTCTTAGCTTAGTTGTATCTTTAGTTATTTTAATTTCTAGTTGTTTAGTGTTACATTTCGTAGTTCGCCGAAGCTAATGCTCCGATCATGTATTCACTGTGATTCGATTTTCATCTCGACCGCAAACATCACCATTACCTTTCCCTTTCATTGCTTCACCAAATCCCTCATCCAATTCAACTCGATTCTGCAATTGGCAAAATCGATCTCCACCTCCGCCGCTCGCCGGAGATATGTCGCCCATCATTATTTTGCGCTATCAGCTTCAATATCTAGTCAATGAGATTCTCCTCGAGCCCCTCTTTTGTTTTGTGCAAGTCAAATGCCCATAAGTTCTTCTAGTGGGAGGAATCGAAGGGGGAACTGTTTCCCCATGTGCTCGAAGAAGAAAAGCATGCCATGCCTCCTCCGACGAGGCATGTACCATTGTAGGAGCATCAATACGTATAGAAGCCTCCCAGGAGCAAGAAGAATCCCTTAGGCGAGCCAGAGATCACCGTAGGGATGAGGAATCAGCGAAGGAAGATCAGTGAACCATGTTCTTCCACCTATCTCCAGAGCTGTCAGATGCAAGGCACGACCCCAAATATGGGTTGTTGATCGAAAGGCAAAGCAGTACGCTCGGGGAGCCATCCATCCTTAATTGTGTCCATGTGGTGCATGTTGAGCTGCACATCTCCATTGCACACATTAGGCACAAACGTATCTTGGGTATATTTCCCTTACACACATACATCTTTTTGTATTTACGTTCAGCCCTGTAAATATTATTTACAGTGTAAAATAAATAGAACATATTGCATGCTAGACCCCAAACTTTAGTGTATTTACAAATTAGTCCTTCGGCATCATGTGTAGTGATACACGAGGTATTGTAATATTTGCATGCACACCCTTGTAGTTTTTGGACCTATTATTAAGTGGATGTTTAGCTTGTATTAATTATAAATAGGTCTATGTAACTGTATCATTTTTATTTTGTATATATTTGTAATTAAAAATAATTGTATTGCTCTAAAAATTGTAGGAAATTTATGTTAAGTGCACGATACCATGATTGTCCATGCAAAATTTTATTTTAGCATTTTAATGCATTTTCCTATTTTTAAAAATCCAAAAACATGCTTTTATTCCATGTCTAAATATAAAAACCCATAAAATTATAAAACCTTCTCCAAAAAATCCAAAAAAAAACTATTAACTATAGTATAGTATATTATAGCACATGTCCAAAAATAAAAAAAAATAGAAAACGTAATACCTAAAAATCACAAAAACCTAAATTTATAAAAATTAACGAAAAGTATCTAAAAATCCAAAAATATATCTTTCTATTTCTGATTTTATTTATTATATGTATTATACTTAAAATAGTTTTAGATTTATTTTGGACTTATTTATATTTATTAAACCTAAAACAATCTCGAATATTTATTTTATTCACAATTTTATATATTTTACAACATCAAAAATCTATAAAAATAAAAAATAGCTAAAAATAAACAAAAATAGAGAAAATTGTAAAAAAGATAAAAAAAATTATTTTCTATATTTTTACTATATTTAGACTTAAATAAAATCATTATATATTATCTATTATATACATATTGCCTATATAATATCTATAATATCGATACTATTATATATAATATACATCTTATCATATAAATCGCAAAGATGTTAAAAATTACAAAAGTAAAGAGAAAATATAAAATTAAAATTAATAATATAAAATAATATATAATAATAGAAATCCATAAAAATTAAATACAATTAAAACCCACACAAAAATAAGAAAATACAAAAATAATTATTAATAATAAACCTACCTATTGTTTTCCTCCCTAAGCTCTCGACACTCTACATACTTGCACTATACACTCACAACTTGTAGAGTTATAATAAATTTCAACTCATATACACTTTATTGATTTATCATATCATTCCGTGGGTTATATGTTGATTCATCTTGAGCGGTCCATTGCTACTATTGATCCATCCTTTTTCGAATTAGTACGACCTCTCAATTGTGCGTTTATCAGGTTCTAAACTCTTTAAGCCTTGTGTGAATGTAAAAATTGTCAATGAAAGAATCTACTTGTTAGTCAGTAGTTTTTGTGATTTTTAATTTTTAAAATTTTTATTTTTCAATCAAGGTATATCTATTTACGAAACAATTTGTTAATTTCATTCACACCCTCATTTTGAAAATATTTTACAAACCATGTCACATAAATATATATTTTAAAAACATTTTACAAAAGGTTTTCCAAAACAAGTCAAACACCCATTTTTACAAACCAATGTAAAATATTTTTCGAAACAATGTCACATAGTTATAAAATTTTCCAAATCATTTTACAAAGTTTTTGACAATATTAGTTCAAAAGTTACTTTACCCTTTGCACAAAAAGCTTTGAAAATATGAGTTATGGCTAAAGTATATAAGTAATATATACGGTACATCCCCTATACTTAGCTTGTGCTATATCCTCACAGCACTAAGTGATATGAAGTCATAGCTCAGGCTAAATACATGGGAATATACGTGAACTGACTTGGTGTTCCTCCTTATACTTTGGTTATAAATAACCTAAGTATAACAAGAAGATAAGGGAGAGGGTTGTGAAATGAATAAAAGAATGAGGTAGAAGAAGTACGAGGACTCGGGTCCCCCCTCTACTTAGGTTGAGTAAGAGCCTAAGTAGAGAGATGTGAATGAGGGAGAAGGAACCTAAGATGAATGATGAACATGAAAATTACCTCTTTAATAATCGATAATTGTAGTAAGGAGACAAAATTTGATCCATAAAAAATCACAAGCTTTGAATGTTGTGGAACAATTTTTACTTGGCAAGATGCCAAGGTCGAACACAGGGACACAAGCCTCTTAGTCTATTTATCAAAAATTATTATTTAATTCTTAAGGGATTAAATTCATCGGGATCTGATCTAGGTCTTCATATGCACAAATAACATGATGTAGAAATGATGCAATAATGCAGATAAAATCACAAGACATGATGTATGTATTTTTGTGTGATTTTAAATGCAATTAAAGGATGAACAATCATGCATGCACTACAAGATGAGATGCAGCAGATAAACATGCAAGAGAAGATGTACTAATATGCCCTAAAATTATTAAATCAATGAGATATCAAATAAGCATTGAATTCATAGACAAATTGTGCAATAAGAATAAATTATGATATTTAGAATGAGAAGCAGTGGACACTGAAGAACTAAAAATTATCACAATTAATCATGTGTCAAATCATGAAATTAACTATGCCACAAGATAGAGGATAAAATATGCAATACAATGTGATTGAAATCATGGAAAGCAGAGTTCATATGCTCAAGATATGCTAAATAGAATGCAAGGCATAAATGTAATAAAATGTACGAAAAAATATTACAAATAGGTCTCTGGAGGGACCTATTTACAATTTTATAAAGCCAGAGGGGCCCAAATGCAATTTTCCCATATACACAAATACAAGGCATTTTTGCAATTACTAAAAAACGGTTGGGCATTTATGCAAAATTCCCATGCGCGCACATGTGGCACGTACCTGGGGACTTTTCTATACTTTATAGAAGTCGACGGGGTTGATCTACAAATTACCCAGCCCCCTCATGTGCGGGGCGCACAAGGGGGCTAGGCTCGGGTGGTTGCAGCTTCGGGTGACACGCGTGGCGTGTCCTAGGCACTTTAGCGATTGGCTTGGGTCTCCAAGCCTATAGGTTCGGCGAAGAGGCTCGGGTGCATCTGGGTCGTCCGATCTAGATGATCGGGTAGTGGCTGCTTCTCGTGCTCTGCCTCCTGCGACGACAAGGGGGATGTGCTCCAGCCAGCTAGTTCGAGCTCCTTCTTGCTTCCCGAGTTCCTCCGGGGATCAGAGAAGGTCTTTGACGTGCGGGCAAAGAAGATGGAAGCAAGGCGGAGGTGCGATGAATACTAGAGAGGCGGGGTGGTGTAACGTTATCGGAGGTTGAGCTAGAGGTCGGAGAGGGGATGTGGATTCCATCCATTGAATACGTATGTACCTGCAAGCATTAGAATAGTCGAAGCAAGTGTATGTGTGCGAGGTGAGTGAGAGGGGAGCCGGACGAAGGTGAAGAAGGTGGCGGCTCGGTAAGTTCCTCCGTCGTGATGGCGGAAGAAAGTTGGTGACATGGATGAGGGTTCAGATAGAGAGAGAGAGGATTAGAGGGGTGGTCGGCATGAATGAAGGATGAATGGAGGATCTTCATAGATGATCATATGGAGGTGGGAGGTGCTCTATGCGGCGGAGAAAATAAGAGAAAAGTAAAGCAAAAAGAGGAAATGGTGTACCTGATCGGAGAGTGTAATTGGGTGAAGGAGGAGCTTGGGATGAGATTCGATTGGAACCTCTGGTCGTCGCTCCAGATCCAGTCAGCAATGCCGGAGAGCTCAGCTACCGCCGGAGAGGTGGAGCTCACATGGCTGATGCCATGGATCACACCTGGGGCTGGGGTCATCATTGCCTTGACATCTGGCCACTCGGTTGTCACCAGAGGGCGTAGGAAGCTAAGACTCAGCCCATTGAGTGGTGGATGCAGTCGAAGTGGGGCGGCATAGGTGGATTTATAGGGAGAGGGTTCGGGCATTACGTGGTGAAGGTGGTGATTGTAGTGGCCGGTGTGAAGGTGTGGAGTGATGGGGAGGCTTATTGTTGGAGGCGCAAGGATGGCGGAGGTAACAACTATGGAGGGGTGGCATTAGGTCGATGAGAGGCGGTCAGACGATGAAGCTAAAAAATGGAAGGGGACGGCATGGTCATGAGGCGTAACGAACGGGGAGGGGACGCAGGAAGTGGAAGAAGGAGTCTTAGCCATCGGATACAGAGATCCAACGGCCAAAATTAGGGCACAAGCGGAGGGCTTGGATCAGATCATGCAGACTGATCGAGTGGTTGTGATTTAAGCATAGGCAAACAACTTAGATTAGACCAGAAGATCTGATTTAAGGGCGCATAATGAGGCAGTGATGAATGGTCCTAATGTGACCTGAAGGATCACATCCAACGATGGAGAATAAAGTGGATTTCATTAAAGGGTCGGGCCACGTGGATTGGTTAGAGGGAGCTACGTGGCCTAATAAAAAATAGAAAATAGGAAAATCAAAGAAAAAATAAAAAAGAAATAGAAGGAAGAAGAATTGACAAAAGGTCAACATGAAAGTTGTAGATCTCATCGAGATCTACAACTTTCACATTGACCAAAAGTAAAAGGAGGTCATTTGCGCCAAGAAGAATTTTCGCAAGCATTTTATGATTAAAAATGCTTAATTTCGTGGTTTTTATATTTTTATCTTTTTATTTCTTTTTTAAACCAAAATAAATATATACAATAATTAACCTAATTTTTAGAGATTTTTTATAATAAAAAAATAAAGAAAAATGTTAGTATAATAATTAGGGTTAGCTTTTTAGTGATAATTACAAGGGATAGGGTTATTCACAAAGATGTGGAATTAATGAATATTTCTCATGAGGTTCTTATTTTTCGAGAATAAGAAGAGAGAATAATGATGATCCAGCAGGGATTCATAAATGAACAACAGAGAAGGACTCGATTCCCTCCATACTTAAGTTGAAGAGTAGCCTGAGTATAATAATATGGAGCTAGGTATGGAGGAATTGAGACACAAGCTGTTTGGGTTAGATGAATCTATTAAAGGATATGAAATTGAGTTTTTAAGGGTTATGGGAGGTGGGTACGAAGAAGTCACATCAAAGCTCAAACCAAGCAAAAATCCATGAGTTCACCAACTCACATATGAAGACCAATAAATATTAGTCATTTTATCTTGTCAATTTTATTAGTAATAATCCAAGATAGGATCCATTATGCACAGGTATAAGTTTGGGATTTGGACACTATCATAAGGATGCATCCTCACCTCTCACACATGAATATTGTAGCTGTGAACAACGTGGGTATTCTCTCCCAAAAATAAGATTTATTTTTTACTCCATTTTATTTATAATCAACTTGCATTAACATTCTTGATTTTAGAGAGTTTGGTTATCACCGATTGATTATGTGAGCACATAAAGAATATATCGTCTACCGACCATTCCCGATTCCTTTTTAACCTAAGTTGTATATCAAAGAAGGGGTTCGGAAAAAACTGGTGCAAACAATAAATTATGCATGCTCATGTCAATATATACTTACAGTGCCTCCAGCTCTCTCTCCATGCAGATGCAAGACTGAAATATTAAAATTTATCTATATGAATGCAAGTTGAAAAGGTCACACCTAAACACGCTTCTATTAGCGAGGATAGAATTTGATTAAATTTGAGCTAAGTAAAACGTATTTAAGTGTGTTTAATGAATCTTATAAGATTAATAAATCTCATATGATGCAGTTAGTGTGTCCTAAATTACAGTTAAGCACATAAATAATGATACTAATGAGCCATGTGCCTAAACCCTAAATCAGACACCCAAGTTGAGTCCCACCTGGGTTAGGGGTGAAATAGACTCAACACACCACAACGTAGGTCGTAGTCTATAGATATAAACACGAGTTCTCAAACGAGAACCACTATAAATGCAAATAGACATACACAAATAAACACCACATAATATAATTACAATATAATAAATAGTTATAATTTCCTTGAATTCTTTCAATGATATCTTATGTGGCTCCTCGCAGCCAGAGCCCCAGCCTTCGTATACACCAAGTCTCCTCGATCTCCACGGTAAAATATGTGAAAGTCAATACGAATCAATACTTTACCTAAATAACATAAGAATCAACAAAACAAATTATCTAAACATAAATAATTACATTAAGGAAGTCGTGCCCTTGTCAACAACGCCATCTGACGAATCGTTTATTTGGCTAAGTTAATATTGGTTCATTATAATATGGTCAAATACAAATCAATCATAACCGAGAGAGTATCTCTGTGAAGAGTCGATCGGTTTAACAAATTTATCCTGGATAAGTCCAGGGTCGAACTCAGGGACACAGTTGATGATGCAACTAATTAAGGCATTAATATAAAGGTTAACCAATTAATTAAGTTATCTAGGTCAAAATGAGAGAAAACAATGCATCACATAAACATATGCAACATGATGCATTTTTAGTTTGGCTTCATGCATGTTAATGATGAACAGAATGCCACAACATGGAACTAAATGCAAAACAATTGTGTACACATAAATTATGCTCGTGAAATAATATAATAACTCAAGCAATATGTAGAATAAAAATAAGAATCAAATTAATACTCAATAGATAAATAGATTGCATTAATGGCATTTAAAATGATACACATGTAACAAATTTTTTTGTCTAATTAATTAATCATACTTCACAATGCAAATTAGAGAATAAGTGATAAAAACCGCCAGGCCTTGCAGGGGCATATACGCAAGAAAAATATAAAGAAAATATATACAATCATCATAAATAAGTCCTAACATGGGCATGGATGTAAATATGAAAACCCACCATGTTTTATCTTTAATTTATTTTTTTACGTATGGGGGCATAATAGCAATTTCCAGGCATTAGCGGGTCAACTATGCAAAATGTCTCTATCATGTGAAATATGCATGTGCAGTTTGGACTTGAGTGAAATTTGAAGATCTTCACGGCTTTGCCAGGTAATTTACCCACATCTCATGCGCTACGCATGCATGGCGAGGCTCAGGCTAAGAGGTGGCTCGATGCATGTGGCTCGGACCATGTGGGTGGCCTGAGAGCTTCGAGAGGAGGCTCGATCCCATCGAGCATGTAGGTTTGTCGTGGAGGCTAGGAAGTCCATATAGGTCGTCCGATCTTGATGATCGGATAGTAAATGTAATGTGTCAACTCCTTGAGCTCCTCCGTGGTTGGGCCGAGAATGCGGTGCTCGATGTATGTGTTGGCGCTCCTACGGGCTTCCATCACCGCTCCGAAAGTCGAACCACCATTGTAGACGGCCAGTGATGATCTTCTTCACCTAGAGGTGACTCGAGGATACTGAGGCTCACGAGTTGGTGTGTCTTCGTCAGAGGTGGAGCTATAGAGCGAAGCTCCCCTCAAAGATCCGCCCAATGAAGAAATGAGGACCTGCAAAAGATTAGGAGCAACAGCCGAAGCAAAGTAGTGTGTGGGTGAAGTGAGTGATGACCTAGAGGAGTGAGGAAGTAGAGGTCCAATTGGGTCCTTCTCAGGCGAACCTGAGAAGAAGGGGATGGAGCACATGAAGGTATGAAAGAATAAGGTAGGTGATCTGATCCTCCCACGAAGGTCAGAGACCTTCGGTGGAGTTTGGGAGCAAGAAACATCGTCGAGGGTTTATGGGGGAGGCCTGAAGTGGAAGAAGGTGGGGAGGGGGTGTTTGGTGGGTTCTTGCATGGAAGAGAGAAGAGAGAAGAAGGAAGAAGAGAGGGGAAAGTTGACATGGGGCCAACATTCCAAAAGAAGGAGAGATATGGGGTGGCTATTGAGAAATGGTAGTGGAGCATTAAAATTTTGCTTGTACTCTAATAAGGATTAAAAGTGAGGGAAGATTGGGCCATGTGGCGTAATCATAGTATAAAGAGGATCAAATGATCCAAATAGTATAAATACTCATAGTAGATGACCTCGAATTGAAAAACAGAAAACATAAAACATTCTCAAAATAAGTTTATCTAAAATATCACAAAAGAAAGTTTTTTTTCCAAAAATTGTTTAAAATGAAATATATAGATTTAAAACTATTTTTTAGGTATAAAATACCAATATATTTTGTTTTCTATATTTTGTTGTTT
Organism: Ottelia alismoides; assembly: GCA_037367405.1. NCBI lineage: Eukaryota > Viridiplantae > Streptophyta > Magnoliopsida > Alismatales > Hydrocharitaceae > Ottelia > Ottelia alismoides. The sequence goes on along the minus strand of JAZKJV010006783.1, from coordinate 22,002 downwards.
AATGGCTGATAATGCTACCATATTACATTTTTATAATAATAAATAATGTAGTCTATTTAAAAAATTTTATGTATTTTAAATTTTATGGAATAAAAATATAGAAATAAATAAAATAGAATATTAGTCCAGTTGACTTGTATAGAAAATACGTATTTTTGTTTTTTCAATTTTATATTTTTAGTGGATCTTATGTCTTTTTGAAAAACAAAATATACAAGTAATAGAATAAAATTGAAACCAAAAGAAAAGAGGTTAAAATGAATTTTGTACAAAGTAAAGAAAACAATATAAAAAGTTATGCAAATGAATCCCACAATCAATTTTTTACAAATGAGTCATGCTAAATTTCAAATATTTTTATAATTTAAAGTATTTTAAATAATGAATTTTAAAATTTAGTTGCAATGAATTGGAGATCATATACTTCAGATGTATAATCTAGAATGCACCATGTTGGAAAACATGAACATGTTCCACTTGTCAATTATTTATGATGATACTTTTTGATATTTTTATATTTTTCTTTATATTTTTATTGAATTAATATAAAATAAATGAAGTGAGTCGAAGTTGTATAAAAAGTATAAATGTTTGAAATTTGTATATATCTATGTATATTTCTATATCTAACATTAACTTCACGTACTATTTATTATATTTTGTTACTTATTTTGGATTTTTCTTTTGCATGTTTTAGGTGACTTTCGAGTGATAAAAATATTTTTTATTTTACACGTGTGAACTTATAATAAATATATATATTAATGCATGCATGAATGTATTTGTTAAAAAAATAGCTCAATTTTCGATTTTAAGGTGATGAAATACGATTTCATCACAGTTAAAGCTTCACTAGAGCTCTATAAGGATGAGAAAGTCAAGGACAATGGATCTAAGGTTCGAAGAACTTTGGAATGAACTTCCCTAAGACGTTGTGTCTAAGATCAAAGTTGCTCGTCGAGGCAAGAATGTCAAGCTTCGAAAAGTTTGAATGATAGGCCATTCCTTCCACCATTCTTTATTTTTTTTAGTATCGAAATATTATTTCTAACTTCGTTCTCATTACAGAAAATAAACAATGGGATTTCCTGCCAAATGATGCGGAAACGTGGAACAAAAATCTCAAGAGAAATAACAAAGATGAACAACATCCTCAAGCAAGCTAGCAATTAAATCACAAATAACAAACAATCACATTATACACAAGGATTTTAAGGACTACACTACCCAAATCACTCCACTATAATGATGATAAAGTCATTCTCCACAAAAGATTGCACAAGACAAACCCCCTCTTATTGGTATCTCAAAAAAAAATAAGCACCACCAATGAGATAGAAGATGAAGATGGAAGGTTTTTACCAAAAAAGGGTGAAAACAAATTTGTAGCTCTCTTCTAAATGAGACATTGTCGATGCAGCTTGTATCATATTTTATGCTCTAGCACATGCCAAGAGCCACCGAAGGAAGAGGGAATGGTCGAATAATTTCTTCGCAACCATGTGCGGGAGTGGGGTGTGGACTTAAGGTACAAAAGTTGCAGCCCTTGCTCCTTTTTCTGTTGTGTGCCTAAAAAAGTTATACATTCTACTCTCGAGAAAGCAGGAAAAAAGAGATGGAGGGTCCTCCAAGACATATAGGACCCTCCCACATGCTGTAGAGATTCAAAAACAACTTGCAGTCTGGTATCAACACATGTTGTGCTGGCTACAACTTCACATGTTACATTAGCACTTGTTGTCATACTGCCTGCTATATGACCATCTGGTGTATCTCACCTGCTACAACACCACATGCTATAACTTTACCTGCTATTGGTGCCACTTGATGTAGGATCAATAGACATGGGCTATACTCCATAGCATACGCTCAAATCTCAATATAAGGATATCAGCTCCAAACCAACAACAGAGCTGCATACCTCAAACTTGCCAAATGGCTATGATTTCGTTATTATATCAGCTCTATTTGTCACTAGTGTGTATTTTGTCAAGAACTATTTTTTTCTCTTCTAGAGAATTTCGTATCCAATGACATCTTGCATCAATGTGCTTTGACTTTGCATGGAAAGTGGATTTTAATCCAAGATGGATGGTACTCTGGCTATCACAATAAATCACATATTTATCTTAACTAAGATCAAATTCATGCATGAACTTCTTCATCCACAATAAATCCTTACATGCTTATGTAGTTGCAATAAATTCAGCTCATGTAGTGGATAAAGCCTCGCATTTTTGAATTCAATATTGCTAAGAAACTGCACCACCTACCAACGACATCAAGTAACATGATATGGACCTTCTCCCAACAATGCCATCTACCATGTTTAAATCTATGCAGTCAATGAGAATGGGCTTCTTTGCTCCAAAGCAAGGAAAGTAGTTGCTAGTACCTCGAAGGTATCTCAAAATCCACCTAATCGCCTCCCAATGTTCTTTTCCTGGACTTGAGACAAATCTAATAACAACTCCAATTGCAAGAGCAATGACATGCCTCGTTGACGGTTCTCCATTTCATCACCTTTATTCTATCATTTGGCCTTAAAAACCCTAGCCAATGCATGTAAATAGTATTATTTTATACAAATTAACATTCATTATTTATTCCCTTTATTATGTATACAATACAATTTTTAATGCCAAAATTATAAAATAAAGAAAAGGAATAAAACGCTAGAGGTATTTTATGATCTTAAACTCTGAGACCTAAGCATCTTGAAATAAAGAATAAAGTAGGGGGCATAAGGGCCAATAAATCAATAAAATTTCCTTTTATTTATTCATCTATAAGTCATTTTTGGGACATATTTTATTTTCTATCTTTTATACCTCAAATATTTTTACATGAAAATTGTAGATAATAATATATAGAAAAATATAGAATTGAGTTCATACAAAAATAATATACAATCTACTTTTTACACTCAGAATAAAAAGCCAAACCCCAAACTTCTCCCCAACTTCCCAGACTCATATCTCCTCAATAAAAACTCAAAATATATCAAAAACCATCTTTAATTGTATATAACTTTTAATAAATTATTTAATGAAGGCGGTTTCATTTAATTTGGAGTTAATATGTAAAAGTTAGGTTTTGGACCCCTATTGTAAAATATACTTGAATAAAATATTCATTTTATTTATTCTTTATTATTGTTTTATAATTTTATTTTTTTTATAATTTTGTAAATATTATTTATAGTGTATGTACATGTTTATATAGAATAAACTATAAAGTAAACACAAAAATAAAAAAATATATATAAATACATAGATGAAATACCCGTACTGAGACCTATATATTAAATACCCCTATTAGTTTAAGTGTACATATTCTATTAGAAAAAAATATAATAAAAATATATTTAGGTGTATAAACATAAATCATAAATATATAAATTATGAAAATAAAATAATAAAATCCAAAATACAAAATAAAAATTAAATACTCATAACATAGGTAAATATACCTACAAATAAAACCCAAAAAACTAACTTGTAATAAATAAGCCCATAAAAACAAATACATATTAAAATAATAAAGAAACTAATAAATACTTTTTATTAATCAAAAAATTATAAAAATCATTTACTAGTTTATTTTAATTTATTTTTGATTTTTACTTCAATTTGGTCTTTTTACGGATGACGTGGTCCAATCAGGTCACGCCATCCGTTGACCTAGGTCAACTCCTCTGACCTAGGCTTGGACTCGTCAGAACCTCGCCTTTGACCTACCTTCCTTGATTTTTCGTGAAGGATCCTTTTTTATTTTGAGTCGAGATCTTCTTGACTTTTCCTCCTCGTTCATCCATCATTCACGCCACTACCATTCCTTGGACGATGCGCCTTTGCATCGAGCACCTTTCCCCGATGTAGTCGCCTAGGTATAAAGCATCGGCTCCAAGCTCCCTTGACTCCTTGATCCTTCTTCCATATTTAAACCCTGAATCCGTGCCTTAATTCTCATTCCTGGTGACGGTGGGGACTTGATTGACTCCTTAGGCGTTGGCTCAGGTGTAGAATCGAAGTGATCAGAGCACCTCTACCGCCTCCGCCGCAAGCTTTACGACCGGCGAGTCCAGGCACGGTAAGATCTTTTTTCCATTTATTGGACTCTCAGTAGCCTTAGGTTTAACTTTACATCTTTTTATGCTTTGATCAACTGCATTAGTGTAAAATCCACAAATTCGTAGCTCGCCGGATTTCTGCTCCGGTGAACCCTCCATCATTAACTATCGTGTCTCTGCATCACCTGATGCCACCACCTTCTTTCCCTTACGATGTTGGTCGCTCCACTCCCCCTCACCCAACTCGTTCTTTCTCAGATCGAGCTACTGGTTCCTCCTCCTCTGCCGTTCGCCGGAGGAACTCATCCCGCTCCATTTCCAACTCGTTTCACCTCCAGGAGCTCCTCAGAGCTCCACATTTTTGTCCTTAACCATTTTATGTAGGAAACGAAGAAAAAGTACCCCTTTGCAGGGGCTATCGAGCCAGGAGAAGGAGATCCAGGTCCTCCATGTTGATGGATCACTCCGATGGCTGTGGAGCCATTTTGACCGAGCTTGGAGGTGTGGATCCACTCCAGAATCATTGAGCCATCTTCGAGCTTCTGAAAGTGGATGACGATGAAGAACGACCAAATCCAAACTCGACAGGGAGCAGTTATTCTTGTGTTCTTCCTGAGCTCGTCACAGCTGTCTGATCCTGGAGGAGCGCCAGAACACATAGTCGACGTTAGATATATAGCGTATCGATCGTTGGATGATCTAACATGATTTAATCGTGGTCAGGCTTCTAAAGTGTCATCGCGCATTGTGGAGGTGACATGTGGGTTAGTGAAATCATCATAACCGTCCACCAGTGTGCACGTTTTGGGTAAATTACAGATTTAACCCCTGTTTTTTACTATTTATTATTCAGTCATGTAACTTGTTTTCGTAGTTTAGTATTTTTGTAAAATTTACAAGATATACTATGTGCTTATTTGTAATTACATTTTAGTCATGGCAACATCACAACGCGTGCAGTCCCACGTGAGGTGACATTTTGCAGATAGGCCCTCACACCTTCTTGTATTTCATTTTAATATTAAAACTTTCATTTGAAATTATAAATTTTTTGATTTTTTACATGTTATTCCCTGCTTTTATTTTTAATTGCAATTATACCATGCCAGTTCATTAATTTTTGTGCATGTTTTCTATTTATTAAAAATATCATCTATGCTCCAAAAATTTTTTAAAAATAGGGTTAAGTGCCTACTTACTTGTATATTCACACCATATTTTTTCATTTTGATTTTAATCATTTTTATTACTTATTCAAAATCAAAAGAGCATGTTTTTGTCCCTGTTTGAATTATAAAATAGCAAAAATATTAAAATATTTTGAAAAATCCCCCAAAAAATATATTTTATCGATTATCATGTTGTCTAACTTCAGCCCAAAAATCCCTAAAAAACTCATAAAAGATAAAAATATCAATAATCCTTTATAAAAATATTTAAAATCACTAAAAATACAAAAATATTTTTTTCTATCTCTTAGTTTTCTTTTTATTATATATTATTAATTAAAATTGTTTTAAAAAACTGTAACTTTATTTTCTATTTTAGGTGCCAAAACAATTCAGTCTATTTATTTAATCCATGATTAAAGATATTTTTTATTTTAAAAATATATAAAAATTAGCAAAATTATGTAAAAAAGTATAAAAATAGTAAAAATTTATTTAAAACCTAAAATATTTTTATGTAATTTTTATTTATTTATAGTAGTATTTATAATTACTTTTCCTTACATTCTATATATAGCCTTATATATTATTTTATTTTAAAAAGAAAGTAAAAATCAGGAAATATAAAAAGAAAATAAAAATTATAAAACTAAAAATAATTAACAAATATAAAAATTAAAATCCATAAAAATATACAAAATTAACCTCCATAAAAATAATAATTTGGTTAAGTATTTGAAAGACGAATTCATGCGTTGATTTTCTATCTCATTTGCTTTATATCCTTGTTTCATGTGTTTGCCCCTTACATATTTATCACTGTAAATATTTAGTAGAGTATAATAAATTTTAACCCAATATGATTAATTTCTTAATTATAATGTGGGTTATTTGTTGTTTGATCATGAGTAATGGGCAGTCGCCTCAACGACAATGAGTCTGATTTCGTCAGACCATTATTAGCAGCTCCGATACATGCGTTCAACACTCGTGCAAATCATGACATACATCAAGATAAACGTGGCTGGTGCATAGGGAATTCTCTCCATATATTTATTTTTCCTTATTCATCTTTGGATATTGTTTGGAGCTCAACTTGAAATGTGCTCCAGTGAATGTGGTAACATGCTTGGCCTTGTCCATGAAAATCTTTGAAGTACCTTCACAATGTACTTCTCTTATGATAACAAAAGTCCCTTACCTTTCTATCATGAGTGATCTTCATGCCCAATACTTGAAATGCATATGTCAGGTCCTTCATTGAAAATGACTTACTCAACTCCTTCTTTAAACTACAAACCCTTACTCCATTTTTGGCAATAATCAACATATCATCGATGTAAAGTAATAAAATTATGAAATCGTCCCTTGAGAATCTCTTCATGAAGATGCAATGCTCTGAAGAGGTCTTGGAGTAACCATGCTCTCCCATAAATGATTCTAACTTCTTGTACAATTCCCTAGGCACCTACATCAAGCTATAAGGCTATTCTTCGGCTGCAAATATGTTCTTCCTTGACTTCGATTACAAAGCACTCGGGTTGTAACATATAAATCTCATCCTTGGTATCACCATGGAGGAAATCGTCTTCATGTCCATCTATTCAACCTCTAAATTAAGGCTCTCTGCCAAGCTGATTACAGCTTTGATAGAAGACATTTTGACCACATGAGAAAATATATTCTCAAAGTCCACTCCCTTTCTATGATTAAATCCTTTAACAACCAACTTGGCTTTGTACCTTGGATTTGTAGAGTATTCATCATATCTCGCTCTAAAAACTCACTTGTTCTTCAAAGCTCTCTTGCCATTAGGAAACTTCACAAGCTCAAATGTGTGGCTGTCATTAAGAGACCCTATCTCCTCTTTCATGGATTCTAACCATTTTTCTTTCCTCACATCTTGCAGAACCTCCTCATATCATTCAGGCTCCCTACAATCTATCATTAAGGCATACTCATGTGCAAGATATCTAACAGGGAGACGCCTCTCTCGTACGGGGTTTTGTTGTGGTAGTGCACCTAAAGAAGACCCCTCATCGACATGGCTATCATCATCATCATCATCATCATCATCCGTATTTGTGGTATCATCAAGAGCAGATACCTTTGGCACATCATCCTCTTCACTTTGTATCTGGTAAATTATAAACTACATCACCTAGCACTACATGTAGTACAAAGGGGTAGGCTCCACATCTTCTTGTTGATAGCTACTTGAGGGGAAATTATTTGCAGCTTTCTTGATGTATTCAATAGTTTGGTCTTCATAGAAGACTACATTCATGCTTCTTACGTGCTTCTTCTCAAAATGATCATATAATATATACCCTAGTTCATTTGACCATATTCCAAGAAGATGCACTACTTTGTCGTTGCATCAATTTTCACCTTTTATCCTTGGTAACACACACAAATGCTCTAAACCCAAATATGAGAAAATGGTTATAAGAAACATCCTCTCCATGTCAGACCCTGTCAGAAACGTCACCGCCCAAGGGAACATGTAGAGAGAAATTAATAACATGAATTGCAGTAAAATGAGCTTCACACCAAAATGTGCTAGGCAACTTGGCCTTAGAAAGGAGACATCTAACTCTCTCCATCGGGCTATGGTTCATTCTCTCTATTATGCCATTCAGTTGTGGCATATTAAGTGGAGTCTTCTGGTGTCGAATGCCATGAGACATGCAATACTCATTAAATGGCCCAATGTACTCACCACCATTATCACTACGAATGCACTTCAACTTCTTTCTTGTATATCTCTCCACTAAAGCATGACGTCCTTGAAAACTTCAAGGACTTGGTCTTTCCTCTTCAATGAATAGATCAAAACCTTCCTATAAAAATCATCAATGAATGTAACAAAATATAATGCAACGTCGAGAGAACTTGCTTTCAATGAATCGTAAACATTTGTGCGAACAAGCTTCAACACATGCATCTTCCTTGTTGGTGGATGGGTTTTGAGGGAGACTCTGGGATGCTTCCTAGCCAAGTAATGTATGTATCTCTCCAACTTTCTTTCTTCACTTCTGCTAGTAGATTCTTCCTATTCAAACAACTGCTTTCCCTCATGTGATCCAAGTATTGATGTCATAACTCTAGATTTTGCATCTTTAGTCACATATGCTACATCACTGAAAAATTTAACCATGTGTGATCTAAAAATTGATGATACACTTCTTACCATTGGCAACAACTAAGGATCCTCAAGTAAGTTTATGGCATCTGCCATTAAAGTATTTTTATATCCTTCATCATTAAATTTCAATGCGGAAATGAGGTTTAGATGTAGTATTTTTCATATACAACAGAGATTTGACGGAAGGAGAGAATATGGGGACATTGTAGGTGTCGATATGTGGTGTTTCACATATGAGGGTTCATGTAGAGGGGAGAGGGACTAGGCGGAGGATGCACGGGGAAGGAAGGGGAGTGGACATCAGGTTCATGAGGAGAGAAGGGAGATAAGGGGAGGAGAAGTTGGTGGCAGTGTGGGGGAGGGGAGAGGGCAAAGGCAGCAGAGTGAATAGAAAAGGAAGCAAGCAATGGCAGGGTGAGGGAAAGTAGGCATGGCATGATTTGTAGTCTATGTCAACTAATTAAAGAATTGTATCTTTGCAAGACATAACAACTTGGCATATTTTAAAGATCACATTCTATAACTTGATATTAGTTTCCATGCATCCAAGGGTTGACACATAGATTGTATATGTAATTTTGTTCGTATGTTATTGAAGATGAAGATGGCATGCGAGAATGATGGATTGTGATTAGTGATTATCGGATGATGACTATTACATTGCATGGTTGGTTGACAAGTTTTTTTAAAGCTGTTCAAAATGTGCACTACCCAAATATGGAGCATGTCGTCATCCCTAAAGAAAATAGCTCTCTCTGTCCAAAGCCGGCCATGGGCTGATACATGGTCCATTTCTTTTCTTTCCGAGGATTTTTTATGTTATTTGATAAGTATAAATGCTCTTGTTATCTCCATTTATACTAGATATAACTAATATAAGTAGTTTGCATGCTACTTGACATGCAAACTATTAAAATTTATGTAAAACCTGCATCAAATATAAAAAAACTTGAAGTATATCGTATTGATACTTGTCTTGTCTAGCTTATATATATAGGAGTGATTCTCTGAGAGCAAAAAACTGTGACATGATGAGAGCAGTGATTCTGGACCACTAGATTATGTCTTATCTCTCCTGGCGAATCACTGCTCTCATGCTCTCACAGGATCACTCCTCTCTCTCTATATATATACATACATAATTAATACAAATATATACATACATTAATATATATGGGATTGGGGAAGCTGCACCCGACCATTTTTCTCATTGTTTTTTTTTATTTTTGAAATGAAAACTATGGAGATATAAATCACCATATATCACCATGGTCTCATGCCAAATTCAACTAAATTCGACACTTATTTCATTTCCATCAAGACAATCACATTTTAACATTCTCAGAATTTTTGAAATTGACCCTATCTAGATGGGCATGTTAGGGATGTTTGTTTTGGATGAAATTTGAAACACATATTTCACTCAATAAACTAAGTAAATCCCCATAGGTTTCCTTCAAAAAAAATCAAAAACCGATAAGAAAAATGGCTGGGTGTAGCTAGCTGGCTGCACCCCCCAGTGTAGCTTCCCTTTTCCATATATATATATTTTGAACGACTGGGGCGAGCTGGCCCATACTTGTCTTACCTAGCTTATATATATAGGGAAAACTTCAAATATGACAGTCTTTTCCTGGATGCATGGAAAGCCAACCTTCTTACCCATTCGTAATCAACCCGTTGGTTACCATTAATGACCTGTTATTTATATATTTTTCATGTTCAAAAACTCATTATAGTCATTTTGACATATTCTATATTTAGAATGCAACAAATATCTCTTAAATTACTTCCCGTCTCTCTCTCTCCTTCTCTCCCATCTCTCTCTCTCTCTCTCTCTCGACGGCGACACGCAGGGTGACGCGGAGGCTGCGATGGCGCACATGTCTGATTTGGCGGTCGATGGCAGAAGGGCTGCGCCAGGTGGATCAGGGTCCTCGCGCGGACGGGTGCTCCTACGGGTGGATTTGGATGGCGGCTGCAGCGTGCAGAGGTCGGCTTAAGATGCAAGGATGCTGGCGGCGTGAAGTGGACATGCGGTGTCGGCTGCTGAAGGAGCTCGTGGGGATGAGGTTCTTGTCATTCAAGGCGGAGAAGGTACGATGAAAGTGGACCAGCGGACAGGTGGTTGTTCTCCAGATGGTCAGTTGCGGCGAGGCAAGGACATAGATCATTTTTACACCAAGGAGGGTGAGCGTGGAGAAGGTGGGTTATGGAGGAGAAGGGCGGAGGAGGTGCATGTGGAGGGGGATGCATGTGAGGGAATACATGATTAGTTTTTAAAATCTGAGATCGTTTTTTACAATCTTCGATCCTTTTTTTCAATATAAGATCTTGTTTTACAATTCACATGTCATTTTTACAATCTCATTTTTTTTACATTTGCTTTTCTTTTATAAATTTATAATAACCTCATATTTTTTACAATGTCAGATCGTTTTTTACAATCCGAGATCGTTTCTTACATATCTCAGTACGTTTCTTGCAATTTTAGATTGTCTTTTTAACTTTATTGTTTTGTTTTGTATTTCTAACAAAATATTTTTGTTACAGAATACAATTTATTTTTTACAAACCCTAATTTTTTTTAACATTTTTCTCTTTCCGTTAATAATTGTTGAATTACTAACTATCTATTTTTTTGCTTATCTCCAAATGAATATTACAAACAAGTACAAAATTTTACAGAGGCATTACGTAAATTACAATTACAACAATAAACAAATTACTAACCTTGATTTTATTTTACAAAGCAGGTTACAGTCTTACAATGATAGTGAGTATTTTACAAAGAGCTCTGCCATTCTACATACCACGAAAATGCTACCACGTTGGTGAAACCTCATTGCATAAATAGCAACAAAAAGTGCCAATTCAGGGGGAGCAAAAAAGACAAAATAAAAGGATTAAATGAAATTCAAATTCAAAACGGAATTCAAATTCAAAATGAAAACATGGACTAAAATACCCTTTTGGATAGAGATCCGTTAGATTGGGATCTACTGGATGAGATCGTTGGCTTTCCCTACATTAAGAAAAGGTCCACCTAATTGGAAGGGCCCCTTATGTATATAGGGATATAGTTTATTTTGACGATAGATCTTTAGAATCCTTCCTACACCACCATCGCCTTTTCCTTCCTCACCACCTGCCGCTGCCACCACCATAAGAGCACCTTCTCCTTCCTCTTCACCAGCCAGGCCACCGCCACTGTCGCACTATGATCCCATCATGCCACCACCACCTCACAGTCGTGTCTTCATCACTGCAATGTTGCGAGCATTGCCGCTCACCGACTACAGTCACAATTGCCTCTGTTGTGTGCATCACCACTGCATCATGATCATTGGGTCACATCATGGTTAATTGTACCCCAAAATGGGAGTGAAGTGGTGCTCTTCTCATCTTCGGTAGATATTTTTATTTTTTAAATTTCTTGAAATCAGTGTTGCTGACGTGATCATCATATGGACCGCCATGTGGAATGCTATGTATGATGTAGATAAGTATTGGGTGTATATACTATGGGGGCGTTTGGTTCGAGAACAAACATGAATAAGGACGGGGAATAAGGAGAATAAGAGCATGTTTGGTTGCTAGGTTACTTCAGGGTAACCTAGCATATCCCATGTTTTATCCCTGCATTCTTGGGTTGGAATTAGTTGTATGGACCGCACAATTTCTTTGTTATAAGATTTTTAACCATATTGAAATAAAAAATAATATAAAAATATATTATGATCATAAAAAAGTTAATACGATACACAATAAATGTCACATCATATCACATTTATCATTCCAACCCACTCCAACCATCTAAACAACTATTATTCACAGGAGGATACCTCAACCCAACCCGGTTACCAAACATGCTCTAAGGGTCTGTTTGGTTACTGTGATGGAGTGGGTTGGAGTAACCTGATGTGAATAGTAGCTGTTTGTGATGGTTATGGGAGTTGGATAGTATTGGAATAAGGAATGTGATGTGATGTCACCAGGGACGAAGCCATGATTCTTGACTCAGAGGGGCCAATATAATAGAAAGATTTTTTTAAATCTGTACAGATTTGTTTTACTTGAGATGCACAATTTATTTTGACTTCATATCATACCATCTTCAAAATTACTAAATAATTATTTTAAACATATTACAATATTTTTAAAATATCAAAAGAAATATTGAATATTAAAATTACTAACAAACTTACTACAATTAAATATGACTTGGTTACCAATAGTTTGTCATACATAAATTATAATTGTAAGTAGTTATTTCTCTTCTTTGTAATTTAGAATTGATCATAAAAGAATAATTAATCATGTTATATTTTTCACAATAAAAAATAAAAGAGATCAAGCGTATCTTTATGTTAAGCTATTTAAAATGCACTTTCCTTGGCTTTGGATCATACTCATCTATAATTGATTCCGTTGAAATATTCAACTTCTTTCTCAATATATATCAATAAACAATTTCTGAGAAAAGCATCTTCATATTTAAAAAATTCAACATCCATGTATTTAAAAAATTCTGAGAAACTTCTTTCTCAATGAATCTATTTTTTAAGGATATAATAACTTTAATATACATCAAAATCCATATCTGTGTATTTATTTGTATTTTAAAAATAGCTAAAAATATGGTAACATCTGTATATGTATTGGTATCCATCGGTTTGTATCCGTATGTTTGATATACAAGTTTACCAATGGAGATCATTTATACAAGTGTATATCTATCATTACAACTTTAATCCGATCTAATTTATAATGTTAAATACATGCATTTAGTATCGACAATATAATTTCGTCTTATAAATAGTTACATATTTTAATTGACATCTATCGTTAGATCAATTGAAAAAGAATAATAAATTTAAAAATATATTCGATGATGTCGATACCTGCACGTACTTTTGCAAGGAACAAAGGAAAGTTGAATTAAATCAATAGAAGCGAAGGCCGAGATGATGTCCAAATGACTATGTTGAAGTTATGATATGAAATTGACAGAATTTGTTTCGTTTGTGTTGTCCAATCAAGAAATTGAAAATAGAAAGAGAGAAGAATAAGTGGGTTGCATGCACTGCATATTTGCATCCGGGAAATAAAAATTGTAGGTAACCATATCCGCTACTCTGAAAAATAGTTAACATAATTGAGTGTAACATATAATTTAAAAGGAAGGGGGCGGGGGCAGATTTTCCCTCTGAAATTAGGGAGACACAAGGGGACCAATACACAAGCTTCTAAAATTAGCAAAGTGAAAACAAATTAGGGAGACACGAGAGGGACCAATACACAAGTTTCTAAAATTAGCAAAGTGAGGAGTGGAGGAATGGGGGGCCTGGCCCCATCCCGCCCTCCCCTCCCTCCGTCCCTTGGATGTCACTATGATTTGTGATGGACTTCCAACTCAAGAATATATATGGGTAAATCAGGTTACCCCAAGGTAACTCGGTTATCAAACGGACCCTGAGGATCTATTTTCTGTTTAGTTGGAAAGATAAGAATAAGAAAAATAAGATGGAATAAATATATGTAAGGTGGAATAAAGATAAGAAAATGATGGAACATGGTAAAATAACAAGATTTAGATGAGAATACCATACTCTTAAAAATCGTACGGAACATGGAACTGACCTCTTATTTCCTATGCTTATTCTCCAAACGACTATATGTTTCTTACATTAATCATCCATTTGATTTTTCTCGTAATTCATACACACATTTTCGGAAGGAGCTTGAACTAGCGGAAACCGTCACTTGGAATCTCGGCCTTGGCAATCAGAGATCCTTACCCAATTCCAAATAAAGATTCTTGAAATCCTTGGAGCCACACACCAATCCAGCAGCAGAGAATTTCCCATTTAGCAGCTCCAAAGCAAAGGCGCAAGAACCAAGAATGCAAGCACTATGGAGACCGCCTCCAAAGCTTCCGCAGCACCATTCAGCCTCATCCCTATCTCCAACTATACTCACAACCACCTTCACCATCCACCCATCGGAGGGCCTCTCCTGCAACCCCCACTTCACCTGCGGGAGAGGGTCCTTGCTGGTTTTTGCAGGAAGGCCCTGCAAGAGCAGAATCAGCTACGGGGTCACGGCCTGCTGCTATCCCTCATCCGGGGAAGTGGGTTTTGCGGAAAAGGTGCAGGATGATGGGTACCTGGTGAGGGACTCGGGTTGGGGGGTAAGGAGGATGGTGGAAGAAGGGGAGGAGATGAGGAGTGTTGCTTATGTTCAAGCCGAGGCTTTTCATGTCCCTGTTGCTTTGTTTGATGATTTCTTCTTCAAGTTCTTTCAGGTGAGAAACTCACTCTATCCATATCTCATATACATTCGGCGGCGAAGTTTGCTTTTATGGATAGCATAGAAATCTAGTATAGAAAGAATCACGAGGCTACAAACACTTAATGCACAAAACCCTCCACATCAAGAGCGAGTAGGTGTTTCTTCCGGGAAGAAAAATTCGTGAACACTGTTTTAACAAAAAATATTTTCTTCTTGAAATGCAGTAAAACTTTCCCCTTTGAACATTCGGTTTCCTACAGGAACTCCTCATAAATAAAAGGCTTAACTCAAATTTAAAGCTTGCATCTTGAAGAGGGGGCTTACACATGGTTACAACATTTTTTTTGCTTCCCTACATGACGGTTTTTTTGCCTACATGATTTCACGAATTTTCTTTGCATTCTAGAAAAGGTGGGATGCAACTGCAGTAGATAGGTATCAGTAGTAAACAAATGCAGGATGAAGATCCATTTACATAGACATAATACAAATCAAAGCTTGTAGAGATCTAATATGCCCCAACTTGCCATACACCTCAGACTGGGAGGTCTCCAACCCCTTAGTGAAGTTTTTTTTATAACCTGTTAACCTGTTCATATGACTTTGTATGAGGTAGAACAAGTCATTGAAGTCTATCTTCTCGGAAATAAAATTTCGGTCTAACTCTACGTGCTTTGTCCTATATCATGAAGGGCAGACCATCCTATATCATGAAGGACTGACCACCACCTTAGACCTCAAATGACCTTCTTTGTACATGTCCAAAGAACCTTAAATGTATTCTGTTGGTGCTACACCAACTTTTGGTTTGATACTCATAAAAAATACGACACTTCTTTGTGGCCGGACATTCTTGGACCATTCAAAACTCAATTACATACATTGTCTCTACATGTTTATAGCTAACTGTCCATTATTTGGTGCCACAAAGCATTGCATGTCTGCCAACAACTCCATGGTATTTTTCTTTTGTCTTCAGAAGTATCTGCTTATCACGGAGAAAATCTAAAGCTTCTCTTAACTTTAACCTCCATGCATTAACTTTCGGAGCGATCTCCATCAATTCATCCATCCGCTAAAAGATTGAACTCAAAAATTTAAAAGCATCCTTATTGGATAAGTTTTATCTTTGTCACGTCTCTAATAACCTTATGTTGAACTTGTATATCATGTACTCTTGTATATCATGTACTCCTTATTGGTTCTACTTTTTAGGAAACCCTTATGCTTCAGAGCGTCCTTCAGTTCTCAAGCTCTTTGTTAACTCCATCTTGTTCACTAAAGCAATGCCATTCACAATAGTCACCATCCCCTTTTACGTTGTTTAGCCATTCATTTGTAACTTAGTTAAAAAGTTTAGGACTTAAAATCAATCTGTGGCGCATGCATATCGATCCTTATACTAAAATCACAGATCAGGGAGTAAACACACAATACAATCACATTACATATATCTCTTCACCGTAAGGAGAATGATCCGGTGTATCACACTTATGAAACAAGCATATGAATGCAATTCATATGCATATGAATGCAGTTCATTGAGTATATGTGAATGCAATTCAACTCTCACTGGTATGACACAAATTGTTGGAGTTGGCACATGACCCGACTACTTGGTAGGAAATATGAAAAATTTATACACCATCCTGATCTACATCGTCCACCGTGTCTGGGTGTTGCCAGCATCATCACAATTCTAGAATTTTCTGGATCGGCCTTTGAAAACTCATTGCTAACTCATTGTAGAGATATACGTTATGCTACGCTATTATGTTATTTTGTACTGTTTCTTACTTTCTTTCTTCTTATGACGCTTTATGTAATTTACCCATAGGCTCTTATAGAGCCTTGAACTTGGCCGTCTCTCGGATCCTATATCATAAGATTCGGCTCGTCAAGAGCAAATCAATGGAATTTGTTTCGTATGAATCGGACTTCGTTTCGATTTGTTATGGTTTTCGGAAGAAGGTGAAGTGAGGAGGTTTAAGACATCATTAACTCTTAATGATCGTCATTAAGACTAATTAAATACGATTAAAGAAACTAATGATAGATTGAGGATTGTTAATGATCATTAGCGAACACTAATCAATGGTTAGCAAAAGTTAAGCGTAAATCGTGAAGGTTAAGTCACGATTAGTAAAAGTTAATCACGGTTAGCGCTAATTAAGCGTCATTAGTGAATCTAAAGTCTTATGGATAGTTCTAACTTAAGCCCTAAGTTTCGGATAAGTTTTGGCTAAAACCATGGGCCAAAACCATGCGCCGCTAACTGCGGTTAAGATCTAAACCATGGTTTTCTAACCATGGTTAGCGGTTTTCTGGAGCCTATAAATAGCCCCTCTACCCATTCATTCTCTACGATTTCCACTACCACCACCACCCCAAGGGTAGGGTCGAGTGGTCGGGAGAATGAGTGGGAGGCGAGGAAGGAGCACTAACGAAGCATTGCCGGGAGAACGAGGAGGAGGAAGGTACAATCCTCTCTTAGTTTGCTTCGTAAGCTAGGTTTTCGATTCATGTTCTTTTTCTATCTCTGTTTTCGATTTATCTTTGTTTCTGATTCATTTTCTGTTGTGGTTCGAGGAGAAATCTGTGTAGCACCCTACTTAGGTGCGGACGGCTATGTATGTCAGTGAACCCTGTGATTTGTCACACCTTCACTCACCTAAGATGCGTGTTTACCGATTCTCCATCGCTTGTAGTTTGGTTATATTCTTTCAATTTGCTTGTTGATTTCCTCTCGGTGTTTTATAGATGAAACTCTTTCTGTTTTTCATTTAAAATATGTCCAAATATAAGGGTAAACTCTGTCGAAATTTTTATAGAATATGTTCCAATATAAGGGGAAATTTTGCCGAAATTTCCTAAAAATATCACCCTATATAAGGGGAAGCTCTGTTGAAATTTCAAGAGAAAATATGTTCTTCGCGTTCTTCGTGTTCTTCGTGTTTTCGTTCATTCTTCGCGTTTTAGCACGTTCTTAGCGTTTTTGATACGAGAATGAAATTCGATCGTTTCAGGAGTATAAATCATCCTTTTGAAAAAGAATCACGGTAAAGCGTTGCATACGAGAGAGAGAGCTTGATTAGGTAATGAAATCCTTCCTTTTGCTGTTGAATTTTTCATATGAGATCGCTGAGATTTCTATATTTATGCTCCTTGCTACGAAGAACCCTTTTGATTATTTTTGAGAAAGTATGAAAAGTTGCTTTGTGATTTCAACTAAAATAGGGTCTAAGCATCGAATGTATGCAGCGGTTTGGAAAGTTAGGGTTTGAAAGTTAAAATAAGCATAAATATGAGTATATAATATTATAAATATATGAATTAATATATGTGTAAGTATGTACTCAGTATTTATTTTTATGCAAATCTAAGGCTTAACGGAGGAATTACATCATGAGAATTGATATGTTTTGAGTTGGATCCTGAAAAGGATGGTGTCTTACGTTAAGAATGATTGGGAGTAATACTATAGGTCGAGCATGCAACTTGTAGGTTTGTCGGAAGGAACCCGTATTGGCGTTGCCCTACCTAGGTGGTACACGGTTGCCCTGTTATGATAAGTGCGCACGAAATGAATGATTTGCAATACATGGTACCGGGAGCCAATATATTCGGGTTGAACGACGGAAGATGTGATTGTGCCATGTGGAGGAATGGGTGGTTCAATAGCGGCCGTGTCACGATAACATATTTTTTAAGCCGCTAGGTTATGTGATTAAAGATTAGCCTGAGGTTTTAAGCAACCGGATCCTCAAGGACGGTGTGCTCCTTTATTTGCCAGGCTGAGGGTTTGGGACCCTGATTAATAAAAGAAAGAAAATTGTCAGGGTACTATTGGAGGATTGGTTGAGGCGACGTGTAGCGGCATAAGTTCACCAGATCAACGCAATCTCCAATCCAAGTGTCCACAGCTTCGGAGTCCATACAGTGGTGATGTAATTCCTTGGATTAATCCCTGATGTGGAATATAAAGGAATAAGAGTTAAATTAATGAGAATGGATGAAACTTTTTGTGATAACAAGTTTTGAAAATTTCACATTTGTTTGCTTTTCTTTTCTTCGTTACTTAGCATTCGCTAATTGTTATCCTATAATTTATGGAAACCAACAGGTGTCGGTGAGCCATCGCAAGGACTTTAGTAATCTAGCCAGCTATCATATTAACCATCCCAACCAATCGTAGTAGCTTTACTCTATAAGGTAATTTGGTAATCTTTTTATGTATTTCCTTTCGAGCTGATGTACATGTAAATGATTATAGTGGGACAATGTATCATGTGAACTTTATTTTGTGAATGGAAAAGTATTTAAATACTTCATTCTGAGTATTTTTAACTGCAGTATATTTCTGAATGGTAGTTGTGATTGCTGAATAAATTATTGCTAGTAACTAGATCCATATATGGGAGGATCCAATGATCCGGAATCAGGGTCGTGACAGCTCATCTCCTATATAAAAGAGCCTAGGGTTTGTGGAATAAACAACGTACTCATTTCTTCCAACATGGTATCAGAGCGATGGTCCTAGACCGGAGCTCGCATACCCTAAACCTAATCCACACCTGCCGGCCGGCTCTCTCTCTCTTCTCATCTTGACGCCGCCCCTCATCTCGGCGGTGTTCTCCGCAGCGGTCGCCTCCTCCTTCGTGCGCCTGCGCCTGTGCGTCCAGCCCCGTGCGCCACAACGCGCCTACCCTCATGCGCCTGTGCATCTTGCACCTTGTGCGCCTGAGCGCCCAGTCGCGTGCGCCAGATACGCACCCAGCTTGTGCGCAGTCCAGCTCGTGCGCCCGTGCGAGTCTTCACTGTCGTTTAGCCCATTCAATGCTGAGACTGGTTGCATGAGTCTACACATGCAAATCCAATCTCTTTATGTTGGTGTAGACACAATTCTGTCTGGTATTCAACCCTAGTCTTCTCAAGTCGATATGCCAGAGAATAAGGTCCGATATTCCCTCCACAGGCGCCTTCAGAGGTCCCGCACCTATAGTCAAGATGGATGGGTCAAATTATAAACTGTGGGCTATGCAATTCATGATTATGATGAAGTCTACGGGTAAGAAACACATTCTTAACGAGGTAGAACCGACTGAGAAGATTGGGGTTAAAGCCTCATGGGAGGCAGATGATGCATATGCCAAAGTATGGCTCTCAGGTACGTCGGCAATAGAGATTGCCAATAATATACTCCATCAACCCATAAGCGATGTGGGATATTCTGCAGCTACGTATTCACAAGCAAAGAACGAGACAGAGATTTTACAGTTCCGACATGGTATCTTCACTATCAACAGATAGAGGGCTTCTACACTCTTTATATAACATTCCTACGTGGGATGTTTGAGAAGTTGCATAGCTTTATGCCTCTTACGTCTACTCCTGAGTAGCAGAAGATTTTAGGAATGCCACCATGGTGGGTGTATTCCTGGCAGCACTAGATCCAGAGTACGAGACGGCACGTTCTCAGATCCTGGCAGACTCCACTATTCCTCTTATGGAGGAAGCTTTCCGAAGACTCAGCCGCATTACTGTTCCATCTTCTACTACCAATCAGAATCCTCAGCAATGGCAACATCCCGAGGTCAGGGTGGTTCTTCTTCGTGTCGTGGTCGTGGACCCCAGGGAAGGGGAGGTCGTGTTTGCCAACCATGTACTTTCTGTCATCGTACTGGACATACCGAGGATACATGCTACTCCAAGCATGGAATCCCGACTTCTGCACGAGTGGCTGAACAGATTGAGCCTCCAGCTGCTTCCTCTTTAGATCAACGTTTTGATGATCTTGTAGGAAACCTGCGAGGCAAGTGAGTATGATGCACATGTACACTTTTGCTTTCGTATGGCAATATGGACATCCAAATCATAAGAAACTGTAGTTGTCGGTCTACTATTCTCCTGCAATGATGATCCCTACACTTGCACATTATCAGACCCATCGTTAGTTATAATATCTGGACAAACCTGAGGCATGCTGGATGATTGACGAGCACCATGAGTAGGGACAGACCGACGGGTATAGAATTTTAGCAAAGTGGATACAGGTGGTTGTTGAGGTAGTGGTGGTGGTGGTGTGATAACGGGAACAACAATGGGAGATGGTGGACACGATGGAGGAGGAGGGACATAGATCTCATCATCAGACGTGGACGAGGCAACCTGTCACCTGCAGGGGAGAAATACATGACATACTCAAAAAATGTGACATCAGCACTGACAAAATATTTCCTGTTTATAGGGTCATAGCATCGGTAACCCTTTTGAGTCCAAGGGTAACCAACAAAAACACACTTGACAACCCTAGGTGAGAGCTTGTCAAGTCCCGGAGACAACTGGTGAACGAAGGCAACAACACCAAAGATACGAGGAGTAAGTGAGAATAATTCCTTATCAGAAAGACAACAGTAAGAGGAATTTTCTCACCTAATACTGAAGATGGCATACGATTCACAAGGTAACATGCTGTAAGGATTGCATCCCCCCCAAAAAGAGATGGGCGCACAACTCTGGATAAGTAGAGTCCGCGTGATATCAAGAAGATGACGATGCTTTCTCTCAGCAACACCATTCCGTTGAGATGTGTAAGCACATGTAGTCTGATGGATAATGCCATGAGAGGAGAAGAAATGTGAGAGAGAACGAGTGCAAAAATTCCCAACGCATTATCCGTCCACACATATTTCACAGTAGAGGAAAAGATATTCTGCATTTCATTTATAAGATTTTTATCACATCCCCTGCTTCAGATTTATTCTT
This sequence comes from Ottelia alismoides, assembly GCA_037367405.1. Classification (NCBI taxonomy): domain Eukaryota; kingdom Viridiplantae; phylum Streptophyta; class Magnoliopsida; order Alismatales; family Hydrocharitaceae; genus Ottelia; species Ottelia alismoides. The sequence continues at coordinate 554 of JAZKJV010006783.1, read as the reverse complement.
CAACAAAAATACCCAAGACAGTCGAGAAAAATCATCAACGACAACATGATAAAACCTGTGTCCCCGATGATCAGGAACACGACTCGGATCCCAACTGTCAACATGAAATAACTCAAAACGGGAGCTACTTCTCCGAGACTGACGGACTAGGAAAGCTAGATCAATGGTGCTTTCTTAATTGATATGCTTCACACTGAAAGGAAGACCTTGGTGAAATATGAGGTAAGATATGACACATCTTCTGAAGAGGGAGGTGACCAAAGCGTAGATGGCATATAAAAGGAGAGACTGGTCCCACTTGAGTGAGAGAAGATGCCCAACATAGGAGTTCCGAACCAGACGATAAAGACCCATCCTGCTCAGAGGCAGAGCCAATCACCCTGCCCGTAAGAATGTCCTGAAAATAAGAGACGATGGATCAAATATAGCGCGACAGTGCAAATCCTTCGTAATCTGACTGATAGAAAGTAAGTTCATCAGAAAATCAAGAGCATGGTAACACATTCTGCAGACGCATTGGAAGATCGATAAAGTAATCTTCCCCCGTCCAATAA